>JASVEL010009172.1:0-666593 GCA_032618575.1 Nicotiana noctiflora | reverse complement strand
CCTAATCATCACTCGTACCCCTACGGTTTACAACCATCTCAATGTATGAGGATAATTACATATATCTATAATGTATAAGTATTTAAGTATGTATAAGTATATGAATAAGTAAAATGTTGCGGCGTGCAGCCCGCTCCAATACATATATTGCTGCGGCGCGCAGCCCGCTCCATTTAACACCAATTGTGCTCACTAGGTCTGTGTGCAGACTCTGGAGGGCTCCTTCAGCCCAAGCGCTATAATATCGTGGCGTGCAGTCCGATCCATATATATATAACATTGCGACATGGAGTCCGATCCAAATATATATTATATATATAATACTGCTGCATGCAGTCCGATCCAATACATGTATATGTATATACTGATGCGGCGTGCAGCCCAATCCGGTATATATATATCAATGATCCACATGTATATATTACTGCGGCGTGTAGTCCGATCCACATATATATTACTGCGGCGTGCAGTCCGATCCAATACATATAGTGTTGCGGCGTGCAGCCTGATCCAATATAGATATATATAATATCTCATAGTGGGTCCTCGACCCTATCTCAGTCGGTATAGACTTGGCCTCTCAGGCCCAATATAACATCTCATAGTGGGTCCTTGACCCTATCTCAGTCGATATAGACTTGGCCTCTCAGGCCCACTCAACATCTCATAGTGGGTCCTTGACCCTATCTCAGTCGGTATAGACTTAGCCTTTCAGGCCCACTCAGCTAGAACAGGGAATTCCACCCAAGATAGTCTCTCCCAAGATACACATCTAGTATGGGCTCATGATATGCTATACAGTTATAACTACGGCTGAGTGTATGTATCCAGCAAGATATAAGGGTCGCTTAGCTCTACTGGCTCCCCTAATACTCCACAGATCGGCATAAGGCCCCAAACATGGCTACTAGCGCAATTACACAGTTATAAGCTCATTCACAGTCACAATACATAATAAACTATCAGTCGGGAAAGACCAAGTCCAATCCCCCAATCACAATGTCATCACGCCTGTCACATGACGCGGTTCTTATCTCAACATAGCACTGTAAAGTGCAAGTACGGGGTTTCAAACCCTCAGTACATTATTTACTACCACCACTCACCTCGATCTGGTAGAAGCCTTAGTCCGACTTACGTTCGCCTTGCAATTCAATCACCTCGAATGTCGAATCTGCTCAAAATCAATGAGAATATATTAATATAGGCCAATTAGACACAACACATTCGAAATAACTCAATTTGCACCAAAATCCACAAAGTTGTCAAAACCCAACTTTTGGTACGCTTCTTAAAAAATTACGAAAGTTACATATTCGGAATCCTTGTCTCAACACGAGTCTATGCATCTAAAATTTACCAAAATCGGACTCCGTTTGCCCATTCAAGTCATTGATTTTCCATAATTTAGGCCTATGGCTAAAATCCCCATTAATTTTTCCAATTTCAGTGAAATAGAGAAGGATTCTAAGATAAAAACACATATTTGAACCATAAAACTTACCTCCGATAATAACCCGGTGAAATCCCAGCAATTTCTCTTCACTTTTGCTCTCCAAGACTCAACAATGGAGGTTTTCAATTAATGAGTCGCGGATGAAATGTTAATTCTAGAACTAAAAATAGACCTTTGAATCATTACATTTATGCTCAAAACGGCAAAAATCTTCCAAAAATGGCCCGTTGGACATCCGAAACACAACCGAGACCCTCAAGACCTCAACCAAATATACAGACATGATCTATTACCTCATTCCAACTTGCTCGAATCATAAAATCACTATCATTAACATCAAAATCGTCCGTTTTCAGTAAATTCAAGCTTAAGTTTAACTATAACTTTCAAAATTCTTATTCGATCAAAAACCCGACCAAACGACATCCGAATGACCTGAAATTTTGCAGACATATCCAAATTCACCTAACGAAGCTACTGCAACTATTGGAATTCTATTCCAACTCCCGGATCAAAATCTCACCTACCGTTCGGATTTTGCCAAAATTCAACCTTAGCCAATTCAAGTCTATTTCTATACCGGACCTCCAAATTCCATTTTGATCGCTCTCCTAAGCCACAAATGACCTCCCGAGCTGACCAGATCATCAGAATTTGATTCCGAGCTCTCTAACTCACAAGTCAACATCCGGTTGACTTTTTCCATCTATTCCTTCTTGTAAGAGACTATTTGTCTCAATTCCAACCAAACTTAATCCGAATTGACTCAAACTCACCAAACATACATATTGAAACATGAACAAGCATATAACGGGAAAAACGGGGTGATAACTCGCATGATGACGGACTGGGTCATCACATATAAATTGTGTAGATTGCTCCTAAAATGTTGTGCTCCATTATTAGTGCCTTCAGATATGACATTAGGATGGGATCTTGGCTGATGTACTTAGGTACGTCAATGATCTAAATAACAGATTTGACATAGGCCATATTGCTATGCAGGTGGTTTACATCACTGTACTTTTTCATTGATTTAGAATGAATGACATCTAAATCATATGAATTTAGTGGAGATGGGTATTAACTGGGTAATATATTGATTGAACATAATATGGACGGTTAACAAATGGACCATAGGATTGAATCATGTCCTTCGGCTTACCAGTGTAAATGTTTTGTGAGCAATATGGAGTTATATGTGGATCGGGACTTATTAAATGGACATATGCGACACCATCTTTACATGTTATTGGTAATGTTTAGTCCATGTGGGTTTGACTAATACAAAATAACATGTATTAGTCTATGCAATATGTTAAATGGAATTTATTGCGCATCGGCCTAATAACAACTGGATTATAAGAGTATGTCCATTGAGATTTTACATGTAACGCGCATGGAATCAACTAGTCCAATGGTTGTTATTCCATTGGACTAATACGATTATAGTTATAGGAACTTCCTTTTATATATCGTATTGGGAGTAATGTCATACGTTCATACTAGGACGCATCGCCCTACGACAATCACATAAGTCCATTTGACTAATGCGATTGTAGTCATAGTAATTATACGTCCTAGTAATAGGTTAAACTACATAGTTAAAGTCTATATGATAAATAAACAGTAATCTCAAATGGACTTATGTAATTGTCGTAACAGAATAGGACTTCCGTTAAATCGGTGACCATTATAAAATCCAGTACCTACGATAATCCAGTAAGTATCATATGGACTACATATATTTAGTGGTAATTCTTATGTTATCATAAAGGTAAAATTATGATAACATAGAATCACAATACATCTATGAATACTATATTTAATTTAGTAGATTTGAATTACACAAATAAAGTTTATATTCAAATTTTATAAAATTGGGGTAAGCGTTGTCAAAATTTGTTTCAGATCCTTATAACACATTTAGTCGTATACTACAATCGTATTACATTACTCCAAATATAAACAGATTAGATAACCGTGTATTAAAATTTAGTTTACATACACAGTTTAAAAGTATATATCATGTAATACACTTTTTTTCACCTTTATTAGATGGAAATAATACTAAATAACAACCACGTTCGACATGTATGAGTATTTTAATCTATATTCCTTCACGGTCAATTATAAATCTAGTAATTGATAAATAATTTATCTTCTAAGTCAGAACATCAGTAAGGTGTAGTCATAGGAAGTTTAAATAACATTTGATAACTTTCTAACTAATGAAATACTACAATCCAAAATTTAACATAACCACATATGTTATGTTATGTACATTCACGATATGTATTATAGATTACATATCTATAATACATATCGTGTACTTTATAAATGATTGTCCACGTTTTTAACTATGTGATAGACATAACCTGTTTCAAACGGTATATCTATACCTAAAGCGTATTAGGGGTATAAACTTCGATTAGAGTTTAGACATGTGTTTAGGTGGATGTCGTCAAAATGTAGTCATATTTCATTTATAGTAATGTAACAATAGTGATAAATCGTATAAGTATTATGTCCCTGCAACACATTATACTATAATTGATTATATATACATTTGGTAATATAATCAATACTAATATATTAACGTGGTTATGTAATAACAACCTATTTCTTGTAGTATCAAATTTGCTAACCAAGGATGAACTTTATATCGAAAGTGTTATCATATAGAAACAAGTGTTATATCGGCCGATATAGAACAAAAGGACAGATGTTATGTATCCTCAAAGTTTATAACTCAAATATACGCGTATATTATTATATACGTGGTTGTCCTCAATATGGATTCATATAACTAGTAGAACGGAATGTGTTATAGGAGAATATGTGTCCAAATATTGGGCCATATATAATGATTATTATATAATGGTCATCTATGAATTATGACTAGGACGCATCGGCCTACGACAATTATTTGTGGTTCTGAAATAAAATAATATAAGTCCAAGGTGTTATACCTATTAGTGTATGTTTCATCGGCCATTGGCACACTTGTTATATTGGGCCATTACCCTCAAAAATCTTATGTGGTTGTCGTAGGAATGTGTTAACCAAGAATATTATTTCATTCATATACTAGGAAGCATCGGCCTACGACAACCATTTGTGGTTCTAAAATAAAATAATATAAGTCCAAGGTGTTATACCAATTAGTGTATGTTTCATCGGCCATTGGCACACTTGTTATATTAGGCCAACAACAACAACAACAACAACAACCCAGTATAATCCCACTTAGTGGGGTCTGGGGAGGGTAGTGTGTACGCAGACCTTACCCCTACCATAGGATAGAGAGGCTTGTTATATTAGGCCATTACCCTCAAAAATCTTTTGTGGTTGTCTTATACTAGGATTGTAGGTTTATATAAGTCTTGAATTTTCTACACTTATTACAAGTGTAAAAAAAAACTGGACTATACACATAGTTGTCAAATGGTTATTTGACAACTATGTTTACCATATATGGTAACGTATAATTTAATGTATTCATTATTATGAATATAAAACTATTATGTGTAACCCATAATGTAATTTTTGGCGTAATTAGTTAGGAAAATATATTACGTGTTATATTATATTTCAATGAAATGATTGTAACAAACACGTAGTTGAAATAGAGAAATCCAACGGCTCAATTATATAAAAACATAACAAGAATTTATGCTATAATAGAGTAATTTACGAAACCTTGCTAAAGTCCTTTAAAATGGTTTTCAGGAGTACAACCACGATAAAACAAATCCAAATTAGATACCCTAAATTGAGAACTGAACGGATTGAACCTTTTTACAAACTTGTGGTGGTACAAAGTACTGGTAACATCTGTATTATCTAAATAACTCCCAATCTGTTCCAATGACTTAACATTACTTCCATATATGTGGTATATAAAGCTCATAGTGCAGAATGTATTCGTATTACACTAAGGATTTGAATGTGTTGGCTATTTAACACATGTTACACCTGATCAAGCCATTCCCTAAACCCTATTGCCTAGTTGTAGTCATAACACATCTCATTAACGATTAAATATGGTATATGTTGCGGAAGCCAAATGTATATAGTGTGAATGAGTCACAACTACTATACCAAAAATTATGGCAGCCATCAAATAATAAATAAGACAATAAAGCAACAATAAAAGGAACACCAGAATTTACGAGGTTCGGCTAATTTTGCCTATTCCTCGAACACAATCAATATTTTATTTCACTCCAAAATACAAGTGAAATAATACTAAAGAGAGAAGATACAAATGCCTAAAAAGATAAGAAGGCAAATGAGAGGTGCGTTTAAATTCTAAACATTAGGCCTTCTTTTATAGGAGGAAAATCCCTCCCACAACTAATTCTCTACCGATGTGGGATAGAATATTTGACATATTCAACAAATCTCCACCTTGGCAAAAATTCCACATCTTCAATTTTCTCAATAAAAAAATTTGGTTGTGTCTTCATCTTCAATCTTCAGTATTCAACAATGTTGATTAAATCCAAACAATGTTGAAACTTGACCGCAATCACCACTTTTGTCAGCATATCAGCAGTATTTTCGGTAGTATGAATTTTCTTCACCATGACTCCACCTTCTTCTATGATTTCTCGTACGAAATGATACCGAACATCAATGTGCTTCGTCCTTGCATGATAAACTTGATTCTTCGCTAATTGAATAGCACTTTGACTATCACAAACAATTGTGATACCTTTTTGTTCAACACCAAGCTTCTTTAGCAATCCTTGAAGCCAAATTGCCTTTTTCACAACCTCTGTAATAGCCATGTACTCTGCCTCTGTTGTAGACAAAGCAACTGTTGACTGCGTTGTAGACTTCCAACTGACTGGTGGTGCCTTTGCAAAAGTAAACACATAACCAATAGTTGATCTTCGCTTGTCGAGATCACCCGCAAAATCTGAGTCACAATATCCAACTACAGACTGATTGTCTTCCCGTTCAAAAATTAACCCGACATCTACAGTATTATGAATATACCGCAGAATCCACTTCACAGCTTGCCAATGCTCCTTTCCTGGATTATGCATATATCTGCTAATAACTCCAACAGCTTGTGAAATGTCAGGTCTCGTACAGACAATTGCATTCATCAAGCTACCAACAACATTTGCGTTATACTCTCGTTCAACTTCATCCAATGGCGACATAGTAGTACTTAGATTAAAATGGGGAGCAAGTGGAGTACTAACTGGCTTAGTCTTGTCATCTATGCCAAAACGTTGTAGTACTCTCTTCAAATATTCTTTCTGAGATAAACAGAGTTTCTTTGAACGTCTATCTCTTATTATCTCCATGCCAAGAATTTTCTTCGCCTCACCCAGATCCTTCATCTCGAACTCCTTCTTCGGTTGAATCTTCAACTTATCAATTTCTTCCGAATTCTTGGAAGCTATCAACATATCATCAACATAGAGGAGAAGATATATAAAGGAACCATTTTTAAGCTTGCGCAAATACACACAATGATCTTATTTGCTTCTCTTGTACCCTTGCTGCAACATAAACTTGTCAAATCGCTTGTACCATTGTTTAGAAGATTATTTCAACTCGTACAATGATTTTTCAAGTTTGCACACCATATTTTCCTTACCAGCAACTTTGAATCCTTCTGGCAGAGTCATATAGATTTCCTCCTCCAAGTTTCCATGTAAAAGCGCAGTTTTTACATCCATCTGAAGTAGTTCCAAATCCAACTGTGCTACCAAAGCCAATATAATTCTAATGGAGGAATGTTTTACAACTGGAGAAAATACTTCATTGTAATCAATTCCCTCCTTTTGAGCATATCCTTTGGCCACCAACCTTGCTTTGTAGCGAAGATCTACTTGGTTAGGAAATCCTTCCTTCTTTGCAAATACCCATTTGCAATTACTTTCTTTCTCTTCGGGAGATTGGCCAATCTCTATGTATGATTTTGATGAAGGGATTGTATTTCATCATTCATGGCAATCCTCCACTTATCTTCTTCTGAACTTTGGACTGCGTCTTTATAAGTGGTAGGAACATCATCAGCTGCAATTGCGGTTGCAAAAGCAACTGTTTCTATGAGACGAACAAGTTTTGTTATTTTTCTTTTTGGCCTGCTAGTTGCTATTGATTCAAGTTGTTGTTGAGGTTGCTGAGTTGGAATCTCCTCTACTGGCTCTCCTTCCGGAGGATAATCTTCATTTGTTTCCTCATCTTCCTCTTGTGTAGGAAAAATAAATTTTCCCCAAACTCCACCTGCTTAGAAGCACCATCATCTTGTTTGGTATCTACACTTGTTACCTTGTTTACCATAGCAGATTCATCGAAGGTGACATCCCTGCTGATTATTACTTTCTTTGTCATAGGACACCATAAGCGGTATCCTTTGACTCCAGAAGTAATCCCCAAAATAATAGCCTTCTTTGCCCTTGGATCCAATTTTGACTCTGTGACATGATAATATACAGTTGAGCCAAATACGTGTAAAGAGTCATAATCAACAGTAGGCTTTCCATAACATTTTTCAAATGGTGTCTTGCCATCAATAGCAACAGATGGTAGACGATTAATGAGGTGGCATGCATATGTAATTGCCTCAGCCCAAAATTCTTTGCCCAAGCCAGCATTGGACAATATACACCGTACCTTCTCCAGCAAGGTCCGGTTCATACGTTCCACCACTCCATTCTTTTGTGGTGTATGTTTGACAGTGAAGTGTCGGACGATGCCATCATTTTCACAGACCTTATTGAAATGATCATTTTTGTATTCATCTCCATTGTCTGTGTGAATACACTTGATCCTCCTGCCTATTTGATTCTCCACCATCATCTTCCATTTGAGAAAAATTTCCAACACTTCATCTTTGCTCTTCATTATATACAACCATACTCTTCGGGAAAAATCATCAACAAATGTCACAAAATAGTGCTTCCCACCCAATGAAGGTGTTTTGGAAGGACCCCAACATCAGAATGTACATAATCCAAAATGCCTTTAGTATTATGGATTGCTGTACCAAATTTAACCCTTGTCTGTTTCACTTTGACACAATGCTCGCAAAACTCCAAATTGCAAGCCTTTACCCCTTTCAACAAACCTTGATCTGATAGAGTTTTCAAGGATTTTCCTCCAACATGTCCCAAGCGCATGTGTGTCACGACCCCGAATCCGGTCGTGATGGCGCCCAGCACACTGCTAGGCCAGCCCGACCAATCAACAACAATCATAGAGCTATGAGCTCGCTTTATCCCATTCAAACATAACAATTGTAATTTAACAGTAATGGATATATCAAAAACGGGGAAACCAAGTCCCAACGCATACCAACTCCCATAGACCGAAGGGTCAAGAGTCCTGAGCCTCTACAGAACATAAGTGTAATACGGTTTACAACCAAAGCTCGGAGCGGAAAGAAATAACAATACATAATCAAAGACAGTAGGAAGGGATATCGGGTCCTGCGGACGTCGGCAGCTACCTCGAAGTCTCCACAGAACGGGGATAATAAAGCAGTTGCGACAGCTCAACTGCCCTTCTGAACCTGTATATCTGCACACAAAAAAAAATGCAGGGGAGTGGGGTGAGTATATTTCAACTCGGTGAGCAGCAATAATAAATAATAACTGGAAGTAAGAACTCCTGTACTGTCACTAAACAGTTCTAAGGCAAACCCCCACAGGTAAGTCATCACTACAATGAATTCTCTGATCTCCAGTCCATATCCATCTCAACTGGGTCCCACACTGACCACATCCTCACTCGTACCACTACAGTGTACAGCCATCTCAATATATAGAGACATATACATTTGTCTATAACACATAAGTATTTACGTATTTATAAGGATATTAGTAAGTATAATGCTGCGGCGTGCAGCCCGCTCCAATACATATACCGCTGCGGCGCGCAGCCCGCTCCAATACATATACCGCTGCGGCGCGCAGCCCGCTCCATTTAACGTCGACGGCGCTCACTGGGGGTGTATACAGACTTCGGAGGGGCTCCCTAGGCCCAAGCGCTATGATGCTGCGGCGTGCAGCCCGATCCACACATATATTACTGCGGCGTGCAGTCCGATCCAATATATATATATATATACATATATAACTATACTACTGTGGCGTGCAGCCCGATCCCATAATATACTCCAGCGCTCACTAAGAATGTGTGCAGACTCGGACTCCGAAGGGCTCCTACAGCCCAAGCGCAATAATACTGCGGCGTGCAGTCCGATCCACATATATATTACTGCGGCTACATATACCGCTGCGGCGCACAGCCCGCTCCAATACATATACCGCTGCGGCGTGCAGCCCGATCCAATGTAGGTATATATATATACTACCTCATAATGGGTCCTCGACCCTATCCCAGTCAATATATACTTGGCCTCTCAGGTCCAATATAATATCTCACAGTGGGTCCTCGACCCTGTCTCGGTCAATATAGACTTGGCCTTTCGAGGCCCAATATAACATCTCATAGTGGGTCTTTGACCTGTCTCATCTCAATCGGTATAGACTTGGCCTTTCGGGCCCACTCAGCTAGAACGAGGAATTCCACCCTAGATAATCTCTCTCGATGTACACATCTAGTACGAGCTCATATTATACTATACGGCTAGAGCTATGGCTGAGTGTATGCTTCGACACAATATAAGGGTCACCTAGCTCTATAGGTTCCCTAATGCTCTACGGATCGGCACAAGGCCCCAAACATGGCTATCGGCCCAATTGCACAGTTATAAACTTATTATCAGTCATAACACACAGTATACTATTAGTAGGGAAGGACTAAGTCCGAACCCCCTATCACAATGTCACCACGCCCGTCATAGAACGCGTGTCTCATCTCAATATAGCACTGTGAAGTGCTAGTACGGGGTTTCAAACCCTCGGTACATTATTTACTACTACCACTCACCTCGATCCGATAGAAGCCTTAATCCGCCTTGCGCTCGCCTCGCAATTCAATCACCTTGAATGCCGAATCTGCTCAAAATCAATGAGAATACATCAATATAGGCTAATTAAACACAACCCATTCGAAATAACTCAATTTACATCAAAATTCCCAAAGTTGTCAAAACCCGAGCCCCGGGCCCACATTCCGAAAATTTACGAAATTCACATTTCTGGAACCCTCGTCTCGCCACGAGTCCATACATATAAAATTTACCAAAATCGGAGTTCAAACGACCTCCCAAATCCAAAAATCCCGTTTTTAATACTTGGGCCACATTTCTTCAAGATTTCAACCCAATTTCATGAAGATTGATGTTAATACTACCATAAATTGATGTTTTTGAGTCAAGAATCTTACCTCCAACGATACCCGATGACTTCTCGGTGATTTCCTCGAGTTTTCTTCTCTCTAGGGCTCAAATGTGTGTTTTTGGGTTGAAAACCCGTAACTCTCTGTTTCTGGACTTAAGTTCACTGCCAGAACAGGTTCTTCTACGCGATCGCGATCTTCCTCACGCGATCGCGATGCTCAAATTCTCGGCCTCACGCGATCGCGACTTCCTTCACGCGATCGCGAAGCACAGTCACCCTGCCTCACGCGATCGCGTCCTTCACTCCTGCGATCGCGTAGCATATTTCTCCTGGACCCATTTCTTCCTCTACGCGATCGCGTATATTGGCCTGCGATCGCGATTAACACCCGATAAATTCTACGCGATCGCGACTCTTACCCTGCGATCGCGATGCCTTATCTCCCCACTCTACGCGATCGCATCCCCATCCCCGCGATCGCGGAGAGCAATTGTCTGCTGAGGTTATGACAGCAACCAGATTTTCTCTTTTCTTTCAACAATGGTCCGTTTGGACCCCCGAATTCATCCCGAGACTCCCGGGACCCCAACGAAAACCACCAACATACTCCAAAACATGATACGAACTTATTCCAACCATAAAAACACCATACTAAACATCAAAATCACCAATTACACACAGATTCAAGCCTAAATTTCTTAAAACTTTCCGAATTACACATTCGATCAAAAACCCGACCAAACGATGTCCGAATGACCTGAAATTTTGCAGGCATATCCAAAATCACCTAGCGGAGCTACAGAAATTGTCGGAATTCCATTCCGACCCCCGGATCAAAATATCACCTACCATCCGGTTTTCGCCAAAATTCAACATTCGCCAATTCAAGCTTAAAGCTACACCGGACCTCCGAATTCGATTCCGATTGCTTTCCTAAGTCATAAATGATCCCCCGGAACTAGTCGAATCATCAGAATCCGGTTCCGAGCACTCTAACTCAATAGTCAACTCTTGGTTGACTTTTCATATTCAAGCTTTCTTCTAACATGCTATTTGTTTCATTTTCAATCCAAATCACTCCTAACTCACCCGATAGGCTCTAACACTGATATAAAATCATCAAACATGCATTTACAACATGACGGGGTGATAATTCTCGTGACGACGGGCCGGGTCGTTACATTCTCCCCAACTTAAACAAACGCTCGTCCTCGAGCGGACTCAGAGTTGTACCAGAAGCAACCCAATAGCTGAATGACCTTACCACGCATATATTCGGGCGATCATACGTCACCCTATCTCACGCAAGTCCGAAAACACCATATAATCAAAATTTCACAGCCCATCTGAACCATAAATCACATTGCACTTTCCGAAATCATACACCAAATCTGAATCCCACATCTATACTCAACGTACACACGATCCAACTGTGATAGCCAAACTCGCCATTCCGGGTGAGATCACATGATGTATCAAACAACCCAATCACTCGAGACGATAGTCTCAATCGCAACAACTGGCCACAATAATCAAATACTAGCAGAAAGAACCTTTCTCATTAGATAGAGTTTTATTCCAACACCTTCATATCCTGCCCACGGCAACCGCACACGCGATATATCGAACCCATCTCTCAGGTCAACCATTCATGAATCCATTTCCCTTTTAATTGATACTACAACAGAATTCAAGCCAAAACTCGATATTACCCTTCTAACCAACTGAATTTATACATGCTCGCACTCGTTAATGACTCAATGATCATTTAGGTCGTAACACACCTTACTGGTGATATGATGCCTCAACACCGGCCTAAGCCGCGACAAGTACAACACAAGCTCTAATAGGAAACGTCTGAACATACTCAAATAATGACAACTGACTCCAACAACAGAGCTGTAATTCAATTCTTCAATACCATCACAACACATAACTGAGATTTCGTCTCACATCATAGAATTAGAGTACCTGAATCCTCCTCGAAAGGTCATAACATCATGTGGCCTTGCCACGACTCATGATTCTATCCAAACACTATTACTCATGGATCACCTCAAGTCACCATGCTCTAAACGGTCAGCCACACACATATCTAGGTCTGAACTCAAGCAATCAATCACACCTGCGGTGATACAATGATATACGCTATCAAATCCTGAAAGGACACAACCGATGTGCTATTCCCCGAGCGATGCCTAATACGGACTATTCCTCAGAAGCTAGGAAGTACTGTATACACGGTAACATACCACTAACTACATTTTCACAATATTCTGTTGCGGCGTGCAACCCGTTCCAACAACATACATGTGGCGGCGTGCCACCCGATCCAGATACCATACATGTGGCGGCGTGCCACCCGACCCAAATACTATACCTGTGGCGGCGTGCCACCCGATCCACGAATACACCTAGCAAAGGGAATGCACATCGAAACAAGTCGCTCATCGCAACAACATATACATAGCCTCAAGCTCGGCCACCTGCATTGCATCCGACAAAGTTCCCCAATACTGGAACTGAAACAATGGTAGATACCTCTACACTGACAGCCGCCCCTAAGGTCCAATTAACAAAGCAATGCCTACCAGCTGTCCGCTGGTCCTGGGTACAACTACTCTATTGGAGCATATTTTGATGTTTTTCTGCTACGCAATTTGTGCCATTTTCCGACATAGTCCATATCACATTAGTCTGGACAAACTAGCCCAATGACGACCAATAAGCAATCAAGTATCATAATCCAAGTTGTCATATCAAGTTGAGAGAAAAAGCCATTAGAGCTTCTGATTTTTGATAATCACAAAACGGTGTCGATACCCATGACATACAACCACTGCATAGGCGGACTAACGAGAACTTCAAGTCTCCTTCACATATATAACATATGAATTACTATGCCTGATTCCGTATTTCACCGTACATATACATAACGCACATCAAGCGTCCATTCATACCACGACAGCCATTCAGAAATTTTACTATGCCATCAACGACTCAATTATTACAGTCGATCCCACAAGAGAATACCACCATACCACTGGATATCATCAGTTTACATTACCTTGTCCTTTTTGGATCATATTCCCTGCCAAGTTAATAGAATAGCAGTACCGTTTTCTTAAATCATCAGAAAGATCGATTCTTAATTCATCTGCAGTTGTTCGCGCTGCTCAATAATTTTATTGACTTCCCATATATTATGAACTGTTCTCAAAACCTAGAATATACCATTATCAACTTTCCATAACACATCGCGTATACCATACTAAGATAACATGGAAATTCTCATCCCTTTCCTACGCCGCAAACATCGACGCAATCAACTAGTCAAGGACTTTTATGATCTCATATAGAGAAAACTCATTACACATTCCAAGCTTTGCATACCAACAGGAAATACACTTATTTTTCAAACCACATTAAAACACATCATAAACTCTTTCTCCCAATCACATTGCATAAGTTAAACTGCCAGGACTGAGTCCTTATACACATATTATACCCATATCGGGTTACACGACTGCCAACACTCAAAAGCTTTATTGCACAATATCTGCAAGACTCCTTACTTCAACCACATACCAGGAATTAGTCGTATTCTTTATCATACCGCTTCGGTTTATTAACAAGTCATTCCATTTACCCGGTTTCCTTTCTGATTCATCTTTGATTTAATATTAGCCACTACTGTAGCACCATAACACATGAACTCATTCCACACGAGACTCGTACATAAGACCACACGGTCTGAGACATATAGGCCACTGAATACTCTCTCAATATTTCCAGAAGGATCACATCCTACAATACTTTATTTTGAAGAACTTCTTGCGATTTGAATTCGTTATCATTACCTTCCAATACGGATTACATAGAATCCCATCATTCACATAATATAACATAAGTACCGATCTCTTCTAACGAAACCACCATCTTTAGCCACATGCACAAATTTGAGACACCTGACTGTTACAAGTAAAATCTTGAACACCGTAAACAATTCTCGGGCGTCAGTCATCCTTATTCAGCTGTAATTCAACTGTCTTATTGAACAGAACCACTCGTGCCTTATTAGAATTCTGACACTGCAGATCATGATTACATACGGATACTATTAGCTATCACTCTTTTCTATACACCAAGCATTCCTTACCAACCTCAGTTCAAAATACCCTAGTATTTCTTCAGATCTACGAAGCACCATAACCTTTACCAGAATTTCCCAACATACTTAGAGACAGAATCAACATAGCACACAATAGTGCAATCGGTTAATCAATAGCAACCTCCCCAACTTAGCTCGAAGCCATTCATCAAAGCACTTTCAACCACTCATATCGGTATTACTCAAGTGATGCCGAAATGTTAGTATGATATTAAACTCAAGTCATTTACAAGCTTCGGCGGAGATTCGAATCATCGGAAATATTAACTCTTTTGCAATTCTTGCATTCATTCACACACAACAGTTACGCCCCCTCTTTAGGTGACAAAATCTTTTCTAAGTCCGAATTTTTCAAAAATTCCGGCAGAGTTTCCTTTGTAAATTGGCCTATCCACCTGCCAGAGAATCACCAAACCATCCTAGATATACTTCCACAACTCAACAAGATATCACAATGTATTTCAACAACATTAAACATCAATACTACACGAATTATATCATCACAATTTATACTTGAACCTGCGATGTACCTGCTCGAATCATAACACATATAAAAATCACTTTAGTCTTCCTGAGTTTAAACTCGTTCCACTACACATAAGGCACTTTACCATCCAATTACGAGATATGATAATTATTTCTCACGCCCATAGCTAGGGCTACATATCAAATCACAATAAGAACTGAATACCTTACAGCTCTCCCATTATCAAACTGCCATTTGCACAATAAGGATCAGTACCGATCGTATGAACTTCATAATACCGACTCGTGAAATTTGCACCTTGGTGCTCAAGCCATAGACAAGGATTTCGCCTCAAGTCCTCCAGACAGGCCCAACATGAACTCATAGAGATTATATCTCGTCCCTCGATCGGGGAATTGCAAGCCATAAGACAATTATATTACTGAGCGCTCGAAGCGTACACAGACGTGTGGAAGGAATTTCAAAAATTATATCTGAAGCTGAATCAAGTACGCACGATAAGAATTCCAAGAAATGTGAAGTGTTTCCTAAAGGTTCGCAGCCTCCCGAGGATAAGTACAGGTGTCCCCGTACCGATCCACAAGGCTCTACTAACCGGCTCAAGACTCGTGAGGCCTAGTAAACCTAGGCTCTGATACCAACTTGTCACGACCCCGAATCCGGTCGTGATGGCGCCCAGCACACTGCTAGGCCAGCCCGACCAATCAACAACAATCATAGAGCTATGAGCTCGCTTTATCCCATTCAAACATAACAATTGTAATTTAACAATAATGGATATATCAAAAACGGGGAAACCAAGTCCCAACGCATACCAACTCCCATAGGCCGAAGGGTCAAGAGTCATGAGCCTCTACAGAACATAAGTGTAATACGGTTTACAACCAAAGCTCAGGAGCGGAAAGAAATAACAATTCATAATCAAAGACGGTAGGAAGGGATATCGGGTCCTGCGGACGTCGGCGGCTACCTCGAAGTCTCCACAGAACGGGGATAATAAAGCGGTTGCGACAGCTCAACTGCCCTTCTGAACTGTATATCTGCACACACAAAAAATGCGGGGGAGTGGGGTGAGTATATTTCAACTCGGTGAGTAAGCAATAATAAATAATAGCTGGAAGTAAGAACTCCTGTACTGTCACTAAACGGTTCTAAGGCAAACCCCCGCGGGTAAGTCATCACTACGATGAATACTCTGATCTCCGGTCCATATCCATCTCAGCTGGGTCCCACACCTGACCACGTCCTCACTCGTACCACTACGGTGTACGACCGTCTCAATATATAGAGACATATACATTTGTCTATAACACATAAGTATTTACGTATTTATAAGGATATTAGTAAGTATAATGCTGCGGCGTGCGGCCCGGCTCCAATACATATACGTGCGCGGCGCGCGGCCGGCTCCCGATACATATACGCTGCGCGCGCGCGGCCGCGCTCCGTTAACGTCGACGGCGCTCGCCGGGGGTGTATACGGACTTCGGAGGGGCTCACTAGGCCCGAGCGCTGTGGTGCTATGGCGTGCACCAGGTCCAGCATATATCACTGCGGCGTGCGGTACGATCCGATATATATATATATACGTGTATAATTATGCTGCCGCGGCGTGCGGCCCGATCCCATAGTATACCGGCGCTCGGGGAATGTGTGCGGACTCGGACTCCGAAGGGGCTCCTACGGCCCAAGCGCAGTAATACTGCGGCGTGCAGTCCGTCCCGCATGTATATTACATGTATATCACATGTATATTGCTGCGGCGTGCAGTCCGATCCAATATATATCTCTGCGGCGTGCGGCCCGATCCAATGTAGGTATATATATATACTACCTCATAGTGGGTCCTCGACCCTATCCCGGTCAATATATACTTGGCCTCTCGGGCCCGATATAATATATCACGGTGGGTCGTCGACCCTGTCTCGATCAATATAGACTTGGCCTTTCGAGGCCCGATATAACATCTCGTAGTGGGTCTTTGACCCTGTCTCATCTCAATCGGTATAGACTTGGCCTTTCAGGCCCGCTCAGCTAGAACAGGGAATTCCACCCTAGATAATCTCTCTCAATGTACACATCTAGTACGGGCTCATATTATGCTATACAGGCTAGAGCTATGGCTGAGTGTATGCTTCCAACACAATATAAGGGTCACCTAGCTCTATAGGTTCCCTAATGCTCTACAGATCGGCACAAGGCCCCAAACATGGCTATCAGCCCAATTGCACGGTTATAAACTTATTATCAGTCATAACACACAGTATACTATTAGTCGGGAAGGACTAAGTCCGAACCCCCAATCACAATGTCACCACGCCCGTCATAAAACGCGTGTCTCATCCCAATATAGCACTGTGAAGTGCTAGTACGGGGTTTCAAACCCTCGGTACATTATTTACTACTACCACTCACCTCGATCCGATAGAAGCCTTAATCCGCCTTGCGCTCGCCTCGCAATTCAATCACCTTGAATGCCGAATCTGCTCAAAATCAATGAGAATACATCAATATAGGCTAATTAAACACAACCCATTCGAAATAACTCAATTTACATCAAAATTCCCAAAGTTGTCAAAACCCGAGCCCCGGGCCCACATTTCGAAAATTTACGAAATTCACATTTCTGGAACCCTCGTCTCGCCACGAGTCCATACATATAAAATTTACCAAAATCGGAGTTCAAACGACCTCCCAAATCCAAAAATCCCGTTTTTAATACTTGGGCCACATTTCTTCAAGATTTCAACCCAATTTCATGAAGATTGATGTTAATACTACCATAAATTGATGTTTTTGAGTCAAGAATCTTACCTCCAACGATACCCGATGACTTCTCAGTGATTTCCTCGAGTTTTTTTTCTCTCTAGGGCTTGAAATTGAGTTTTGGGGGTGTAAACCCGTAACTCTCTGTTTCTGGACTTAAGTTCACTGCCAGAACAGGTTCTTCTACGCGATCGCGATCTTCCTCACGCGATCGCGATGCTCAAATTCTCGGCCTCACGCGATCGCGACTTCCTTCACGCGATCGCGAAGCACAGTCACCCTGCCTCACGCGATCGCGTCCTTCACTCCTGCGATCGCGTAGCATATTTCTCCTGGACCCATTTCTTCCTCTACGCGATCGCGTATATTGGCCTGCGATCGCGATTAACACCCGATAAATTCTACGCGATCGCGACTCTTACCCTGCGATCGCGATGCCTTATCTCCCCACTCTACGCGATCGCATCCCCATCCCCGCGATCGCGGAGAGCAATTGTCTGCTGAGGTTATGACAGCAACCAGATTTTTCTCTTTTCTTTCAACAATGGTCCGTTTGGACAACCGTATTCATCCCGAGACTCCCGGGACCCCAACGAAAACCACCAACATACTCCAAAACATGATACGAACTTATTCCAACCATAAAAACACCATACTAAACATCAAAATCACCAATTACACACAGATTCAAGCCTAAATTTCTTAAAACTTTCCGAATTACACATTCGATCAAAAACCCGACCAAACGATGTCCGAATGACCTGAAATTTTGCAGGCATATCCAAAATCACCTAGCGGAGCTACAGAAATTGTCGGAATTCCATTCCGACCCCCGGATCAAAATATCACCTACCATCCGGTTTTCGCCAAAATTCAACATTCGCCAATTCAAGCTTAAAGCTACACCGGACCTCCGAATTCGATTCCGATTGCTTTCCTAAGTCATAAATGATCCCCCGGAACTAGTCGAATCATCAGAATCCGGTTCCGAGCACTCTAACTCAATAGTCAACTCTTGGTTGACTTTTCATATTCAAGCTTTCTTCTAACATGCTATTTGTTTCATTTTCAATCCAAATCACTCCTAACTCACCCGATAGGCTCTAACACTGATATAAAATCATCAAACATGCATTTACAACATGACGGGGTGATAATTCTCGTGACGACGGGCCGGGTCGTTACAATGTGCCACAGCCTGGTTGCTTCTGCCTCTTTGTTGTCACTGGACGTCACTGTCGCTATCCCAATAACTCTATTACTGAGATAACGATACATGTTATTGTTCTTCCGATTGGCCTTCATTACCACTAGTGCGCCGGAGCAGGCTCTCATCACATCATTTTCTACAATAATTTTTAACCCTTTTGATTCCAGGGTGTAACGACCCGACCGATCGTTTTGAGTACTAGCGCTCCGTGGAGGCCATGAACAGCTTTATTTCGGGTATTATGACTTGTTTGCACGGTCGAAATCTAAATTCAGGGAGATGGAGTTAAATTTCAATGAAAATTCCCATTTCAGAAGCTTTAAGTTGAAATAATGAACTAGGATTGGATTTTTGAGTGAACGACCTCAGAATCAGGATCTGAAGGGTCCAGCAGGTTCGTATAATAATATCGGACTTGGGCGTATGCCCGGTTCAGGTTTTGGATAACCCGGGAGCATTTTGGCACCTATTGTGGAAGTTAGCATTTTGGAAAAAATTTCATAAGTTTAACTTGAAGTGCATTTCCGTGTTATCGATGTCCGTTTGGAATTTCGAGACTGGACGTAGCTCCGTATAGTGATTATGGATTTGGGAGCGCGATCGGAAATGAATTCAGAGGTCCGTAGGTTATTTTGGAGTCGTTTGGGTAAAGGTAGGAATTTGAAGGTTTTTAAGAAGCTTGACAAGAAGTGAAAATTTTGATATCGGGCTCGAAATGCAAATTTTATGGTTCGGATAGCTTCGTTAGGTGATTTGGTACTTAGGAGTGTGTCCGAAATATTTTTGTGATGACCGGTGTAGAAATACGCTTGAATTGGCAAAGTTAGTATTTTTGCGAATTTCGGTTGATAGGTGAGATTTTGATTCGAGGGTCGGAATGAAATTCCGAAAGTTTCTGTAGCTTCAATATATCATTTTGGACGTGTGAGCAAAATTTGAAGTCAATCGGACGCGATGCAGTTTCGCATCGGAAATAGAAGTTGGAAACTTCAAAGTTCATAAAGTTTGAATCGGGGTGTAATTCATGGTTTTAGAGTTGTTTGATGTGGTTTAAGGCCTCGAGCGAGTCCGTAATGTGTTTTGGAGTTGGTTGGTATGATTGATTGGGGTCCCAGGGGCCTCGGGTGTGTTTTGGGTTGTGATCACGCTCTTATTTGATGTTTCAACATTGCTTCTTTGAGCATAAAGGGGTACTATATTAAGTAAATGATCTCCAAATTCAGTTTTATTTGAACCATTAGATCTGTATCGTAATTTTGGGGCCACAGAAAAACGAATCGTCGAATTTGGACATCGTATGAGGAAGCTATGCTAGTTTCCGTGCTGAGAAAAGTCCTGGTGTCTGTCAGAACCGCAAAAGCGGAATTTGACAGCGGATGCGGAACCGCAAAAGCAGAAATAGAACCACAGAAGCGGTCCCGCATATGCGAAAATTATCCGCAAAAATGGAAAATGGGCCTGGATGGTGTTTAAAACCGAGAAGTTTAGTATTTTGGGCATATCTTGAGTTCTAGAGCTCCGATTGAGGTGATTTTTGCGGAGTTGTTCTCGTCTCATCAAGGAGGTAAATATCAGAACTTTATTTTGATGTTTCTCCATGAGTATTTCTGCTGGGTTCTATTTTTATCCATGTTTGGATGGTAAAATTTGGGATTTTGAGCCCTAAAGTTGAAAAATGATAAATCCTTGATTTGAGGATCGAAATGACATGTGAATTGTATAATTTTGGTATGGTTAGACTCGTGAGAGTACGAGGGTCCTGAAAACATAAAAATATTTCGATTCCGAGCTGATGACTGCAGGGGTATTTTGGTCATTTCACATGTGTTCGCGCCGTAGCTTTAATTTTATCATTGAAATTAGTTACTTGCGATGTTATTTATACTTTGTAATTGGTTTGACTAGATTCGAGCCACTCGGAGTCGGATACTTGTGGAAAAGGAGTCGTTTTTTAGCGGTTTTATACCGGAATTGAGGTAAGTGTCTTGTCTAACCTCGTGTGGGGGAACCTTCTCCCCTAGGATATTATGTGTTAATTTAAGTACCTTGTACGTGAGGTGACGGGCATGTACATGCGCATATTGTTGGAAACCACCTTACTTGAACTGTTCAAATCGTGATATTTTGTTATTTAGCTGATTAAATTGTAACATTTACCTGATATTCGTTAGAAAATCCTAGATAGATAGGATTTATCTGTCTAAGTGCCTTGCTTGTCTTAATTGAATTTTCTTGAAACTTGTTGATACTGTTTTTGGTGTAATTGTAGTTATGTATTTCATATTTCTTTGTGTTTTCCTGCTTATTGTTGTGTTGGTGGACTGCGGGTTCAATTCCCGGAGATCCAAGGGCTGCGGGTTCGATTCCCGGACACCCAGAGTTGTAGTGTTTGTGGACTGCGGGTTCAATTCCCGGAGATCCAAGGGCTGCGGGTTCAATTCCCGGAGACCCAGAACTTATTGAGATATTGAGATACGGACTGCGGGTTCAATTTCCGGAGATCCTGAGCTGTTGAGACAAGGACTGCGGATTCATGTCCCGGAGATCCTGAGATATTGAGGCACAGACTGCGGGTTCAATTCCCGGAGATCCTCGGGCTGCGAGTTCGATTCCCGGAGACCCAGAGATACTGGTGAAGGGACTGCGGGTTCAATTCCCCGAGATCCTGAGTTGTTGGATATAGAGATGGGCTGCGGGTTCAATTCTCGTAGATCCTGGACATGCTAAACTGAATTTATGTTGTGTTGTTTACTTGTTGTTAGCTTAATTGTAGACGGTTGCAGTAATTATTTTATTGTTGTTATTTCAGACTCACTCTTATTTAAACTACTTATTATTGTTATTATCATTATGTTATTGTCTCTCGGTAGGGCCCTGACCTTCCTCGTCACTACTCCATCGAGGTTAGGCTTGGCACTTACTGAGTACCGTCGTGGTGTACTCATACTACTCTTTTGCACACTTTTGTTATGCAGATTCAGGTACATCAAATCAGGCACATTTCAGGTGATCTAGCAGCACTTCAGGGGACTCGAGGTATGATCTGCTACGTCAGCGGATCTGGAGAGTCCCCTTCTATTCTCATTAGTGATAACAGTTATTTCCTTTATTCTTGTTGTTTAGACATTCTTGATGTATAGAGCCACAGTTGTACTCTTTCTTAGTCTGTGTTGCTCGTGGGTTTCTGGGTCTTGGTAGTATGTTTCCTAGTTTGTTTTTGGTGAAGTGTATGTGCCGAGCGGCACTTATTAAATTTCATTTACATTATTCCGCTGTTATCTTATCTTTTGTTCATGAAATTGTATATTCCGCATCGTGTTAGGCTTACCTAGTCACGAAGACTAGGTGCCGTCATGACAGGTTCACGATTGGTGAACTACGTTCATGACAAGTTGGTATTAGAGCCCTAGGTTCGTAGGACTCACGGGACACAGACCGGTTACTTAGATTCTCGCTGATCGATACGAAGACATCTGTATTTATCTATGAGCGGCTATGTAACTGTTTGGGAAACTCTTCAATTCTTCTGAATTCCTTATCGTGTGCCATTTATTCAGTTGGAGCCTATATCATGTGTTCCTTGGCAACCATTCGTGTATTGAAATTTGCGCACTCGGTATTGTCACACCTCCTTTTGCCGCGCTTACCACTACCCGGGGGTAGATGCGTAAGAGAGTTTTTCCAATTTAAGTGACAATATTCGAAATGGGATTATTTATTAATTCAGAGTCGCCACTTGGAATAAATTATGGTGTTCCAAGTCTCCGATTTTTTTAAATCCCAAATCGAGGAAATTTACGACTTTCCAAATGAAGTCTGCGAACTAAAAATTCTAAGTAAGGAATTCTGTTGACCCGAGGGAAGGTGTTAGGCACCCCTGAAGTCTGCGAACCAAAAATTCTAAGTAAGGAATTCTGTTGACCCGAGGGAAGGTGTTAGGCACCCCCGGATCACGTGGTTCTAGCACGGTCGCTTCAGTTATTATAAATGGCTAAAAATACCTGATTTCATACATGTTTAATAAATTATATGCTTTAATTAAAACTTTAAACCGCTCTATTAATTTGAGACTGTACCAAAAGAAAAAACTAATTACAACATAGACGCGGACTTTTGACAAATAAGTAAATCAAAAATGTGTCCGGATTACTTACTTCAAACTATGCCAATTAAAACAATTGTTAGACTAGGCAAAAAAAACAATTTATTTAAGCGTATATCCCTTAAGGTTATTTCCAATTAAACCCTGTACAAAATGACATCTTATTTTTTGCGGTGTGTTGACTTAGGAGCAAAGATTGCCTAAAATAAGGTGTAAACTAGTAAAAAATTAATCGACTATGCCGGATGTGAGTATTTCATCATGGTTTATTACTTGGCATAAGATTATCCATAATATGGTGCGTCCCAATTTATTTATTTATTTATTTATTTATTTATTTTTCCCCTTTTTTTTACTTGGCTAACGCAATAGAATACCTAATGGTAATCTTAAAACCCCTTATTGAAATTCTAGCGTCTATCTTATAAAATCCACACCCACTATGTTTAGCCAATCAGTTGTTAATCTTCATTTAAATACTCAAATGCATAATCTGTAGTTTGCCAAATTCGAAATGAAATATCCATTCAAACATTTAAATCTAATCTAACACGTAAACATGGAGCGGTCCCTACATACATATGAAAGAAATCAGTTATTCTCCTAAATTAAACTCTAGATTAGTTCGTGCGTGAATCCTAGATGACTAACATACTCACACATAGTGATCCAATGATGGAATCTGGTAAGATATTGAGTAAAATGACACGAATCGTAAACTAGGGTGCATTACTTAAAATATCAAAGACATAAATCATTTAACAATCCTAAATACTTCATCACTTAGGGAAATCAAATAAGAGCTAAAGGCTTAATATATGAGTCTCTTCAAGTTCTAGTTACAAAACTATCTACAAACTTAACTCAAATCAATTCCAATTATATAACAAGATACAGTAAAACCACACTACTAAATCATAGAACAAAAAACTGAACAAAAGGCAAAGAAAAGTAAAATATTCTGCTTCAACATCTTTATATCAACTTCCTTTGTCAGTTTTCATTTTTTCTCGGCCAATATGGTTAAAAGAGTATACCTGGAATGGAACAAAAATGAAGCAGAAGAAAGATCAGCAGCAAGCAGTAAATACCAGCAACAGTACACTAGCAGTTCACATCAATGATTTGAAATTCCAAACAGCCACAAACACAGCCCAGAAAGTTTGTGAAGAGAAAAACCAAACAGCAACTACCAATATCACCACAAATAGACTTAACCGAGCTTGAGTCTGGCCAAGATTCTTATATAAAGCTGATCTTTTAAAACTTTTAAGAATAGACTTTAAACTTCAGAATTGATTCCAAAACAGATTGTTATTTCAAAAGAAACTCTCAAAGACTCTCACAATGTTGTTAAAAGATTGACCAAGCTATCCAGTTTTTTAAGCTTTGGAAAACTGATTTCAAGACCATCTTTAACAGAATAAAATCTCCGTTTTCAGCTCTTTTTGGGAGGTTCTCTCTGTGTATGTGTATTCTCTGCCTTTTATCTCTGTTTTTCAGTGTATATTCTTCTCCCTGAGTGTCTGTTTTTCAGTCCTATATAAACAGGCTGAAAGCCAGCCTTGCAAACCCTTTCCCTTCTGTTTTAAATCGAAATGGCCATGTTCTTCGCTCTGTTTTTTCCACTTTCCAGCCTAATAGCAGCATGTTCTTCTTTCATAACCCACTGACAAAAACCACTTTTTCATTATTAAACTAAATTGGTATGGGCAGCCAGAAATTTTAATTTATTTCCTTTGAATCACATGTTACTTCTGGTTTTCCACTAGCAAAAGGTGCTAAAACAACTCAAAACTCTTTCTTAATTAATCTGAGATTCCCAAACTGACAGACCAACTCACATTTTTCATAAATTTTTAAATCCCAAACCTTAAATCCCTTATTCTGTTCTGTATCTTAAACAGAAAAAATGTAAAGAATCCAACTGAAATATGACCAATACTTGATTAATACTAATAAGAATTATACAGCTATAACCAATTCATTTCTACCTCATACGCAAAAGATTTCAACTTCACATAGTCATATTTTCGGACAGAAAGGCAACAAAATGCAGAATTGATTGCTCGACGATATTAATCGAATCGCATTCAATTTTCAATGACACATTTACAACAAAGAATAACAAGTAAACATATCGACCAAATAAAAAGGTCCCAAAGAGATGAGGAAAAATAGAAAAATCGAAGATATCCGAAGAAAAATAACAACAAACGAAAAACTACAAAATAACTAAACTAAACCGTCGAATACAATTAAACAAGAAATGAGAAGGAAAAGAAATACCTCGAAATAGAGGAAATGGATAATCGGCCAGCTTGGGCTTTGGTCATTCGAGGTCGAAAGGACCTTAATTGAAATGTTTTCCACGTGAAAATACATCAATTAAGGTCTATTAGACCTCAATTCTATGAAATCCGGCGACGAAAATTTCCCATTCGGATTTTAGGGTTCTTAGAACTTGATTTTGGGGCTCGATAATTTCTGGCTAGATTCGAGCGGAACTAATGACGGTTAAGGTGTGAGGGAGGTGAGGTGAAGGTGTGGTATCAATTTGAGGCGATTTGGGGCATGTTGGATTTTAACTTGAATCTTTGATTGAAGATTCGAGAAGTTGTGGTGAGATTCGAAGTAAACCGAGTCGGGGGTTGGATTGAGGAGGTCTTGGGGAGTTTGGGGTGAAAATTTTGTGGCCATTGGCCTATCGGAACCGCCGTGAGGCGATTTCCGGCGGGCGGGAGACGGCGGCTGACGGCGGAGGGTTTTGTCTCTCTAGGGTTAGAGAGGCGGAAAGAAATGGGAAATGAGATGGGTGAATAGGTTTTGGGGATTTTGGTATATTAAATTAAGGTTTTAATTAGGACTATTGGATGGATGAAAACCAACGGTCCAGATCAAATCTCTGAAATAAAAGTGGGTTGGTGGGTTTGAACCGGGCGGGTGAGACGGGTAATGGACTGGGTCACTGGATTTGGGCTTGGTTTTTTTGCCGAAAATGGGTGGCCCAATCTACTTTTCCTTTATTTCCAAACCTTTTCCTCTTCTCTTTTAATTTTAATTCCTAATTTAAAAAAATAAAAATCCTAACTACACTAAACAAAAATCAAATCAAATTAATTAATACTAATTATACTAACAATTAATCACACAACAATTACATATCAATTAAATATAAATCACACAACTAGGCATTTAAACGCTAAGAATGTATAAGATGAATTATTTTTGTGACTTTTATTTTATATGTCATTTGCAATAAACTTAATTAATTTAAACAAGACTTAAATGCAAAAAATACAACACTATTTTTTATATTTTATTTATTAGTTTAAACAAATAAACATGCACAGATAGAAATGTAGACAATAACTAAAAAAAATCAAACAACAACAAAAAAATCAACACAACACAAAACTATTCTATATTTTTTTTTATTTTGGGAGTAATTCTCATGCGGGGCAAAAATCAAGTGCTCACAGCTGCCCCTCTTTGCGTGTAAACTCGAAGAGTTTTCGTGCAAAGAATACTGAGCATATACGAGCGATTTTTGCCCGTCCGAGCACTCCGTGTGAGGCATTTTAAAAAGATCTTGACCGAGCCTTCGCTTCGAGAGGCCTCCTACATATCCTGGGCTAAACAGTAATCAGGTCAATGTAGTTCGGGAGGTTTTGGTAGCTGGGACTACCGTGGATTGATACTTTGCTGTTACTGTTGCTATCGTTGCTGTTGTTGCTGCTTACTGCTTACTGACTTCCTTATTACACCAAAAGAGAAATTAAAGCTGAACTAACTATGCTATCAAATTATGAGTTACAAGATTCCTATCTATGATTCTCTTGAAAACTTGATCTTGAATCTTAGCTGATTTTGCTGCAGACCTTGATCTGAATCTTGATGCTCAACAAACTGTACGTGCTTGTTTATTTTCTTAACATTGAGTGAAATGGAATTGGTGGAACTCGTGACTTCAATCAGATTCGGAACAATTCGTGCTTCTGTTTACTCCAACGTTTGAACTTGTTTCATTTTGGGTCTTTTCCTTCTTTTCTTCATTCCGGATTGAGGTTTCACTCGTAGGTTATCTCAATCCTTGCATCCCGAGGTCAAACCTATTTAGACAAATGAAACAAACAAACGAACAAAATTTTTCTGCCCCAGTTTTGCTAGGAAAATTTCGTGAGTTAGAAACTCTTTGATATTAATTAAGAAAATCATAGTTTCACAAATAAACGTTCCACGGCTTTCTGGCCAGGATTTTGAAGAAGAGTTTCACGGCTTTCTGGCCGGAATTCAAACAATGTCTAACGGTTTTTGGCCGCTAGACCCTCGATTTTTTGGCCGGGGTTAAAATAAATGGCTCCGCAGTTTTCTAATGGGGAGATCCTCGGTTTTCTGACCGGGAAAGAGAGTTTCACGGCTTTCTGATCGGAATTCAAACAATGTCTAACGGATTTTTGGCCGCAAGACCCTCGGTTTTTTGGTGTGGGGTTAAAATAAATGGCTCCGCAGTTTTTTGACTGGGAGATCCTCGGTTTTCTGACCGGGAAGAAGAGTTTCATGGCTTTTTGGCCGGAATACAGATAATGTCTAACGGTTTTTTGGCTGGAAGACCCTCGGTTTTTTGGCCGGGGTTAAAATAAATGGTTCCGCAGTTTTCTGACTGGGAGATCCTCGGTTTTCTGACCGGGAAGAAGAGTTTCACGGCTTTCTGGTTGGAATTCAAACAATGTCTAACGGTTTGTTGGCCGCAAGACCCTCGGTTTTTTGGCCGGGGTTAAAATAAATGGCTCCGCAGTTTTCTGACTGGGAGATCCTCGGTTTTCTGACCGGGAAGAAGCGTTTCACGGCTTTCTAGCAGGAATTCAAACAATGTCTAACGGTTTTTTGGCGCAATACCCTCGGTTTTTTGGCCGGGGTTAAAATAAATGGCTCCGAAGTTTTCTAACTGGGAGATCCTCGGTTTTCTGACCGGGGTTAAAATAAATGGCTCCGCAGCTTTCTGGCCGGAATTCAAACAATGTCTAACGGTTTTTTTTTTTGGCCGCAAGACCCTCGGTTTTTTGGCCGGGGTAAAAATAAATGGCTCCGCAGTTTTCTGACTAGGAGATCCTTGATTTTCTGACAAGTGATAAAAGTTTCACGGCTTTTTGGCCGGAATTCAAACAATGTCTAACGGTTTTTTGGCCGCAAGACCCTCGGTTTTTTGGCCGGGGTTAAAATAAATGGCTCCGTAGTTTTCTGACTGTGAGATCCTTGGTTTTCTGACCGAGAAGAAGAGTTTCATGGGTTTCTGGTCGGAATTCAAACAATATCTAACGGTTTTTTGGCCGCAAGACCCTCGGTTTTTGGCCGGGGTTAAAATAAATGGCTCCGCAGTTTTCTGACTGGGAGATCCTCGGTTTTCTGACCGGGAAGAAGAGTTTCACGGCTTTCTGGCCGGAATTCAAACAATGTCTAACGATTTTTTGGCCGCAAGACCCTCGGTTTTTTGGCCGGGGTTAAAATAAATGGCTCCGCAGTTTTCTGACTGGGAGATCCTCGGTTTTCTGACCGGGGATAAAAGTTTCACGGCTTTCTGGCCGGAATTCAAATAATGTCTAACGGTTTTTTGGCCGCAAGACCCTCGGTTTTTTGGCCGGGGTTAAAATAAATGGCTCCGCAGTTTTCTGACTGGGAGATCCTCGGTTTTCTGACCGGGGATAAAAGTTTCACGGCTTTCTGGCCGGAATTCAAAAGCAATGTCTCACGGCTTTCTGGCTGGAGAGACCCTCGGTTTTCTGACCGGGGTCCAAACGGATATTGGTCTAACATGATTTGATTCTCTTTTTGGAGTTTTCATTTTCTTTTCTTTTATTCTTCCTTTTGGGCCTTCTTTTAGGTATTTTCTTTTTTAACCATCAACAAATGCATAAGATAAAGCTTTTGAAAAGAAACTTCCCTTTTATGTGTTTTCCTTGTTCCAAAGCCATTTAAATGCTTGCGTATTTCACTTTTTTAAGCTGCACCTTCTCCTTGCACAGTTAAATAGACCTGCTTTCAACAAAGAACATTTTATTAGTTGAAAAAATGGTTGACTTTGTGGCCTTGATTATCTTCATTGCTTGATCCTTGTCTCATTTCCATTGAGAACTTTGCCACCAATTGTCTTTGGGGATGACTTCTTTCCAAACAGACCGGGTTCATCCTCGGGATTCCATGAGGATTTTCTGTGTGGGTTCTGTCCTTCTGCTTCATTCCGTCTCTTCTAAGACCTTAGCCTTTGATTTCAATTTTCTTCCTAACCTCCGTTTCTTTGGAAACAATCGATCATTACGATCCAATCGGGGATTGTATCAATACACCACTGAGGCTGGTTTTTTCTTCTTTACCAGGCGTAATTCTGTATAAACGGCTTTGTCACCTTTCTTTGTAATAATTTCAGAATTCAAAGTTAAAACGAAAGGGATTCCAAGAAAAATGGATAAAGAATGGAAAAAATGTATCGAAGATAGAGGAATCCCTTTCGGGGAAAAAGAAGGACTTATCTGAGGTATATGCTGACTTTAAACAATACGGCTGAGTATGAAGCTTGTATCATAGGTATGAACATTGCAATTGATCAGGGCGTCGAAAATTTGTTGATCATGGGAGATTCAGATCTAATTATCAAGCAATCTCAAGGTGAATGGGAAACTCGGGACATTAAATTCCTCCCTTACCGACAGCACGTGAATATTCTTGGCAAGCGATTTGCATCGATAGAGTTCAGGTATATCCCACGATGTCACAATGAACTAGGTGACGCACTTGCCACTTTAGCTTCAATGCTACCTTATCCGGGCAATGCCCATGTCACTCCCTTGGAAATCCAAATCAGGGAAAGCCACGGTTATTGCAATGCAATCGAAGAAGGACCAAGCGTCAAGCCATGGTACTACGATATCAGGAGATTTTTGAATACACAAGAATACCCTGAACATGCTACTGGAGATCAAAAGAGGACCATTAGGCGACATGCAGGTGGTTTCTTTTTGAGCGGCGAGGTCTTGTATAAAAGGACCCCGGATCTTAACCTCTTGAGGTGTGTTGATGTCGAAGAAGCAAGAAGAATCATGCACGAAGTACACGCAGGAGTATGCGGGCCTCATATGAATGGGTATGTCTTAGCCAAGAAAATCCTTCGAGCAGGTTATTATTGGATGACCATGGAGAAAGATTGTTTCGGTTTTGTCCGAAAATGCCATCAATGTCAGGTACATGGAGATCTGATTCATGCACCTCCAACTGAGCTGCATCCTATGTCAGCGCCGTGGCCATTTGTCGCTTGGGGAATGGATGTCATCGGCCCGATTGAGCCGAAAGCTTCGAATGGGCACCGATTCATACTGGTCTCTATCGATTACTTCACAAAATGGGTCGAAGCCATCACTCTCAAATCAGTCACTAAGAAAGCTGTGGTGGATTTTGTACACTCGAATCTTATCTGTCGTTTTGGTATACCTGCAACTATCATCACAGACAATGCTGCGAATCTGAATAGTCGTTTGATGGAAGAAATATGCGAGCAATTCAAACTAACGCATAGAAATTCCACCCCTTATCGGCCCAAAGCCAATGGTGTCGTGGAAGCAGCGAACAAAAACATTAAGAAGATTTTGAGAAAGACAATCCAGAGTTCTAGACAATGGCATGAACAATTACCGTTCACCTTACTGGGATACCGTACTACAGTACGCACATCGGTAGGAGCAAATCCATACCTGCTAGTCTATGGGACCGAGGCTGTGATACCGGCAGAGGTAGAAATTCCTTTACTTCGTACGATTGTTGAAGCAGAGATTGAAGTTAGCGAGTGGGTTAAGACTCGATTGGAGCAATTAACTTTGATCGATGAAAAGTGAATGGCTGCGGTCTATCACGGACAACTGTACCAACAAAGGATGGCTCGGGCTTACAACAAGAAAGTACGGCCGAGAAATTTCGAAGTAGGTCAGTTGGTTTTAAGACGCATTCTTCCACATCACCAGGAAGCGAAAGGAAAATTCGCTCCTAATTGGAAGGGACCATACATCATCAGGAAGATACTGTCGAGAGGAGCGTTATACTTGGGAGATATGGAAGGGAAAGATCCTGAAACAGCTGTGAATGCAGATGCTGTGAAAAGGTATTATGTCTGAATTTGCTTCGATGATGTCCTTACAAGTCGAAATGATTGAAGGCTTTTATTCCCGCTACGCAAACACTACCAACCCTTTTGTAAACCCTTTGAGCCGGTTACCTTTCTTTGGCTACCCTCTTTGGAATACAAATCAAAAAACAAAAAACAAAACAAAACAAAACAAAACAAAGTTCCTGAACTACATTCGGACTTGATTCCGAAAAGATACGTAGGCAACCTCTCCTGAGGTTCAGTCACACCAAACCAAAAATCCCAATTTCCCCAAAAAATGAAACTCGGGGCAGATGATATTATTGATTCGGTTTAGATCCGTCAAGATGATTCCAAAGTTGTAATTTTGTCCACAATTCTTGTTACCCAAACCGAGCACAAGTCCTTCAAGATCGATTAGAAACTGAGAAAACATCGTTATTGCGTTCTGAAGCTTCTGGAATGAAAAGAAATAAAATGAGAGAGTCTTATTGGTGAAAACCTTCGGGCACCATAAGACGATGGAAGTAGAGAAATACAAAATGAGAGATCCTGTTGGTAAAAAACTCGCAAAGAGTGCTATCTGGCGATGGTAAGAAGAGAAACACGAGAGAGGTCGATTGGCGAAAACCCCCAAAAGGGCGCTATCAACCGAAAAGGGTGTTTCACCACAAGAGGTATTGGCACGGCTCCTTAGCTTGGAAACATAGACCCGTTTTGGTTCATAAGGAAATGGGAGTTTGTGACGGTCAAGCATCTAGTCCGAGAAGCATGTCATGTTTTCGTGCAAAAGAAACAGATCCTAGCCATGGCTGGGTAATGCTGACCAGTATGAGAGATCAAGATTGCCCAATCCCTACACCTTTGGCATTTACCGCCCTGTCGAAAAACATTTTCCAAGCATGACTGTCCTCCGAAACAACTTTTGTCGTATTTACCTCTTCATCAAGAAAGTAGGTATTCATGTAAGGCCCCGTAAAATATTTGTGCATAAAACCTAGTAGCTATAGTGTCATGGTCCGAATAATGTGTTAGGAATAGCTCGCCGCGGTTCGGACCCTTGGTAGTGATTTAAGTGTCAAAAATGTAGAGAATAAAGTTTTCCAGGAAAAGTGTCAAATATGCGGTCAAGAATGCGACCGCAAACTTGTTATGCGGACCGCATTCTTGCCGCAAAGCTTAACAGAAGCCTCCCAAAAATCATGTTGAAAATGCGGTCGATATGCGATCGCATAGTGAATCTGCGGTGCACTTTGCGACCGCAGATCAAGAATGCGGACCGCATATTGGTCGCATTCTGTAACAGAACTTGTGTCATTTTGAGGCCATTCTGCGGTCACTATGCGGACCGCATGTTGATTCTGCGGTCGCAAAGTGCACCACATAATTGACCCGGTCCAGATTTTTGTAACATTTTGACCCGATCTCTTCTTTAATATAACACCTTTCACCCTCATTTTCTCAAATCATCTTACCAAAAATTAGAGAGAGAAGAGAGGGTTTTTAGAGAGAGAAATCTTTCATCTTCAAAGATTGTTCCAACCATCTTAGTTCAAAGGATTCTAGGGCAAAGATTCAACTTCCCCAAATCTTTTCAAGGTAAAAACCCTAACTATTTTCTTTGATTTTCAGGTTTTAAATTAGGTAAAGAGAGGTTTGCATATAATAGCTTTTAAAAATAGAATTTTTACACTCATGCATGATTATTGAACTTGATTTCTAGTAAGAAGAAGTGAGTAGAAGTAAGAGTCTTCAAGAACAAGGTTGGCAAGAGTAGGATATCTTGGGTAAGCATAAAGTAGGAAGAAAACTCATCACCAGGTATGTATGGCTAATTTTGATTCTTGTGAAATCGCCTATATGTGTGAAAATTGTTTGGTTAGTGTTAATTTGACAAATTGTGTGAAATTCTCAAAGTTGTTGTTGAAATATGAGTGATGTGGTATAGAATATGAACCGAAAATTAAATGAGAGTCGAAATGGGTAAAGAATTATGAATAATGATTATGATGGCCTATATGGCACCTTGTGTGAAACAAACGAAACGCTCGAGAATTTGTTTATTGTGGAAAGAGATGAAACACTTGAATTGTGGAAATATTGTAACATGGTTGTGATATTGATTTGAAAAATAATTGAGAACATGAAACAATGTGCAAGTTGCTTATTTGAACTTGTTGAAATTGTGTGTAGTACCTTATCTGCTGTTTGAAATCGTTGTGTTTTAAATTGTAAGGCGGGATCGTGTTGCGCGACACAATGTGAAGAAATAAGGTGTGGGTTGGGGTGATAAGGGTGGCCGAGGTAATAAGGGTGGTCAGGGGCAATAAGGATGGAAAGCGATCGAAATCGCTATTGAAAATTGATACAAAAATCAATAATGTGAAATTGTGAAAGGAGACGGCAGGAGAGTTTGCAACCTGTGGGGCACTGATTGCCCCTTTGTTTGACTACTTGTGCTTTACGTGATTGATTGGTTGTTGTTAAATTGGTTGATCGTAAAAAGTGCTTTGTGTTGAGAATTATTTGAAATGAGGAAAATGTGGAAACATGGTTGGCTGGCTTAATTAATTGTTGATGTAATTCAATGGCTTGAGTTTACTTGGGACAAAGTTTGTCCATACATGCCAGTACAATTCAAGTGTACTGACGTCCCTTTTGCCGGGGACGCTACATTCGTGTTATGATTGTAGGTGGATCAGTAGCAGGCACTTCAGCTCTTCGGCAGTAGTATCCTTCTCCTTCCACTGCCCGTTTTGGTGAGCCCTTTTTTCTTCCTTGGGGCCTGTGTGGTTCATGCCACTTTTGTTTAGATTTCATTTTGGTTTTGTAAGGTATAGCGGAGCCTTGTTACCGGCAAGTATTGTATTCCCTTTTTTGTATCCTAGAGGCTCTGTAGACATGTAAACTGTGGGACTCCAGTCTTATGTATATGTATTGCGTTATGTCGGGCGTTGTAAAAACTGCAAACTTGTTAATGAATCACTCGTATGGTTTTATTTGTTTAATGTGAAATCATTCATGGTTAGTAAGATATTTGGTTAATGAGAAACAATCAACACGGGGGTAACGCGTGGGAATGAAAGGCACCCAGGTCCGCTTGACTGGGGCAACCCGGTCAGGCGCCGGTCATGTTCCCCGATTTGGGGCGTGACAATTCAATGGTTGATACTCTTCGTCGATCGGGTTCTCGGCCGAGTGGTCTGCCAATGCTTGGGCCTTCATTGCCGTGCGAGTGACATAGACTATGTCAAACTCAGTGAGCAGGATTTGCCATTTTGCTAATCTTCCGGTGGGCATCGGTTTCTGAAATATATACTTCAAAGGATCCAACCGGGTAATGAGGTGAGTCGTATGGGCTTGGAGGTAGTGTCTCAATTTCTGAGCGACCCAAGTTAAAGCATAACACGTTCTTTCCAGCAAAGTGTACTTGACCTCATAACTAGTGAATTTCTTGCTCAGGTAGTAGATTGCCTGCTCTTTCTTCCCTGACGCATCACGTTGTCCGAGGACACAACCAAAGGAGTTTTCCAAGACTGTTAAATACAAGAAAAGCGGTCTCCCTGGCTCTAGCGGGACTAAGACTGGAGGGTTTGACAAATATTCTTTGATTTTGTCGAAATCTTCTTGACATTCAGTTGTCCATTTGATTGCAGCGTCTTTCTTCAACAACTTGAATATGGGCTCACATGTGGAAGTCAACTGGGCAATGAACCTACTGATGTAGTTTAGTCGGCCTAGAAGACTCATTACGTCTTTCTTTGTTCTGGGAGGAGGTAAATCCCGGATGGATTTTATCTTTGTGGGATCTAATTCAATACCTCTTCTACTGACTATGAAACCCAAAAGTTTACCTGACGGGACTCCAAAAGCGCATTTGGCTGGATTCAACTTCAAATCGTACTTCCGCAACCTCTCGAAGAATTTCCTCAAGTCTCGCACATGATCGCCATGAGTTCTGGATTTGATGATCACATCGTCCACGTACACCTCTATTTTCTGATGCATCATGTCGTGAAAAATGGCAGTCATAGCTCTCATGTATGTCGCTCCAGCATTTTTCAAACCGAATGGCATGACTCGGTAACAGTAAGTCCCCCAAGGTGTGGTAAAATCAGTCTTCTTGGCGTCCTCTTCATCCATCAACACTTGATGATATCCCGCATAACAATCCACAAATGATTGTATTTCATGTTTGGCACAGTTATCAACAAGGATGTGGATGTTTGGTAAAGGAAAGTTATCTTTAGGACTTGCTTTATTCAAATCTCGGTAGTCAACGCATACTCGAGTTTTTCCGTCCTTCTTTGGCACGGGCACAACATTAGCCAACCACGTGGTGTATCGTACCACTCGAATTATCCCTATTTTTAACTGCTTAGTGATTTCTTCTTTGATTTTATCACTGATGTTAGTCTTGAACTTTCTTTGCTTCTGTTGCACTGGGCCACAGTCAGGGTAGATTGGCAACTTGTGCACCACTAGATCGGATCCTAATCCTGGCATGTCATCGTAAGACCAAGCAAACACGTCTTTAAATTCAAACAAGAGTTGGATTATTGCATCTCGTGTTTTCTCATCTGTGTGGATGCTTATCTTGGTCTCTCGGATCTCTTCAACAGTTCCCAAATTAACCGCTTCGGTATCATTCAAGTTTGGCTTAGGTTTATTCTCAAAATGTTCCAATTCTCGATTTATTTCCCTAAGAGCCTCTTCTTCATCGTATTCGGTTCTTGGTTCATTATTTCCAGATTAGGTGGCGTGTTCGGATTTGAGCATGAGTTCCGCAAGCATGTCATGTTATTTAAAGCCGCATTATTAGGACTGAAAAGGAAGAATAAATAACAAAATTAGAAAGAGTGCAAAATGATGAAATATTTATTTCATTTTCTTGGAATTTTCTGAAGATAAACAAAGTTACATTGGGAAGACCAAAAATACAAGAAAACAAAGAAAAACATCCAAGCTATGTCCCGAAGTAACTTGTGATGAAGGAAAAATGACAGGACAAATCTACCAGAACTCCCGCGTGACTGGGAAGGGTGTGGCTTTCCAATTTTGCAATTTAGCTTATGGGCCGACATACAGCACCTCAGCGGTGCTTGTTCCTTCTCCCGATTGAACCATGTTAACATCGCAAAGCATTTGCCTCATGGCCCCACATATTTCTTCAATTTCCTCTGATGTGAAGACCTCATCTTCTTCTTCTTCACTGTATCTTGGTCGAACAAAAGTTTGGTACAGATGTGGCAATGGTCGTGGCGGAACCCATCCTTTCTCCTTTCTCCTTTCTCCCATCTCTCATCTTCAGGGGTTGGGCGAAAGCCTACTCTGAAGAACTTTTCAGCTGTGGGCAAAGTTATCAGCTTTGACACTCCTTGCAGGGACTTTCCCAAACCTTTTCCTGGCTGGAAGCCGTGTTTGATCATTTCTTTTGCCACTATGATGGAGGCATTAGACAAAAAGAGTTGGGGGAGAGGGTTCCCTTCTTCGTGTTGATCTGCCAACACAACCTCGAAAGCTTGATAAACGATGTGTTCACTTCCTTCTTCCGCTTCTAAGCATGGGATGGATGGATCTCGATAAATTTACTGCTCGTCCTCCCTGTGGACCACGATCTCTTGTCCCTTGTGTTCAAATTTTAACATGTGATGGAGGGTAGAGGGCACAACCCCAGCCGCATGAATCCATGGTCTTCCCAGAAGAAAGTTGTGGGAAGTGTCCATATCCAGAACTTGAAATGTCACTTCAAAATCCACCGGGCCAATGGTCATAATCACATCAATCTCTCTGACTGTATCTCTCTTCACACTATCAAAGGCTCGTACGCATATGTTGTTGGGCCAAATTCTTTCTGCTCCGATTCCTATACGGCCTAGAGTGGAAAGAGGGCATATGTCTACTCCTGAACCCATATCCACCATGACCCTCTTCATGTAGTAGCCTTCGCATTTGACAGTCAAATGCAAAGCTTTGTTGTGGGCCGCACCTTCCAAAGGCAAATCAGCTTTACTGAAAGAAATCTGATTGATTGCGAAGAACCTCTCCGTCATTCTTTCAAGTTGTTCGGATGAAGTCTCAATAGGCACATATGCCTCATTCAAGGCCTTTAACAAAACCTTCTGATGTTCAATAGATTTCATTAAAAGGGACATCATCGATACCTGCTCTGGGTATTTGCGCAGTTGGTCTATCACCTCATAGTCAGGCATTTGCATCTTCTGAAAAAAGACATCTGCCTCTTCAGCACTTACAGGTTTTTTTTATGGGAAACGCCTTTTGTGGCATTATTTACCTCCTGCGTGTTTAAGTACTTTTGCCTCAAGATGCTCCCAGATGAATCTCCTACAACCACTTTTCCTTTGCGTGTAACGAGTGTCCGTTGGTAGCTCCAAGGTACAGCGGATGGATCTGTCATAGGTTTTTGTTGCACACGTGCAATAACCACGGGTTCATCTGGTTTTCGGGCCACATAGGTTCCCTTTGGTACATACACTGCTGTTTCCCTCTTTAAGTGGAACTTCTTGGGGGCACCTATTGACAATGGTTTTTCCACTCGGCCTCGCGGGATTTAAAGAACTCCACTCTTTTGATACGATGCTTTCAATTCAATCGTCTTTTCAGATCTAGTCTCAGGAACTTCAACTTTTTTCCCCACTTTCTCTTGTTTCGGGGTAACATCAGGCTGTTTCTCTATGTTAGCGATGGCAATTATCGCTTTTAAGGCTGGGTCAAATTCCTTATCGTCACTAATCATCCCAATCACTGGCCCGTTGTTGTGGGCTGGCAATGGGTTATTTGTCACATTTGGGATGTCTTCATCTGCGAAGACTATCCTCCCTTGATTGATCAAATCTTGCACCGCCTTCTTCAACGTCCAACAATTGTCGGTGCTATGTCCCTCAACACCTGAATGATAGGCACAGTATATTCCTCACCGGTAGGCATGAGAGTCCGAATTCTACATGTTCTGCGGAATGGGCTGTAGTAGGTTCTCTTGCCTGAGTTTTGGAAAAAGAGTGGAATACGGCTCCCCAATCGGTGTAAAACTCATTTTGGGTGGCTCACGGTGGCGGGTGTTATTTGGCCGGGGGTTGTATTGGTTTGGGTAAGGAGGTTGGTTTCTTTGGAATGGTGGTGGATTTCTGTTGGCTGGTGGCTGCGGCCGTGCAAAAGGTTGAACGTTCATGACTGCGTAGGGTGGAGGCGGAGGAGCATAGGCCATGCTGTGGTGTGAATAGTAATGTTGGGGGGCCCTTTTAGAGAATACCTGCCTTGAGGTTCGATATCTTCTATCTTCTACTGCCGCCATGGCAGTTTCCTCCTTCTTTTTGCTTCTGGGCATCCCTCCAGACCCACCTTGGATGGCTTGGGAAGTTGCCCGAATGGCCGCTTGACTCAAAATTCGCCCTATTTTTAAACCGTTTTCCACCATTTCTCCAATCTTGATTGCTTCGGCAAAAGGTTTTCCCATTGCCGACATCATATTTTGAAAGTAGTCTGGCTCTTGAGCTTGGAGAAAAGTCGTGACCATTTCAATTTCGTCCATAGGGGGTTTCACCGTGGATGCTTGCTCTCGCCATTTGATAGCATATTCTCTGAAGCTTTCTGAGGGCTTCTTCTTTAAGTTCGATAAGGAATTCATGTCTGGCACAATGTCGATGTTGTATTGAAACTGTTTCACAAAATCTCTGGCCAAATCATCCCAGATGTGCCATCGAGATATGTCTTGATCCATGAACCATTCCGATGCTATCCCGATCAAACTTTCTCTGAAGTATGCCATCAGCAATTCTTCCCTGCCGCCGGTATCTCACAACTGATTGCAGTATTTCTTTAGATGAGGAATGGGGTCGCCATGCCCGTCACACTTTTCAAACTTCGGTGTCTTAAAGCCTGATGGCAAATGGACATGCGGGTACATGCATAAATCGGCGTAAGATACACTTTTCTGCCCACTTAGACCTTGCATGTTTTTCAGGCTCTGTTCCAAGCTTCTCATTCTTTTTGCTATTTTATCCCGCTCGGAAGCTTTTGGATTTTGGCTTGGTAGGAACTCATATCGATGTGGCTGAGGATATATATTGGCTGCAATCTGGGTATGGTCCCGTGTAAGGGGTGGTGCTGGGAATGTAAAGGACGCGGAATCAAAGAAAGGAGTATACGCGGCAGGATGCGTCGTGACTGGAACTGGGAAATCAACTGATGTTCTCGCGGATGTATCTAATGCTGTCACCCGAGGATAGGAAGTGGAGGGTGATTCGGAGAGGGTTGTGGCATTAGAATAACCAAATAGAGTAGGTGGGTAATTGATGGGGGTATTGGAAATCCCACTTGATCTGAGGAGAATTTCAGGGAACCCAGGGATCAGACTCAGGGGCTCTTTCCCATTATTCCAATCATCTAACATCTCGAGCATGCGGCGGCGCAAAATTCTATTCTCCTCCAAAGCTGCTGACTCAGTAGCCGGGATGGTTGTCAAGGAGCTTTCTTCCGAAATGGGAATGGTTGATAGGGGGATTTCCGAAGACATGTTGGCACCTCTTTTTGACCTAGTGAAATAGGGATGAGTACTTTCGGGCTGCTGAACTTTTCCTTTGGACCTTGTGAAGTACGAATGTGATGCCAGATTACCACAAAATCAACCACTCTTTACTAAAACCTGGAGTTTGGCAAACAAACGGTTAGTCCGAAACAACATAACAGATAAGTAATCTCACGTTGGGTGTGATGCACTTATACAGATGATTGTGTTGCTACATGTACTTGATTGCGATGCGTCATTCCGGTTTGTATTTTCCTTTGCTTTTATCCTTTATCAATCTTCTTTTCTTTTAACTTTTCCCCCCTTTTTTATTTTTTTTTTTTTTTTGTGATGGTCGAATCTTATGTGGATTGCCTACGTATCATGTCCCCGCATGAATCAGACCGGGCGTAGTTCGGAAATAATAGACATAAGATATGAATGAAATGTTCTTGAATTTTATTTCAGCAAACTTCAAACTTGAAACACTTTGCAAAATGACAACAATGGAGGAAAACTTTAAAAGGACAAACAGACTCTAAAAATAACAGACTCTTCTAAGCATGTTCCAACGCCTCGAATCTTTGCGCCCGGGGGGCATTGTTTGGCCTTGCTGCGGTTCTCGGTGTAAGATCTCTCTGTAGACTCCCCAACTCTGCCATGACTTGGTGGACACATTCCATGATTGAAGAGAAGAGGGTAGGCCGGGGTACTTGTTCGCAGGTCAGGCATCTTATAGTGATGTAGTGCCCGATTTCATTGATCCTGGCCCTGATCATGTCTTTTTCTCTAAGCAGCTTCCCTATGTGTCGGTTCTTTGCCCCTAATACTTGAGCGTTACCAGAGACTTGGTCCAAGATCCTATCTATTTGTCTTTCAATCTGTGCCATTAAGTCGTGGCAACGGTCTCTATCTGCTTTGGCATCCCGGACTTGCCTGAGAATTTGCTCTCTAAAAGCGGCATTTGCTTTTCTTAAATCAACGATGATTGCCCCATAATCTTTCTCTACTTGTTGTAGACTGAGTGCTTCTTGGTGGGCTGCTCTCTTCCATTTTGTCTGGATCGCAACCAAAGCCACTTCTGCCTTCTCCAAGTCTTCCTGGTGTTCAAAGGCTTTCCTTTCCAAATCGTTTATAAGCATCTCATCATTCTGACTTCTCCTTGACCTTTCTGCGGTCAATTTCATCTCCTGAATTTGAGTTTGGAGTGTTTCTCTTTCCTGCTCCCAACCGGCCCTTTCCCGATCGAAATCGGCCTGTTGTATGTCCATGGCAACTTCCAGAATTCCCTTGTCTTCTTTTAAAGTGTTAATGCAAGATCGGAAATCTTGCGCTGTCTCATGCTTAGCCTCCCTAACTCTGGTTTCTATCTCTTTCTCCCAATCGACGGCATACTTTACCGACCTTTCTGACCTTTGCTCGGGCATTGATTGGTTGTGGAACCATTCAAGATATGCGAGGCTCACTTCTCCCGTTCTCGATCGGCAACCATTTCGTCGATGTTAGAGAATCGACTACCGAACCATACATTTTGTTCATAAGTCTCTCTTGGGGGATCCTCCGTCGCAAATTCCCATGTAAATGATCGCATATCTTCTATCGGGGGCCTTTCTATTCTCTACCCAACTTCCGCATGACACGTAGCGGGGCATATGGTTGGAAACCCCTGAAGCCCATTAGTATGTAGAATGGGCGATATGTCGACATGTGCATGATTTTAGCGGAAGGGAACCAATAATAATTCCAGGTAAGTCGATCTGCTCTCAAAGAGTTGAGAAGTTCTTGCCAAGTCCTTAAATCTTCTGGAAGGTTGCGACGGGCGGCTCTGTTTGTATGACAACGAATATAATTCAGCCAGTCCGCGTTGAAGTCTATCATAATTGGGTGATGATAGAGATGCTCTACAAACCACATTTGTAATAAGATATTACAACCTTCAAAATAATCATGTCCTTCTTGGCACCGAGTTAAGGCCCGGAAGATGTCTCCTAGGATCATAGGGAGAATAGTGTGTTCCTCGTTACTCTGTAAATATGAGACCACCGCAGCCAAACGGATTCTGATGCGTCCGCCACGTTTGGGAAAAACCATGGTTCCCAAAAAAGCGATCATAAAGGCATAGATTCTTAAGTCTCCCTAGGCGTCATAATTCAACTAGTTAACAAATTCAGTGTTTGAGAATTTCTCGAACCCTTTCTTATCACCAAATATGTCATAGAGATACTCCAGCGGCACCCAACCGTTCTCCAAACAACCCATGGGAACCCGTCGGAGACATAACTTCTTCAAGAAATTATTCACACCCATTTGCCTAGGAGCTGCAGGTCTCTTTTTGTGCAAATCTCTCCCAAGCCCTGTCAGTCCACCCAGTTCTTCCAAAGTGGGTGTCATTTCGCAATCCCGAAATCTGAAAACATTGCTTGTTGAGTCCCAAAAACTTGCTAAAGCTCTGATCAAATTTTTGTCCGGTTTTATCATCATAACGTCCGGTAGAAACTTGAGGTGCTTGTGGACTTGATTTCTTTCCCAAGCCGAAAAACTAGTCCACCATTTACAGAGCTGACTTGGGGTCTTGTCCTAGACCATGAACATGGGTGGCATTTCGTCTCTAGCCCTTTTCTGGCCGATTCGTTGCGATGAAGTCATGCTGATCCTAGAAAAGATAAAATTGAAACTTAAGATTTTTTTTTTAATTTTATTTTTATTTTTTATTTTATTTTTTATTATTATAAAAAAATAAATCTTGTTAATACGGCCTTTCAGCACTTGAAGAAGATTTGAAGGTTGTATAACACGATACCAATGTGATGTCTACATTCCGTTTTTTGCAAAATTAGTCCTTCGGCGCACCTTTTGAAGTGTTTGGCTATTTTTGCAAAAATTTCCCAACTCTCGACCAAGGACAAAATTCCTAATTTTAATATTTTTATTATTTTTTTTTTTTTTGAAAAATCAGTATTAGTTGAGCCCGATATGGGTTGCCTACGTATCTCACGTTCGGTGAGAATCAAACTTGCGTAGTTCGAAAATAAAAGAACTAAATCATTTTAAGAAAAGAAAACAAACTATTTTTAAACAGTATTTCTAAAATAAATTATTTTCAGAGAAACTAACCTATCTTTAAAAAAAATTGCATTTTTCAAAAATTATTTTCTAAGGAACTAAGAAAATTTATTTGGAATTTTTGCATTTTTCAAAGAGGAAAAATTTTAAAGAAACTAACTATTTAAAATTAACAAAATTTATTCGGGGATTCTTTTTTTTTCTTTCATTTTTTTTTCAAAAATTATTTTCCAAGAAAAGCATCTCGTTTTCCATTAATTTGATTGACATCTTCCATTTCTTACCCTCTTTTTTTTAATAACAAACCGGTCGGCATGTAAGATCAAAGCAAATAAATGCACAGAGAAAGATGCAACAAGTTGGTCTTTTTGTTTCAGGTACACCTGTCCTAGACAAGCCCAACCCCTGTGTTGAGCCTCCTAAGTCAAATATGCACATGATGCAAATAAACGTTCCTATCGGGGATCCGGCATAAGGTTTTGTTATTCTAAGTCATCATCTTGTTTGGAAAACGTGTCTAGACTGGCTTTAAACTCGAGCGGACAACTCGAGCCGAAGAGTGTCAGTGCACTGGTATCATGGCTTTCCGGCTTAAATGACAAAACTCTCCGCCTAAACATGTGTGACTACAAAATCCTTCACCGGGTGCCAAGCACCACAGCTATCTTGAGAAAAACGGGCTATGTCCAGCAAATTCCCGATATTATATTTCAAAAGACTTAGAAGAGGAAAAATGGGTATCGGCACAATTTATATACAATTCACAAAATATCAAAGCGGTAAAAAGCAATATTTAACACACTAAATACAAACATATAATAAAATCGGGTAATAAATAAGCCAAATAAAATAATTATTCAAAGCTCGAATTCTTAAACCCTGAACCAGTGGTTCTGGGTCTGCATCCCCTGCAAAGTCGCCAGAGCTGTCACACCTCCTTTTCCCGCGCTTACCACTACCCGGGGGTAGATGCGTAAGGGAGTTTTTCCAATTTAAGTGACAATATTCAAAATGGGATTATTTATTTAATTCAGGAGTCGCCACTTGGAATAAATTATGGTGTTCCAAGTCACCGATTTATTTAAATCCCAAATCGAGGAAATTTACGACTTTCCAAATGACGTCTGCGAACCAGAAATACTAAATAAGGAATTCTGTTGACCCGAGGGAAGGTGTTAGGCACCCCCGTATCCCGTGGTTCTAGCACGGTCGCTTCAATTATTATAAATGGCTAAAAATACCTGATTTCATACATGTTTAATAAATTATATGCTTTAATTAAAACTTTAAACCACTCTATTAATTTGAGACTGTACCAAAAGAAAAAACTAATTACAACATAGACGCGGACTTTTGACAAATAAGTAAATAAAAAATGTGTCCGGATTACTTACTTCAAACTATGCCAATTAAAACAATTGTTAGACTAGGCAAAAAAACAATTTATTTAAGCGTATATCCCTTAAGGTTATTTCCAATTAAACCCTGTACAAAATGACATCTTATATTTTGCGGTTTGTTGACTTAGGAGCAAAGATTGCCTAAAATAAGGTGTAAACTAGTAAAAAATTAATCGACTATGCCGGATGTGAGTATTTCATCATGGTTCATTACTTGGCATAAGATTATCCATAATATGGTGCGTCCCAATTTATTTATTTATTTATTTTTCCCCTTTTTTTACTTGGCTAACGCAATAGAATACCTAATGGTAATCTTAAAACCCCTTATTGAAATTCTTGCGTCTATCTTATAAAATCCATACCCACTATGTTTAGCCAATCAGTTGTTAATCTTCATTTAAATACTCAAATGCATAATCTGTAGATTGCCAAATTCAAAATGAAATATCCATTCAAACATTTAAATCTAATCTAACACGTAAACATGGAGCGGTCCCTACATACATATGAAAGAAATAAGTTATTCTCCTAAATTAAACTCTAGATTAGTTCGTGCGTGAATCCTAGATGACTAACATACTCACACATAGTGATCCAATGATGGAATCTGGTAAGATATTGAGTAAACTGACACGAATCGTAAACTAGGGTGCATTACTTAAAATATCAAAGACATAAATCATTTAACAATCCTAAATACTTCATCACTTAGGGAAATCAAATAAGAGCTAAAGGCTTAACATATGAGTTACTTCAAGTTCTAGTTACAAAACTATCTACAAACTTAACTTAAATCAATTCCAATTATATAACAAGATACAGTAAAACCACACTACTAAATCATAGAACAAAAAACTGAACAAAAGGCAAAGAAAAGTAAAATATTTTGCTTCAACGTCTTTATATCAACTTCCTTTGTCAGTTTTCATTTTTTCTTGGCCAATATGGTTCAAAGAGTATACCTGGAATGGAACAAAAATGAAGCAGAAGAAAGATCAGCAGCGAGCAGTAAATACCAGCAACAGTACACTAGCAATTCACATCAATGATTTGAAATTCCAAACAGCCACAAACACACCCCAGAAAGTTTGTGAAGAGAAAAACCAAACAGCAACAACCAATATCACCACAAATAGACTTAACCGAGCTTGAGTCAGGCCAAGATTCTTATATAAAGCTGATCTTTTAAAACTCTTAAGAATAGACTTTAAACTTCAGAATTGATTCCAAAACAGACTGTTATTTCAAAAGAAACTCTCAAAGACCCTCACAATGTTGTTAAAAGATTGACCAAGCTATCCAGTTTTTTAAGCTTTGGAAAACTGATTTCAAGACCCTCTTTAACAGAATAAAATCTCTGTTTTCAGCTCTTTTTGGGAGGTTCTCTCTGTGTATGTGTATTCTCTGCCTTTTATCTCTGTTTTTCAGTGTATATTCTTCTCCCTGAGTGTCTGTTTTTCAGTCCTATATAAACAGGCTGAAATCCAGCCTTGCAAACCCTTTCCCTTCTGTTTTAAATCGAAATGGCCATGTTCTTCCCTCTGTGTTTTCCACTTTCCAGCCTAATAGCAGCATGTTCTTCTATCATAACCCACTGACAAAAACCACTTTTTCATTGTTAAACTAAATTGGTATGGGCAACCTGAAATTTTAATTAATTTCCTTTGAATCACACGTTACTTCTGGGTTTTCACTAGCAAAAGGTGCTAAAACAACTCAAAACTCTTTCTTAATTAATCTGAGATTCCCAAACTGATAGACCAACTCACATTTTTCATAAATTTTTAAATCACAAACCTTAAATCCCTTATTCTGTTCTGTATCTTAAACCGAAAAAAATGTAAAGAATCCAACTGAAATATGACCAATACTTGATTAATACTAATAAGAATTATACAGCTATAACTAATTCATTTCTACCTCAAACGCAAAACAATTCAACTTCAATCCAACAGTCATATTTTCAGACAGAAAGGCAACAAAATGCAGAATTGATTGCTCGACGATATTAATCGAATCGCATTCAATTTTCAATGACACATTTACAACAAAGAATAACAAGTAAACAGATCGACCAAATAAAAAAGGTCCCAAAGAGATGAGGAAAAATAGAAAAATCGAAGATATCCGAAGAAAAATAACAACAAACGAAAAACTACAAAATAACTAAACTAAATCGTCGAATACAATTAAACAAGAAACGAGAAGGAAAAGAAATACCTCGAAATAGAGGAAATGGAGACTCGGCCACCTTGGGCTTTGGTCATTCGAGGTCGAAAGGACCTTAATTGAAATGTTTTCCATGTGAAAACACATCAATTAAGGTCTATTAGATCTCAATTCCATGAAATCCGGCGACGAAAATTTCCCATTCGGATTTTAGGGTTCTTAGACCTTGATTTTGGGGCTCGATGATTTCTAGCTAGATTCGAGCGGAACTAATGACGGTTAAGGTGTGAGGGAGGTGAGGTAAAGGTGTGGTATCAATTTGAGGCGATTTGGGGCATGTTGGATTTTAACTCGAATCTTTGATTGAAGATTCAAGAAGTTGTGGCGAGATTCGAAGTAAACCGAGTCGGGGGTTGGATTGAGGAGGTCTTGGGGAGTTTGGGGTGTAAATTTGGGGGCCATTGGCCTACCAGAACCGCCGTGAGGCGATTTCCGGTGGGCGGGAGACGGGAGGCTGACGGCGGAGGGTTTTGTCTTTCTAGGGTTAGAGAGGCGGAAAGAAATGGGAAATGAGATGGGTGAATAGGGTTTGGGGATTTTGGTATATTAAATTAAGGTTTTAATTAGGACCGTTGGATGGATGAAAACCAACGGTCCAGATCAAATCTCTGAAATAAAAATGGGTTGGTGGGTTTGAACCGGGCGGGTGAGACGGGTAATGGACTGGGTCACTGGATTTGGGCTTGGTTTTTTGGCCGAAAATGGGTGGCCCAATCTATTTTTCCTTTATTTCCAAACCTTTTTCTCTTCTCTTTTAATTTTAATTCCTAATTTAAAAAAAATAAAAATCCTAACTACACTAAACAAAAATCAAATCAAATTAATTAATACTAATTATACTAACAATTAATCACACAACAATTACATATCAATTAAATATAAATCACACAACTAGGCATTTAAACGCTAAGAATGTATAAGATAAATTATTTTTGTGACTTTTATTTTATATGTCATTTGCAATAGACTTAATTAATTTAAACAAGACTTAAATGCAAAAAATACAACACTATTTTTTATATTTTATTTATTAGTTTACAAATAAACATGCACGGATAGAAATGTAGACAATAACTAAAAAAATCAAACAAAAACAGAAAAATCAACACAACACAAAACTATTATATATTTTGTTTTTGATTTTGGGAGTAATTCTCATGCGGGGCAAAAATCAAGTGCTCACAGGTATCAAGTATGTGCTGACGATTCGTGATGTTACAGAGGGATTATAATGGAGCCAAGAATTCAAACCACTGTTACCGCGTGTCATCCATATCGATAATGCAAAAGTATTGAGAGATCCATTCAATTGTGCACATAGGGGTGCACTAGGTTCTGACATTCGGTTAATAAGTACGGTGTTGAGAAGGTTTACTTAACTGCCAAATCGTCATAGTAATGGTAGAATCACGAGGTGGATATAGATCTAAAGATATTCGGTGGTAATAAAGACTATATGGTTCGTATGAGATGTCTATTTAGCGAAGGGTTCAACTAGCAACAGAGATATTGGGGGAAGTGAGTTTAACTGTCATAAGAAGGACATGTACCAAATGAATATCTTGGGTTGTCTTATGATGATGACGTACAAATGATAAAGGTTAGTATCATGGATTAGCAGGATGTATCTTATGGCTTCGTGCCAAGTGAAAGGATTTCACTATCAACGATCAAATTATGGGTCATGTGTCATACCAGATTTGGCCTGCGATGTATTTAAGTGCTATCCAAAAGTTCTTTGAAACTTGATGATGAGTAAGAGTTGAGATTTTTATGGTATGACGTTGGGACTTTTGATGTTCCTATGTCCATAATAATTCTACATATCATTATCAGCAGGAAAAACTTCGACAAAGGCTACATGGTGCTTCATAGATGTGTGAGAATCATAGTATGTCTTAAGCTGTCATTGGGAAAGAATGCTCGGTGCATGGAGCTGGAAGATGTTTGGTTGTATTGGAATGAGGTCATACCATATGGTGTCAGAGTGCTAATAGGGCACAGGTGGTTATGTTCGTTGGATCAAGTGAATTGCAGTTGAATAAGAGTAAATGACTTGAGAGAATGGTTCTAATGTGTTCGAGAGTCATGTAATAGTGGCTTTGAGCTAAGTGGGAGATTCCCACTACTTACGATTGGGTCGCATGGTTAATAACCTGCATGAATTCTGGGTATTAGCGTATTAATGGGTTATTGCAGCTACGGAAAAGGACCATGAGTGGTAATTTGAGTATATGAATTGTTGAAAGCATGTTATGGTTAGCCTTACTGGCTCATGTTCAAACTTGAGGGAAAATTCATGATTTATGCCTCGTATAGGTGCAGGCTTTGAGGGAAGTGATCTCGCTGGGTGCTTTATCGAGAGGGTATTCATATTTTATAAAATTCAGTAGATTTGGTTGCATACTGGGACAAGTCGGAGCCGGATGGCTCTCAATAGCGGTCCTAGTGAATTCAAGAGATAAGTGTGGTGCCTGATAATTTTGAGTTTATAAGTACAGTTGATAGTCAAACTTTTGAAGCAACTTATGAAGAAAGGCACAAAATGTTCTATGATTTTTTTTGACTTGTGGTGTAGCATTAGAGAGACAAGAAATGGTCGTCGTTTTTTGAGACATCACGGCCTCATGATTTAAGGTCACATAATGCCTCCAGATCTTCAAGGCATGCACCACTACTGCTAACTCAAGATCATGTACTGGATAATTCTTCTCATGTATTTTTAACTGCCTCGAAGCATAAGCGATAAACTTACCATCCTGCATCAATACCGCTCCAAGCCCTGTACGAGATGCGTCACAATAAACTATATAAGGCCATGCACCCGTAGGTAGTATCAACACCGGTGCAGTGGTCAAGGCTGTCTTGAGCTTCTGAAAGCTCGCCTCACACTCCTCTGACCACTGGAACTGGACACCCTTCTGGGTCAACCTGGTCATCGGGGCTGCAATAGAAGAAAACCCTTCTACAAATCGACGGTAGTAACCTGCTAATCCCAAGAAACTCCGGATCTCAGTCACTGAAGCTGGTCGAGGCCAATTCTGGACCGCCTCAATCTTCTTTGGGTCCACCTGAATACCTTCCACTGATACAATGTGACCCAGAAATGCTACCGAACTCAACCAGAACTCACATTTCGAAAATTTGGCATATAGTTGGTTATCCTTCAGAGTCTGAAGAACCACTCTGAGGTGCTGCTCGTGCTCTTCCTGGTTGCGGGAGTATACCAGGATGTCATCTATAAAGACTATCACGAACAAATCTAAGCAAGTCCTGAATACCCGATTCATCAACTCCATGAATGCTGCTGGGGCATTGGTCAACCCGAAGGACATGACCAAGAACTCATAATGCCCATATCTAGTGCGAAAGGTTGTCTTAGGAATGTCAGCCGCCCTGATCTTCAGCTGATGGTAGCCTGACCTCAAGTCTATCTTTGAGAATACCCTCTCTCCCTGGAGCTGGTCAAACAAATCATCAATCCTCGGCAGTGGATACTTATTCTTTATTGTCACTTTGTTCAATTGCCGGTAATCAATACACATCCGCATCGAGCCATCTTTCTTATTTAGAAATAATACAGGTGCTCCCCAAGGGGAAACACTGGGCCTGATAAAGCCCTTCTCAAGAAGGTCTTGCAACTAATCTTTCAACTCTTTTAACTCCGGCGGGGCCATACGATAGGGTGGAATAGAGATGGGCTGAGTGCCCAGTGCCAGATCAATACAGAAATCAATATCCCTGTCGGGTGGCATGCCTGGCAAGTCTGAAGGAAAAACCTCAGGAAACTCCCGAACAATAGGGACTGACTCAATGGAAGGAACCTCTGCGCTGGAATCATGAACATAAGCCATATAAGCTAGACACCCCTTCTCGACCATGCGTCGAGCCTTAACATAGGAAATAACATTGCAAACGGATCGGCTTGAAGTACCTTTCCACTCTAGTCGGGGTGATTCTGGCAAGGCCAAGGTCACAGTCTTAGCATGACAATCTAGAATAGCATGGTATGGGGACAACCAGTCCATCCCCAATATGACATCAAAATCCACCATCTCCAAAAGCAACAGATCAACACGGGTCTCAAGACCCCCAAATATAACTACGCACGAACGATGCACTCGGTTGACTACAATGGAGTCACCCACTGGTGTAGACACATAAACTGGAATATCCAAAGCATAGCTGGGCACAGCCAAATACGGTGCAAAGTAGGAAGACACATATGAATATGTAGATCCAGGGTCAAATAATACTGAAGCACCTCTACCACACCCAAGAATGGTACCTGTAATCATGGCATCTAACGCCTCTTCCTCTGGCCTAGCTGGTAAAGCATAGAATCGGGGATCTGCACCTCCTCTCTGAGCTACGTCTCTAGGACGGCCATCAACTGGCTGACCTCTACCTCTGGTTGGACGGTCTCCACCTCTACGGTCTCCACCTCAAGAACCAATCGGATTAGTCTTGGCTTTGCATCTTTCTTTGCAAATAGATACTTGATAGCTGAGTGGGCAGTATAGACTATGACTTTAGTTCCTACTAGGTAGGATCTAAACTTGTCAAATGCCCATACTACTGCAAGTAATTCTTTCTCTGTGACGGTGTAATTCATTTGAGCGGGATTTAGAGTTCTGCTCGCCTAATGAATGGAGTAAAAAAATTTCTCCTTCCTCTGTCCCAACACAGCACCAATGGCAATGTCACTTGCATCACACATTAATTCGAAAGGCAATTCCCAATCTGGAGCAACAATGATTGGTGCAGAGACCAATTTTCTTTTAAGCTCTTCAAATGCCTTCAGACAAGCATCATCAAACTTGAATGGTCTCTTCACATCTGGCTAGCACTTTATCGAGGTTAGTTAAACATTTATCAAAAGAGCATCCGAAAACAGAGAAATCATCCATAAATACTTCTACAAATCTCTCGACCATATTTGTGAAAATGGCCATCATACACCTTTGAAATGTCGCAGGTGCATTGCAAAGACCAAAGGGCATTCTTTTGAACGCATACGTGCCATAAGGATACGTAAAAGTGGTCTTCTCTTGGTCCTCTGGGCTATAGTTATTTGATTATACCCAGAGTAACCATCCAGGAAGCAGTAATACTCCTGGCCGGCCAATCGATCAAGCATTTGATCCATGAATGGGAGAGGAAAGTGGTCCTTCCTGGTGGCATTATTCAGTTTTCTATAATCAATACAAATTCTCCACCCTGTGACGGTTCTTGTTGGTATTAAATCGTTATTATCATTAAATATCACAGTTATACCCCTCTTCTTAGGAACAAATTGAACTGGACTCACCCACTTACTGTCAGAGATAGGAAATACAATACCTGCATCAAGCCATTTGATCACCTCTTTCCTTACCACTTCTTTCATGTTAGGATTGAGGCGGCTTTGGTGTTCTATACTTGGTTTGTATCCTTCCTCCATTAGGATTTTATGCATGCAAAATGCAGGACTAATACCTTTTATGTCTGACACTGTCCACCCAATGGATATCTTGTGCTCTCTCAATACTCTCAGCAATATTTCCTCCTGCAATTCAGATAAATCAGAAGAAATGATAACAGGCAATGTATCAGAACTACCAAAATAAGCATAATGCAAGTGAGATGGTAGTGGTTTAAGCTCCAATTTTGGGGTTTCCTCAATTGATGGCTTTGGAGGAGGTCCATGTGGCCTGTTCAACGGTTCAAAAGGATATGTTCCTTGCAAGTATGCACAAGACGTATCAAGGATGTACATCATCTCTTCAACTTCTTCATCAGTTGCCAAATTATCAAATATTGTAAGTGCTTTCTCTAATGAATCATTGAGATACACACTTGAATCACAATTTTTTTCATCATTCTCAATCACGGATATCATAGAAAGTTCCTCATATTGACAAGGAAGTTGAATTGCTTTGTATACGTTAAACACTGCTTCCTCATCATCAACACTTAGAATCATCTTCCCTTCTTTTACTTTAATGATCGCATCACTAGTAGCTAGCAAAGGTTGCCCTAGAATGATTGGCACCAATTCATCTGCTTCATAATCAAGAATAATGAAATCCGCAGGAAAGATGAATTTCCTAATCTGCAACAATACATCTTCTATCACCCCTTCAGGGTGTGCTATGGACCTGTCTGCTAACTGCAACATCACAGTGGTTGGTCTAGGAGCTCCAAGACCCAATTGTTTGAACAATTACAAGGGCATTAAATTTATGCTCGCCCCCAAGTCACAAAGAGCCCGGCCTACATCGATATCACCAATACGCACAGGGATTGTAAAACTACCGGGATCTTTAAGCTTTTGTGGAAGCTTGTTTTGTACCCTGGCAGTGCACTCTTCAGTAAGTGCGACTGTTTCATATTCAGTCAATCTCCTTTTATGAGCCACTATATCTTTGATGTACTTAGCATATTTAGGGATTTCTCGAAGTACATCAACAAGTGGAATGTTTAATTGAACTTGGCTCAACATGGATAGAAATTTACTGAACATTCTATCATCGTTCTTCTTTTGTTATCTTTGAGGAAAAGGTGGGGGTGGTCTTGGGACTTCCACGGGTTCAAGACTTTCAGTAGTCTTCTTTGGATCATTTATCAATTTAGGGATCAATTCTCCCTCAGGCACAAATTTCTCTTTCTTTTTCTTTGAGATTTCCTCAAGTTCTCTCCCGCTTCTAAGTGTTATAGCACTTACCTGTGGGTTCTTTTCCGTGTCACTGGGAAGAGCTCCTATAGGTCTAGTGTTCTGGTTCGTTGCTATCTGCCCTATCTGATTTCTAGATTCCTAACATCAGTTCTGAGCTGCTGATTGTCGATCAACAACTTTTTGAGCAAATCATTTGTACTTTCTTCCACCTGTTGAGGTGGTCTCTGGGGTTGATTAAAACCCACTTGCGGTCTGTACTGATTTGGATTTTGCTGATTTCCTCCCCATGAGAAGTTAGGATGATTCCTCCAATTTGCATTGTAGGAATTTCCATACTGTGCGTGCTGATTTGCTGGGCCTCTGTTTTGTTGTCCCACATAATAAATAGATTCTGGATTCGTTGGGCACATATCGCTTGTACGGATATCACCACACATTTCACAGCAAATAGCCATTTGTTGCACCTGTTGCATGGGTTGAGGTTGTTGCATTGTCATCCTTGTCATCTGATTGGATAGCCTTGCAATTTCAGCTCTCATTGCCGATACATCATCCAGCTCAAGCACCCCTGCTGATTTTTGTTTCATTGCCTTTCTGGAATCTCCATCACCTTGCCAGTTATTATCATTAAAAGTGAATGTATTTAACAAGAGTTGGATTTCCATGTAAGATTTTGTCATGCAACTTCCTCCACAAGCGGAATCAAGATTCATTTTTGAAGCTTCATCTAACCCATCAACAAATGTATGACCTAACATCTCGTCTATTTGACAATGATGAGGGAAGTCCCTAAGTAGCTTCTTGTATCTTTCCCAAGCTTGACGAAGTGTTTCGCCAGAGCAACGTTGTTCAAACCCAAGAATTTGACTCCTCAACATCTTTGTCTTTTTAGTAGGAAAGAACTTGATTAAGAACTTCCTTGCTAGATCATCCCATGTGCGGATTGAATTTGATGGTTCCTTGTTTAACCACTCTTTAGCTTCCCCAAGCAGAGAAAAAGGAAAAAGTGTTAGCCGTACATAATCCTTGGAAACATTTGGATAATTGTAAGTATCCGTAATTTCCAAAAAATTCTGAATATGTCTTTGTGGATCTTCATGAGGTAGACCCACAAATTTCCCTGTAGACTGAACCGGCTGCACCATATATTGTTTCAACTCAAAATGCCCAGTAATATCAGGCTTCACAATAGCCTGAGTCATATTAGCCAGACTGGGTCTTGCGGCTTCAATCACCGCTCGTTCCTCATTTCCTGCCATCACTGTTGGTTGTGGTTGAATTTGAGTGTTCAACTCTCCTTCTGTTTTATATTGAGCTTCCCACTCTCTCCTTGTTCTATGAATTGTTCTTTCAATTTCACGATCAAATGGGAAGAGATTGTTTGTGCTTCTGCTCCTCCGCAATCAAGAGAAGAACCTGTATAACACAAACAAATAGATGAAAATTTCTTTTTGTATTTTCTATTAACACCTACAAATAATAAAACAGTCAAGGAGCTAATTTCAAATTCCTCGGCAACGGCGCCAAAAACTTATTGCGACCAAAACACTCACGCAAGTGTACGCGATCGACAAGTAATATAATAGTAAGTAGAGTATCGTTCCCATGAGGAATTGTCATTAACTTATTGACTGATTTAGACTAAATTAGTTATCAACTCAAGCTAGACTATCACAAGATATATCTAAAAATTCTTAATAATAGAACAATAATTCAAAGCAAAATTACTACACCAATTACAATTTATATTTATAACAATTTGGATAAATATATTACAGGGCCGTGGACTTGCTAGTAATCATGCTATTTTTCTACTTAGAATTGATTTATTTAATTATCTGGATTATTGATTATAAGGTTAATAATATTCATAAGAATCTTTCGAGTTCTTATGAATCTATCCAAGTTAATTCAATATCTATATTTCTATGATATTAATATTAACAAGAATGCATTTCAAAATCTTACTATTTAACCAAACAAGGCAATTAAGTATATATCTATCTTAATTGCAAATCCTTCACTCGATGCCCGAGATTCAAATCTTGTTCTATTTGATTTTATATGCAACCAAGAATTTCCTTTGTCAAGTTTAATTTAAAGTTCGTAGATAATATTTCACTGTTAGCTACGCAGTAAAATAATTAAGATCAAAATCGAATAAACAACCTATATCAATAACTTCAGTAAAATCAATCTAAGCTTCATATAACAAGATCAACTAACATCCATGACCCTAGAATACTAGAGAGTTTAGCTACTCATGTTCATACTAAAATCAATAATATTAATATTGATGTCTACTACAAAGAAGAATACAAGATGAAAGTTTAGATGAACTCTTTATTTGATGCACTTCAAAGCTTTGATCTTCAATTTCTTGCTTAGCTCCAAGAGGACTTCAATGGCTTCTCTTCAAAATGTTCTCTCTAGAATGAATAGTATAAATCCACTCTAATACAATGTTATAATCTGATTTCCTCCATTATGCACCTTATCTTTGTTTTATCCCATAGTGGAATCCACCCTTAGTTGACAAAATAGTAACTCAATAATGCATTTCCGGAACTGGACTAGCGCGGGCAAGCTAATGGCCGCGCTAATGCCCGCGCTAGTGGGGTTATATTTGGTCCGGACTTTTAGACTAGCACGGGCAAGCTTATGGCCACGCTAATGCCCGCGCTAGTGGGGTATGTGCTCTTTTGTCTTCTTTTGCTCAATCTTTCCACATTGTTTATCATCATAAACACTCACATGCATAATTAACTCCTGTGAAACATTAAAATCACAATTAGCGCTAATTTTATCATTAATTATAATCATATGACAATAATTTCTTCTTAATTTAGAGCATATATATATGGGCTATATTGCACAATTTAGCCCATTATCAAACACCGCTAACAGGTGATGCTGAAGACGATATTAATTTATCTTAACCATCGAAACTTCCTTCCTGCTCGTCTGATCTCTTGTCATCTTGTCAAAACTTTTCCTTCACTCATGCCATTCTCGTCTCAATTTCTGCAATCAGAACTGGTTCGCCAGTATACTTTAAGACAGAACCAACATAGCACATAATCGTGCAATTAGCTACTCAATGCAGTCTCCCCAACTTAGCTCGAAGCCATATATCACAACTCACTATACTCATAACGCGTATGCTTCATTGCTGTCGTAATACCATAATGAGATTAAACTTGCTCTTTCATAAGCTTGTGGAAACACGAATCATCAGAAATTTTAACTCTTCTGCCCTATTCTTGCATTCACCCATATAACGGTTAAGCCTATTCTCTAGGTGTCAAAATTTTTACTAAGTCCCAAATTTTTCAAAAATTTCGGCAGAGTTTCCTTTGTAATTGGGCCTATCTACCTGCCAGAGAATCACCAAAATTATCCTAACAACACAGCTACAACTCGACAAAATATCAAAATGTATATCAACAGCATTAATCTCAATACTACCTGTATTATATCATCAAAATCGATAAAGGGACATGAGTTGCACATATTTGAATCATAACACATATAAAATACCGCCAATTTATTTTTTTGAGTCTGAACTCATACCGCCACACGTATGGCACTTAACTTTCCAACTAGGAGATACGACAATATGCTTCACGCGCCCGCAACTTGGGGTTACATAACAGATCGTAATAGGAATGTATCGCTTAACAGTTCATCTATTATCCCACAAACTTCTTCGTCACTACCAAGATCACATAGATACACCTCACATCGCTAACTTACTCATCACGTGGATATCTGATCACCATCCCGGCTAATAAGGACATTACCGATCACATAAGTTCAAGCACTTGCTCGCTTAATTAGCACTTCGTGCTCATGCCATAGGCGAAGATTCAGCCTCGAGCCCTCTTGACTTGCCCAACACGAACTCATGGAGATTACATCTCGCCCCTCGATCGGTGAATCACAAGCCATCGATGCAGATGTATTACTGAATGCTCCCATGCCCGTACAGACGTGTGGAAGGAATTTCAAAAGTTATTTCTTAAGCTGAGTCAGATACGCACGATAAGAATTTCAAGAAAGTAAAGTGTTTCCTAAAGATATGTAGCCTCTCGAGGATAGATACGGACGTCTACATACCGATCCGCAAGAGCCTACTAAACCGGCTCATGACTCGCGAGGCCTAGTAACCTAGGCTTTGATACCAACTTGTCACGACCCAAATCTGGTCGTGATGGTGCCCAACACTGCCAACCAGACCAACAACTGTTTTCAAATAGGAAACCAATCCTAAAAGGACAACTCAAGAAGAATATATGAGCCAACAATTACTCCAATAATAATAGTATGAATAAATACTGAGAAGTGCGAAAAAAGAAATGACACTCCCAAAAGATCTGGGGTCACGAGTCTAGATCCTCTAAACAAAATTGAATAGTAATAGAATACTGAATAAAATACTCAAGTATGGAACATAAAGTAATAACTGAAATGAGAAGAGAAGCTAGGTTCTGCGAATGTCGGAAGCTACCTCAGCAGCTCGAAATAACTCTGTAGAAGCTGGAGTGCTCGTCTATCCCTCCTGTGTACCTGTATCTGCACACAAAGGTGCAGGGAGTAGGGGTGAGTACTAAGTACTCATTGAGTAAAAAGTATATATTAATAGCTGAAAGCAGGAAATCCACAAAATACCACAAAGTAAAGCTAAACTACAGTCCGATACCTCCTACAAACTAGTAACAACAACAAATCACAATTAGCACAGATATTCAACAGATAAAAATTCAATGCAATGCTTATGTCTGCTATGGCATGTAGCCCGATCCGTTTAACGTCAACGGCGCTCACTAGGGTGTGTACAGACTCCGGAGGGGCTCCTTCAGCCCAAGCTCAATATAATATCATATGCTGCGGCGTGCAGCCGAATCCTTATATCATCTGCAGCGGCGTGCAGCCCGATCCATCCTCAGTCCACAACATGCATATGAGTCACACAATAGTTCAAATTATTTATTTCCAGGTTCCAATTCATTAATGATGAAAATACTTAAATTTTATTTAATTTTCCAAGAACAGGTGACTTAGCATTTCATAATAGTGATTTCAAACCAGGACTGAGATTAGTGATTAAGCAAACCAAACTATCACATATATATCTATCCCCTAGGGATACTACAGGTCGGCAGAAAGCCCCAAACATGGCTTACAGCCCACAAATATATCTAACACAGTGTGCGTTTCAACCGCATACAACATATTATTCATATCCGGGATTGACCAAATCTCAATCCATGGTCATAATCAATCCCGCACCTGCCAGGGGGTGCAAGCCACGACCTACTAGCGTCACAATGTGCTAAGCGGGGGTTTCGTACCCTCAGACTACCATATACACTAAATACTCACCTCTAACCGATCGTGGACTCGTCCGCGATACCTTATCCCTTCGAATTTGCCGTGTCGTGTGTCGAATCTAGTCAAAACCATAGCAATTACATAAATATGGGTCAAAGAAACATAACTCAATCAAAACTACTCGAAAACACAACAATTCACGAAATTGGTAAAACCCGAGCCCCGGGGTCCACTTCTAAAAAAATTCCAAAAATTATAGCAACGAATTTTCCGTCTCGCCACGAGTCCGTGCATATAAATTTTATCGAAATCGGAGTTCGAATGGCCTTTCAAAACCCAAAAAAATTATTTTCATGATTTAGGCCCTAGTTCTTCACAAATTCTACCCAATTTCAAGAATTTTATTGTTGATTCGAGCATAAAATCATGTTTTTGAGTCAGGAAACTTACCTCCAGCGATTAACCACTGATTTCTCTCTTAAAAATCGCCTCAGAAGCATCTTCCCGTTCCAAAATTGGAAGGAAACTCGGCCTGCTCATTATAGGTATACTATTCACACGTTTTACTGCTCCCAATGGATTCCCTGTGAAATTCTAATGAATTTAGGCTTTTGAATCACTCAATGTGACCTTATAATGAAGGAGATATGTAGGTTTTAAGATTTGCAAATAGTGCAGGTTTTGAATACGCCGTCAGGGGCAGTTTCGTCTATAACATGAAAAATCTAGGCAACCATAGTAAAATGGTCATAAAATCCTCATACGATGTCCAAATTCGATGATTCTTTTCGCTACGGGTCCGTAATTACGATACGGATCTAATGCTTGATTCAAAACAGTAATCGGAGCTCATTTGTTCAATATAATATCATTTATGCTTGAAGAAACGATGTCGAAGCATAAGAAAAACGAGCACAACGCAATCCAAACCTATCCAATACTCACCCGAGCTCCTCAGGACCGCATACGAACATATTAACATGTCACATAAGATCATCCAAACTTAGTTTCACTCTCAAATCACCAAAACTAACATCAAAACACAAATTTACATCGGATGCAAGCCTAAGTTCTTCTAAAACTTCCGAAACTTGCATTTGATCTAAAACCCAACCAAAAGATGTTCGAATGACCTGAAATTTTGAAAACACATCAAAAATCACATATCAAAGCTACATCAACTCTTGGAATTCCATTCCGAGCCCCAGATCAAAATCTCACCTACCGTTCGGATTTCGCTAAAATTCAACCTTAGCCAATTCAAGCCTAAATCTACATCGGACCTCCGAATTCGATTTCGATTTCTCTCCGATGTTATAAATCAACCCCCAAAATTGGTCAAATCATCAGAATTCCATTCCAAGCTGTCTAACTCACCGGTCAGTATTTGGTTGACTTTTCCAAAATATTTTTCTCATAAAGAGGTTTATTGCCTCGTTTCTATCTAAATTCCATCCGATTTACTTCTAACTCTCCAACACATATAAATTAATATATTAAGGTATAAAATAGAGAAAACAGGGCAGTAACTCCCGTAACGACGAGTCGGGTCGTTACAGGGGAAAACTAGGTAAATACTTCCAGAATTTTCTGCCTCTTTCTTTGCCTATAAAAGGCAGCCCTAGTACCTTAAGTAACAAGTTTAGACATTCTTAAAATTCCCAATAAGGTTTCAGCCTCTAAGTTCCCCCAAAAATCCATTCTCTGCAAATCTGAGTTTCTAAGTTTGAATTTCAAATCCAAATTCAAGATCTAATTCTTCACAAAAACAAAAACAACAAAAAATAAAAAAAAAAGTATTGTTCCAATGAAAAGCTTTAGGTTAATTTCGATTTCTAGTCAATCAATCCACTTCTTCTAGTTTACAAGCTAACGACTGAGGTTTCAGGGGTTTACAAGACTGATTTTGAGTCCAGTTAAGCTAGTTTGATTTAAATTTTGTTTGCTAGAAGTTTCAGAGGTATTTCTGTTTTCATTTTCAAGTGTATTTGGGTTATTTTGGTGTTGTTCTGGGTGATATATTAGTTTTTCTTGATTTTTAAACATTTCTGGACTTATGTATCTTTTCCTAGGTTGTTCGTTACTCAATATTGCTGGAAGTTGTTTATTTTTGCTGCTGCTCATTATTGTCTTAGCTGACCTCTTCTCCTTCATTTCTATTCTATTTCCAGGTATATTCTCGTGCTCAAATGATGCTGAATATTACGTTCACCTATAGACAACAATTTTGAAGTATAAATGTTAAAGAAATACATGCTTACACCTAAACTCTCACTGCTATGGCTTAGTTTAGAAATTTCATATGATTGACTCATTTGAACCAGAATTTCAGTTGTATTATCTATAGACTGTATCTGGACTATTAAGGACTATTTCAGTTTTGTGACTGTTTAATTGTATCCTCAATATAGTTAGCACTTTCTTAGTTTAGTGTTATCTTTGTTTAAATTAAAAATCAAAAATATTTTTAAGTTGTAGTTGATTTCGAAATCAGTGTGTGAGGGCCACATAGAGTCTAATTACATGAAATGAGAAGAGAAGCTAGGTTCTGCGAACGTCGGCAGCTACCTCAACAGCTCGAAATAACTCTGTAGAAGCTAGAGTGCTCGTCTATCCCTCCTGTGTACCTGTATCTGCACACAAAGGTGCAGGGAGTAGGGGTGAGTACTAAGTACTCAGTGAGTAAAAAGTATATATTAATAGCTGAAAGCAGAAAATTCACAGAATACCACAACGTAAAGCTAAACTACAGTCCGATACCTCCTACGAACTAGTAACAACAGCAAATCACAATTAGCACAGATATTCAACAAATAAAAATGCAATGCAATGCTTATGTCCGCTATGGCATGTAGCCCGATCCGTTTAACGTCAACGGCGCTCACTAGGGTGTGTACAGACTCTGGAGGGGCTTCTTCGGCCCAAGCCCAATATAATATCATATGCTGCGGCGTGCAGCCGAATCCTTATATCATCTGCTGCGGCGTGCAGCCCGATCCATCCTCAGTCCACAACATGCATATGAGTCACACAACAGTTCAAATTATTTATTTCCAGGTTCCAATTCATTAATAATGAAAATACTTAAATTTTATTTAATTTTCCAAGAACAGGTGACTTAGCATTTCATAATAGTGATTTTAATCCAGGACTGAGATTAGTGATTAAGCAAACCAAACTATCTCATATATATCTATCCCCTAGGGATACTACAGGTCGGCACAAAGCTCCAAACATGGCTTACAGCCCACAAATATATCTAACACAGTGTGCGTTTCAACCGCATACAACAAATTATTCATATCCGGGATTGACCAAGTCTCAATCCCTAGTCATAATCAATCCCGCACCTGCCATGGGGTGCGAGCCACGCCCTACTAGCGTCATAATGTGCTAAGCGGGGGTTTCGAACCCTCAAACTACCATATACACTAAATATTCACCTCTATCCGGTCGTGGACTCATCTGCGATACCTTATCCCTTCGAATTTTCTGCCTCGTGCATTGAATCTAGTCAAATCCACAGCAATTACATAAATATGGGTCAAAGAAACATAACTCAATCAAAACTACTCGAAAACGCAACAATTCACGAAATTGATAAAACCCGAGCCCCGGGCCCACTTCTAAAAAAATTCCAAAAATTATAGCAACGAATTCCCCATCTCGCCATGAGTTCGTGCATATAAATTTTATCGAAATCGGAGTTCGAATGGCCTTTCAAAACCCAAAAATATGTTTTCATGATTTAGGCCCTAGTTCTTCACAAATTCTACCCAATTTCAAGAATTTTATTGTTGATTCTAGCATAAAATCATGTTTTTGAGTCAGGAAACTTACCTCCAGCGATTAACCATTGATTTCTCTCTTAAAAATCGCCTCAGAAGCTTCTTCCTGTTCCAAAATTGGAAGGAAACTCGACCTTCTCATTATAGGTATACCGTTCACACGTTTTACTGCTCCCAATGGATTACTTGTGAAAGTCTAATGAATTTAGGCTTTTGAATCACTCCATTTGACCTTATAATGATGGAGATATGCAGGTTTTAAGATTTGCAAATAGTGCAGGTTTTTAATACGCCGTCAGGGGCAGTTTCGTCTATAACCTGAAAATATAGGCAACCTTAGTAAAATGGTCATAAAATCCTCATAGGATGTTCAAATTCGATGATTCTTTTTGATACGGGTCCGTAATTACGATACAAATCTAATGCTTCATTCAAAACAGTAATCGGAGCTCATTTGTTAACCGTAATATCATTTATGCTTGAAGAAACGGTGTCGAAGCATAAGAAAAACGAGCACAACGCAATCCAAACCTATCCGAAACTCACCCGAGCTCCTCAGGACCGCATAAGAACATATTAACATGTCACATAAGATCATCCAAACTTAGTTTCACTCTCAAATCACCAAAACTAACATCAAAATACCAAATTTACATCGGATTCAAGCCTAAGTTCTTCTAAAACTTCCGAAACTTGCATTTGATCTAAAACCCAACCAAAAGACGTTCGAATGACCTGAAATTTTGAAAACACATCAAAAATCACATATCAAAGCTACAGCAACTCTTGGAATTCCATTCCGAGTCCCAGATCAAAATCTCACCTACCGTTCGGATTTCGCCAAAATTCAACCTTAGCCAATTCAAGCCTAAATCTACATCGGACCTCCGAATTCAATTTCGATTTCTCTCCTATATTATAAATCATCCCCCAAAACTGGTCAAATCATCAGAATTCCATTCCGAGCTGTCTAACTCACCGGTCAATATTTGGTTGACTTTTCCAAACTATTCTTCTCACAAAGAGGTTTATTGCCTCGTTTCTATCTATATTCCATCCGATTTACTTCTAACTCTCCAACACATATAAATTAATATATTAAGGTATAAAATAAAGAAAACAGGGCAGTAACTCCCATTACGACGAGTCGGGTCGTTACAGGGGAAAACTAGGTAAATACTTCCAGAATTTTCTGCCTCTTTCTTTGCCTATAAAAGGCAACCCAAATACCTTAAGTAACAAGTTTAGACATTCTGAAAATTCCCAAAAAGGTTTCAGCCTCTAAGTTCCCCCAAAAATCCATTCTCTGCAAATCTGAGTTTCTAAGTTTGAATGTCAAATCCAAATTCAAGATCTAATTCTTCACAAAAACAAAAACAACAAAAAATCAAAAAAAAATGATATTGTTCCAATGAAAATCTTTAGGTTAATTTCGATTTCTAGTCAATCAATCCACATCTCTAGTTTACAAGCTAACGACTAAGGTTTCAGGGGTTTACAAGACTGATTTCGAGTGATTTTGAGTCTAGCTAAGCTAGTTTGATTTAAATTTTGTTTGCTGGAAGTTTCAAAGGTATTTCTGTTTTGGGTTATTTTGGTGTTGTTCTGGGTGATATATTAGTCTTTCATGATTTTTAAACATTTCTGGACTTATGTATCTTTTCCTAGGTTGTTCGTTATTCAATATTGCTGGAAGTTGTTTATTTTTGCTGCTGCTCATTATTGTCTTAGCTGACCTCTTCTCCTTCATTTCTATTCTATTTCCAGGTATATTCTCGTGCTCAAATGATGCTGAATATTACCTTCACCTATAGACAACAATTTTGAAGTATAAATGTTAAAGAAATACATGCTTACACCTAAACTCTCACTGCTATGGCTTAGTTTAGAAATTTCATATGATTGACTCATTTGAACCAGAATTTCAGTTGTATTATCTATCGACTGTATCTGGACTATTAAGGACTATTTCAGTTTGTGACTGTTTAATTGTATCCTCAATTTAGTTGGCACTTTCTTAGTTTAGTGTCATCTTTGTTTAAATTAAAAATCAAAATCATTTTGAAGTTGTAGTTGATTTCGAAATCAGTGTTTGAGGGCCACATAGAGTCTAATTACATGAAATAAGAAGAGAAGCTAGGTTCTGCGAACGTCGGCAGCTACCTCAGTAGCTCGAAATAACTCTGTAGAAGTTGGAGTGCTCGTCTATCCCTCATGTGTACCTATATCTGCACACAAAGGTGCATGGAGTAGGGGTGAGTACTAAGTACTCAGTGAGTAAAAAGTATATATTAATAGCTGAAAGCAGGAAATCCACAGAATACCACAAAGTAAAGCTAAACTACAGTCCGATAACTCCTACGAACTAGTAACAACAGCAAATCACAATTAGCACAGATATTCAACAGATAAAAATACAATGCAATGCTTATGTCCGCTATGGCATGTAGCCCGATCCGTTTAACGTCAACGACGCTCACTAGGGTGTGTACAGACTCCGGAGGGGCTCCTTCGGCCCAAGCGCAATATCATATCATCTGCTGCGGTGTGCAGCCCGATCCTTATATCATCTGCTGCGGCGTGCAGCCCGATCCATCCTCAGTCCACAACATGCATATGAGTCACACAACAGTTCAAATTATATATTTCCAGGTTCCAATTCATTAATGATGAAAATACTTAAATTTTATTTAATTTTCCAAGAACAGGTGACTTAGCATTTCATAATAGTAATTTTGTTCGAAATATTTTCCTTTCGACCCTACCTTTCTACTCAAGCTAATTTGATCCCATTACTTTAATTACATTAGTATGGGATTCTTACAAACTTTTCCTTAATTAATGTCTAATGAACCTAACCCCTAATACATGTGGTGTACTCGTACTGTGCTAAGATCTTTCCTTATTTTCCATGTCCAGCCCTTCGTGATTTCTTTCCTTGTTTAACACTTGCATGCTACCGTTTCATTTAATTCCCTAATTAAAAGAAGTCTTTGATTCTAATTTGATTTTAATTAGGGGTGTGCATTCAAATCGGTTTATCGATAAATGGAATCAATTATTTGTTATCGGTTCATCGATAAATGAAATCGAAAAAATCAAAACCTTATTGAAATGATAACGATAAGCAGTTGTACAAATCGATAATCGATAAGTAATTATCGATAAGGGTCAAAATTGAATCGATAAATCGAATGCACACCCCTAATTATTTCATCTACCACATTTAAGGAATGATCATATTTAAAGCTGAAGGGAATGAAGTTCAAATTAATTGAAAATAGAATTAGCAGTGATGATGTATTTTTATATTTTTTAATACCGTTGGAGTGTTAGTGGTATATATTTGATCCCTTACTTTAGTTTCGTTGCATATGTCTATTGACACATTTTTTATGTTATAAACAGTGTTCATTTTATTTTAGCTTCTTTTTGTCCATATTAGTTAGGCGTGTTTATAGCGATATACTTTTCGTGGAATCCCGCAAATTTTCTTATTGGTGTAATCGATAACCGAATCGATGAGCCCCAAAAATTAATAAATCAAAATCAAAAAATTGAAACCTTATTGAAACGATAACGATAAGCATATGTACAAATCGATAATCGATAAGTAATTATCGATAAGAGTCAAAATCGAATCGATAAATTGAATGCACACCCCTAATTTTAATAGACACATACTCCTTAATTATGTCTGAATTACAGTCCTTACCTTATTTTTGCATGTTTCTCACATAATAAATACTCTCCTCCCCTCTCCTTGAACACACGAACACAAAACAGCCTGAGTTCACAATTTGCTCTAACTTAAACTCTCTCTTTCTGATACTTGCACTACTGTGGACTTTGTTTACTTTCTTCTGCACTCTTTGCTTATATATTGGTATGTCTCAATTAGTTTACATGCCTTAACAACAATGTTTTTAATTCTGCTCGTTTGTTTCTAGCATGTTGTTACATGTTTCCCCTTCCCTTTATAGCCCAGTATTTAAATAATGTGTGCAGCCATTTGTTTGCTATGAATTCGATACTTTATAAATTCCCTTACCCTTTAACCTTTGTGTGTGAGTTATGGTTCAGGGCATAACAGCAACCTAATATTGTTGTCTATGGCTCTGAACTGTGTTCTTTGAATCCCTAACTCAATCAATTCCCATTCATTTTACCCATCTATATGTTTGAGCCCTGGACTTGGGTCTAATAGTGTCCTAGTCACTATCTAGACTTTGGTCTGACCTTCAAAAGGTCTACTCCTAAATTGTTCAACCTAAACAAGTGGCCAGGGGTGTGCCAGCCTACTTTGTGGCTAGGTATGACCATCACCTGTCATGGCTCCCTAATTCCCTTTCACTTTGCACTTACTCCTAGCTAGAAGTTCTGTCCCTTTCTTGGAAGCCATTCTTTTGGACTCCTGAGCTCCCTCTGAACTTGGATGCCTGTGAGCTGGATCTTCCACACTCATTATTCTAATTCTAATGGTATCCTGTGTGTAATCAATGCTTGGAATCCCTAAGATTCCTTGGAACTTTGAACACCTTGGATAAAGAGAAGACTTTAGAAATCTGTATCCCAGAATTGGCTCAATCGCATGTTATTAGACATTAAGGTTGAATTAAGCTACTCGGATATAGCTGTTAGCTTGTGATGTATCTTTTAATTTCCAGTTTGATTTATTGGGTTGTAATATTTTTTTATGAAACTCGGGGATTATAGTAAATGGGTGTGAGAGGGGTCTTTATTTTTCTTGCATCCAAGTGGTAGAAATCATGACTTAGGATTTATTTTATCAAACTAGAAATCCTGCCTATAGGAGCTTTAATACTGATTCAATCACATAGAGACCATGCCTATAGGATTTAACGCTTAACTTTACCAAAATCACCTCGAAATCATGTATATAAGATTTAACATTCATGTTCTATAATCACATATATAGAGATCATGTTTATAGGCTTTTGCATTTCTTTTGCATACACAACTGTCATTGGGCAATCCGTTATAGGCTTAATAACAAAGTTGCATATAGACATCATGTGTATAAGTTTCCTACTAATGTCGTCAAAGGGTATTAAAATCAGCAAGCGTACAAAAAGCATGCCTATTGGAAATTTTCTCTTTAATAGCCTCATTTGTTTCAAAAACAGAACCAATTGCTGTAATTCGTATCTATCTTTACTAAAACTGAAAATTTTCTACTTTTTTTCTGAAACCCGCTAAAATTGGTAAACCCCTTTCCAATAATTAATCTGCACATTCCTGAACCTTTTATTCAGTCTGCATTTTTCTGATAATACTGGTAATTCATTTTTCTAAAATTAGTTTTTATTTTATTTTCTCTTTGTTAAAACTGAGGACCCCTTTTTTTTATAAACTTGCATCTTTTTCTGAAACTACTGGTAACTTTTTGCATCTTTCTTGAAATTAATAGATCATTTGCCTAGTTTTTATTTCAACTCATAGACAGAACCCTGACAACTGTATCTGAGTTGCCTAATACAGACTTTCTGTCTGAATATATATATGTTGAACCAGTCTGCTCGCTGCTTAATTTTAATCTAAGACCGAAATCGATATTTGTTAAGGCATGCTAAACTAAATGATTGTTTGATTTCTGGAGTTAATTAGAGCCTTGTATGATTATTTTCTCTCCCCTTTACTTACTACTTGTTTTGAATGTCGAGCTAGAAATTTATCCTTTAAACTCCATAATGACCTTCATCCCTTTCTTTCCCTTTTATGATTAGAAGTCCTAATACCCCGGGACTGATAGGATTGGGACGGGTAGTAGCATGCAGTAAGTAAACGATATCATTCTGCGCTTTAATACCTTAATGGAGTGGGAAGGGTAGACATGGAGATGATGATCACACGATAATACTTCGCATACAATTAAGTACCAGTGTTGTGCGATTGATCCATGTAATATACTAGGACCCCTTTCTCCTTCTTTATTAGTTTCACAATTTTTTTTGAATCTTTAAAGATATTGTATTTCCTGCTTCTCACATGATTTTAGGATTATTTGCACTAAGTACTTGACTTTTCCCTCTACTTGCATATTTTTACAAAAAATTTCTCCTTTAAATTTCAGCACTTCTTTTACCCTTTTGTGCTTCTTGTACTTGTTTGCATACATTTGCATCTAAAGTCACAATTGTAGCATGACCGGGAACCACTCTAGTAGATCTTGAGGGGTGCCTAACACCTTCCCCTCGAGATATTTTCAAACCCTTACCCGAACTCTGGTTTTCATCTTTAATTTTTTCTAAAAGTTTCCTAATGCACTATAATCATTAGGTGGCGACTCTCCAAAATCTCAAAAAACCCAATTTCCAAAGTGAGAAAAGAGTTGTCTTCCCGAATATCATGGACCCGATTCCGCGAGGAAAAAGGGGGCGTCGACATTGGGTTGTTGATCAAAACAAACACCTTAGAGAGGCAATAAGGCATCTGGTCGGACATCTGGTCTACAGTCATGTCTGCCTAGACATGTACTGTAACTGCAACTTCCTAAGAAATCATATACATTCATTCTGCTTTATTAATTAAGTTCATCTTATTAAGAGGTTTATTTATATGTACATAATTTGCTTGTATTATACCCGGTTGTTGTCCTCTAATACACTACTTATTGCCCTATTCCTGCCCTATACCATTAATTATTTTTAGAAAATGTGTTTTGACCCGCCCCGTCCTATTCTGCTCCGTTAAGACTTTGCCCTGTCTTGTCCCGTTAAGATTTTGCAATGCCCCACCCCACTTGCCATCCGTATGGAGGGTAGAGTGTACACAAAACTTATCTCTACCGCAAGGGGATAGAGGGTTGTTTCTGAAAAATCTTCGGCTCAAGGAGACAAAAAGATAATATATTAGTACCATCAACAACCATAGAAATAATAACACTATCATAAGTACAAGAAAATAGATGAAAAGAAGTAACAATAACACGTAAGTAAGGCTCTGTACTATGAAAGGTGAAAGAATAGTATGGACATGACAATAACCACTAGCAGTGTAGGACACAACCTTATCAGACAAGTGTCTCACATGGTACGAAGTACAAAAACGCTCCACTACCTCCTAACCTACAATTGTAATGCTCCACATATATACCTTCCTATAAAGGATCATGTCCTCGTAAATCTAAAAACTAATCATATCCCGATCACCTCTCCCGAATACTTCTTGGGTCTCCCTCTACCTCTTCTCGTACATGATATCAAACAACAAATATGAAATCACATTTTAAAATCCTTTTGTGTTCAAATTTGAGACTTTGTTAGCATTTTTTTTTTTTTGTAGAATGCAAAACATTTTTAGTTTTAGAGGATTAGAGTCATCACTTATTTAGAATCAGTTGCTACAAATTAGGTATAGTTAGCCGCAATGGAGGTGATTTACTAAAATTCTAAATGTGACAAAATCTTGGTTGATTGCAAAGTCCTAGTATAAGTAAAATTCTAAATTTTATAATTTTACCCTAATACCTTCGTCGAAAAATTATATTGTATATATATAAATAAAATATTAAATTTAAATACCTTAAATGAAATTCCTAACTTCGCATTGTATTGGTTAGGAAAAAGAAGGAAGCCTGTATATTTGTTGTATGCTAGCTCTATGGCCTATACTAGCACTGCTTAGGAAATCATGAAAATGACATCATGCTTCATTTAGCTTAGGAAATTTTGTAGTAATTAATTAGTTATTCAATTTACTTGTGCATTCTACTTCATTTTAATTACTAGTAATCACTGCTTTGCCTTCTTTTCTTTTTTAATTTTGGTTTCACCCACTAACTTAGATGAAATGAGAATCAGTTTGTAATTATGAAAAGGAAAATTTCGTTCCCTCCTTCCGTCTATTTTAACTTGTCTATTATATTAAAAAAATATTCTTTTTATTTGTCCAATTTGAAAAACCAAGAGATATTTTATTATTTATACCTCTATTATCCTTATTATTAAGTACTACTAATTATTTTCAATTCATTCCCAACATATTATAATTAGGGTGATACGGTAAAATTACTATTCTATTAATTACTTCTTAAATGGTTTGCCAAATCAAACATGGATAAATAAAAATAAACGGAAAGAGTACTCAGGTTGACGAGTACCATAAGTTGTAATATTATTATTTATTTTTTCTTAGTCTTTCATCAACTCATCCTAGTTGCTGAATTTATTTTTTGTGATTCAAAATTTTTGTGTCGTCAGGTAAGACTAGACAAGATATAAAGAATATAAAAAATACAGAAAATCGAACCATATCTCTTTTGCTCCAGCAAATTTATGGCAAATAGAAGATTGTGAAAGACGGTTTTAGGAGGTCATAAAGATATAGATATGTTAAACAACCTGCCACTTCAATTAAATTAATGAATGTTTTACTTAATCTGGTTGACTTTATTATCATCTTATGCAGAAAATATTTGGTAAAATATCTATTGTTTATTAACAAGTATTCTATAAGGATGTCCCAATAGGTAATTACCTTTCAGAGAAAATCTTCCTAAATAGACTAAACAAATGACCAATTTTTTTGTGCTAATAAATTAATTGACCAAAAAAATTAAATTTCTTTCCACTAATTGTTTTGCTTTCTATAATATTAAAAGTCTCAGCATATTTATCCTATATATACCACCAAAAAAATTTGAGAGGAAGCAAAGGAATTTCATAATTGAAAATCACCCTAATTATTTTCACAAGATGGTTAAGATTATCTTCTTGTTATTTATGATCATGCCCTACCACATTGAAGGAGGTTGCGGGTTGTTTAAACATGAGCGTCAGGTGCATATTCTTAATAATCTTCCTAATAATACTCCTGAACTACAACTTCATTGTGCATCTAAAAATGACGATATGGGGCACTCTTATCCTCCCTTGAGAACAGATTACAAATGGAAATTTTGCGCATGGTCTCGTACTTTATTCTTTTGTCATTTTTGGTGGGGTTTTAAAGAAACTGTATTCGATGTATTTAACGATATAAAACATTGCATTCATGATGGAAGTAATTTTATTCCAAAAGGTACTGAAAGATGCATATATAATGTGAAAGATGATGGTATCTATTTGGGTTATGAAGATAATAGTGGTCAAACTATTTACAAAAAATACCGTGATTGGTCATGAACAGCAGCTCGTTTGTTTGTTTAGAAGAAAAAATGGACTACCAACGCTTATGATTTGTTTTAGTAAATTTAATGTAAATTTATATTCTGGTCATGGTTGTATTTTATATTATACTTAGATGTTTCAATTAATGCAGGCATTTGTGGTATTTCCCCTCTAATTTGCTAGAAGTTAAATACGTACAATCCCCCTTTTTCATCTACAAAAAATAAAAATAAACAACAACAACAACAACCCAGTATATTCCCACAAAGTGGGGTCTGGGGAGGGTAATATGTAGACATGCCTTACCTCTACCCAAGAGGGCAGAGAGACTGTTTCCAATCGACCCTCGGCGCAGGGGAGAGAAAGGCAAACAAAAGCAAAAACAAAAACAGCATTAGTTACAACCAGCATACAACGCATAAATAATTAACTAAACATACGAGACATACGTACCGTAAATATGCCTGCATGCAATAGTATTAAAACAATAACTACCAGAAATGACTACCAAAAGAGAACGCAAACTAATTCTCTATGGGTGGCCCTACCGCACCTCGCCCACCCCGGGAAAGCAGTTCGAAAAATCTAGTAACCCAAATCTAGGACCCCTATTCAAGTGAGAAAAAATATATTTTTTAATTTAGAGGTAGTTTATTAAAAAGGATCCATGATTTAATTTTACTCTTGAACTTGTAAAAGTATGATAATCGTTTTTTTTTTTCCAAAATATACTTTCGTCATTAGTCAAGTATCTCAAGGCGCACTTATACCGATTTAATTAATGAATATTTTACTTAAATTGGTTGGTTTTATTATCATCTTAGGGACATTTGGTAACATACCTATTCTTCATTAAAAAGGTAATAATGTGGCAATCACATTTGCAATTACCTGTCCTGAAATTCCTCCCAATTAATAGATAAAATTAAAAGAAGACCAACTATGGTACTAAGAAAATGAAAAATAAGTTCCTCTTGTTGTTTTGCTTCACATAAGAGTAGCGGGGAAAAAAACTAAAATAATAAAATATTTCCTATCATTATTTTCCTTTTTTGTATTTTAAATAAAAATTAGACCATTTCTCGATTTGTGTGTCATTTTTGCGTAAGGGTCATGCTAATCTTCTCTTTATTTTTCCAATATTATTGGATGTCCCCGAGAAGACTTACATTATTGTTACTCTCAAAAACATCAATTACATAGGAAGTTGATGAACATAATGGGAAAATATTAAATATAACTAAAAAATCGTCACGACCCTAGTTCACCAATCGTGAATATGTCTGTCACGACCCGGATTTTTCACAATCGGAAGTCATGATGGCGCCTACTAGTAGAAGCTAGGCAAGCCAATCCTTACTTACATTTCCATTAATTACAACTCTCTTTTTAAAACATTACATAAAATCATGCAATTACACCGAAATATTTAAATTTAGCGGAAGACTTAGCAAATTTTACTAGATACGATACAGAAAAACCCAAACATGATACACTACCCAAGACTGATGTCACAATACTCACGAACTTCTAAGAATAATACACATAACCGTCTAAAAGAATTATGAACTGTTTATCTCGAATACATGAGATAACAGACTGAAAAGTAAAGATAGAAGAGACAACGGGTCCTGCGGACGCCTGCAAGGCTACCTCGAAGTCTCGGTGGTCGAAATATCCACAATCGTGCTACTACCGATGTTGCTATTTGTAACCTATATCTGCGCAAAAAGAGCGCAGAGTATAGTATCAGCACAACCGACCCCATGTGCTGGTAAGTGTCTGGCCTATCCCGGCGAAGTAGTGACGAGGCTAGGACCAGACACCCACATAAACCTGTACATTTGAAACATACATATATGCAACAGCAGGAAACATTATCGAACATTTATAAGGAAAGAACATGCTCTGAAGTAGCAACCGTCAATATATAATATCATAAATAAACTGAAAAATGGAATAAAACTTACTTTCCTGTCTCAATTCATTTTCATTTTGTACCTTGTGGTAGGCGTACCACTCGCTCCCAGATTTAATAATAGACTACCGGCAACTATGGAACCTGCCAACAATCATATAACTTTGTGGTCGGCGTGCCATACGATCCCATTTTTTTATTATATAAGTGGTCGACGTGCCATACGATCCCATTTTCTTATTATATAAGTGTCCGGCGTGCCACTCGATCTCATTTCTTTAATATATAAGTGGTCGGTGTGCTCCACGATTCCATTTCTTTAATATATAAGTGGTCGGCGTGCCACACGATCCCAATTCTTTAATATGTATTACCGGCATTGAACCAATAATCTCTGATCAACAATATGTATATAAATGTATTGCCAATATTAAACCAATAATCTTCCATTTTAACAATATTTATATTACCGGTGTAAACCAATAAATAATAACTAATCAATAATATATGCATGTTACCGGTGTGACACAAATAATCTTTAATCAACAATTTATATATATTACCGGCATGAAACCAATAATAATTTCCTTTCATATAATCACATAGGATTAATAGGAATTTAAACCATTTATGACCCACGATCATGCTCAACCCCCAATATATAGATACGTGTTACCATGCCTATACGTCAGACTCCACACATAATAATTAGCACATAAACTCATTCCTATTCCCTCAAGCTAGGATAGAACAAACACTTACCTCGAAAGTTTACGAACAACTCAATCCGTAGCAATGCCTTTTCCTTTCTAATTTGGCTTCAATCCAATTGTATCTATACACAATTGATTTAATATCATCAATACTACTTAACAAACTAGTTCATATGGCCAAATATAATTTTTACAACATTCTGCCCGAAATAGTAAAAATCGACCCCGGGCCCTCATGATCGAAACACGAGGTTCGAACCAAAATAAATTCACCTAATCATCTACGAGTTAAAAAATGCAATTTGTTCTTAAGTTCGACCCCAAAACAAGGTCTAGATCGCAAATTCTTTGAAAACCCTAACTATACTCATTTCTCTAATTTTCCACTCATTTATACACATTTAGGCCTAGGAATTCAAATAATATTGATGGAAAGTGAAGAAAACGAATCAAGAATCACTTACCCAAAAAGTTTGATGAAAATCGCCCAAGAATCGCCCCAATAAGTTGTTGGAGAAGAGAGAGTTTTGAGAAATGGGATGAAAATCCCGATTCTGTTCTGTTTTGGGATTAAATTCACTTGGCAAAATTTTTGTTCTACGCGATCGCGTGAACAGTGCTGCGGTCGCGGAGAGGAAATGTTGTGGCCTACGCGATCGCGTGAGAATTGATGTGATCGCGTAGAAGGGTTTTGCTGGGATGGTCCGTTTGCTCTGCATGATCGCGTGAAATGGTTTGTGATCGCGGAGAGGAAGGCCGGGAAGCTACGCGATCGCGTGAAACGGGATGAAATCGCATTGAAGGAATAGCCAAAGCAGTGCGATCGCGTGAACGAGGCCGCGATCTCGTAGAGGAAAACCTCTATGTAAAAATTGCAAAAAATCTGCGAGTTTCCTAAGCCAAAAATACCCCGAACCACCTCCGAAGCACTCCCGAGCCCTCGAGGCTCCAAACCAAATACGCACACTAACTCAAAAATATCATACGAACTTGCTCGCGCAATCAAATCGCCACAATAACATTCAAAATCAATGAATTGAGCCTTAAAACTCAAGAATCTTTCCAAATTTTCATAAACTTCCAAATCTCCAATTTAAGGTCGAAATACATCAAACGATGTCCGTTTTCAACCAAACTTTACAGAAAGCGCTTAACCAATATATATGACCTATATCGGGCGTCGGAACCAAAATACGAGCCCGATACCATTACTTTTTAATCAAATTTTTGTTTCATTTTCCTTAAACATTTTCAGGAAATAATTTTTAAAAAACAAATTCTTTTACCGGGGTTCTAGACCTTGGATTTCGATTCCGGGCATACGCCTGAGTTCCATATTTTTCTACGGATTTTCTGAGACCTTCAAATCATGGGTCTGGGTCCGTTTACCAAAAATGTTGACCAAAGTCAACCATATCATTATTAATATCAAAATTCTTCAAATGTTTCCCATATTTCATATATTTCAATATAAATATTTTCCGGCTTCGCGGCCGAACTGCGCACTCAAATTGAGGCAACTATAAATAAGGTTTTCATGGCCTCAGAAGCTCAAAATGATTGAGAAAACAAGTGATGACCCTTTGGGTCGTCACATTTTCCACCTCTAAACTAATTGTTCATCCTCGAACGGACAAAAGAAAGAAGTACCTGAGTTAGGGAATAGATGAGGATATCGGCTCCCCATGTCAGATTCGGATTCCCATTTTGATGTCTCAGGAGGCTGACCCCTCTACTAAACTCGCACAGAAGGAAAACTCTTCGACCTCAACTGTCGAACCTGCGGATCTAGAATAGCTACCGGCTTCTCCTCATAAGATAGATCCTTGACCAATTGGACAGTGCTGAAATCTAACACGTGCGATGGATCGCCGTTATATTTTCGGAGCTTGGATACATGAAACACTGGATGCACAGCTGACAAGCTAGGTGGCAAGGCAAGCTTATAAGCCACCTCTCCCACACGATCAAGAATCTCGAATGGGCCAATAAACCTAGGGCTAAGCTACACTTAGAGCAATACTCGCTCCCCAACCATGAATGATATATCTCGAACCTTGTGATCCGCATAGCTCTTTTGCCCGGACTGAGCTGTACGAAGCCTATCTTGAATGATCTTGACCTTATCTAAGGCCTCCTGAACTAGATCCGTACCCAACAACCGAGCTTCTCCCAGTTCGAACCATCCAACCGGAGAACGACACTACCTACCATACAAGGCTTCATAAGGAGCCATTTGAATGCTCGATTGATAGCTATTATTATAGACAAACTCTGCCAAAGGCAGGAATTGATCCCACGAACCTCCAAAATCAATAACACATGCCCGAAGCATATCTTCCAATATCTGAATAGTCCTCTCGGACTGACCGTCCGTCTGGGGATGAAAGGTTGTACTCAGCTGGACTTGGGTGCCCAACTCTCGTTGAACCTCCTTTTGTGAGGTAAATTGCGTACCTCGATCTGAAATGATAGAGATAGGCACACCATAAAGGCGAACAATCTCCTTGATATAAATCCCAGCTAATCTCTCGGACGAATAAGTAGTGGCAACCAGAATAAAATGAGCTGACTTGGTCAGCCTATCAACAATAACCCAAACAACATCAAACTTCTTCCGAGTCATCGAAAGACCAGAAATGAAGTCCATAGTGATCCGCTCCAACTTCCATTCAGGAAGCTCAATTCTCTGAAATAAACTGCCAGGTCTCAGAAAATCTAACCTCACAAATCGGTTGGGTAAGGACTGAACATCCAAAGAAAGCGGCCTCTGATTGACTGGAATATAAGCGAGACTGCCCATACTGGTTGACTTCCTACTTAGAGCATCGTCCACCACGTTGGCCTTTCCCAGATGATATAAAATAGTGACATCATAATCTTTCAACAATTCTAGCCACCTCCTCTGTCTCAAATTCATCTCCTTCTATTTAAATAGGTACTGAAGGCTCTTGTGATCGGTGTATACTTCACATGGCACACCATACAAATAATGCCTCCAGATCTTTAATGCCTGAACAATCGCCGCCAATTCTAGATCATGAACTGGAGAGTTCTTTTCACGAATCTTCAACTGCCTCGAAGCATAGGCAATAACCTTGCCATCCTACATCAACACTGCACCAAGACCAATACGAGAAGCAGCACAATAAACACTATAAGGTCTTGTACCTGTGGGTAAGACCAATACCGGTGTTGTGGTCAGGGCTGTCTTGAGCTTCTGAAAGCTCGCTTCACATTCATCTGACCATTCGAATTGAACACATTTCTGCGTCAATCTGATCAGTGGGGTTGCAATAGATGAAAACTCCTCCATGAATCACCGATAATAACCTGCTAATCCTAAGAAACTCTGAATCTCTATGGCTGATGTCGGTCTAGGCCAGTTCTTGACTGCATCTATATTCTTTAGACAACCTGAATACTTGATACCGTCACAATATGATCCAGGAATGCAACTGAAATTAGCCAAAATTCACACTTTGAAAATTTTGCATATTGTTGGCTATTTTTCAAAGTCTGCAGAGCCACTCTGAGATGATGCACATGCTCCTTCTGACTGCGAGAATATATTAATATGTCATCAATGAAGACTATTACAAATAAGTCTAAACAAAGGCCGGAACACCCGATTTATCAATTCCATAAAAGCTGTTAGGGCATTTGTCAACCCAAAAAACATGACCAGAAATTCATAATGTCTGTACCGAGTGCGGAATGCTATTTTAGGGACATCAGATGCCCTAATATTCAGCTGATGATAGCCAGATCTCAAGTCTATCTTCGAAAAGACCTTGGAACCCTAAAACTGATCAAATAAATCATCAATTCGCGGAAATGGATATTTATTTTTTATATTCACCTTGTTCAACTGCCGATAATCAATGCACATTCTCATCGAACCATCTTTCTTCTTTACAAATAATACCGACGCACCCCACGGCGAAACACTAGGTCTATTGAAACCCTTTTCAAGTAAATCCTGCAACTGCTCCTTCAATTCTTTTAACTCTGGCAGAGCCATACGATATGGGGGAATAGAAATGGGTTGACTGCCTGGAGCCAAGTCAATGCAAAAATCAACATCCCTGTCGGGTGGCATACCCGGTAGGTCTGAATGGAACACTTTAGGAAATTCGCGAACCATGGGCACAGAGTCAATAGGAGGAACCTCAGCACTGGAATCACGGACATAGGCTAAATAAGCCAAACACCCTTTTTCAACCATACACCGAGCCTTAACATAAGAAATAACATTGTGGCTAGTGTGACCGGAAATTCCTTACCACTCTATAGGAAAATTTGGTAGAGCTAAGGTCACAGTCTTGGCATGGCAATCTAAAATAGCATGATATGGAGATAGCCAGTCCATACCTAATATAATATCGAAGTCCACCATATTTAGGAGCAATAAATTAGCACGGGTCTCAAGACCCTCAATCACTACAATACATGACCGATAAACTCGATCAACCACAATAGAATCGCCTACTAGTATAGACACATAAATAGGAACACCCAATGGATCACTAGGCTGAACCAAGTATAGTGTAAAATAGGAAGTCACGTATGAATATGTAGACCCAAGTTCAAAAAATGCTGATGCCTCTCTATCACAAACCAAAATAATACATGTAATAACGGCATCGGAGGACTTAGCCTCTGGTCTTGCAGGAAGTGCATAACATCGGGGCTGGGGCCCATCAACCTGAGCAATATCTTTGGGATGATTAGATGCTGGCTGGCCTCCACCTCTATCAGTCTGGGCTCCACCTCTATGACCTCTGCCTTCACCACTATGTCCTTTACCCCCGCCTCTAACTGGCTGGGCAGGCTGTAGGGGAACTGGGACCTGAACAATAGCACGAGAACCCTACTGCTGAGAGCTGTCAGAAGCTCAAGGGCAATACCTTGCAATGTGGCTAAGGTCGCCACACGTATAACAAGCCCTCGGCTGCTGAGAATAACGGAGTGGTGGTGCACTGATAGGTTGTTGATCAGAATAGTATGGTTAAAGATTAAGACCACTGGAAACATCGTGAGAAACCTGAAGAGCTGACTGATAAGGCCTAGGAGGATGGCCTCTACCATGAGAATCTCTACCTCCAGACGAGGTAACACTGAATCTGCCTGAATTACGTGGCCTCTTATCCGACCCATGACCTGCTCCCTATGACAGAGCCATCTCGATCCGGCAGGCTGCATTGGCCGCCTCCTGAAAAGTGATTTCCGTCCCTGCTCTTATAGCCATCTGCAGACGAATTGGCTGACTCAAGCCATCAATAAATCTTCTCACCCTTTCCCGATATGTGGGAAGTATGACAATGGCATGACGAGCCAGTTCAATGAGCCTAGTCTCTTACTGTGTGACAGACATAGAACCCTGATGAAGGCGCTCAAAGTGCCTGCGCAAAGCCTCCGTGTGAGTTGCTGGAAGGAACTTTTCCAAAAATAATTCTGCGAATTGGCCCTAAGTCAAAGATGGTGATCCTACTGGCCTAGAAAGACAATAATCTCTCCACCAAGTCTTAACGGATCCAGATAATCGAAAAGTGGCAAAATCAACACCATTAGTCTCCACAATACCCATAGTACGGAGAAACTTGTGGCAGCTATATAGGAAGTCCTGGGGATCCTCTGAAGGAGTGCCACTGTAGGTGGTAGTGAACAGCTTGGTAAACCTGTCCAACCTCCAAAACGCATCAGCAGACATAGATGCACCATCACTAGCCTAGGCCCCTATGACAGGCTAAACTACCTCAGCTGGTTGAATCACAATAACCTGAGCCTGGGGAATTTCCGGCTCCACAGTGTGCATAGCAGGAGTCTGATTACCTCCTCCAACCTGAGAAGTGGCTGGTGCTACTGGTAGTAAACCTGCTCTAGCGATACTGTCCATTAAGCCTTCTATCCGGACTAGAGCATCTTGAAGGTCCGGTGTAAACATAACCCCTCCTTGGACCTGAGCTGGGCCCACTGGAACTGCCGGGGCTGGAACCTCATCCTCGATATGAACCTGAGTTTCTCCACTTATGTTGCTGCTCCGAGCTGAGCTCTGCCCCTACCTAGGCCTCTAGGACGGCCTCGACCTTGGCCTCTGCCCCTACCGGGAGCTGTTGTTGCTGGGCCTTCGGCCTGCTAGTCAGTGGATAAGGAAGCGCATATTCTTTCCATGTGCGGAAGAACAGAGTAGAATTTCAATTTGCATTTGAAGGATCAAACTCGCACGACAGGAAAGATTAAAGGTGAAAATTTCCTAACTCTGTAGCTTCTGGGGGATAAATACGGACATCTCCGTACTGATCCGTCAGACCCTACTAAGGTTTTTTGTGAGTTGTGAGACCTATGCAACCTAGAGCTCTGATACCAACTTATCACAACCCGAATTTTCCACCATCGAGAGTCATGATGGCGCCTACTAGTGGAAGCTAGGCAAGCCAATCCTTACTTACATTTCCATTAATTACAACTCTCTTTTTGAAACTTTAAATAAAATAATGCAATTACAGCGGAATAATTAAAGTTAGCGGAAGACTTAGCAAATTTTACTAAATACGATACAGAAAAACCAAAACATGATACAGAAAAACCAAAACATGATACACTACCCAAGACCGGTGTCACAATACTCACGAACTTCTAAGAATAATACATATAAAAGTCTGAAAGAACTATAAATTGTTTATCTCGAATACATGAGATAACATACTGAACAGTAAATATAGAAGAGACAACGGGTCCTGCGGACGCCGGCAAGGCTACCTCGAAGTCTCGGTGGTCGAAATACCCACAATCGTGCCACTACCGCTGCTGCTGTCCGTAACTTGTATCTGCGCAAAAAGAGCGCAATGTGTAGTATCAGCACAACCGACCCCATGTGCTAGTAAGTGCCTGGCCTATCCCGGCGAAGTAGTGACAAGGCTAGGACTAGACACCCACATAAACCTATACAGTTGAAACATACATATATGCAACAGCAGGAAACATTATCGAACATTTATAAGGAAAGAACATGCTCTGAAGTAGCAACCGTTAATATATAATATCAGAAATAATCTGAACAATGGAATAAAACTTACTTTCATATCTCAATTTATTTTTATTTCGTACCTTGTGGTAGGCGTACCACTTGCACCCAGATTTAATAATAGGCTACCGGCAACCATGGCTAATGCCAACAATCATATAACTTTGTGGTCGGCCTGCCACACGATCCCATTTTCTTATTATGTAAGTGGCCGGCGTGCCACATGATCCCATTTCTTTAATATATATAAGTGGTTCACGTGCCACACGATCCCATTTCTTTAATATATAAGTGGTCGAGGTGCCACACGATCCCAATTCTTTAATATATATTACCGGCATTGAACCAATAATCAATGATCAACAATATGTATATAAATGTACTACCGGTATTAAACCAATAATCTTTAATTTCAATAATATTTATATTACCGGTGTAAAACCAATAAATAATAACTAATCAATAATATATGCATGTTACCGGTGTGACATCAATAATCTTTAATCAACAATTTATATATATTACCCGCATGAAACCAATAATAATTTTCTTTCATATAATCACATAGGATTAATAGGAATTTAATCCATTTAAGACCCACGATCATGCTCGACCCCCAACGTATAGATACTCGTCACCATGCCTATACGTCGGACTCCACACATAACAATTAGCACATAAACTCAATTCATATTCCCTCAAGCTAGGATAGAACAAATACTTACCTCGAAAGTTTACGAACAACTCAATCCGTAGCAATACCTTTTCCTTTCGAATTTGGCTCCAATCCAATCGTATCTATACACAATTGATTTAATATCATCAATACTACTTAACAAACTAGTTCATATGGCCAAATATAATTATTACAATATTCTGCCCAGAATAGTGAAAATTGACCCCGGGCCCACATGATCGAAACACGAGGTTCGAACCAAAATAAATTCACCCAATCATCCATGAGTTCAAATATACAATTTGTTCTTAAGTTCGACACCAAAACAAAGTCTAGATCACAAATTTTTTGAAAACCCTAACTATACTCATTTCTCTAATTTTTCCACCCATTTACACATATTTAGGCCTAGGAATTCAAATAATATTGATGGAAAGTAAAGAAAACGTGCCAAGAATCACTCACCCAAAAAGTTTGATGAAAATCGCCCCAATAAGCTATTAGAGAAGAGAGAGTTTTTAGAAATGGGATGAAATTCCCGATTCTGTTCTGTTTTGGGATTAAATTCACTTGGCGAAATTTTTGTTCTACATGATCGCGTGAACAGTGCTACGATTGCGGAGAGGAAATGTTGTGGTCTACGCGATCACGTGAGAATTGTTGTAATCACGTAGACGGGTTTTGCTGGGATGGTCCGTTTGCTCTACGCGATCGCGTGAAATGGTTTGCGATGGCGGAGAGGAAAGTCGGGAAGCTACGCGATCACGTGAAACAGGATTCGATCGCATTGAAAAAATGGCCAAAGCAGTGCGATCGCGTGAACTGGCCGCGATCGCATAGAGGAAAACCTCAGTGTAAAAATTTCAGAAAATCTGTCACTTTCCTAAGTCCAAAAACGCCCCGAACCACCTCTGAAACACTCCCGAGCCCTCGAGGCTCCAAACAAAACATGCACACTAACTCAAAAACATCATACGAACTTGCTCGCGTGATCAAATCACCACAATAACATCAAAATCAATGAATTGAGCCTTAAAACTCAAGAATCTTTCCAAATTTTCATAAACTTCCAAATTTCCAATTTAAGGTCGAAACACGTCAAACAACGTTCATTTTTAACCAAACTTTACAGGAAGCGCTTAACCAACATATATGACCTATACCGGGCGTCGAAACCAAAATATGAGCCCGATACCATTTTTTTAATCAAATTTCAGTTTCATTTTCCTTAAACATTTTCATAAAATAATTTAATAGAAAAATTCTTTTACCGGGGTTCGAGACCTCGGATTTTGATTCCGGGCATACCCCGAGTTCAATATTTTTATACGGATTTTTTGAGACCGTCATATCACGGGTCCGGGTCCGTTTACCAAAAATGTTGACCAAAGTCAACCATATCATTATTAATATCAAAATTCTTTAAATTTTTCACTTATTTCATATATTTCAACATAAAAAAATTTTGGCTTCGCGTCTGGGCAGCACACGCAAATCGAGACAACTATAAATGAGGTTTTCAAGGCCACAGACGCTCGAAATGATTGAGAAAATAAGTGATGACCCTTTGGGTCGTCACACTATCATGACGGCACCCATTTTTCGCGACTAGGTAAGCCTAACACAATTCGAAATTTACAACTTTTATGAACAACAATTAAGGTAACAGCGGAATGACATAGAAAAATGTAATAAGTTCCGCTCGACATATATACTTTACCAAATACCCGAAAATACAACCACCAAGACCCGGAAACTCACGAGCAAACACAGTCTAAGAGAGTATAATTGTGGCTCTATATACCAAGAGTATCTATACAACCGAAATAAAAGAAATAACTGACATCACTAGGGAAGAATAGAAAAAGACCCTCCGGATCTGCGGACGTAGCAGATGCATACCTCAAGTCTCCTGAAAATACTCCTAGATCACTGGTAAGTGCGTCTGATCTGATGGACCTGGATCTACACAACAAAAGTGTGCAGAAGAGTAGCATGAGTACACCACGGCGATACTCAGTAAGTGCCAAGCCTAACCTCGATGGAGTAGTGACGGGGAAGGTTAGGGCCCTACCGAGAATAATAGAATGATAATAATATCGAACAGTGCAATACAGGAGTAAATCTGAAATAACAGCAAAGCGAGATAAAAACTATAAGTCATCACAGTTAACCCAGCAAAGAGGAAACGACACAACAAGTACAAATCAATAACTCAAGATTTCCTGGAATTGAACCCGCAGTCCTTTCGTACTCAGCAGCTCAGGATCTCCGGGAATCGAACCCGCAGTCCATATATCAGTATCATAGGATATTCGGGAATTGAACCCGCAGTTCTTTTATATCAGTATCATAGGATCTTCAGGAATTGAACCCGCAGTCCTTTTATAGCAGTATCAGAGAATCTCCGAGAATTTAACTCGTAGTCCATTTAACCAGTAGCACAGGATCATCGGGAATTGAACCCGCAGTCCTTTACCTCAGTAGCACCGAATCTTCGGGAATCGAACCCGTAGTCCACATAACACAAACACAATCAAATTAGAGAAAACACAGAGAGATATGAAGTACACTATTACAATTAACAACTAATCAAGTCTCAACATGTTCCAGGGAATTCAATTAAGACAAGTAGTCATTTAAACAGTTAATCCTATCTAATCATGCTTTCCTGGCTATCACAAGATGATTCTTGCAATTAAACCAATCAAATAACAGAGATAACACCGATTGAGCAATTCAAGTAAAGTGGTATTTCAACAATTTACGCAAGTATACGCCCGTTACCTCGCGTACAAGACATTCAAATCAACACATATATATCCTAGGGGAGAAAATCCCCCACACAAGGTTAGACAAGTCACGTATCTCAATCCCGGTACAAACCCGCTAAGAAATGACTCCCTTGCCACGAGTATCCGATTCTGATTGGCCCAAATTTATTCAAACCAATTACATAGTGTAAATAACATCGCAAGTAACTAATTACACTGATAAAATTAAAGCTAGGACGCGAAAATAGGTGAAATGACCAAAATACCCCTCCAGCCATCGGCTCGGAATTGAAATATTTTTACGTTTTAAGAACCCTCGTACTCTCACGAGTCTAACCATATAATATTTAACGAAATCGGAGTTCGTTTGCCTTTCCAAATCATCAAGGTTTGTTTTAAGAAACTTATCCCAATTTACACCCCAAATCAAAAATTAAAGGAAGAATTTGAGTTTAGATTAGTGAATAATGATCACAAGGGAGTAAGAAATCGTTACCCAATAGTTGCCTCTGAAAAGCACTCAAAAAATCACTCAAAACCGAGCTCCCTAGCTTGAGTTTTTATAAAAATGGTGAAACCCTTGCGGATGAAATGTTATATTCTGCCCAGGTATATTCTTCAATGTGATCGCATTCAAAGTCATGCGATCGCGTAGAGTAAAATTGGAGGCCTGTAAAAATATGTTATGCGATCGCAGCCTAAGGCTTGCGATCGCAGAAGATTAAAATTTTATACACTGTGATCGCATGAAGCACAATGCGCATTATAAAAGAAAAGGGACTCATGATGGTTAGGCTCAAAATATATTATGCGATCGCGGATAAGCAATGCGATCGCATAGAAGAGGGGGACAGACCTATGCGATCGCGGACAGGACTATGCGATCGCATAGAAGAAAATTGTGGACTTCACACCAGCCTCAATGCCATCGCAGGAGACCCTATGCGATCGCACAGAGTAAAAGTCTGTAACAGTTATGACAACAATTCAGCTGTGTTTTTCAACTTAAAATGGTCTGTTTGACCCCCGGAAACACCCCCGAGGCCCACGAGACCTCAGCCAAAACCACCAACCTACTCCAAATCACGATACGAACTTGTTCCAATCATAAAAATATATCATTAAACACAAAAATCATCAAATCATAGCGGAAGCCTAAGTTTCAACCAAAACTTCTGAAACCAACATTCTATCAAAACCTCGAACAAACGATGTCCGAATGATCTGAAAATTTGCAAATATATCCAAAATCACCTAACGAATCTACTACAATTGTCGGAATTCTATTTCGATCCCCGGATCAAAATTTCACCTATCGACTGGATTTCAAAAAATTCCAAATATCGGCATTTCAAACCTAAATGAGCTACAGACCTCCAAAATACATTCCGAACATGCTCCCAATCCCGAAATCACCTAATAGAGCTAACAGTACCATTGGATTTTCGTTTTGAGGTTGTCTTAATACTGTCCTGAATACTGGCCATTTTTCAATTATAAAGCTCTCATTTAGGGACTAAGTGTCCCAAAACACTCCAAATTCTAGAACAGAACATCCCGGCAAACCACAATAGTCGAAATGAACTTAAGGGAAATAGTTAATTGGGGATCGGGACGTAAATTTCAAAAATGACCGGCCGAATCGTTACAAAAATTAAAATATAGTGAAAATTGGTGATAGTAAAATAGGATTAGGTTTCATATTCATGTTCTTGGATACGTAAAAGGACATAGAAAAGAAAGACTCAATTACTGTCTAATTTAACAATATAAAAGGTTGAGCATTAATCCAATTATCAGTATCAATAAAAGATAAATCTGTTAATGATTCCACCATATTTTTGCTTAATTTCTTTTCCCATTGGACTCTATTTGATGTGTCTGCTCCATCTCCATCGCAGTCTTGTTCTGAAAAGGTCAATTGGTCCCTAAAACAAACAAATTGTGTAGTCATTTAGGCAATAAAATATAATATTAATATAATATAAATAAGAAGATGGTAGACTTACTCGTGGCCTTTGAAATTCCAAGCATCCCAACCTTGAGGAACAATAATATTGGAGAGGTGAGTCTTATAAAAAAGCACCCTAGCATAACCTCTCCACGCCCTTCCTAAAAATGCTTTGCCTCTCCCAATTACTTTGCAATTCTTGAAAATAAATCCATTTGCATCATTTGGATCTAATCTTCCTTGTGCTGTTATGTATCCTGCATAATCTTCTGATATGTATCCACCATTCACCAATATTGTACAATCCTAATACAAATATACACAGGGTAGATTTTAAGGCAACTCAATGTTTCTCATACCAACACAAGATCTAATGTGAAACTCTCCAAGGCCTATTTATGGATTTTAGTTCATTAATTCTCCAATTAAAGGTAAAGACTAGCCTCAAAATTTTGATTTTGCTACCGTTTTTTTGTTTGTATGTATAAATCATTTATTTGACTCTAAAATTGACAAAGCGTGTGTTCATACATATCTAAAGAAAAACTCGCTTACCACAATAAGAGACCATTTTACAAACAAACAATAATCGTACGTACCTCGTAAATGGATTGACCAGTACCAAAAATGAAATCCATGGCACCTTCAATGGTACAAAGCTTAAAATAATGTCTGCCATTATCATCCAATAATGTATCTTGTAAACCAGAGAAAGCACAACCATAAAATGCAGATTTATCCCCAGAAATCATTGCTGCTAATGCCGGTTTCATCTGATTTCCGTTTTTCTCAGGTGGGTAATTATAAGAATTCTATTGCAAAAACAAAAAAATTACATTAAAATTTATATAAACAGGAAAAAGAAAATGTTAAAAGGGTCTTATATATGATTTAAGATTTCTTACGGTAAAATTAAGGTTTTCCACTATAATATTGTCAGCAAAAGAGGAAAATGTTGGACTTGTAACAAGTGAGTCATGGGCACCCCATATAACAATAGTTGTTTTAACGTCTGCACCTTTTAAATAAATAAATGGTTTATCAACTGGGATTGTCACCTGCTCCCTTCATACAGTAAATGCAGAAATTAGTCTCTAACATGAATTTATAAATAAATAAAGTAATGACTTTTACACGAATTTCGTCTAAAAAATATCTAATATTCTTAGGGACAACTCCAAGAAAAAGATGCAATCCTTTGTTTGTGGTAAATAAATATTGTTTATGTCGGGCTCAAACCGTTAACATTCTCTTGCAGAAATACAGGATAAGGCAGTATACAATAAACTCTGGTAGTTCGATCCTTCTCCGAACTCCACACATAACAGGAATTTAATACACCGGGCTGCCCTTTCTTTATGTATGATTTATGTAGAATAATAAACCACTCAAAATAAATATTAGAACAATAACGACAGCAACAACAATAACGCCTCGGATTATATGTGTGTAGAAATGTTTATAGATTTCATTGTGCACATGTACACATGTATAAGAGCATAGACGAATCCAGGATTTAAATATAATGGGTTTATTTTTTAGATTTTTAGCTTTAAATTTATTGTGGAGTTCAAATTATGGGCTCTAATCTAATACTTATTACAAATTTTAGTAAGTTCTTACATATAAAACATATCCGGTGTCGTAAGTTTGGGTTCAGTTGAACCCGTAGCTGAAACGCTATATGTGTCCATGTATAAGAGCAGAATCTACTGACTCTATATCTTGGATTCACTACACAGATTGTGCAAATATAGACAACACAATAACAGCAACAACAACAACCGATAAATCCCGCAATTAGTGTCTGGGATTGTGCAAATATATACATATATGAAATTGAAGAAAAGAGGGTGAAGAAGTGTACTTGTACAAGCCAGAATTGATGAAGATGCAAATCCAATAAGAATTGTTGGAAGGAATAGAATCAATTGCAGATTGAATTGTATCAAAATGGGCAAAACCAGATTGATCTACATAAATTGTTGGAATAAATCCAAATAAATTCATTCCAATTGATGGCCATTGCAATACTCTTCCATTTGATAATCCATAGAACAAAAACAAAAGTGCTATAACTGTAAATAAATATACGCCCATCTTTTTAAGATTATTTGTAAGAAGAATAATGAAGGAACCTTGAATATATATATATATATATATATATATATGGAGTGATAAATTGAAGTTGAAGAGAAAAGGTTATGAAATTTTAGACAATGGAAAGTCAAAAGAGAAAGTGGGGTAAAAGAAAAGACACATTGAAATGAACTCAAGTTCATGAGAAAAGGTTTTGTGTTTTATTTTTAGAGAATGAAAAGTCAAGAATTAAAGAGGTAGGGTAAAAGAAAAGTCGTTGATACTTACTCTAATTAGGTAGTGGATAGTGGAGTAATAATTATTACTAACTTAATTAACTCTCACTCTCTATTCTCTTCCATCTACTAACTAGTTTTATTTTTGTTAAATGACAGATAAAAAGTATTTCTTTTAATTCACTCTCTCCCACCCCCCAAACCCCCAAACCACCTAAAAAGATCTATTACACTCTATCCGTCTTAAATTATTTATCGGTCTTTTTCTTTTACAAGCCCCGTAATATTAATTAAGGAGTTTAGACTATTTTATATTTATGTATGTCTTAAGATATAATTTTTCTTCATTAAATATTTATTCTGTTTTTGTGTTATCTAGTTGTCAAGAATAATTACTGTTAAAGATAAAATAAAAAATACTTCTAAAACACTTCCATGACCAATAAGGGAAGAATATGGCTACTATGGGATCTAAAAGTTGCTAGAGTGAAGGAAATTAATATACATAGTTAGTACATACAAGCTGAAGTTAATAGTAATGCAGATGCAATGACATACCATTTTACTGTTGTATATGGACTACATACAGTGCAAGATAGGAAGGAATTATGGCGGAAGCTCAGAGAGGTAGAAAGCAAAAAGCAAGAACCATGGTTAGTAATGGAAGATTTTAAGGCCATACTTGAGGTAGAGGACAGAATGCATGGAACAATAGTGCAAGACCAAGAAATAAGAGACTTTAGAGACTTCATGGAAGAGGCTGGTATGACTGAACTAAAAGCAATAGGGAGGTCTTTTACCTGGACAAACATCCATATTTTTAGCAAAATTGATAGGGCAATAGTGAATGGAGAGTGGATTAGCAAGATGCCTATTACTCAAGTACATGTTTTAGATCCTTATTTTTCTAATCACTCCCCCTATGCATTGAATTGGGTAGCCAACAAAAGACAGCACCTAGACCATTTAGATTCCTAAATTATCTGGCTGATGATCCAATCTTTGAGAAGATAGTAACAGTTGGCAGATAAGCATCAATGCAGGCTACATGAAAAAAGTATGACTAAAGTTGAAGCATGCAAAACAAGCAATGAAGGGCTTAAATACAAGGGTACTAAGGATTGCTGAAAAAGTCAAGGCATCAGGAGTGAACTCCAAGCTGTACAACAACAAAAGAGAACACCTACTCATGATCTATATCATTTTGAAGTGGAAAAGAGTTAAGGTCGCAGCTGGAGAAATGGGATGCAATAGAGGAAAGCATATATAAACAGAAGTCTAGAGTACAATGGATCAATTTAGAAGACTCTAACTCAGCTTATTTTTTTGCTAGCATAAAGAACGGGAGAGCTCATAACCAAATAAAAGCACTTACCAATGCAGCAGAAGATATTATCTATACAGATAAAGGAACAGAAGAGGAGATAATGCATTTGTATTAGAGACTACTAGGGGCAGCCAATTCTACACTACCTGCTGTAAATCTAAATGGCATGAGGAGCGGACCTGTGCTATCAAGGAAACAACAAATGAATCTCATCAAGTCACTTAGTATAGAAGAAGTATGGCAAGGACTTCAAGGAATAGATGATAACATAGCTCCGGGAATAGATGGATTCAACTCAGTATTTTTCAAGAAAGCATCGGCCATGATTGGGGAAGAGGTAACTAAAACTGTGCTGGAGTTTTTTGATTCTCAAAACCTCTACCAACCAATAAATTGTACAACTATAACATTGGTGCCTAAAATAAAGAACCCTACATCAGTGAAACAATATAAACCTATTTCATGTTGCTCCACACTATACAAAATTATATCCAAAGTGCTTACCAGTAGATTACACGGAGTCATGGATAGTATTACTGATAAGAGTCGAGCACTTTTGTTCATGGCAGGCTTATAATAGATAATATTATCCTAAGTCATAAATTAGTGAAAAGGTATGGGAGGAAAGGGGTGTCACCAAGATACATGATCAAAATTGACATGCAAAAAGCCTATAATTCTATTGAATGGGTGTTTCTTGAACAAGTTCTGCTTGCACTTAACTTCCCAGTTATGTTTGTGAAATAGATAATGGAATGTTTAGCAACAGTGTCACACTTAGTCATCATAAATGGTAAACTAAGTACTCCATTCTATGCTAAAAGAGGATTAAGACAAGGTGATCCCCTGTCACCTTTCTTGTTGGTGATTGCCATGGAGCACTTAAGTAGATCTCTAAAGACTTTGGTAGGGAATCCAGACTAAAACTATCATCCTAGATATGCTAAACTGAACATTATATATCTGGGATTTGCAGATGATTTGTTATCGTTTTATAGAGGGGATGTAATGTCTGCTCAGCTTCTATACAAACAATTCCAGCAATTCTCTATGGCCTCTAGACTAATTGCAAAAGTGATATATACTTTGGTGTAGTACCAGAATGGATACAAGAACAAATTATGAAGGAGTTAGGTTTTCTGCAGGAACTTTACTCTTCAGATACTTGGGAGTAACACTAAGTTCAAAAACACTAACAATTGAGCAATTCCATCCACTTATGGATAGGATGGTAGTAAGAGTAACCTCGTGGACAGCAAAAATACTCTCATATGCAGGAAGATTACAGTTTATTAGAAGTGTTCTCACAGCTATTCAACAATTGGACACAAATATTCATACTACAAGTGATGGAAAAAATTGAACAGATTTGCAGAAGATTCTTATGGAATGGAAACAATGAATACTCTAAGACGGCCCTAATAACATGGGAGAAAATATGTCTGCCAAAAACAGCATAGGGGCTCAACATAATAGATATATGCATATGGAACAAGGTTGTTATACTTAAACATTACTGGAATTTATGCAAGAATAAGGACATGTTGTGGGTTCAATGGGCGCACAACTATTACATAAAAAGGGCTTAAGTATGAGACAGTCATGCTACACAGGCTTCATGGCTAATATAGAAACTCCTTAAAGCTAAGCGGTACTTGGAGGGAGCAGGGATAAAAATCAGTATTTCCTAAGAGAAGACAGATATTCAATCAAGAAAATGTACAGCAAGCTGCGAGAAGAACATCCCAAAATGCAATGGAGGAAACTAATATTTAACAACCAGGGTTGTCCAAAGTGGATTTTCATATTGTATCTTGCACTACATTATAGGCTATACACAAAGATGAGACTGAAAAAGTGGAACATGGGCTATGATACAACATATTCATTATGTGGAAATGAGGAAGAAGACATCCAACACCCCTTCTTTAAATGCCCAACTACTTCTCAAGTCTAGCAAAAACTGCTGGATTGGCAAGGAGTTCAGACACAAGCTATGGGATGGAAGGAAGAAGTGGAATGGGCTGGGGAAAATGCTTCTGGAAACAGTGCACGTGCAGAAATATATCGTTTGGCCCTAGCCGGTAGTGTGTATTACATATGGTTAGCAAGGAACAATAAAATCTTCCAACAGAAAATGAGGCCAACAGCAACTATAGTAAGACAGATCACTCAAGACTTACATTGCAAGGGAAGAAGGAGGAAGAAGTTGATGCAAATGTTGAAGAAACTAGATTACTATCCTAGTCACGACCCAGATATCCCACCATCGGGATCGTGATAGCGCCTTACTCGAGGTAGCTAGGCAAGCCAACTTATTTACCTTTTCATCATTACTAAACAATTATTTTAAAAGTTCATAGCATCAATATAGAACATGAAATGTAATAAGGACAATAGCGTAAGTCTAATTTATAAATACGAATCAAAACGTGGAACAGTCATTAAAAGCCTCTACGCAAGATTTGGTGTCATATTTCTCACGAACTACTATAGATGTACTAAAAACAATGGTTTGAAATAAATATAACAGTTGTCTATCTCGAAAGAATTAGATAACAGTCAAATAAGAAAACATAAAGAAGAGACGTTGGGCCTGCAGATGCCTGCAAGGCTATCTCAGTCTGCTCATAATGAAATCATGCTCCCGCACTACTGTTGTTGCTGCTCCTCAAAACCTGGACCTTTGCAAAAATGCACAAAAGTGTAGCATGAGTACAAAAGACCCCATGTGCTGGTAAGTGCCTAGACTAACACCGGCGAAGTAGTGACGGGGCTAGACTGGACACCACATAAACCCGTGCAGTTATAAATATACAATGGAAATGAAATACCAAACATCTAACATCATCGGAGGGGAAACATGCTTTGAGGGATACAATATTACATTAATCCAGAGTAACAGGCTAAAGCAGTTATATTCACAGAAAAATAAAAAAGGTACCAACATTTTGTTATCATCACATAATATCATCAACTGTTGCGTCATGCAACCCGCTCCACAATTATCGCTGTTGTGGTTTGCAACCCAATCCATATTATTTATTATGATTCTTTGTTGCGGCGCGCAATCCGATCCTCACATATTATTGTAGCGGCGTGCAACCCGACCCTCAACATCATTGTTGTGGCGTGAAACCCACTCCTCAATGTTATTTAATAGATTGATTTCCCAAACAACAGTCTTAATTAAGAGACATAACAATAAGCAAATATCTGACAACCATCCCGGCAAGGGAAGAATCCAATAAGTTCAACCAAACGCCCGGCAAGGGAATAATTAGCAATGCTTTCTTACTTTTTCTCATCTCATAATTCACTCTCCTATTGTTGAGGCAACGCTCCAATTAATCAAGTTAATTCGTACACCTTCAATATTCGTATCACAATTCGAGTCAATGATCCCAAAAATAATTAACATTTGATCGTTCAAGTGTTATTCACAATATTTAGAAATCCTTCAATAAATACGGAGTTCACAACCAAGTCATGATAATCACATTAAAAGGACTCACGGTCATGCTAGACACCAATGTATAGATACTCGTCACCATACCTATACATCATACTCGATCACATAGCAATTAGCAACAAGACTCAATTCATATTCCCTCAAGCAAGGGTTAGACCAAACACTTACCTCAAAGCCTTAAAATCCACTTAATCCTCAACTATTGCTTTACCTCGTGATTCCACCTCCAATACAGTGATATCTAGGAATAATTAATTCAACAGTATCAATAAAGACTCAATAGCAACATCCCATAGCCTAGATATGAATTTTCTAGCATTATTCCAAAAATACCAAAATTAGACATCGGGCACATATGGTCCAAACTCGAGGCTCGGACCAAAACCCAATCACCCATAACCCCACGAGTCCAAATATATAATTTATTTTAAGATTCGACCCCAAATTGAGGTTGAATCACCCAAAATTCTCAAAACCCTAACTCTACCCAAAACCCATAATTTCTACCTTGAACTTCATCATTTAGGGCTAGGATATCAGTAACTAATGAAGGAAATTGAAGGAAACAAGTTGAACAATGCTTACCAAAGAAGTTTTGATGAGAGGGAGCTTCAATGGACGCCCAAGTGCTTGGAGAAGAAAGGGGTTTGTGTATTTTTATTAAAAATACCGAGCTACTGTTCTATTTTTAACTTAAAAATTTGCTAGGCAAAATTGCCCTTCGCGTTCGCGGGAAAGGGGTCGCATTAGTGAAGGGTTAAATCATCAGACCATCTCGTTCGTGATGAGTAGGCTCCAAATGCAAAGAGGAAGACTGGGGGGGAGGGGTCCAGGGAAATGCTTTACGTGAACGCGTGGAGCGACTCGTGAACGCGGTGTGGGAGGGACTATAACAGCACGAACGCGCGAATTAGTTCGCAAACGCGAAGAAGGTGGAACTGAAGTTATGCAAATACAGGAATCGGTTTGTGAACGTGTAGAAGGGGACTCGGCCAGCATCGCGATCGCGTAAGGGCGACAGCGAATGCGAAGAACAAACCCTGCCTGCAACAGCTAAAGGAAAACCTGCTATATTTATAGGTGCAAAACCACCCTAAATGTAAGGCCCCGTAAAATTTTTGGTGCATAAAACCTAGTAGCTGTGGTGTCATGGTCCGAATAATGTGTTAGGAATGCGTAGAATTCTTCGCGGCGAGCTTGCTCGCCGCGGTTCGGACCCTTGGTAGTGATTTAAGTTTCAAAAATGTAGAGAAATAATTTTTCCGAAAAAGTGTCAAATGTGCGGTCAAGAATGCGACCGCAAACCTGGACATGCGGACCGCATTCTGACCGCAAATCGTTCCAGAGAGTTGCCCAAATCCGTGTCAAATGTGCGGTCGATATGCGATCGCATGTCAATCTGCGGTGCACTTTTGCGACCGCAGAATCAACATGCGGTCCGCATAATGACCGCATGTCTTAACAGAACCTGCGTAATTTTTGAGCCATTCTGCGGTCACTATGCGGACCGCATGTTGATTCTGCGGTCGCATAGTGACCGCATATTTGACCCCGGCCCAGATTTTTTGTAACATTTTGACCCGATCTCTTCTTTAATATAACACACTTCTCCTTCATTTTATCATATTACCTTACCAAAAATTAGAGAGAGAAGAGAGGGTTTTTAGAGAGAGAAATCTTTCATCTTCAAAGATTGTTCCAACCATTTAATTCCAAGGGATTCTAGAGCAAGGATTCAACTTCCCCAAATATTTTCAAGGTAAAAACCCTAACTATTTTCTTTTATTTCAGTTTTAATTGGGTAAAGAGAGGTTTTCATATAATAGCTTTTAAAAATAGAATTTTTACACTCATGCATGATTATTGAACTTGATTTCTAGTAAAAAGAAGTGAGTAGAAGTAAGAGTCTTCAAGAACAAGGTTGGCAAGAGTAATATAGCTTGGGTAAGCATAAAGTAGGAAGTTAACGGAGGAAAAATCATCACCAGGTATGTATGGCTAATTTTGACTCTTGTAAAATCGCCCATATGTGTGAAATTGTTTGGCATGTGTTAATTTGAGAGATTTTATGTGATTTTTCGATATCATTATTGGGTATACAATTGATGATTGAACTACATTTGGTATGGTTTGAAATATGAATTGAAAGATGACAAAGGAATTGAAATTGGTAAAGAACTGAGGAAAATTGTTGTTATGGCATATATGGTTCCTTTTGGAAAGAGATGAAACACTTGAATTGTGGAAATATTGAATTGAGAAGAAATTGAGAACATGAACCAATGTGTAAGTTGCTTATTTGAACTTGTTGAAATTGTGTGTAGTACCTTATCTGCTTTTTGAAATTGTTGTGTTTTCAACTGTAAGGCGGGGTCGTGTTGCGCGCCGCAACGTGGGGAAATAAGGTGTGGGTTGGGGTGATAAGGGTGGCCGAGGTAATAAGGGTGGTCAGGGGCAATAAGGATGGAAAGCGATCGAAATCGCTATTGAAAATTGATACATAAATCAATAATGTGAAATTGTGAAAGGAGACGGCAGGAGAGTTTGCAACCTGTGGGGCACTGATTGCCCCTTTGTTTGACTACTTGTGCTTTACGTGATTGATTGGTTATTGTTAAATTGGTTGATCGTAGAAAGTGCTTTGTGTGAGAATTATTTGAAATGAGGAAAATGTGGAAACATGGTTGGCTGGCTTAATTAATTGTTGATGTAATTTAATGGCTTGAGTTTACTTGGGACAAAGTTTGTCCATACATACCGGTACAATTCAAGTGTACTGACGTCCCTTTTGCCGGGGGCGCTACATTCGTGTCATGATTGTAGGTGGATCAGTAGCAGGCACTTCAGCTCATCGGCAGGTAGTATCTTTCATCCTCCACTGCCCGTTTTTGGTGAGCCCCTTTCTTCCTCGGGGCCTTGTGTGGTTCATGCCACTCGGTTTATATTTCATTTTGGTTTTGTAAGGTATAGCCGGAGCCTTGTTACCGGCAAGTATTGTATTTCCCTTTTTGTATCCTAGAGGCTCTGTAGACATGTAAACTGTGGGACTCCAGTATTATGTAGGTATTATGTTATGTCGGGCGTTGTAAAAATTACAAACTTGTTAATGAATCACTCGTATGGTTTTATTTGTTTAATGTGAAATCAATTATGATGAGTAATATATTTGGTTAATGAGAAACAGTCAACACAGGGGTAACGCGTGGGAATGAAAGGCACCCAGGTCCGCTTGACTGGGGCAACCCGGTCAGGCGCCGGTCATGTTCCTCGATTTGGGGCGTGACAAACTTGGTATCCGAGCTTAAGGTTTTAAAGTGTCCTAGGATGTCTCGGAGCCGTGTCTAGTAGTGCCCTTCTTATAGGTGTGTTGTCGACCACATCATATAAGTAGGGGGCTACACGGGCATTTAGGAATTTACCTACTTCTTTGATAATCTATATCGTGCGGTAAAGTGCAATGTGGAGAGATCTGTGTCTAATTCGTGCCTTGTTCCTAAATTTTCAGAATATGGCACCTAAGAAGAAGGCTAGACTCGGCCTTAGAGCCAATGCCGACCCAAGTGCAGCTGTTAATCATGTACCCGATGCCGTGGGAGAGAATGACCCACCAGTCCCGAATTTGCCTGGCCCATCTGTTCAAAACCCAAGTGTCCCTATTCCAGCTGCGGCAGAGGATGCCACCATTCCTCCTGCCGGTGTTCCCGACTCAGATACAGTTCCCGCTTCGGGCTCCGGTATCTCTAATGAGGATCTTAGGGGAGCTATTCATATGTTAACACAGTTAGTGGCCGCCCAGGCCCAGAGATCCCATGATGCCCCTGCATCCTCCAGCGGACAGGGAGATTCTTCCGGCTCTAGAGTCCATCAATTCTTGCGGTTGGCCCCTCCAGAATTCTCAGGCACCGATCCAGAGGCTGACCCACAGGAATTCCTTGATGAGATATACAAGACCCTCAGAGTAATGAAGGCTACAGATATAGAGGGGGTAGAGTTGGCCTCTTACAGACTGAAGGAAGTGGCACGTTCATGGTTCGAAATGTGGGAGGAGTCCCGTGAGGAAGGGAGCCCTCCGGCCAGATGGGATGAGTTCGTAGATGCATTTATGGACCACTTCTTACCTGTTGAGGCAATGGCAGCCCGTGCCACGGAGTTCGAGGTCCTCAAGCAGGGCAGTATGAGTGTTTGGGAGTATCACATGGAGTTCGTAAGGTTGTCCAAGTATGCTCCTCATTTAGTGTCGACCATGGATGCCCGGGTTCGACGGTTTGTTCAGGGCCTTAGCCCTTTGGTAGTGAATGAGGCCGCCACAGCAGCTTTGCACTCAGACATGAACTATGGGAGGATTGTGGGGTTTGCTCAGGCCACAGAGGCCAGGAAATTGAAGATTCGTGCAGAAAGAGAAAGTAGCAGCAGGGCCCGGTCAATGGGTCGTTCGGGGAGATCACTTCCAGGGAAAGGGTCATCAGGGCCATCCCAGTCATATGCTCAGTCCTCCGCGAGTGCACCGCCATCTGTGCACAGTCATCAGCAGGGCAGTTACTCGAGACCTGGTTCAGACAGCAGGAGGTCTCGTCAGTCTGGTCATCCTGGGGTGAGATCCCAGCAGCAGGGGAGACCTACATGCCCCAAGTGTGGGAGATTTCATACAGAAACTTGCTACCTTGACCTTTCAGTGTGCTTCGGGTGCGGGGTGAGAGGTCACATTCGGCGGGACTGCCGTGCACCCCGTCAGGGTATAGGTAGGGGATCTGCTCAGTCATCCGGTTCTTCAGCTGCTACATCATCGGCGCGTACTCCAGCAGCAGCAGGGCGTGGTGCAGCTAGGGGTGGAGCTCAGGGTAGGGGTGGACCTAGCCGATTCTATGCATTGAGTGGCCGCCAAAATGCCGAGGCTTCTCCAGATGTTGTTACAGGTATCTTGTCTGTTCAGACTATTGATTGCTATGCCCTTATTGATCCAGGGTCCTCCTTGTCTTATGTTACTCCATTCATTGCTTCAAGTTTTGGGATAGTACCCGAACAGCTTCATGAGCCGTTCTCTATGTCGACTCCAATCGGTGATTCTATTACGGCCTCACGAGTCTATAGGAATTGTGTTGTTACGGTGGGTGGTCGTGATACCACCGCCGATCTTATTGAGCTTGGGATGGTAGATTTTGATGTAATTATGGGGATGGATTGGCTTTATTCGTGCTTTGCCAAGCTTGACTGTCGAACGAGAGTTATGAGGCTCGAGTTCCCTAACGAGCCAGTCATTGAATGGAGAGGAAATGGTGTGGTGCCAAGGGGTAGGTTTATTTCCTACCTTAAGGCTTCGAAGATGATTAAGAAAGGGTGTATCTATCACCTGATTCGGGTAACGGACACCACCTCGGATGTGCCTACCCTCGAGTCCGTGCCAATTGTGAATGAATTTCCTGAAGTGTTTCCAGATGAGCTTCCAGGCATCCCGCCGGATAGGGAGATTGATTTCGGGATCGATGTAATGCCGGATACTCAGCCAATATCCATTCCACCATACAGAATGGCGCCAGCAGAGTTAAGGGAGTTAAAGGAGCAGCTGAGGGATTTATTAGAGAAAGGGTTCATACGACCGAGTGTGTCGCCGTGGGGTGCTCCGGTTCTCTTTGTCAGAAAGAAGGATGGGTCACTTCGAATGTGTATTGATTATCGGCAGCTCAACAAAGTCACCATCAAGAATAAATATCCTTTGCCTCGAGTGGATGATCTGTTTGACCAAAGCGAGGTTCTTCTCAAAGATTGATTTACGGTCTGGGTACCACCAGTTGAAAATCAGGGAGCAGGATATTCCTAAGACCGCCTTCAGAACTCGTTATGGTCACTTCGAGTTTTTGGTCATGTCTTTTGGGCTAACCAATGCCCCAGCAGCTTTCATGGACCTTATGAATCGGGTTTTCAAGCCATTCCTAGATTCCTTTGTGATTGTATTCATTGACGATATTCTCATCTACTCTCGGAGCGGGGAAGATCATGCCGTTCACCTCAGAGCAGCATTGCAGACCCTTCTTCAGCATCAATTGTATGCCAAGTTCTCAAAATGTGAGTTTTGGTTGGAGTCCGTAGCCTTTCTAGGGCATGTTATTTCTAGCGAGGGAATTCAGGTGGATCCTCAAAAGATTGCGGCAGTGAAAGATTGGCCTAGACCCACGACCCCGACAGAGATACGTAGCTTCTTGGGTTTGGCAGGGTACTATCGGAGGTTCGTAGAGGGATTCTCAACCCTTGCCTCCCCATTGACTAAATTGACGCAGAAAGCAGTTAAGTTCCAGGTGGTCCGAAGCATGTGAGAAAAGTTTCCAAGAACTGAAGTCAAGATTGACCTCGGCACCAGTATTGGCCTTGCCAGAAGGCAGAGAGGGATTTGTAGTCTATTGTGATGCCTCCAGAGTCGGTTTGGGATGTGTATTGATGCAGCACGGAAAGGTCATATCTTACGCTTCCAGACAACTCAAGAACCATGAGAAGAATTATCCGACGCATGATTTGGAACTTGCAGCTGTTGTGTTTGCCTTGAAAATATGGCGACACTATCTTTATGGGGTTCATGTAGATGTGTTTTCAGACCACAAGAGCCTCCAGTATTTGTTCAAGCAGAAAGAGCTGAATCTGAGACAGCGGCGGTGGTTAGAACTACTCAAGGACTATGATATGGACATATTGTACCATCCGGGGAAGGCAAATGTGGTAGCCGACGCTCTTAGTCGAAAATCCATGGGTAGTTTGGCTCATTTGGGTGTAGATCAGAGACACCTGGCTCGAGAGGTTTACCAATTATCCAGTTTGGGGGTTCGTATTTCGGCGTCGGACGAGGGGGATATTTTGGTGCATAATGGAGCAGAATCATCATTGGTCGCGGAAATCAAGGAAAAACAATTCATGGATCCAGCATTGGTTCGGGTGAAGGAAGCAGTCATGAATGACAAGACCTCAGCATTTGTACTCAGCAGCGAAGATGGTGTATTGCGGTGTCAAGATAGGCTATGTGTTCCGGATGTGGACGAGCTTCGGGAAAGAGTGATGGCAGAGACTCATACTTCCAGGTATTCTGTGCACCCTGGTTCAACGAAAATGTATCACGATCTCAAGGAGATTTATTGGTGGAACGGTATGAAGAGGGATGTAGCAAGCTTTGTAGCTAAATGTCCGAACTGTCAACAAGTGAAGGCCGAGCATCAACGGCCTGGTGGATTAACTCAGCTTATAGAAATACCAAGGTGGAAATGGGAGATGATCAATATGGATTTCGTGGTGGGGTTACCTCGCACTCAGCGTAAGTTCGATTCAATATGGGTGATAGTAGATCGACTCACCAAATCAGCTCACTTCCTGCCTGTCAAGTCCACTGATACTGCGGAGCAATATGCAAGATTGTACATCAAGGAGATAGTAAGGCTTCGTGGCACTCCACTTTCTATCATCTCAGATCGCGGGGCTCAGTTCACCGCTAACTTTTGGAAGAAGTTTCAGCAAGGTTTGGGAACTCAGGTGAATCTCAGCACAGCTTTCCATCCACAGACCGATGGACAGGCCGAGCGGACCATTCGGACGCTTGAAGATATGTTGCGGGCTTGTGTCTTAGATTTTAAAGGTAATTGGGATGAACACTTGCCACTGATAGAATTTGCTTACAATAACAGCTATCATGCTAGCATTCAAATGGCCCCATTTGAGGCATTGTACGGGAGAAGATGTAGATCGCCAATCGGGTGGTTTGAGGTAAGTGAAGCGGAATTGCTAGGGCCAGATATGGTGTACGAAGCTATGGAAAAGGTCAAAGTTATTCAGGAGAGAATGAAAACAGCACAGAGTCGTCAAAAGTCCTATGCGGACGTTCGTCGAAGGGATTTGGAGTTTCAAGTCGATGATTGGGTGTTCTTGAGGGTATCTCCTATGAAAGGAGTCATGCGATTTGGAAAGAAAGGGAAATTGAGTCCTAGGTATGTCGGGCCATATCGGATCGTTCAAAGGATTGGTCAAGTTGCTTATAGGCTAGAGTTGCCTCATGAGATGTCATCAGTGCATCCGGTATTCCATGTGTCCATGTTGAAGAAAGTGATTGGAGATCCATCCACCATCATGCCAGTCGAAGCTATAGAGGTTAATGAAGATTTATCATATGAAGAAGTTCCAGTTGCCATTCTTGATAGGCAAGTCCGTAAGTTGAGAAATAAGGAAGTTGCCTCTGTTAAAGTATTGTGGCGAAGTCAACAAGTTGAGGAGGCCACATGGGAAGCGGAAAAAGAGATGAAGGAAAAGTACCCCCATTTGTTCGATCAAGCCTAGAAGAAATTTGGGTGACCCTCCTACTCCTAGTAACTGTCATCTTGCCTAAGTTGTTTCCCTCTTAGTGTTAGTAAAGTCTCCTTCATTTTGTAATGAATTTAATGTGTTGTCACGTTTGGGTCATTTGAGCCTTTCTTGATAAATGAGAGCCTTATAAAGATTTACGTGTTTAATAAACAACTAATAGCAAGTGTAGATTGGTAATGATTTGTTAAGTGTACATGGTGTGTTAAAATGGTTAAATAAGGTAAGAATTCATTGAAGTGACTAGTTTATGTGCAATTGTAACAATGTGATAGAATATGTGCATTCGTTGAGGTAAGAAGGTGTATACCGGTTGTGAATAGTGTTGTTGTTGTATATTGTTGTTTGGTGATGTGTTTCGGGGGCCCTCTGACAGGTGGATATGTCCATAATACAAAGGAAACTCTGGCGAAATTTTTCTAAAATATAAGAGTTAGTCAAATTTTTGATGGTTGCATATCATGTCTTTCGAAACCAACTCATTTATTTCAAAATCCTCATTCGAGGACGAATGATCTTAAGGGGGGAGGATGTAAGGCCCCGTAAAATTTTTGGTGCATAAAACCTAGTAGCTGTGGTGTCATGGTCCGAATAATGTGTTAGGAATGCGTAGAATTCTTCGCGGCGAGCTTGCTCGCCGCGGTTCGGACCCTTGGTAGTGATTTAAGTTTCAAAAATGTAGAGAAATAATTTTTCCGAAAAAGTGTCAAATGTGCGGTCAAGAATGCGACCGCAAACCTGACATGCGGACCGCATTCTGACCGCAAATCGTTCCAGGAGAGTTGCCCAAATCCGTGTCAAATGTGCGGTCGATATGCGATCGCATGTCAATCTGCGGTGCACTTTTGCGACCGCAGAATCAACATGCGGTCCGCATAGTGACCGCATGTCTTAACAGAACCTGCGTAATTTTTGAGCCATTCTGCGGTCACTATGCGGACCGCATGTTGATTCTGCGGTCGCATAGTGACCGCATATTTGACCCCGGCCCAGATTTTTTGTAACATTTTGACCCGATCTCTTCTTTAATATAACACACTTCTCCTTCATTTTATCATATTACCTTACCAAAAATTAGAGAGAGAAGAGAGGGTTTTTAGAGAGAGAAATCTTTCATCTTCAAAGATTGTTCCAACCATTTAATTCCAAGGGATTCTAGGGCAAGGATTCAACTTCCCCAAATATTTTCAAGGTAAAAACCCTAACTATTTTCTTTGATTTCAGTTTTAATTGGGTAAAGAGAGGTTTTCATATAATAGCTTTTAAAAATAGAATTTTTACACTCATGCATGATTATTGAACTTGATTTCTAGTAAAAAGAAGTGAGTAGAAGTAAGAGTCTTCAAGAACAAGGTTGGCAAGAGTAATATAGCTTGGGTAAGCATAAAGTAGGAAGTTAACGGAGGAAAAATCATCACCAGGTATGTATGGCTAATTTTGACTCTTGTAAAATCGCCCATATGTGTGAAATTGTTTGGCATGTGTTAATTTGAGAGATTTTATGTGATTTTTCGATATCATTATTGGGTATACAATTGATGATTGAACTACATTTGGTATGGTTTGAAATATGAATTGAAAGATGACAAAGGAATTGAAATTGGTAAAGAACTGAGGAAAATTGTTGTTATGGCATATATGGTTCCTTTTGGAAAGAGATGAAACACTTGAATTGTGGAAATATTGAATTGAGAAGAAATTGAGAACATGAACCAATGTGTAAGTTGCTTATTTGAACTTGTTGAAATTGTGTGTAGTACCTTATCTGCTGTTTGAAATTGTTGTGTTTTCAACCTGTAAGGCGGGGTCGTGTTGCGCGCCGCAACGTGGTGAAATAAGGTTTGGGTTGGGGTGATAAGGGAGGCCGAGGTAATAAGGGTGGTCAGGGGCAATAAGGGTGGAAAGCGATCGAAATCGCTATTGAAAATTGATACATAAATCAATAATGTGAAATTGTGAAAGGAGACAGCAGGAGAGTTTGCAACCTGTGGGGCACCGATTGCCCCTTTGTTTGACTACTTGTGCTTTACGTGATTGATTGGTTATTGTTAAATTGGTTGATCGTAGAAAGTGCTTTGTGTGAGATTTATTTGAAAAGAGGAAAATGTGGAAACATGGTTGGCTGGCTTAATTAATTGTTGATGTAATTTAATGGCTTGAGTTTACTTGGGACAAAGTTTGTCCATACATACCGGTACAATTCAAGTGTACTGACGTCCCTTTTGCCGGGGGCGCTACATTCGTGTCATGATTGTAGGTGGATCAGTAGCAGGCACTTCAGCTCATCGGCAGTAGTATCTTTCATCCTCCACTGCCCGTTTTTGGTGAGCCCCTTTCTTCCTCGGGGCCTTGTGTGGTTCATGCCACTCGGTTTATATTTCATTTTGGTTTTGTAAGGTATAGTCGGAGCCTTGTTACCGGCAAGTATTGTATTTCCCTTTTTGTATCCTAGAGGCTCTGTAGACATGTAAACTGTGGGACTCCAGTATTATGTAGGTATTATGTTATGTCGGGCGTTGTAAAAATTACAAACTTGTTAATGAATCACTCGTATGGTTTTATTTGTTTAATGTGAAATCAATTATGATTAGTAATATATTTGGTTAATGAGAAACAGTCAACACAGGGGTAACGCGTGGGAATGAAAGGCACCCAGGTCCGCTTGACTGGGGCAACCCGGTCAGGCGCCGGTCATGTTCCTCGATTGGGGCGTGACACTAAACCACCTCCAATTCACTACTGAGCCATCGGGGCTCCTAACCAATCACACGCACTAACTCAATAACATCCTACAAACTTACTCGAGCAATCAAATTGCCAAAATAACATCAAAATCATTGAATCAAGTCTTAAAATCGTCATTTTAATTTCAAACTTTATAAACTTTCAACTTTAGATATTTAGGTCTGAAACACATCAAACAACGTCTGATTTCAACCAAACTTTACAGGAAGCCCTTAAACAATATATAAGACTTGTGCCGGGCATCGGAACCAAAATACGAGCCCGATACCACAGTCTTTTAATAAATTTTCATTTCCATTTTCCTTAACAATTCTAGAAATATAATTTAATAGGAAAATTCTTTTACTCAGGTTCTAGACCTAGAAATTTCGACTCCGGGCACATACCCGAGTCCCATATATTTCTACAGACCTTCCAGGACCGTCCAATCTCAGATTTGGGTCCGTTTACCAAAAATGTTGACTAAAGTCAGCTTTGATCATATTAATAATAAAATTCTTCAAAGTTTTCACATATTTCATACATTTTAACATAAAAGCTTTCTAGCTATGTGCCTGATCTATGCACGCAAATAGAAGCGATAGAAAATGATTTTTTCAAGGCCTCGGAAGCACGGAATGGATGAGGAAACAAGTGATGACCCTTTGGATCGTCACATCCTTCACCTCTAAAACAACCAGTTATCCTCAAACGGACAAAAGAAAGAAGTACCTGAGTCTGGGAACATATGTGGATTACGGCTCCGCATATCAGACTCAGATTCCTAGGTCGATGCATTAGGGGGCAGACCTCTCCTCTGAACATGAATAGAGGGAAAACTCCTAGATCTCAACTGGCAAACCTGCCGGTCTAGAATAGCTACTGGCTTGTCCTCGTAAGATAAATCATTGTCCAATTGCGTAGTGCTGAAGTCTAACACATGTGTAAGATCGCTGTGATACATCCGAAGCATAGACACATGAAAAACTGGATGCACGGCCGACAAGCTAGGTGAAAAATCAAGTCTATAATCCACCTCTCCCACTCGATCAAGAATCTCAAATGGAGCAATGTACCTTGGGCTAAGCTTTCCCTTCTTCCTGAACCTCATCACACCATTCATAGGCGACACCCGGAGCAATACCCGCTCACCAAACATAAAATCTATATCTCGAACCTTACGGTCTATATAACTCTTCTGCCTAGACTGAGCTTAACACAACATCTTCTGAATGATCTTGACCTTATCTGAGGCCTCCTGAACTAAGTCTGTACCCAATAACTGAGCCTCTCTCAGCTCAAACCATCTGACTGGAAACCGACACTACCTACCATACAACGCCTCATATGGAGCCATCTGAATGTTGGACGGGTAGCTATTATTGTAGGCAAACTCTGCTAAATGCAAAAACTGGTCCCACGAGCCTCCAAAGTTAATGACAAAAGCTCGGAGCATATCCTCCAAAATCTGAATAGTCCGTTCGGACTGACTGTGCGTTTGAGGATGGAATGATGTGCTCAACTGAACCTCGGTGCCCAACTCTTATTGAACTTCTCTCCAGAAGCGCAAGGTAAATTGCGTAACCCGATCTGAAATGATATATACTGGTACCCCATAAAGGAGAACAATCTCCCAGATATAAATCTCAACTAATCTCTCGGATGAATAGGAGACTACCACTAGTATGAAATGCGCTGACTTGGTCAATCTATCAACAATGACCCAAATAGTATCAACTTTCTTTCGAGTCAACGGAAGTCCAGTAATGAAATCCATGGTAATCCTCTCCCACTTCCACTCGGGAAGCTCAATCCTCTAAAATCAACCACCGAGCCTCTGATGCTCATACTTGACCTGATGACGGTTCAAGCACCGAGCCACATATGCAAAAATTTCTTTTTTCAACCTACACCACCAATAATTTTGCCGCAAGTCCTGATACATCTTCGCTACACCCGGGTGAATAGAATATCGAGAACTATAAGCCTCCGCTAAGATCTACTCTCGAATCCCATCAACATTAGGCACACAAACTCGCACTTGCAATATCAAAACACCATCATCACCTAAGGTCACCTTCATGGAACCTCCACGTTGCACCGTGTCTCTCAGGACACACAAATGGGGATCATCAAACTGCTGATCACGGATATGCTCCAATAGAGAAGAAGGAGCGACCGTGCAAGCCAATACTCTACTAGGCTTAGAAATATCTAATCTCACAAATAGATTGGTCAAGGCCTAAACATCAAGGCAAGCGGTCTCTGTCCGACCGAGATATAAGCAGGACTACCCAAGCTGACAGACTTCCTACTCAATGCATCGGCCACCACATTGGCCTTACCTGGGTGATATAAGATAGTAACATCATAAACTTTCAACAACTCTAGTCATCTCCTTTGCCTCACATTCAACTCCTTCTGCTTGAACAAGTACTGAAGGCTCTTGTGATCTGTGTACACCTCACACGTCACACCATATTGATAATGCCTCCAAATCTTCAAAGCATGAACGACCTCTGTCAATTCTAGATCATGAACCGGATAATTCTTCTCGTGGATCTTCAATTATCTCGAAGCATAGGCAATAACTTTGCCATCCTGCATCAATACTGCTCCAAGCCCAATACGGGAAGCATCACAATAGGCTGTGTAAGGCCCTAAACTCATTGTCAAGACCAATACCGGTGTCGTAGTTAGAGCTATCTTGAGCTTCTGAAAGCTCGCCTCACACTCCTCTGATCATCTGAAATGGGCAACCTTCTAGGTCAATCTGGTCATCAGGTCTGCAATAGACGAAATCCCTCAATGAACCGACGGTAATAACTTGCTAACCCCAAGAAACTCTGAATCTCGATCACTGAAGCTGGCCGAGGCCAATTCTTGACTGCCTCAATCTTCTTTGGGTCCACCTAAATACCCTATGGTGATACAATATGACCCAGAAATGCAACCAAACTCAACTAGAACTCACACATCAAAAACATAGCATATAACTAACTTTCCTTCAGAGTTTGGAGAACCACCTGAGGTGTTGCTCGTGCTCTTCCCCGCTGCGGAGTGCACCAGAATATCATCTATAAAGACTATCATGAACAAGTCTAGGTAAGGCTTGAACACTCAGTTCATCAACTCCATAAATGTTGCTGGGGCATTGGTCAACCCAAATGACATGACTAAAAACTCATAGTGCCCATACCGAGTGTGAAATGCTATCTTTGGGTCATCAGATGCCCTAATCCTCAGCTGATGGTAGCCAGATCTCAAGTCTATCTTTGAAAACACACTTGCTTCATGAAGCTAATCAAACAAATCATCAATCATCGGCAGTGGATACTTATTCTTTATCGTCACCTTATTCAACTGCCGGTAATCGATACACATCCGCATCGAACCAACCTTCTTCTTCACAAATAACACCGGTGCACCCCAATGAGAAACACTAGGCCTAATAAAACCCTTCTCTAGTAAATCCTGCAACTGGTCCTTTAACTATTTTAACTCTGGCAGGGCCATGCGATACAGTGGGATAGAAATGGGTTGCATGCTCGAAACCAAATCAATATAGAAATCAATATCCCTGTCGGGCAACATACCTGGCAGGTCTGAAAGGAAGACCTCGGGAAACTCCCGAACAATAGGAACATAAGAACCTCTATGCTGGAGTAGTGAACATATGCCAGATAAGCTAAACATACCTTATCGACCATGTGTCGAGCCTTAATATGTGAAATAACATTGCGAGTAGCATGAACTGAGCTCCCTCTCCACTCTAGTCGAGGCAACTCTAGCAAGGCCAAGGTCATTGTCTTGGCGTGGCAATCCAAGATGGTATGATACGGGGATACCAATCCATCCCCAATATAACGTCAAAATCCACCATATCTAATAGCAGTAGATCAACACGAGTGTCAAGACTCTCAAACACAACCACACAGGAACGATGCATCCGGTCGACTACTGTGAAGTCACCCACCGGTATAGATACATAGATAGGAATATCCAAAGCATAACTAGACATAGCCAGGAAGGTTGCAAAATAGGAAGACATATATGAATATGTAAACCCGGGGTCTAATAGCACTGACGCATCTCTATCACACACCAGAATAGTACCTATAATAATAGCATATGTCGCATCCGCCTCTGACCTAGCTGGCAAAGAATAAACCGGGGCTCAACCCCACCTCCCTGAACCATGTCTCTAGGACGATAGGCCACTAGTTGTCCCCTACCTCTGGTGGTACGGCCTCCACCTCTATGATCTCGACCTCCACCTCTATGATCCCTACCCCCGCCCCTGGCTGGCTGGGCAGGTTGTGGGTCAACTAGTGCTTAAATCATGGGGCGAGGACCCTGCTGTTGTGATTGTGTATCCCTCAATCTCGGGAAAGCTCTCATGATGTGACCATACTCACCACACTCTTAACATCTCTTTGTACAATGAGACTAGCCCTGACGGCCTGAATGATCTCCACGAACACTCTGAAGAGGTTGTGCATTGATGGGTTGCTGATTAGAATACTGACCACGAAAACCACGATCCCTTGAGACACTCTGTAAAGCCTGGAGGGCTAACTGAAAAGGCCTGGAAGAATGGCCCCTATCATAAGAATCCCTGCCTCCAGATGAGGCACCACCGAATCGACCTGAGTAACGGGGCTTCTTGTCTACCTTATAACTACCCCCCCCCCCCATGGTAGAACCATCTTGATCCTCCTGGCCACATTGGCCGCCTCCTAAAAAGTAATGTCACTACCCGCATCTCTGGCCATCTAAAGACGAATAGGCGATCAAACCATCAATAAATCTCCTCACCCTCTCCCTCTCAGTGGGGAGTATGTCGAGGGAATGGGCAGCTAGATCGATAAATAGGATCTCATACTGGGTGGCCATCATAGACCTCTGCTGGAGGCGCTCAAACTATCTCCAATAAGCATCCATCTGAGTAACGGGAATGAGCTTCTCTAAAAACAACTCCGAGAACTAATCCCAAGTCAAAGGCAGCGACCCTACTGGTTTAGCTGAACAGTAATCCCTCCACTATGTCTTGGCAAATCCAGATAAACGAAAAGCCGCAAAATCTACTCCATTGGACTTCACAATGCCCATGTTCCAAAGAACCTCATGGCAGCTATATAAGAAGTCCTGGGGGTCCTCAGAAAAAGCTCTGCTGAATGGAGCAGTGAAGAGCTTGGTGAATCTGTCCAACCTCGATAAAGAATTTACAAACATAGTCGCTCCATCACCAGTATGTGCAACTACCCCCGACTGAACTGCCGCAGCTATCTGAACTAGTGGAACCTGAGTCTGGTGAGCTACCTGCTCCGAAGTACATGCAACAGGCGTCTGGGCTCCTCCTCCAGCCTGAGAAGTAGCTAGTGCTGCAGGAAGCAATCCTGCTCGGGTGACACTCTCCATGAGGACAACCAACCGGACCAAGGCATCCTGAAGAACTAGGATAGCAATAAACCCCTGTGGGACCTGACGACCCACTGGAACTATCTGGGCTTGGGCCGAAACCTCCTCGTCAAGGCCAACCTGAGGGTCTGCCACTGGTGTTGCTGCTAGTGGCTGGGCCCTGCCCCTGCCCATGCCCATGCATCGGCCTCTAGCCTGGCCACGTCCTCTATCCCTAGCGGGAGCTGCCTGGGGCTCAGACTGTTGATTAGTGGATGAGGAAGTGCGTGTTCTCGCCATCTGCGAAAGCACAGAGTATAAATTCAATCAGTATTTGAGAAAAAAAATCGCACGACAAGAAAGAACAAATGAGAGATTTTTCCTAACTCAATAGACTCTGGGGAACAAGTACAGACGTCTTCGTACCTACCCCTCAAACTCTACTAAGTTTGTCTATGAGTTGTGAGACCTATGTAACCTAGTGCTCTGATACCAACTTGTCACGATCCGGAATTCCCACCATCGAGATCGTGATAGCACCTACTCGTGGTAGCCAGGCAAGCCAACTTATTTACCTTTTTATCATTACTAAACAATTATTTTAATAGTTCATAGCATCAATATAGAACATGAAATGTAATAAGGACAATAGTGGAATTCTTATTTATAAATACGTAACAAAATGCGGAACAATCATTAAAAGCCTCTACCCAAGATTTGATGTCTTATTTCTCACGAACTAATAAAGGTGTACTAAAAACAACTGTGTGAAAGAATTACAACAGTTGTCTGTCTCAAAACAAAGAGGCAACAGTCAAATAAGAAAAAAATAAAGAAGAGACGTCGGGCCTGCGGACGCCTGCAAGGCTACCTCAGTCTCGTGATAATGAAATCTTGCTCTTGTACTACTGTTGTTGTTGCTCCTCAAAACCTGGACCTGTGCAAAAATGCACAGAAGTGTACACAACCGATCTCATGTGCTGGTAAGTGCCTAGCCTAATCCCGACGAAGTAGAGACGAGGCTAGACTGGACACCACATAAACTTGTGCAGTTATAAATATACAACAAAAAATGAAATACCAAACATCTAACATCCTGGGAGGGGAAACATGCAATGAGGGATATAATATTACATTAATCCAGAGTAACAGGATAAAGCAGTTATATTCACAGAAAAATAAATAAGGTACCAACACTCGTTATCATCACATAATATCATCAAATGTTGCGGTGTGCAACCCGCTCCGCAATTTTCACTGTTGCGGCGTACAACCCGACACATATCATTTATTATGATTCTTCGTTATGGCACGCAACCCGATTCACACATATTATTGTTGCAGCGTGCAACCCGATGCTCAATATCATTATTGCAGCATGCAACCCGCTCCTCAATGTTATTTAACAGATTGATATACCAAACAACAGTCAAAATAAAGAGACATAATAATAAGCAAATATCTGACCCGGCAAGGGAAGAATCCAACAAGTTCAACCAAATGTCTCGGCAAGGGAATAATTAGCAATGCGTTCTTACTTTTTCTTATCTCATAATTCACTCTCCTATTTTTTAGCCAACGCTCCAATTAATCAAGTCAATTCGTATACCTTCAATATTTGTATCACAATTCGAGCCAATGCTCCCAAGAATTAATTAATTATTTTACCGTTCACATGTTATTCATAATATTTAGAAATTCTTCAATAAATGCGGAGTTCACAGCCAAGTCATGATAATCACATTAAAAGGACTCGCGAGGAGATGTAAGGATTGATACATAAAATAACTTTTTATTTAATTGATAATCATATAAAGCAGTGTCATGCTATACACCAATGTATAGATACTCGTTACCATGCCTATACATCATACTCGAGCACACAGCAATTAGCAACAAGAGTCAACTCCTATTCCCTCAAGCTAGGGTTAGACAAAACACTTACCCCAAAGCCTTAAAATCCACTTAATCCTCAACTATTGCTTTATCTCATGATTCCCCCTCCAATACAGCGATATCTAGGCATAATTAATTCAGTAATATCAATAAAGACTCAATGGCAATATCCTATAGCCTAGATATGATTTTTCTAGCATTATTTCAAAAATACCAAAATTAGACACCGGACCCACATGGTCCAAACTCGAGGCTCGGACCAAAATCCAATCACCCATAATCCTACGAATCCAAATATATAATTTGTTTTAAGATTTGATCCCAAATTGAGGTTGAATCATCCAAAATTCTCAAAACCCTAACTCTACCCAAAACTCAAAATTTCTACCTTGAATTTCATCATTTAGGGCTTGGATTTCAGTAACCAATGAAGGAAATTGAAGGAAACAAGTTGAACAATGCTTACCCAAGAAGTTTTGATGAAAGAGAGATTCAATGGATGCCTAAGTGTTTGGAGAAGAAAGGGGTTCGTGTATTTTTATTAAAAATCCCGAGCTACCGTTCTGTTTTTAACTTAAAAATTTGCTCGGCAAAATTGCCCTTCACGTTCGTGGGAATGGGGGCGCGTTCGTGAAGGGTAAAATCATCAGACCATCACGTTCGCGATGAGGAGGCTGCGAACGTGAAGAGGAAGACTGGGGGTACATGGAAATGCTCTACGTGAATGCATGGAGCAACTCGCGAACGCGGTGAGGGAGGGACTATAACAACGCGAACGCGTGAATTAGTTCTCGAACGCGAAGAAGGTGGAACTGAAGATACGTGAATGCGGGAATAGGTTTGCGAACGCGTAGAAGGGGACCCGGCCAGCATCCTGATCGCGTAAGGGCGACCACGAACGCGAACGCGAAGAACAAACCTGGCCTACAAGAGCAAAAGGAAAACCTTCTATATTTCTAGCTGTAAAATCACCCTAAACCACCTCCAATTAACTCCCGAGCCTTCGGGGCTCCTAACCAGTCACACACACTAACTTAATAACATCCTACAAACTCACTCGAGCGATCAAATCGCCAAAATAATATCAAAATCATTGAATCAAGTCTCAAAATTATCATTTTTATTTCAAACTTCATAAACATCCAACTTTAGATATTTAGGTCCGAAACACGTCAAACGACGTCCGATTTCGACCAATCTTTACAGGAAGTGCTTAAACAATATATAAGACTTGTACCAGGTGTCGGAACAAAAATACGAGCCCGATACCACAGTCTTTTAATTAATGTATTTCTATTTTCCTTAATAATTTCAGAAAAATAATTTAACAGAAAAATTCTTTTACTCTGGTTCTAAACCTCAGATTTCGACTCCAGCCACATGCTCGAGTCCCATATTTTTCTACGGAACTTCCGGGACCGTCCCATCTCGGGTCCGGGTCCGTTTACCAAAAATATTGACCGAAGTCAACTTTAATTATATTAATATGAAAGTTCTTCAAATCTTTTACAGATTTAATACATTTTAACATAAAAGCTTTCCACCAATGCGCCTAAACTACGCACGCAAATCGAGGCAATAAAAAATGAGATTTTTAAGACCTCGAAAGTACGGAACGGATGAGGAAACAGGTGATGACCCTTTGGGTCATCACATAAAGGTTATAGCATCATGTATAGGCTGCAATTAGTATGTTTAGATGATGAAGTAGTGTACTAAAGTTGGGGCATCTGTCCAGCTTCAGAGATTTTAAATTTTTGAGATAAATGTGTAAATATATACTTGGTAATGAAAATTCATAATTATCAAAAAAAAATATATAGTTTTAAAATGATATATAATTTGAGACATCTATTTTTCGAAATCACGAAATGTAATTTGAGGCAGATGAGGTAAGTAAAAATTATATTCTCACATTAAATTTATTGTCTCGATCTTCGTCCTATATATGGTACAATATGAATGCGTACGAAAGTTAATATTACTTTGCTTCCCCGTATTCCTCTTTAGATTGCAAGTTAGTTTGATATTTTCCGAAAAAGAATATTTCCCAAAAATTCTTCAAATATGCTCAGATGTTTCGAACAAGATTTTAATATGTTACACTCACACTTTCGTAATTTGTTCCTTTTCTTTACAGAAATCAGAATTAGCCAAAGTCATTCTCTTCCGACGAGAACACAAAAGGGCAAAACATTGAACTAGCCAGTCGGCTGAAACTAATTATGTTTTGCTAGCCGAAAAGTATATAAAATGTATATATTGTTGTATATAATACACGCATATATATATAGGTATTTTCTTTGGAAGTGGGATATGCCTTTCTCAACGTAAAATTGTTTGACTCGAAAGATAACAAGTACTTTGTGTCACACCACCTTTTGGCGCGTCCCCTACCCCGGAGGGTAGATGCGCAAGGGAGTTTTTCCAATTTAAGTGATAATATTCGAAACGGGATTATTTTATTTATTTCAGAGTCGCCACTTGGAATAAAATATGGTGTCCCAAGTCACCGATTTATTTAAATCCCGAATCGAGGAAATTTTCGACTTTCGAAATGAAGTCTGCGAACCAGAAATTCTAAGTAAGGAATTCTGTTGACCCGAGGGAAGGTGTTAGGCACCCCCGGATCCCGTGGTTCTAGCACGGTCGCTTCAATTATTATAAATGGCTAAAAATATCTGATTTTAAATAGATGTTATGGCCTATGTGCTTTCAATCCATTTCAAACCGCTTTATTCTGTTATAACTTTGCATACTACAAATAGAAACGACCTATTAGGTAGGAGGGGTGTTCTAAATCATGCTTCAAAAGAGATTATTGGGAGCTTGACCATATGTGATTCTTTATTCATTTCATTATGGCTTGTGTACCAACATGCGTCGTTCAAGTAAAGCTAAACATGGTTATGGCTATACTACGTTTTCGATTCATCAAGCAGCTCAAATTGAATTTCTTCTTGCGTTGTTTACCAAACATGATACGGGAATATTATGTTATTGAATTATTTTCTAGTCGAGTGCATGAGACTGCGATTAAGGGAATAACTATTGTATTATTGCGAAACCATTTTTTGACGAATGCAACTGCGGGAATTTTCTACTCCTAAAGTCGCATGTCAATAGCTAATACATGTCAAGTTAGTGGATTAAATCCCGACTAAAAGTATACTTGAATTTTTATGCATCTGTTTGTAATCTAAAATGGTCCTGATTCAATTATAACAAACCAAACAAAAACAGAATTCTTTCCAACATCAATTCCAACAGCAGAACTTTAAAATTTATCTTATTTAGATATAAGCAACTACTTGTCCCATTTGGATATAACCAGCTATAAACATTGATTCCAACAACTAAAGATATACTTGAATTTTATGCATTTGTTTAATAGTTAGTTAAACAGTTGTGCTTCAATGTCCTAAATTAATAGTACAGAAATCCATTGTAATCTAAGATGGTCCTAATTTAATTATAACAATCTAAACAAAAAAAAGAATTCATTCCAGTTTCGATTCCAACTAAAGAGCTTAAAATGTTGATCTCATTTCATTGTCAAACAAAGAAAAATCAGGTCGAGCAACCTGAAAAATGTGTACCTGGATTTCAAAAGCAAGAGAGGAGGTTAGTGATTTGTTCGGCAATGAACAAAGCAGTAAGACAAACAGCGGCAGCAGCAAAAATCCAGCAAGAATAACAGATGGAAATTGACCAACAAACCAAAGCTCAATTCAAACAACCCACGAATAGTGCGAAACCAGTAGAAACCAAAACAAACCAAAACAACCTTGGCCAAACCAATTGGTATGGAATCTTGATTCAAACAAAACAGATTCAAACAGATTCTCAATATGTATTTCCTTGAAAATATATTTCAAAATGTATATGAGAAAAGGAAGTTTTGTTCTTTGAAGAATGTGAGTCTGTCTAAGAAGCTATGCTTTTTCAGGTTGTGTGTATATCTCTCTGTCTTTTAAGCTCTCTCTGTGAGTATCAGTCTGTTTTTCCAGTGAGTATCTGTGTCTATGTGTGTGTCTTTCAGATTCTTAATGTGTTAAACTCTCTCTATGAGTGTATCCTTCAGTTTTGTTTTCCTTTGCCTTTTATAGCCAAAAACCAAGCTCTTTTCCAGCCTGTTTTTCCTTCCCATGTGCACCCCTTAACCCCTTTCTGTTTCTGGTTTCTCTTTCCAGCTCTTATGAGCATTGTTGCTCATTAAGAAACAAATTTTCTGACCAAAATAAACCCTGACAGCCCCTTTTCCTTATAAAACTTAAACTATATCAAAAGTAAAAGGTTGGATCAAGCATGCCTGATTATCACATGGCCTCCATTTGGTTTGAAAAGTTCAAATTCAAGTTTAATTAAAGCTATCGAACCTAGGCAAATTTCCAATCAAGCCAATTCAAATTCACTGCCACACACTATTCTAACAAACAGACTTATGTGAAATTAAGCGACGACATTCGATTAATCGATTACAACACGTGCAATCGACAACAATTAATCGACGGCTGTAATTCCAACAAGTCTCGGCAAAACAAACTAAAAATGCCAAACTTAATTACTCAATGATATTGATCGAGACGACTACGCATTCATAACTTAACTTATTCCAATCAAACAACCAAAAGAATGACCAAGACAAAGGCCTTATGGGGGTAGAAGATCAGAAAAATAACAGAGAGACAAAAAAGATAATCATTCCGTCGATAATCAAACGAAAATAAGTTTAAATACAGATAAAAATACCTTAAAATTATAGGCGACCCAGGCTCGAACTCGGACTCGGATTATTGAAGCCAAAAATGCCTTAATCGAGGTATTCTCGGTTGAGAACACCTAGACTAAGGTCCCTTCGACCTCAATTTATGATCAATTCGGCCCAAATTAGCCTTTTGAAAATTAGGGTTCGTGAGGGTGGGATTTGGGGCTTCACTAGTTCTGGTTAGATTCGAGTCGGGCTAAGGTTGGTCAGGGTGTGAGGGAGGTCATGGGAGTGTTCGGGGTGAGTTTGGAGCGGTTTGGCATGGTTTTGGTTTTGACTCGAACCTTCGATCAAAGATTCAACACGTTTAGGGATGATTCGAGGTTAGCGATTGCCAGATTCGTGTAGAGGGGGCTTGGGAGGTTCTACGGTGTTAATTTGGGGAGGTTTTGCCTACCGAAACCGCCGTGAGGCAATTTCCGACGGGCGGGAGACGGTGGCGACGGTGGCGACGGCGGCGTTACAGGGAAGTTTTTTTAGGTTAGAGAGAGATGGGAGAATACGGGCGATGGTGAGGGGTTTTGGGGTGTTGGTAGGTTTAAAATTAATCAAATAATATAAACCGTTGGATCATAAGAATCCAACGGCTGTGATTAATCTTGGACCAAACGGGCGGGTAAAGGGGTTAAACGGGTTGATTTATATATGCTTCATGTGTCGTTCGATATACCCGCTCACGTGAAGATGATTTTAGCGGGAGCGGACTTCGTGAACACCCACAGACCGGGGTACTATGCGTTTAACGAATATCCCTTTTTAATCGGCTATGGCCTCTCCATTTTTTCATTGGCGGAGCTCTGCCTTTGCTACAACATGTGTCCCACCCAACTCACTTTGTATACCCTACTGGTATGTAGGATAAAGTCTACATATGCGGAGCTGGGTGGGTTGGAGGTCTCTATCCACCACCTATTGCAGCTATTCAGTGTCGGCTACTTGAGGGGTACCATGCTGCATCTAAAGAATTGTGGCTCAAAGGGGTTGGTCGTACAGACTGATGATTGGGCTAACCGTGGCTATTGGCGTAGGTATTTCTTTATCAAGACGGGTCACCTAGTATTTAACCTCGTCGGATTCCCAGAGAGGTGGAATTCGAGACGTAAGTATTCCTATCCGTCGAGTCATTTATCGTACATGACCTTAGTGGTTCCGGTTATACCATCATTGTGATTTTTTCTATTATTTTGTAGCAATAGCTCACGCTCCCTGGTTCATAACTGATATTAAGCAGTGAGTTGGTTTGCTGCCTCTCACGGAAGAAACTCGCACATGGGTTGAGTTCCTTTAATGTTACTGCCCCGCAGATCCTTCAGGTATTTTTATTTTACTTTAGTTAGTCGCTTCTACAAACTTCGCCAGCTAAACTATTTGCATTGACATGTTGTAGTGCTCCTAAGTGGAAGGCGACGGCATCCACCTCCGCCCGATCAGATGTTGATTAGGATATACAGGAGATACTTTATGCATCTGTCAGGGAAGGGGAAACCGTAGTCTCTTTACCAGAGGTTGCTCCTGTGGAGGTGGCTACGAGTGACGCGAGGCCGTCGACACCGTCTCTACAGCCTGTGGATGAGCCTTCCAAGGGCGAGGATCCTAAGGAAAGAAAAAGGCGGAGGCTCGTAACGGTAAGGCGGTGACGACTTGGAAGAAAGGAGTAACGGAGTGACGTGCCTCGCCAAATAACTAGACCCGTCTTCATGGCCGACGCCATCTGTTCGGGGCGGCCGACCTTACCAGATAAGTGCTAATGTCCGGTAACAGCTTGGTTTGTTTTACTGAGGTTGGATCATCACCTCGTATTGGAGGCGATGCTGAAGGACCGACCGTTGAGGCCACCCACGGGGACATGGACGAGATGACGGAAGGCACTGCTCATGTTGAGATGACAGTGGACGGATCTGGCCGCCGCATCGTGATTCCAGAGGCTTACAATTTGATAAAGCACAGCGAGCGGGTTGCACTAGAGATGACTCTACTGTGTGTTGCCCCCGATGCGAGATGTTGAGCATTGTCAGTGATTCGGAGTTATCTCGGAGGATCGCTGGTATGGAGTTACAGGTAACATCTCTGTTCTTCTGTGTGTCGTGAAGTTGAGTTTGATGCATACTAACTCACATGTATGTGTGTGTGTCTGTATATATATATATTCCTTTCTTTACACCCTGGTTTAGGAAGTGGAGAGGAGGCGCCGCGAGGAGAAGAGAGCGACCGTTTTTGATAAAATAGTGAAGAATTACAAACGGTATCGCTCCAAGCATCAGGCGGCGGCGGACATTTTCCAGCAAGATCCAAAATCTTGGGTGTTCTGGGAAGGCCTCGAATAGAACGAGGCGCAATTGAGTCGTAGGGCGGCGGAGCTAGAGAAAATGAATGAGGAGTTGGTGAAGTTTGTGGCTTGTAAAATCAACCTAGAATCACTCCTCAAATTGAGGGAAGAGGAGTCGGAGCTCAGCCGTGGGGTGGCGGCGGAGGTTGCCAATCTACATGGTAGGGCGGCAGCTTTGATAACCTAACTCGAAGCTAAGGTGGCTGAGGTCGACATTCTCAGGTGTACTAACCCGCCATGGCCTGGGGACGTGGCTCGAGATGCGCACGAGATATGGGTATATGCAGAGGACAAATTGGATGTATAAAAAAAATTCTTGTTGCAGAATGTGCCTCTGAGGAGGAAGTTCAGGAGTAGTGGCGCGAGGCTCGTGCTGCTCGTGTAGCTTGCGGGTACAGCTCTGACTCCCCTGATCAAAAGGGTTATGCATGGGAAGATGTAAACCGACTTGAGTCCGGCCATTGGTTTAATGAAGCTTACTACCCTGGTGGCGATGGTCGAGAAGGAGAGCAGGCGGATGGCGATGGTAAAAATGGCAAGGCTCCTTAAGGCTTGTACAGGTTTTGCCCTTTTCTTTTTTTCTTTTTGAAATGTAATGGGGGCCCTTCGCAAGACTAAATGTATATAATTTTTGTCATAGTGAAAGGATCATATTTTATTGCAATTCTTTTTGTGTTGTTCTTTGTTTAAATGTTATTTGTACCATCAAGCTTGGCCGACGCTTTGATGGTGATGGCCTTAGCCGATAGGACTTAACTTCAACAGTCGTTGAAGTTTTATCCGTCGTTGTCTAGCGGAGTTGACATTTACTGACGATGGCCGTTGGCCAATAGGATGTAACTTCAACTATTGTTGAAGTATATCCGTCGTTGTCGAGCGGGGTCAACGTTTACTGGAGATGACCTATGGCCAATAGGATGTAACTCAAACTATCGTTGAAGTGTTATACATCATCGTCGAGCGGGGTTGACGTTTGCTTACGTTGGCCTTAGCTGGTAGGATGTAACTTCAATTGTCGTTGAAGTGTTATCCGTCGTCGTCGAGCTGGGTCGACGTTCACTGGTGATGGATTTTGGCCCATATGATGTAACTTAAACTATTGAAGTGTTATCCATCATCATCGAGGTGGGTTGATATTCACTGGCAATGGCCTTTGGCTCATAGGATGTAACTTCAACTATAATTGAAGTGTTACCCATCGTTGTCGAGCTGGGTCAACGTTTACTGGCATTGGCCTTTAGCCTATAAGATGTAACTTTGACTATCGTTGAAGTGTTATCCGTCTTCGTCGATCTGGGTCGACGTTCATTGGCGATGGCCTTTGTCCCATAGGATGTAACTTCAACTATCATTGAAGTGTTATCCATCGTTGTCGAGCTAGGTCGACATTCACTGGTGATGGTTTTTGGCCTATAGGATGTAACTTCGACTATCATTGAAGTGTTATCCATCGTCGTCGAGCTGGGTTGACGTTCATTAGTGATGGACTTTGGCCCATATGATGTAACTTCAACTATCGTTGAAGTGTTATCTGTCGTCGTTGAGCTAGGTCGACGTTCACTAGCGATGGTCTTTCGCCCATAGGATGTAACATCGACTATTGTTGAAGTGTTATCTGTCGTCGTCGAGCTGGGTCGATGTTCATTGGCGATGGACTTTGGCCTATAGGATGTAACTTTGACTATCGTTGAAGTGTTATCCATCATCGTCGAGCTAGGTTAACATTCACTAGCAATGGCCTTTGGCCATTTTCGCAATGGATGTGGTGGCCTTAGCCGCAAAATAATAGAGAAGGTGACCTTTATACTTACATAATGGAGATGGTGGCCTTAGACGCTTACATAATTGATATGGTGGCCTTAGCCGCTTACATAATGGAGATGGTGGCGTTAGCCACTTAAATAATGGAGATGGTGGCCTTAGCCGCTACATAATGGAGATTCAACTAGGTTAGTCGCTTTATTATATCAGCTCGGAGAGCGCGTCGAGTGGCCGATGTGATAAACTTGTCTCCATACGCCCCTAGGTATCCATCCACCGCCTTTTTAAAAACCTCCCCTATAAAAACTAATTGGGATAAAGCTCGGGTAAGGGAAAAGAGTACGACTCGGGAGACGCCCTTCAATAATGGAAGTACTTGAGGTGGGCGACGTTCCAGTTGTTTTGGAGTGTTATTTCTTCCATTGTTTCCAACTGGAATGCTCCTTTGCCTGCATCTGCTGTGATTTTATATGGCCCGCTCGAATTGGTGCCCAGTTTTCATTTGCTTGGGTATTTTGATGCCAAAGTTTTGGCTTTAAGGATGTAGTATCACACTTTGAGTGATTGTATTTTGTCTTTCTTGTTGTAATACCTTTCGACTTGTTTTGATTTGTCATTCTTATGTGGGCCATATCCCTTTGTTCTTTGGCTTCGTCGAGGTTTTGAAGCCTACTCATGTCGTTGTCTTCCCCGCTGGTATGTGAATATCTCAGGCTCGATTCTTCAATTTTGACTGGTATAACCGCATTGGTTTTGTAGACCAAAGTGTCTCTCTTGTGCTGGATTTGGGTGGTGTTTGATACGCCCACAGTACTTCTGGTATTAGTTCGGGCCATAGCCCTTTGGCTTCTTCGAGTTTCTTCTTTAGTATGTTCGATATTGTTTTGTTGGAGGATTTTGCTTGGCCATTGGCGGTGGGATGGTATGGCATACAGAGTATTCGTTTGATGTACCATTTGTCAAATAACTCTGTTATCTTTTTGCCAATGAATTGGGGGTTGTTGCCGCATCTGATTTGTTTGGGAATGCCGAAACAGCATATGATGTCTTTCCATATGAAGGCGATGACTTCCTATTCGCGTATTTGTACGTGCGCATCTGCTTCCATCCACTTGGAGAAATAGTTAGTCAAAACTAACGGAAACTGTACCTTTCCTCGCCCTATTGACAGGAGACCGATTATGTCCATTCCCCATTTGATGAAGGGCCAAGGTGATGTTACTGAATGGAGGGGCTCTCCTAGTTAATGTATCTTAAATGCGTATTTTTAGCACTGTTCGCACCTGAGAACATACTCTGCTACCTCTTTTTTATTGTTGGCTAGTAGTATCTGACTCGGATGATGCAACAGACGAGAGCGCGATTGCCGATATGTGCACCACAGTGGCCCTCGTTTACCTCTTCGAATAATTGCCTTGTTTGGTGCGGCCCTAAGCATTTAGCGAGGGGTCCGCCAAACATTATTTTGTAGAGATCGTGATTTATTAGGCTGTATCGGGCGGCTGTACCCGGAGCTTTTTGGCTTCTTTTTTGTCGAGTACGAGTGTCCCATCCTGCAGTTAGGAGATAAACTAGTTGCGCCAGTCCCAAGTTAGATTTAAAGAGAGTACCTCCATATGATCTATAGCTGAACGGAGGAGAGTGACTATATTTCCCCTGTTGATGTTTTTGGTGTCTGTAGACAATTTCGCTAGGCCGTCTATTTTGACGTTCTACGCCCTACAGATTTGTTCTAGGAGGAACTCGTCAAACTCGGGCATTAACTTGTTAATTTCTGATTGATATTTTTGTAGTCTATGTTCCTTGATTTGGTAAGTCCCGGTGACCTGGTTCACCACAAGCTAGGAAGCGCAATTGAGGACGAGTCGTTGAACTCTGTATTTGATGGCTAACCTCATACCTGCAATCACAACCTCATACTCGATTTCATTGTTAGTCATCTCGGGGTATCGTATGGACTGACAAATTATTTTGCCCATGGGGACCTCGAGAACGAGTCCCAATCTCGAGGTGTTGGAAGCGCTATCAGTATAGATGGTCCAGAGGTTGGTACTAGGAGAGGCACAACTTGCCTCCAGTTCCGCTTCAGGCAGAATCTCTGTATTGAAATCGGCAAAAAAATCTACAAGTACCTGCGACTTGATGGCGTTTCTTGGGTGATAGGATATATCATGCTTGCTGAGTTCTATAGCCCATCTGGCGAGCCTACCCGACAACTCAGGCTTGTGCAGGATACTTCTCAGAGGGAAGGTTGTTATAACTTTTATGGGGTGACACTAACAGTAGGGTCTAAGCTTTCGTAAAACTACGACCAGTGCCAGGGCCAACTTCTCGAGGTGTGGATTTCGTATTTCGGCATCCACTAGGGTTTTGCTGATATAGTAAATAGGAGACTGCTTACCTTTGTTTTCACGGACCTGGACTGCACTGACAGTGACTTCGGATACTGCCAGGTATACTAGCACGGGTTTGCCAAGGTTCACTTTGACTAGTAATGGTGGCGAACACAAGTATGCTTTTAACTTTTTCAAGGCCTCGGTGCATTCCTCATTCTATTGTAGTCCGTGATATTTTCTCAATACGTTAAAAAATTTGTGGCTCCTATCGGAGGATCACGAGATAAACTTGGATAGCGCAGTTATTTGACCTGTCAGCTTTTGTACCTGTTTTTTGTTGTTCAAGATCTCAGGTATTGCATCTATTGCCTTGATCTGGTCCGGGTTGAATTCGATACCTTGTTGTGATACGAGGAAGCCCAATATCTTTCTTGAGTCTACGACGAAGGTGCACTTTTCTGGGTTCAATTTCATCTCGTACTATCATAGTATCTCGATGGCTTCTTTCAGATGGTCGAGGTGGTCTTCTTTGTTTGCCGACTTCACCAGCATATCGTCGATATAGACCTCCATGGTCTTCCCAAGTTTTTCCTTGAACATTTTGGTAACCAGTCTTTGATACGCCGCCCCTACATTTTTTAGACTAAAGGGCATCACCTTGTAGCAATATGTCCCTTGGTGGGTGATGAAAGTTGTCTTTTCTCGGTCATTCTCGGCCATTATGATTTGGTTGTAGCCGGAGTAGGCATCTAAGAAGCTTAGTAGTTCATGTCCTGATGCGTCGATCAATTGGTCGATGTAGGGTAACGGTAATAAGTCCTTCGGGCATGCCTTGTTAAGGTCGGTAAAGTCTACGCACATTCTCCATTTCCCATTTTTCTTTTTGGCCATGACGACATTGGTGACCCATTGGGATATTTCGATTGCCTTATGGACTCATTGGCCAACAGCTTATCTACCTCTTAGCTAACGGCCTCATTTATTAAAGCATTGAACTTCCTTCTAACTTGCCACACGGGTGGATATAGTGGGTCGACATTCAGCTTGTGGGTGGCAATGTCTTTTGGTATCCCCGGCATATGTGAATGAGAAAAAAAAACAAATCAACGTGGTTAATTAGAAATGCATGGTACTTACTTGGGTAGCAGAGGCTGTGTCCGATGTAGGCTTTCTTTGTGTGGTCAATATTGTCCAGTTGTACTAGGTCAAGATCCGCGATCGTTGCTTTGCAGGCTTCTATGATATCTGGATCTTTGAAGGCTTTCGTTGTCGAGTCGACCTTAGTCCCCGAAATGGCTGATTGTTATGCTTCTACACTTGATCCTTTCAACTTCTTAGTGTGTGAGCAGTCTTGAGTGATTCGGTAGCATTCTTGCGCGGTGCGCGGCTCGCCCCTAATGTTAAATACTCCCTAAGAGGTGGGGAACTTAATCACTTGGTAGAAGCTTGAGGGGACTGCGCGCATGGCGTGTATCCACGGGCATCCTATGATGGCATTGTAGGCTATTTCTTGGTTCATGACGTGGAAAGCGGTTGGCAGTGTAACTCCTCCTGCTAAAATCGACAATGATACCTCCCCGGAGGTTCATTCCACTACATTGTTAAAATTTGTCAGTGTTATGCAATGCAGTATTATCCTATTACTACAAGAAATGCGCCTTTTAGCGGCGACAAAAGGTGCTGCTAATAACTAAATGTCACTGCTAAATATGTATAGCAGCGACATTGGACTTGCTACACCTCAAGCCATTACTAAATATTATTTGTGACGACTGCATAGAGTCGCCACAAAATGTCTCCATTTAATGGCGACACAGTCGCCACAAAAAGAATACCAAATTGCCACAAATTATGTTCTACAAACCAGTTTCAGGGACAAGTCGCCGCTGAATAGTTGCTTTCAGCGACTGTTGTCGCTACAAAAAATGTATAACTATCAGTGGCAGCCTTTAATCGCTACTAGAGAGTTGCTTTTAGTAGCAGTTGAAATCGCCACAAAAACAATTGACTATTACAAAAAAAAAACTCAGTAATCAGTGACGACTATGAACTCGTTGCTATAGAGTTGTTTTTAGTAGCAGATGATGTTGCCACAAAAAACTCAATAATCAGTGGCGACTATGAGTTCATTGCTGCAGAATGACATTTAGTGGCAATGATAAATGCTACAAAAACTATTAAACAATCAATGGGAACTTCAATATAGCAAAAAGAAATTTTGTCGCCACTGTAACATTTAATTCAGGAATTATAATGACCAAAATTATATAAACGCATCCAATAGTATTTCACAAACACCAAAAGAATATCTTAAGTTGGATATTACATACTTCCATTACTAAAATGCAAATTACATATATAATTCATAATATTTCATTGTAATTGTATGCATATACATCCCAAAAGAGCAAAATACTAAGTGCCTTGAAGCCCCTCCTTGATTGTCTCTATTGTTTAAGAACCTTGTCCCTGCTATTACACAAAAACAATACAAGATCACTTTAATGCATGTACCGTAAGTGCACTGCATAAAAAATTTCAGCCACTTAGCAACACTACAAGTATCTCATACAAGAACATAAATGAGGAGAATGCAATTTCTTTCACAAATTAGGAAGAGAGTAGAACAATAATTGGTGATGATCCAACCCCCATAATATTCAAAGCCGAATTAGCTTTTCAAACTTTACTTTCAATCAAACAAAATGCCTTTTATTCCAAGAGTTCAAAAGAAACAGTTCTAGATAAGAATTCAAAAAAAAAGAAATCCATTTAACTATTCGAATTGTATAGCCTGATAATAATTTTTAACAACTAACTTCAATCATTGTCCTAGTATTACTTTTTTCCACTCAAACTAGTATAATACACAATCAAATAAACATCTTCTACAAAGAAATGTTACCTTCTTTTATGAAATTCCATTTCACCTTGCTGACTAATGACAATATAGGTGCACACACTAAATATAATTTGCAACAAAAAAACTATATATCCACTGATTTGGGTAAACATATTGGGTGAAAAAGGTTGTACAGTAACGGATCCCTTGCTTGTAGGATTTAGAGTCATTGAACCAGAAAAACAAGAGGAAATTAAAACGAAAGGTTTACCTGTTCATTCTCGGAAATCAAACTCAAATGCTTGGAATGAGCAAAAGACTCCAAAATATTTCTTAACCAAATGTACCAGCGAGCATTAAGCATTTTGGGTCTTAAATGGAGTTTAACAAATTCCAAAACATTAGAAGCTTTAATTCCACGAAAAGAAGTGAGACCACCATAGTACTCCAAGGATTTTAAGTTAGGATCCTGTAATATTAATTAACCATAGTACTGTTACTACATTAGTGTAACAGTACGCATTCTAGCATTATCTCGGTTTTCTTGTCATACAGTAACAAGCTCACAAACCTAACAAATCACAAGCCTTTTCTATAGAAGAACATTTCTAAAATATTTTCTCTCTTCATGTACAAATAACCTATTAGAGCCAATCTGCTGTCACGACCCGGATTTTCCTCCAACATCAGGATCGTGATGGCGCCTACTCGTGGTAGCTAGGCAAGCCACTGTATTCATACTATCCTGTTTTTAACACAATATTAATTAAATAAATGCGGAATACTTTATCGAAATGGAAATAACTAATTACAAAGTGAAAATCATACTGAAATCCTCTACCCAAGACGTGGAGTCACCAACTCACAAACTACTACGGAATACTACACATAAAAGTCTGAAAGAAATACAACTCAATCCTGTTTGTCTCGGAACAAAGAGACTCCAGTTAATAACATAAATAAAGAGAGAGACGCCGGGCCTGCGGACGTCTGCAAGCTACCTCGGTCTCAAATGTGATCAACTCCCACGCAATCTATTTACTGCTGCTGCTGCTCCTGATCGTAACCTGGACCTGTGCAAAAACGCACAGAAGTGTAGCATCAGCACAACCGACCCCATGTGCTGGTAAGTGCCTGGCCTATCCCGGCGAAGTAGTGACAAGCCTAGGACCAGACACCCACATAACCCCGTGCAATTCAATATATATATATGTGTACCACAAAATAACAAGAAATAATCAAGTATTAACACAATAAGGAATACCTTAAAGAATTCAACAATTAATCACAATTAATAATTTCACAAGGAAAAACAAAGTATAATGTAAACACAAGTAATATCACTTCAAGAAATAGCAAGCGGTTGCACGGCATCACCCTTCGTGCTTTTACTCTCATCCTCACATCCATAGTACGGCATGATCCTTCGTACATGGTTCAATAACAGAGGGCACGGCATGATACTTCGTGCATAATTAATAATAGGGCACGACATGATCCTTCGTGCATAATCAATAATAGGGCACGACATGATCCTTCATGCATAATCAATAAATAAACATGGCACGGCATTAACCTTCGTGCATAAATAAATAAACATGGCACGGCATCACCCTTCGTGCATTATCACTCTTTCTCACCCAAATAACAATCACAGTTAAGGGCAAAGAAAGAAACAGTAATTCATAAACCGTCCCATCAAGGGCAATCAATAATTGTCTTCACAACAAGTCCCAACAAGGGAGAACAATAACGATTTACCTGTAATATATCTCAAAATATCATTTTCCAACGACTCATGGTCATACTAGACGCCAGTGTGTATGGATGCTCGTCACCACGGCCCATACACCGCACTCGATCACATAACACATAACACATAATCCTATTCCCTCAAGCTAGGATAGAACAAACACTTACCTCGAATGCTTATGAACAATTCAATCCGTGAAAATGTCTTTTCTTTCAATTTGGCTCCAATCCAACCGTATCTATACACAATTGATTTAGTATCATCAATTCTACTCCACAAACTAATTCTTAATACCAAATACAACTTTTACAATATTCTGCCATGAATAGTGAATTTCAACCCGGGCCCACATGGTCGGAATTCGGGGTTAGGACCAAAATCCGGTTACCCATCCCCCACGAGTTCATGTATATGATTTGTTCCAAAATCGGACCTCAATTCGAGGTCCAATTCCCCAATTTATGAAAAACCCTATTTTCTAACAAAAACAAGAATTCTACCATAAAAATCATTGATTTCTTATGAAAAACATGTTTAATGATGTTAGGAATTGAAAGAATTAAGTAAAAAGTGACTTACAATCGTTTTGATGAAGAAGAAATCCTTGAAGAATCGCAAATGGGTGTTTTGGTTTTGTAAAATGTGAAGAAATGACTGAAATTCGTGTTTTTCAGGTCTCTGTGTTCGCATTTGCGAACATGGGTTCGCAATTGCGATCCCCGACCAATATCTGGAGTTTGAAAAATAAGCTAAGGGTGGGAAGTTCGCATTTGCGAACACTGGCAGTCACAGGGATGTTCGCATTTGCGAACAATGGTTCGCATTTGCGAACCAAGGCAGCACTGGGGACCTTCGCAAATGCGAACAATTGTTCGCATTTGCGAACAAGGCTGGCTTCGCATTTGCGAACAATGGTTCGCATTTGCGAACCAAGGCAGCACTGGGGACCTTCGCAAATGCGAACAATTGTTCGCATTTGCGAACAAGGCTGGGCCAAAGGGGCTTCGCATTTGCGATGAATGTTCGCATTTGCGAGCCTGTCCCCTTCGCAATTGCGAGAAATACTTCGCAATTGCGAAGCCAACAATTGGGTGAAAAACCAGCAGTTCAAAAATTCAGAATTTCATCCAACGGCCTATCAAATCTTTACCCGAGCCCCCCGGGCTCCAAACCAAACATGTACACAACCTCAAAAACACATTATGAACTTGTTCGTGCGATCATATTGCCAATATCACTTCGTTTTAATCAAATCAAGCCTCAAACTCATGATTTTCATACCTTTAGTTTTCAAAACTTCTTAACTTGTAACTCAAGGTCCAAAACATCTCAAACGACATCCAAATGTCACCAAACTTTACAGAAATCACATATATAATATTTAAGACTTGTATCGGGCGTCGGAACCAAAATACGAGACCGATACCAAGGTCAATTAATTTATTTCCTTTAATAATTACATCAAAAACAATTTCACATAAAAATTCATAACTTGGGCTTTAGGCCTCGAATTCGACTCCGGACGCATGTCCAAGTCCCATATTTTCCTACGGACCTCTCGGGACCATCCAATCTCGGGTCCGGATCCGTTTACCAAAAATGTTGACCGAAGTCAACCATATCAATATTAATATCATTTTTATCCAAATTTCTCATAGAATTCATATTTTCTATCAAAAATTCTTTCCGGCTACATGCTCGGATCGTGCACATAAATCGAGGCAACATAGAATGAGGTTTTCAAGGCCTCAGAAGCTCGAAATGATTAATTAAATAAGTGATGACCCTTTGGGTCGTCACAATCTCCACCTCTAGAACAACCATTCGTCCTCGAACGGACGAGAGAAGGAAGTACCTGAGTTGGGGAACAAATGAGGGTAGCGGCTCCGCATATCGGACTCGGACTCCCGGGTCGATGCCTCAGGAGGCTGACCTCTCCACTGAACACGCACAAAAGTATAACTCTTCGACCTTAACTGTCGAACCTGCCGGTTTAGAATGGCCACCGGCTCCTCCTCATAGGATAGATCATTGTCCAATTGGACAGTACTGAAGTCTAACACATGTGTGGGATCGTCGTGGTATCTCCGAAGCATAGATACATGAAAAACTGGATGCACGGCTGATAAGCTAGGCGGCGAAGCTAATCTGTAAGCCACCCCTCCCACTCTGTCTAAAATCTCAAATGGACCAATATACCTAGGGCTGAGCTTGCCCTTCTTTCCGAACCTCATCACGCCCTTCATAGGCGACACTCGGAGCAATACTCGTTCACCAACCATGAAATCTACATTTCGAACCTTACGATCCGCATAAGTCTTCTGCTTGGACTGAGCTGAACGCAATCTCTCCTGAATAGTCTTGACCTTATCCAAGGCCTCCTGAACTAAGTCTGTACCTAACAACCGAGCCTCTTCCGGTTCAAACCATCCAACCGGTGATCGACATCGCCTACCATACAACGCCTCATACGGAGCCATCTGGATGCTAGACTGGTAACTGTTATTGTAGGCAAACTCTGCTAATGGCAGAAACTGGTCCCACAAGCCTCCGAAATCAATAACACAGGCTCGAAGCATGTCCTCAAGAATCTGAATAGTCCTCTCGGACTGGCCATCCGTCCGAGGATGAAATGCCGTACTCAACTGAACCTGGGTGCCTAACTCCTGCTGGACCGCTTTCCAGAACCGCGAGGTAAACTGCGTACCCCGATCAGAGATAATAGATACTGGCACTCCATGGAGACAAACAATCTCCCTAATGTAAACCTCCGCTAGCCTCTCCGACGAGTAGGAGACAGATACTGGAATAAAGTGTGCTGATTTGGTCAGCCTATCAACAATGACCCAAATAGCATCAAATTTTCTCCGAGTCAAAGGAAGTCCAGTAACGAAGTCCATAGTGATTCGCTCCCATTTCCACTCGGGAATTTCAATCCTCTGGAATACACCACCAGGTCTCTGGTGCTCATATTTCACCTGCTGACAATTTAGACATCGAGCGACATACGCAACGATATCTTTCTTCATTCTGTGCCACCAATAGTGCTGTCGCAAGTCCTGATACATCTTCGCGGTGCCTGGGTGAATAGAATACCGTGAACTGTGGGCCTTTGCTAAGATCAACTCTCAAATCCCTTCGACATTGGGCACACAAACTCGACCCTGCAATTTCAATATCCCATCATCCTCTAGGTTTACCTGTGTGGCACCTCCCCGCTGTACTGTATCTCTCAACTCACGCAAATGAGGATCATCAAATTGCTTCTCACGGATACGCTCTAATAAGGAAGAACGAGCGACCGTGCAGGCTAATACCTTGCTAGGCTTAGAAATGTCTAGTCTCACGAACCAATTAGATAAGGTCTGAACATCTAGAGCAAGTGGTCTCTGATTGACCGGAATATATGCAAGACTACCCATGCTGGCATACTTTCTACTCAATGCATCGGCCACCACATTGGCCTTACCCGGGTGATATAATATAGTAACATCATAGTCTTTTAGCAACTCTAACCATCTCCGCTGTCGTAGATTCAACTCCTTCTGTTTGAACAAGTACTGTAGGCTTTTGTGATCAATGTACACCTCACATGTCACACCATATAGATAATGCCTCCGGATCTTTAAGGCATGAACCATTGCTGCCAACTGAAGATCATGAACTGGATAATTATTCTCATGTATTTTTAGCTGTCTCGAAGCATAAGAAATAACATTACCATGCTGCATCAATACCTCTCCAAGTCCTGTACGGGACGCATCACAGTAAACTGTATAAGGCCCTGCACCCGTCGGTAGTATCAGCACTGGTGCTGTAGTCAAGGCTGTCTTGAGATTCTGAAAACTCGCCTCACACTCATCTGACCACTAGAACTGGGCACCCTTCTGGGTCAACCTGGTCATCGGGGCTGCAATAAAAGAAAACCCCTCTACAAATCGACGGTAGTAACCTGCTAACCCCAAGAAACTCCGGATCTCAGTCACTGAAGCTGGTCGAGGCAAATTCTGGACTGCCTCAATCTTCTTTGGGTCTACCTGAATACCTTCCACTGATACAATGTGACCCAGAAATGCTACCGAACTCAGCCAGAACTCACATTTAGAAAACTTGGCATATAGCTGGTTATCTTTCAGAGTCTGAAGAACCACTCTGAGGTGCTGCTCGTGCTCTTCCTAGCTGCGGGAGTATACCAGGATGTCATCTATGAATACTATCACGAACAGATCTAAGTAAGGCCTGAATACCCGATTCATCAACTCCATGAATGCTGCTGGGGCATTGGTCAACCCGAAGGACATGACCAAGAACTCATAATGCCCATATCTAGAGCGAAAGGCTGTCTTAGGAATGTCGGCCGCCCTGATCTTCAGCTGATGGTAGCCTGACCTCAAGTCTATCTTAGAGAATACCCTCGCTCCCTGGAGCTGGTCAAACAAATCATCAATCCTCGGCAGTGGATATTTATTTTTGATAGTCACCTTGTTTAACTGCCCGTAATCAATACACATCCGCATCGAGCCATCCTTCTTCTTTACAAATAATACAGGTGCTCCCCAGGGGTAAACACTGGGCCTGATAAAGCCCTTCTCAAGAAGGTCCTGCAACCGATCTTTCAACTCTTTTAGTTCCGGCGGGGCCATACGATAGGGTGGAATAGAGATGGGCTGAGTACCCGGTGCCAAATCAATACAGAAATCGATATCCCTGTCGGGTGGCATGCCCGGCAGGTCTGAAAGAAAAACCTCGGGAAACTCCCGTGCAATAGGGACTGAATCAATGGAAGGAACTTCTGCGCTGGAATCACGAACATAAGCCAAATAAGCTAGACACCCCTTCTCGACCATACGTCGAGCCTTAACATAGGAAATAATAGTGCGAACGGAGTGGCTTGAGGTACCCTTCCACTCTAATCGGGGTGATTCTGGCAAGGCTAAGGTGACAGTCTTAGCATGACAATCAAGAATAGCATATTATGGGGACAACCAGTCCATCCCCAATATGACATCAAAATCTACCATATCCAATAGCAACAGATCAACACGGGTCTCAAGACCCCCAAATATAACTACGCATGAACGATGCACCCGATCGACTACAATAGAGTCACCCACTGGCGTAGCCATATAAACTGGAATATCCAGAGCATAGCTGGGCACAGCCAAATACGGTGCGAAGTAGGAAGACACATAGGAATATGTAGATCCAGGGTCAAATAATACTGAAGCACCTCTGCCACACACAAGAATAGTACCTTGTAATCACAGCATCTGATGCCTCTGCCTCTGGCCTGGCTGGTAAAGCATAGAATCGGGGATCCGCACCTCCCCTCTGAGCTGCGTCTCTAGGACGACCATCAACTGGCTGACCTCTACCTCTCGCCGGACGGTCTCCACCTCTACGGTCTCGACCTCCACCTCTATAATCTCTACCCCCGCCTCCGGCTGGCTGGGCAGGCTGAGGTCAGCTGGGGCCTGAATCATAGGACGAGGACCTCGCTGCTGAGAGTTGCCCGCTGCTAGAGGGCAATTTCTGATAAAATGACCTGGGTCACCACAACCGTAGCAACTCTTAGACTGATAGGGCTGCTGGCCCTGACGACCTGAATGGCCTCCACGAACACTCTAAAGAGGCTGAGCATTAATAGGAAGCTGGTCCGAATGATGCCCACGAGAACCGCGATCACCTGGTCCACCCTGTGAAGCCTGAAGGGCGGAATGAAAAGGCCTGGAGGACTGGCCTCTATCAAAGGATTCTCTGCTACCAGAGGAAGAAGCACCAAACCTACCCGAATGACGAGGCCTCTTATCCGAAGAATAACCGCCTCCTCTAGCGAGAGCCATCTCAACTCTGCGTGCTGCATTGGCTGCCTCCTGAAATGATATGTCACTCCCCACGCCCATAGCCATGTGGAGTCTAATCGGATGATTAAGCCCATCTATAAACTTGCGGACCCTCTCCCGCTCAGTGGGAAGTATCACCACTGCATGACGAGCCAAGTCGATAAATCTCGTCTCATACTGTGTAACTGTCATAGTGCCCTGATGGAGGCGCTCAAACTGCCTCCGAAGTACATCCCTCCGAGTAGCAGGGAGAAACTTCTCCATAAATAGTTCCGCAAACTGGTCCCATGATAAAGCTGGGGACCCTGCTGGTCGAGTCGGGCAATAATCTCTCCACCAAGTCTTGGCGGATCCTGCAAGTCTGAAGGTACAGAAGTCAACTCCGTTTGTCTCCACGATCCCCATAGTCTTGAGAATCTCATGGCAACCGAATAAAAAGTCCTGAGGATCCTCTGATGCGGCTCCACCGAATGTAGTGGTAAATAGCTTGGAGAACCGATCAAGCCTCCATAACGAATCGAAGTCATGGCCGTTCCATCACCGGCATGAGCCGTGGTACCTGACCGAGTGGCCACAACTGGCTGAATCACCGGTGCCTGAGGCCGAGGAGCTACCGGCTCGGAGTATGAGCGATAGGAGTCCGGGCCCCTCCTCCGCCTGAGAAGTAGCCGGGGCAACCGATAATAAACCCGCTCCGGCAATGTCGTCCATGAATCCCGCTATTCCGATCAAGGCATCCCGGAGATCCGGGGTAATCAAAGCCTCTCCCGGGACCTGAGCTGGGCCCACCGGAGCTGCTGGAATCGGAACCTCCTCGTCAATCTCAATATGGGGCTCCACCTCTCGGGTAGCTGCCTGGGGCTGAGCTCTACCCCTACCACGGCCTCTGATACGGCCTTGGCCCCTGCCCCTCACGGGAGCTGCCCGGGGCTCGGGCTGCTGGTCAGCGGACGAAGAAGCGCGTGTCCTTACCATCTGCGAAAGGACAGAATAGAAATTCAATCAGTAATTGAGGAACAAGTCGCACGACAAGAAAGAACAAATGAGAGACTTTTTCCTAACTCAATAGACTCTGGAGGACAAGTACGGACGTCTCCGTACCTACCTCTCAAACTCTACTAAGCTTGTTCGTGAGTGGTGAGACCTATGTAACCTAGAGCTCGATACCAACTTGTCACGACCCGGATTTTCCCCCAACATCGGGATCGTGATGGCGCCTACTCGTGGTAGCTAGGGAAGCCACTGTATTCATACTATCCTGTTTTTAACACAATATTAATTAAATAAATACGGAATACTTTATCGAAATGGAAATAACTAATTACAAAGTGAAAATCATACCGAAATCCTCTACCCAAGACGTGGAGTCACCAACTCACAAACTACTACGGAATACTACACATAAAAGTCTGAAGGAAATATAACATAATTTTGTTTGTCTCGGAACAAAGAGACTACAGCTATTAACATAAATAAAGAAAGAGACGCCGGGCCTGCGGACGTCTGCAAGCTACCTCGGTCTCAAATGTGATCAACTCCCACGCAATCTATTTACTGCCGCTGCTGCTCCTGATCGTAACCTGGACCTGTGCAAAAACGCACAGAAGTGTAGCATCAGCACAACCGACCCCATGTGCTGGTAAGTGCCTGGCCTATCCCGGCGAAGTAGTGACAAGCCTAGGACCAGACACTCATATAAACCTGTGCAATTCAATATATATATATGTGTACCACAAAATAACAAGAAATAATCAAGTATTAACACAATAAGGAATACCTTAAAGAATTCAACAATTAATCACAGTTAATAATTTCACAAGGAAAACAAAGTATAATGTAAACACAAGTAATATCACTTCAAGAAATAGCAAGCAGTTGCACAGCATCACCCTTCGTGCTTTTACTCTCATCCTCACATCCATAGTACGGCATGATCCTTTGTACATGGTTCAATAACAGGGCACGGCATGATACTTCGTGCATAATTAATAATAGGGCACGGCATGATCCTTCGTGCATAATCAATAATAGGGCACGGCATGATCCTTCGTGCATAATCAATAAATAAACATGGCACGGCATTAACCTTCGTGCATAAATAAATAAACATGGCACGGCATCACCCTTCGTGCATTATCACTCTTTCTCACCCAAATAACAATCACAGTTAAGGGCAAAGAAAGAAGCAGTAATTCATAAACTGTCCCAACAAGGGCAATCAATAATTATCTTCACAACAAGTCCCGACAAGGGAGAACAATAACAATTTCATCTGTAATATATCTCAAAATAATCATTTTTCAACGACTCACGGTCATATTAGACGCCAATGTATGGATGCTCGTCACCACAGCCCATACACCGCACTCGATCACATAACACATAACACATAATCTTATTCCCTCAAGCTAGGATAGAACAAACACTTACCTCGAATGCTTATGAACAATTCAATCCGTGGAAATGTCTTTTCTTTCAATTTGGCTCCAATCCAACCGTATCTATACACAATTGATTTAATATCATTAATTCTACTCCACAAACTAATTCTTAATACCAAATACAACTTTTACAACATTCTGCCATGAATAGTGAATTTCAACCCCGGGCCCACATGGTCGGAATTCGGGGTTAGGACCAAAATCTGGTTACCCATCCCCCCACGAGTTCATGTATATGATTTGTTCCAAAATCGGACCTCAATTCGAGGTCCAATTCCCCAATTTATGAAAAACCCTATTTTCTAACAAAAACAAGAATTCTACCATGAAAATCATTGATTTCTTATGAAAAACATGTTTAATGATGTTAGGAATTGAAAGAATTAAGTAAAAAGTGACTTACAATCGTTTTGATGAAGAAGAAATCCTTGAAGAATCGCAAATGGGTGTTTCGGTTTTGTAAAATGTGAAGAAATGACTGAAATTCGTATTTTTCAGGTCTCTGTGTTCGCATTTGCGAACATGGGTTCGCAATTGCGAACCCCGGCCAATTTCTGGAGTTTGAAAAATAAGCTAAGGGTGGGAAGTTCGCATTTGCTAACATAAGTTCGCATTTGCGAACACTGGCAGTCACAGGGATGTTCGCATTTGCGAACCAAGGCAACACTGGGGACCTTCGCAAATGCGAACAATTGTTCGCATTTGCGAACAAGGCTGGCTTCGCATTTGCGAACAATGGTTCGCATTTGCGAACCAAGGCAGCACTGGGGACCTTCGCAAATGCGAACAATTGTTCGCATTTGCGAACAAGGCTGGGCCAAAGGGGGCTTCGCATTTGCGATGAATGTTCGCATTTGCGAGCATGTCCCCTTCGCAATTGCGAGAAATACTTCGCAATTGCGAAGCCAACAGCTCGGTGAAAAACCAGCAGTTCAAAAATTCAGAATTTCATCCAACGGCCTATCAAATCCTTACCCGAGCCCCCCGGGCTCCAATCCAAACATGTACACAACCTCAAAAACACATTATGGACTTGTTCGTGCGATCATATCGCCAATATCACTTCGTTTTAATCAAATCAAGCCTCAAACTCATGATTTTCATACCTTTGGTTTTCAAAACTTCTTAACTTGGAACTCAAGGTCCAAAACATCTCAAACGACATCCAAATGTCACCAAACTTTACAGAAATCACATATATAATATTTAAGACTTGTACCGGGCGTCGGAACCAAAATACGAGCCCGATACCAAGGTCAATTAATTTATTTCCTTTAATAATTACATCAAAAACAATTTCACATAAAAATTCATAACTTGGGCTCTAGGCCTCGAATTCGACTCCGGACGCATGTCCAAGTCCCATATTTTCCTACGGACCTCTCGGGACCATCCAATCTCGGGTCCGGATCCGTTTACCAAAAATGTTGACCGAAGTCAACCATATCAATATTAATATCATTTTTATCCAAATTTCTCATAGAATTCATATTTTCTATCAAAAATTCTTTCCGGCTACATGCTCGGATCGTGCACGTAAATCGAGGCAACATAGAATGAGGTTTTCAAGGCCTCAGAAGCTCGAAATGATTAATTAAATAAGTGATGACCCTTTGGGTCATCACATCTGCAGATTAGAGCCACTGCAGAAACTAAGAGCCACTGCAGAAACTAAGAAGCTTAGAAAATCACAATGCTTAATCCCGGACAACGCCTAGCAAATTAGAGCCACTGCAGAAACTAAGAAGCCCACAAGAGCATAAACTATCCGATAACAATCTAGGCATATACCAATCACTAAGCATATCAGCCAAGAATGCAGCATGGTTTTGCACAAGAAGCTGGTCTTTTAGGCACTGAAGCAACTTTAAAGCCATGAAATATAGCATGCTACATAGACAGATGTTATAACATATGCTTCACAGTCATATACAACTAATAAGGTAGTCAAATCAGCGAAGGTTTAACAAACAAATAAGATCAGTGTAAACTGAAATGACGGCTCAACAGTTATTAAAATCAGACATGGTTCTTCGGAAGCTAAATGCACGTCTGATTCAATCGATTATTTGTGTGTTTATCTGTAGAATTCAAGGATGCATGGGTGCAAATGCCAATAATTTAACCATGGCTAATACTGCATCGTATGAAAGTGGTGATCGACATATACAGTGGCAAGAGCTATCCAAACACATAATTTTCCTTGGATTTTTCTAATCTCAATATTTTGGATTTATCTCTTGATTGATTTTGAGTATTAATTAAAACATATATAAATTGTATTATGAAAATTATTGGCCTTTGATCTTAAGGGTTCTAGTACTAATAAGAAAAGCAGTTCAGAAGCGAAGGAAATATCAGGTCACACTACTAGTGACATTTGTCCACCCTTCTCTTTACGCAGCAAAAATAATAACAGATACAATTTTTTTCTGTTAGTTTAATATCATTGCGGTTCTTATAAGCGTCTTGCTAAATGACGTAAAAGGAGTGGTCAAACTTCAGGCAAATACAGAACTGTATTTTGTGATATGAATCGAACCAGAACTTCAGGCAAATACAGAATTGTCCAAACACACCAAAAAAATAGTCCAAACAGACAAACAATACAGAACTATCCCAAACACAAAACTGTCCAAAACAGACCAGAATCGCACCAGAATTTCAGAATCGCACCCGAACATAAATTTCAGAATCGATCAGAATTTCAGAATCGATCAGAATTTCATAATCGCACCAGAACATGTACCAAACCAACAACTTATTGTCATAAAGATAATTAAAGAAGGAGAAGATGAAGAAAATAATTGTCAAGAAGGATGGGAGAAGATTCAAGTCGCTTAGAAGAAGAAATATCAAAAAGGAAGAGTATAAAAACATTAAGAGTAAATTACCTGTTGCATTTTGGTCATAAGAGCACCCAGTTGTTCTTGGATCTTCTTGGCTACTTCTACACTGACCCTGTTCTCTACTTCCAGATTCACATGTTCAAGCTTTTCATCCAATTTTCTTTGTAACTCTTGCTCCATGTTCCTATTCAACTCTGCAACCTTTTGTTCACGTTCCTCTTGCAACTTTTGATCCATATCAGCTTGCATCTCTTGACACACGGTTTCTAATACAGAAGACATACTAGCCTCTATGTTTGCCGCTTGCGTGTGACTACTTTTTGGAGGCTTCTTTCCATAACCTTTACCACGAACATAGCCTGTCCTTTCACCAAGAACAGATAATAAAATCTCATATTTATTCATGGGATGCTCGATCTCTTCAGATTGTTGGTGAGACACAAGTTCCTGGAGCTGACACTGCAATTACGCATAGCTATTTACACCAAAACTAATAAAAAAGAGTAAAAGATAGTAAGCTATTAATTTAAGAATATTACGTTAATCTGCCGGGATTGTGGATCCACCCATATTGTTTCTCCTCTATCATTTTTACGTGTATGTTGGATCTCCCAAACTCTATCCGGTGGTTCCTTTTCTCCCGTAGCAGGATTTTTCTAATATATAGTTCAACATGGAAATAATACATAATCAAAATAAATGAATATATAAATTACAAAGATTTTTAATTAATAACATGAAAGTAAATATATTTCACCGTCGATTCCTCTACTTCTGCAAAAGACCTCGTACCACAAGCATGCTTAGTTATCTGCTTTTCCCTAATCTTTCTATTTCTCTCACTTACAACCTGCATTAAGTCAATGATTAAGAAGCCATTATTGAAAGGGCAGTGAACCAAACATTGTTATTAAGATACCTTAAATTCCGGACTTCCAAAATACGCTACTAAGTATTTCCAGTCCTCTAGCTCAACATCTATAGGTCGACGAGACAATATGTTTCCTTCAGCAACATGGCGAGAGTAGAAAATGCTCAGTCGAGCTTTCCAAGCTCTGAAAAGCCGTCGCATAGTATCGATAAGAAAGGCTTGAAGCTTATGCTCTCGCACGCCGCCAAGAACTTCAAATTTATCCTGAACATAGATGTACCATTATATTTTATATTCTAACCACAAAAATAAATGATGCAACATGAAGTCGATACGATATTAAAAATAACGTTACCTTGATCTTAAACCACATTGCTTCTCCATGTTTTGAAACAATCTTTTGCCAATTTCCATCACGGAACGAGACAGTGCTCCTCATGATTAAACCACAATAATTTACAATATCTCTGGCACCAGGACCTATTGCTCTATCAATATCATCTGGAATTGTAATTGTAATTTTTCCGCCATACTTAGTTTTTATATCTACTGTTTTGGATTCATATTTCCCTCTTCCTCTCTTTTTACTGCTGGAAGAAACTATACAAAGATAAAATAGTATATGTGATCAATCTACATAGGTGCAGTCATGTTAGAAAGAAACTGGAAAAATTGGGCAGATAATTAAAGGCAACAAAAAAAAATCGCCAGCATTTCGGCACTTTTCGGATGTTTAGAAAGAAAAAGAAGAAGAAGAAGAAGAATGAAAATCAAAATTGCAGAACTTCAACTTCAGAAGAAAGAAGTTGCTGGTGAAGAAGAATAAAAACTGAATACTCCAAAACTAACCTGCACCATTATCATTTTCAACTTCAGGAGAGGGAAGCACACTTCTGTCCAGATTCCTTGACGATACTGTCTCTATAGAAGGTCTCTGCAAATGGTTACTTGATATTCATCCTGTCTCTAGAGGTTGTTGACTAGGATTATTTGATTCTCCTGTCTCAGGAGATGCTGCAGTATTCCCTATTGGTTGTACTTCTGGCTGAGACACAGATGTTGCAATATTCCTTATTGGTTGTACTTGTGGCTGAGATATCGCTCCAGCATTACCACGTCCTTGAAAATGGCCACGTCCCCGACCAGTTCCACTTCGACCTTTACCTCGTCCTGTCATTTGGACCCTCCTGCATGATGTAGAAAAACATCAGTAAGAATAGAAGTGCACTGCAATCTGCACATATTGAAAGAGGCAACAAGCAGTTCAAAGGTTCATGCAGGCCAACAACAATCTGCACATAATGAAAGAGCCAACAAGTAGTTCAGATTATCTAAATCATTACAAAGGATTTTGCATAACATGGTAAGTTAAATACTTCTTCCAATTCATAACATGGTAAGTTGTTGCTACAAATGCACTGCAAAGGATTCTGCATTGATTATTACAACTTGGCAACTAACGATAACATTTCACAAAAGCTTAATATATAATCTAGTTATGAAATTAAAATTTACAAGCATAATGAATTAATTTCATTGTCATGTTTCAAAATATAGAGAACTTTTGAAAACAAAAAGTAAACATCTATATTATCTCGCTTCAAGTCTTCAAGAGCATCATCAATATCTTATCTATCATTATCAAAGCCAATCTTCTTCGCTTTCTTCACCCTCGGATATATCTATATGATTGTCATTAATAAAATCTTCTTCTTCTTCATCCTCAGATGTATCTATAAGATTGTCATTAATAAAATTCTCTTCATCATCATGCACACTTGTTTGTGCTTGTTTGCTTGCATGATTGTTGTTAACACTTTGTGGTTCAACATCATTCTTGTGTAAAGACAAACCAATATCATTTTCATGGTCATTGGTACGCAAAATGTTCAATTCAGCTTCCTCTTGTTGATAAGCTCCTTCATTCAGCAATGCTTCCTCATCAACTTCTACACAATCATCATTTTCAGGCATATTGAAAAGGTCACGAGGATTTGTCTTTACAACTACAAGCCACTCTTTATCAACCATGTCGTCCAAGTAAAAGACTTGTTCACACTGAGATGCCAATACAAATGGCTCGTTTGTGTTCAAGGCACAATGAGTATTCACACTTGTGAAGCCATATTTATCAATCTTATATCCCCTTCCCAATCGAGCCACGTCCCACCAGTGACACTTGAATAAATAAACTTTCCTATTTCCAATATAGGACAACTCGTAAATGTCCTCCAATACACCGTAATACTCCTTATTAGAGTCTAAATCATCTCCTCTCACGAGGACTCCACTATTTTGTGTTTTTCTTCTCATCTCAAGATCTCTTGTATGGAATCTGAATCCATTCACCACAAATTTGGAATAGCGATGCACCATTGGTGCAGGACCAACGGCTAAGCATATGAGCTCCTCGTTTGCGCGGCCTTGTGCAGCTAGTACAAAGACCTACAAGCCAAACAACATCGTTGTAACTAATAACGTCGTCGTAATATTACAATAATATTTAAAATGTCACTTAACTAGACACCTACACGTGCACAAAACCAATCAACAAACCCATTGTTATGCATCCCAACACTCATTGAACCTTGTCTTCCAATCTCTCCTTGGTATTCCCTATAGTTTGACAATGGAGTCAGTCAAGATAATGTTGTTGAAACATTTAAATGTGAGCCTATCTTGAGATTAATATGATACTTACTCCATGAATGGCAGAACCTCTTCACAATTTTGAAGCACATACATACATGCTTGTTTGAACTCATCATGAGAGAGTGTGATGCCTTTTGAACCACCTTTTTCCTGCCCACTTTTTTTGAGGATAGACATCTCCCCATTTGACATAGATCCATCGTCATTCCTGGCGGGTTTGTTGAACTTGGTTGACATATTCTTTAAGTATCTGGAGCAAAATGTGAGACTTTCCTCAGCCAAATAACCTTCAGCAATTGAACCTTCTGGATGAGCATTATTGCGAACATATGACTTTTGTGTTTGCAAATACCTATATTGAAATAACTCATCAGTATAATGTGCCAATAAAATTATGGCATTAACATTATATAATAACTACCTCTCAAAAGGGTACATCCATCAAAATTGAGCTGGTCCACCAAGCTTTGCCTCTCTTGCCAAGTGAATTGGCAAATGAACCATGACATCAAAGAATGCCGGCGGGAAAATAGTTTCAAGTTTGCATAATATGCATGCACATTCAGACTCCAAGATGTCAAGACCTTCGATTGTCAAGGTCTTAGAACATAGATTCTTGAAAAAAATTCCAAGCTCTATAATTGGTTCACACACTTCTTTGGCAATAAACCACGTATTGCAACTAGGAGAATGTTTTGCAATAATACATGGTGATCATGACTTTTTAATACATAGATATTTTTCTCTAATATGTTTACACACCTTGAAATATTTTATGAAAAAGCATCAGGAACCTTCATATTAGCCAAAAAATGGCATAACTTCAACTTCTCCTCTGAGGACAATGCGTAACATGCTGCCGGTAACAATACATTATCCCCATCCTCAATTGGATGCAATTCTTGCCTAATACCAAGGTCCAACAAGTCATATCTACTTTTTAATGTGTCCTTTGTCTTTCCAACCATATTCATCAAAGTTGATATTATATTGTCAGATACATTTCTCTCTATGTGCATCACATCAAGGTTATGTCGTAACAAAAGAGTACTCCAGTAAGGCAATTGAAAAAATATACTTTTCTTCCTCCAATTGTAAGCACTTTTGGGGAAGTCACGTTTTCACTTTTTTCCCTTCCCAAAACTCACATTGCCCAAGCCCTGTAATTGCATAAGTGCTTCATCGCCTGTTAAAGGAATAGGTGTAACCCTCTTTTCTACCTTTCCATCAAATTTTCTCCTATTTCGGCGCTATGGATGCTCCATTAGAAGGAAGCGACGATGACTCATATAACACAACTTACTACGTAAAGAAACTGATTGTGTGTCTTTATGACAACAAGGACATGCAAGCTTGCCTTTTGTTGACCATCCTGAAAGGTGCCCATATGCAGGAAAGTCATTAATCGTCCACATTATAGCTGCACGCATCATAAAATTAGATTTTGAGTAGGTGTCACACCCCAAATCGGGAACATGACCGACGCCTGACCGGGTTGCCCCAGTCAAGCGGACCTGGGTGCCTTTCATTCCCACGCGTTACCCCTGTGTTGATTGTTTCTCATTAACCAAATATCTTACTAACCATGAATGATTTCACATTAAACAAATAAAACCATACGAGTGATTCATTAACAAGTTTGCGGTTTTACAACGCCCGACATAACATAATATATACATAAGACTAGATTCCCACAGTTTACATGTCTACAGAGCCTCTAGGATACAAAAAGGGGAATACAATACTTGCCGGTAACAAGGCTCCGGATATACCTTACAAAACCAAAATGAAATCTAAACAGAAGTGGCATGAACCACATAGGGCCCCAAAGAAGAAAGGGGCTCACCAAAACAGGCAGTGGAAGGAGAAGGATACTACTGTCGATGAGCTGAAGTGCCTGCTACTGATCCACCTACAATCATAACACGAATGTAGCACCCCCGGCAAAAGGGACGTCAGTACACTTGAATTGTACCGGTATGTATGGACAAACTTTGTCCCAAGTAAACTCAAGCCATTAAATTACATCAAAACTAATCAAGCCAGCCAACCATGTTTTCCACCTTTTACTCATTTCAGATAAGCCTCAACATAAGCACGTTCAAGGTCAACAAATAGAACAATAACCAATCAACCACATAAATTGCAAGTAGTCAAACATAGGGGCAATCAGTGCCCCCCCCCCCCCAGGTTGCAAACTCTCCTGCTGTATCCTTTCACAATTTCACATCATTGATTTCGATCACTTTCCATCCTTATTACCCCTGACCACACTTATTACCTCGGCTACCTTTATCACCCCAACCCACACCTTATTTCCTCATGTTGCAGCGCGCAACCCGATCCCACCTTACAGTTTAAAACACAACAATTTCAAATAGAAGATAAGGCACTACACACCATTTCAACAAGTTCAAATAAGAAACTTGCACATTGTTTCATGTTCTCAATTACTTATCAAGCCAATATCACAACCAAGTTACAATATTTCCATAATTAAGAATATTCACACAAGTATGTTCAATAATTTTCCACAATTCAAGTGTTTTATCTCTTCCCACAAGGTGCCATATAGGCCATCATAACCATTATTCACAATTCTCTACCCAGTTCAACTCTCATTTACCTTTCTGTTCATATTCCATACCACATCACTCATATTTCAACAACAACTTTGAATATCCAACGACAACATCAAGAATTTCACACAATTTGTCAAATTAACACTAACCAAACAAATTTTACATATATAGGCGATTTCACAAGAATCAAAATTAGCCATACATACCTGGTACCGAGTTTTCTTCCTTTAACTTCCTACTTTATGCTTACCCAAGATATCCTACTCTTGCCAACCTTGTTCTTGAAGACTCTTACTTCTACTCTCTTCTTTTTACTAGAAATCAAGTTCAATAATCATGCATGAGTGTAAAAATTCTATTTTCAAAAGTTATTATATGCAAACCTCTCTTTACCCAATTTAAAACTGAAAATCAAAGAAAATAGTTAGGGTTTTTACCTTGAAAAGATTGGGAAAGTTGAATCCTTGCCCTAGGATCCCTTGGAATTAAGTGGTTGGAACAATCTTTGAAGATGAAGTACTTCTCTCTCTAAAACCCCTCTATTCTCTCTCTAATTTTGATAAGATGATATGAGAAAATGAGGGTGAAAGGTGTTATATTAAATAAGAGATCGGGTCAAAATGTTACAAAAATCTGGGCCGGGGCGAATCTGCGTTGCACTTTGCGACCGCAGAATCAACATGCGGTCCGCATAGTGACCGCAGAATGGCCTCAAAAATTACTCAAGGTCTGTTACAGAATGCGACCAATATGCGGTCCGCATTCTTGATCTGCGGTCGCAAAGTGCACCGCAGATTCATCATGCGATCCATTATCGACCGCATTTTCAACATGATTTTGGGAAACTTTCTGGTAAGCTTTGCGGCAAGAATGCGGTTCGCATAGCAGATCTGCGGTCGCATTCTTGACCGCAAAATTGACAATTTTCTGGAAAAATGATTCTCTACATTTTTTAAACTTAAATCACTACCAAGGGTCCGAATCGTGGCGAGCAAGCTCGCCGTGAAGAATTCTACGCATTCCTAACACATTATTCGGACCATGACACTATAGCTACTATGTTTTATGCACAAAAACTTTTGCGGGGCCTTACATCCTTCCCCCCTTAAGATCATTCGTCCTCGAATGAGGATTTTGAAATAAATGAGTTGGTTTTGAAAGACATGATATGCAACTACCAAAATTTTGACTAACTCTTATATTTTAGAAAAATTTCGCCAGGAGTTTCCTTTGTATTATGGACATATCCACCTGTCAGAGGGCCCCCGAAACACATTACCAAACAACAATACACAAATACAACATTTCCCACAACTGGTATACACTTTCTTACCTCAACGAATGCACATATTCTATCACATTGTTACAATTGCACAAAAACTAGTCACTTCAATGAATTCTTACCTTATTTAACCATTTTAACACCATGTACACTCAACAAACCATTACCAATCTACACTTACTATTAGTTGTTTAGTTAACACGCGAATATTTATAAGGATTTCATTTATCAAGAAAGGTTCAAGTGACCCAAGGCAACAACACATTTAACTCATTACAAAGTGAAGGAGACTTTACTAATACTAAGAGGGACACAACTTGGACAAGATGGCAGTTACTAGGAGCAGAAGGGTCACCTAATTTCTTCTAGGCTTGATCAAACAAATGGGGGTACTTTTCTTTCATCTCTTTTTCTGCTTCCCATGTGGCCTCCTCAACTTGTCGACTTCGCCACAATACTTTAACAGAGGCAACTTCCTTATTTCTCAATTTACGGACTTGCCTATCAAGAATGGCAACTGGAACTTCTTCATATGACAAATCTTCATTAACCTCTATAGCTTCGACTGGCATGATGGTAGATGGATCTCTTATCACTTTCTTCAACATGGACACATGGAATACCGGGTGCACTGATGACATCTTAGGAGGCAATTCTAGCCTATAAGCAACTTGACCAATCCTTTGAACGATCCGATATGGCCCGACATACCTAGGACTCAATTTCCCTTTCTTTCCGAATCGCATGACTCCCTTCATAGGAGATACCCTTAAGAACACCCCAATCATCGACTTGAAACTCCAAATCACTTCGGCGAACGTCTGCATAGGATTTTTGATGACTCTGTGTTGTTTTCATTCTCTCCTGAATAAACTTGACCTTTTCCATAGCTTCGTACACCATATCTGGCCCTAGTAATTCCGCTTCACCTACCTCAAACCACCCTATTGGCGACCTACATCTTCTCCCATACAATGCCTCAAATGGGGCCATCTGAATGCTAGCATGATAGCTATTATTGTAAGCAAATTCTATCAGTGGCAAGTGTTCATCCCAATTACCTTTAAAATCTAAGACACAAGCCCGTAACAAATCTAAGACACAAGCCCGCAACATATCTTCAAGCGTCTGAATAGTCCGCTGAGATTTACCTGAGTTCCCAAACCTTGCTGAAACTTCTTCCAAAAATTTGCCGTGAACTGAGCCCCACGATCCGAGATAATAGAAAGTGGAGTGCCATGAAGCCTTACTATCTCCTTGATGTACAACCTTGCATATTGCTCCGCGGTATCAGTGGACTTGACTGGCAGGAAGTGAGCTGATTTGGTGAGTCGATCCACTATCACCCATATTGAGTCAAACTTACGCTGAGTGCGAGGTAACCCCACCACAAAATCCATATTGATCATCTCCCATTTCTACCTTGGTATTTCTATACGCTGAGTTAATCCACCGGGCCGTTGATGCTCGGCCTTCACTTGTTGACAGTTCGGACATTTAGCTACAAAGCTTGCCACATCCCTTTTCATACCGTTCCACCAATAAATCTCCTTAAGGTCATGATACATTTTCGTGGAACTTGGGTGTACCGAATACCTGGAAATATGAGCCTCTGCCATTATCCTCTCCCGAAGCTCGTCCACATCCGGAACACATAGCCTACCTTGGCACCGCAATACACCATCCTCGCTGCTGAGTACAAATGATGAGGTCTTGTTATTCACAACTGCTTCCTTCACCCGAACCAATGCTTGATCCATGAACTGTTTTCCTTGATTTCCGCGACCAGTGATGATTCTGCTCCATTATGCACCAAAACATCCCCCTCGTCTGACGCCGAGATACGAACCCCCAAACTGGCTAATTGGTAAACCTCCCGAGCCAGGGGTCTCTGATCCATACCCAAATGAGCCAAACTACCCATGGATTTTCGACTAAGAGCGTCGGCTACCACATTTGCCTTCCCTGGATGGTACAATATGTTCATATCATAGTCCTTGAGCAGCTCTAACCACCGCCGCTGTCTCAGATTCAGCTCTTTCTGCTTGAACAAATACTGGAGGCTCTTGTGGTCTGAAAACACATCTACATGTACCCCAAAAAGATAGTGTCGCCATATTTTCAAGGCAAACACAACAGCTGCAAGCTCCAAATCATGCGTCGGATAATTCTTCTCATGGTTCTTGAGTTTCCTAGAAGCATAAGCTATAACCTTTCCGTGCTTCATCAATACATATCCCAAACCGACTCTGGAGGCATCACAATAAACTACAAATCCCTCTGTGACTTCTGGCAAGGCCAATACTAGTGCCGAGGTCAATCTTGACTTCAATTCTTGGAAACTTTTCTCACATACATCGGACCACTGGAACTTAACTGCCTTCTGCGTCAGTTTTGTCAATGGGGAAGCGAGGGTCGAGAACCCCTCTACAAACCTCCGATAGTACCCTCCTAAACCTAAGAAGCTACGAATCTCTGTCGGGGTCGTGGGTCTAGGCCAATCTTTCACTGCCCCAATCTTCTGAGGATCCACCTGAATTCCCTCACTGGAAATAACATGCCCTAGAAAGGCTACGGACTCCAACCAAAACTCACATTTTGAGAACTTGGCATACAATTGATGCTGAAGAAGGATCTGCAATGCTGCTCTGAGGTGACCGGCATGATCTTCCCTACTCCGAGAGTAGATGAGGATGTCGTCAATGAATACAATCACAAAGGAATCTAGGAATGGCTTGAAAACACGATTCATAAGGTCCATGAAAGCTGTTGGGGCATTGGTTAGCCCAAAAGACATGACCAAAAACTCGAAGTGACCATAACGAGTTCTGAAGGCGGTCTTAGGAATATCCTGCTCCCAGATTTTTAACTGGTGGTACCCAGACCGTAAATCAATCTTTGAGAAGAACTTCGCTCCCTGCAATTGGTCAAACAGGTCATCTACTCGAGGTAAAGGATATTTATTCTTGATGGTGACTTTGTTGAGCTGCCGATAATCAATACACATTTGAAGTGACCCATCCTTCTTTCTGACAAAGAGAACCGGAGCACCCCACGGCGACACACTCGGTCGTATGAACCCTTTCTCTAATAAATCCCTCGACTGCTCCTTTAACTCCCTTAACTCTGCTGGCGCCATTCTGTATGGTGGAATGGATATTGGCTGAGTATCTGGCAATACATCGATCCCAAAATCAATCTCCCTATCCGGCGGAATGCCTGGAAGCTCATCCGGAAACACTTCAGGAAATTCATTCACAATCGGCACGGACTCGAGGGTAGGCACCTCTGAGGTGGTGTCCGTCACCCGAACCAAATGATAGATACACCCCTTCTTAATCATCTTCGAAGCCTTAAGGTAGGAAATAAACCTACCCCTTGGCACTACACCATTTCCTCTCCATTCAATAACTGGCTCGTTAGGGAACTCGAGCCTCATAACTCTCGTCCGACAGTCAAGCTTGGCAAAGCATGAATAGAGCCAATCCATCCCCATAATTACACCAAAATCAACCATCCCAAGCTCAATAAGATCGGCTGTGGTAACATGACCACTCACCGTGACAACACAATTTCTATAGACTCGTGAGGCAGTAATAGAATCACCAACCGGAGTCGACACAGAGAACGGCTCATGAAGCTGTTCGGGTTTTATCCCAAAACTTGAAGAAATGAATGGAGTGACATAAGATAAGGAGGACCCTGGATCAATAAGGGCATAGCAATCAATAGTCTGAACAGACAGGATACCTGTAACAACATCTGGAGAAGCCTCGGTATTTTGGCGGCCACTCAGTGCATAGAATCGGCTAGGTCCACCCCTACCCTGAGCTCCACCCCTAGCTGCACCACGCCCTGCTGATGCTGGAGTACGCGCTGATGATGTAGCAGCCGAAGAACCGGATGACTGAGCAGATCCCCTACCTATACCCTGACGGGGTGCACGACAGTCCCGCTGAATGTGACCTCTCACCCCGCACCCGAAGCACACTGGAAGGTCAAGGTAGCAAGTCTCCGTATGAAATCTCCCACACTTGGGGCATGTAGGTCTCCCCTGCTGCTGGGATCTCACCCCAGGATGACCAGACTGACGAGACCTCCTGCTATCTGAACCGGGTCTCGAATGACTGCCCTGCTGATGACTGTGCACAGATGGCGGTGCACTCGCGGAGGACCGAGCATATGACTGGGATGGCCCTGATGACCCTCTCCCTGGAAGTGATCTCCCTGAATGACCCATTGACCGGGCTCTGCTGCTACTCTCCCTTTCTGCACGAATCTTCAATTTCCTGGCCTCTATGGCCTGAGCAAACCCCACAATCCTCCCATAGTTCATGTCTGAGTGCAAAGCTGCTGTGGCGGCCTCATTCACTACCAAAGGGCTAAGGCCCCGAACAAACCGTCGAACCCGGGCATCCATGGTCGACACTAAATGAGGAGCGTACTTGGACAACCTTACGAACTCCATGTGATACTCCCAAACACTCATACCGCCCTGTTTGAGGACCTCGAACTCCGTGGCACGGGCTGCCATCACCTCGGCAGGCAAGAAGTGGTCCATAAATGCATCTACAAACTCATCCCATCCGGCCGGAGGGCTCCCTTCTTCACGGGAATCCTCCCACATTTCGAACCATGAACGTGCCGCTCCCTTCAGCCTGTAAGAGGCCAACTCTACCCCCTCTATATCTGTAGCTTTCATCACTCTGAGGGTCTTGTATATCTCATCAAGGAAGTCCTGTGGGTCAGCCTCTGGATCGGTACCTGAAAATTCTGGAGGGGCCAATCGCAAGAACTGGTGGACTCTGGAGCCAAAGGAATCTCCCTGTCCGCAGGAGGATGCAGGGGCATCATGGGATCTCTTGGCCTGGGCGGCCACTAACTGTGTTAACATATGAATGGCTCCCCTAAAATCTTCATTAGAGATACCAGAGCCCGAAGCGGGAACTGTATCTGAGTCAGGAACACTGGCAGGAGGAATGGTGGCATTCTCTGCCGCAGCTGGAATAGGGACACTTGGGTTTTGAACAGATGGGCCAAGCAAATTCGGGACTGGTAGGTCATTCTCTCCCACGGCATCGGGTACATGATTAACAACCGCACTTGGGCCGGCATTGGCCCTAAGGCCGAATAAGCCTTCTTCTTAGGTGCCATATTCTGAAAATTTTGGAACAAGGCGCGAATTAGACACAGATATTTCCACATTGCACTTTACCGCACGATATAGATTAACAAATAAATAGGTAAATTCCTAAATGCCCGTGTAGCCTCCAAATTATCTGATGTGGTCGACAACACACCGATAAGAAGGGCACTACTAGACACGGCTCCGAGACATCCTAGGACACTTTAAAACCTTAGGCTCTGATACCAAGTTTGTCACGCCCCAAATCGGGAACATGACCGGTGCCTGACCGGGTTGCCCCAGTCAAGCGGATCTGGGTGCCTTTCATTCCCACGCGTTACCCCTGTTTTGATTGTTTCTCATTAACCAAATATCTTACTAACCATGAATGATTTCACATTAAACAAATAAAACCATACGAGTGATTCATTAACAAGTTTGCAGTTTTTACAACGCCCGACATAACATAATATATACATAAGACTGGAGTCCCACGGTTTACATGTCTACAGAGCCTCTAGGATACAAAAAGGGAATACAATACTTGCCGGTAACAAGGCTCCGGCTATACCTTACAAACCAAAATGAAATCTATACAAAAGTGGAGTGAACCACAGAGGGCCCCGAGGAAGAAAGGGGCTCACCAAAACGGGCAGTGGAGAATGAAGGATACTACTGCCGATGAGCTGAAGTGCCTCCACCTACAATCATAACACGAATGTAGCGTCCCCGGCAAAAGGGACGTCAGTACACTTGAATTGTACTGGTATGTATGGACAAACTTTGTCCCAAGTAAACTCAAGCCGTTAAACAAGGATCACGATGACAAGACAGCCAATAGAATACTTCAAGAAATCAATTAAGCTAACTAACCGTGATTCCCACATTTTACTCATTTCAGATAAGCCTCAACACAAGCACGTTCAAGGTCAACAAATATAACAACAACCAATCAACCACATAAATTGCAAGTAGTCAAACATAGGGGCAATCAGTGCCCCCCAGGTTGCAAACTCTCCTGCTGTCTCCTTTCACAATTTCACATCATTGATTTTTGTATCAATTTTCAATAGCAATTTCGATCGCTTTCCATCTTTATTACCCCTGACCACCCTTATTACCTCGGCCACCCTTATCACCCCAACCCACACCTTATTTCCTCATGTTGCGGCGCGCAACCCGATCCCACCTTACAGTTTAAAACACAACAATTTCAAACAGCAGATAAGGCACTACACACCATTTCAACAAGTTCAAATAAGCAACTTGCACATTGTTTCATGTTCTCAATTACTTATCAAGCCAATATCACAACCAAGTTACAATATTTCCATAATTAAGAATATTCACACAAGTATGTTCAACAATTTTCCACAATTCAAGTGTTTCATCTCTTCCCACAAGGTGCCATATAGGCCATCATAACCATTATTCACAATTCTCTACCCAATTCAACTCTCATTTACCTTTCAGTTCATATTCCATACCACATCACTCATATTTCAACAACAACTTTGAATATCCAACGACAACATCAAGAATTTCACACAATTTGTCAAATTAACACTAACCAAACAAATTTTACACATATAGGCGATTTCACAAGAATCAAAATTAGCCATACATACCTGGTACCGAGTTTTCTTCCTTTAACTTCCTACTTTATGCTTACCCAAGATATCCTACTCTTGCCAACCTTGTTCTTGAAGACTCTTACTTCTACTCTCTTCTTTTTACTAGAAATCAAGTTCAATAATCATGCATGAGTGTAAAAATTCTATTTTCAAAAGCTATTATATGCAAACCTCTCTTTACCCAATTTAAAACTGAAAATCAAAGACAATAGTTAGGGTTTTTACCTTGAAAAGATTGGGAAAGTTGAATCCTTGCCCTAGGATCCCTTGGAATTAAGTGGTTGGAACAATCTTTGAAGATGAAGAACTTCTCTCTCTAAAACCCCTCTATTCTCTCTCTAATTTTGATAAGATGATATGAGAAAATGAGGGTGAAAGGTGTTATATTAAAGTAGAGATCGGGTCAAAATGTTATAAAAATCTGGGCCGGGGTGAATCTGCGGTGCACTTTGCGACCGCAGAATCAACATGCGGTCTGCATAGTGACCACAGAATGGCCTCAAAAATTACTCAAGGTTTGTTACAGAATGCGACCAATATGCAGTCCGCATTCTTGATCTGCGGTCTCAAAGTGCACCGTAGATTCATCATGCGATCGCATATCGACCGCATTTTCAACATGATTTTGGGAAACTTTCTGGTAAGCTTTGTAGCAAGAATGCGGTCCGCATAGCAGATCTGCAGTCGCATTCTTGACCGCAAAATTGACACTTTTCTGGAAAATGATTCTCTACATTTTTGAAACTTAAATCATTACCAAGGGTCCGAACCGTGGCGAGCAAGCTCGCCGCGAAGAATTCTACGCATTCCTAACACATTATTCGGACCATGACACTATAGCTACAATGTTTTATGCACAAAAAAGTTTACGGGGCCTTACAGTAGGAATCATAAGTTTCGACTCCATCCCACAATTCTTTCAACTCTTCAATCATTGGTTGCAAGTATATATCTATATCATTTCCTGGACACTTAGGGCGTGGAATAAGAAGTGTCATCATGAAATATGGATCCTCATACAATCCCATGGCGGCAGATTATATGTTGCTAGTACGACTGGCCAAATACTATGATTGGCACTCATGTTCCCAAAAGGTTGGAACCCGTCACTTGCTAAACCTAATCGAACATTTCTTAATTCAACTGAAAAGGTGGGATGTCGCTCATCAAAGGATTTCCATGCTATGGAGTCAGACGGATGTCGCCAGACACCATCATCAACATTTTTATCCTTGTGCCACCTCATCTTTTTTGCTATCTCTCTTGCCATGTACAATCTCTGAAGCCTTGGTTTGATTGGAAAATGTCGCAATACTTTGCAAGCTACTTTCTTGCCTTTGTTTTCTTCTGACTTCCATCTAGACTTACCGCACTTAGGACATAATTGGGCATTGGCATAATCGCGCCAATATAAAATACAATCATTCTCACATGCATCTATTTTGGTGTAACCCAAGCCTAGGTCACGAAGAACTTTCTTCGCTTCATAGAAAGAACTCGGCACAAATGAACCCTCCGAAAGAACTTCTTTAAAGAAACTCAACAGTTCATCCATTGATTTGTTGCTCCAATGATTAAGGCACTTCAAGTGAAGTAGTTTAACAACAAAAGATAACTTTGAGACTTTACTACAACCAGGATAAAGTTATGTCTGAGTATCTTCTAACAATTTGTAGAACTTTGCTGCATGTAAATTTGGCTCTTCATTGTCCATAGAAGTATTATTATTATCCTCCACGTTCGTATGTCCCCACGCATCGTGAATCATTTCTATAATATTATCCTCTTCAATGTTATCATCTTCTACTTCATTATTGAGTATTACGTTAGAATTTTCAATTCTAACTAACACTTCTCCATGCAAGTCCCACACTTTGTAAGAATCCCAGAAACCCTTTTTCAATAAGTCTCCTCTTACATCAGGCTTTAGCTTGAATGAAGTATTCATACACCCTTTACAAGGACATCGAATCATAGTACTTTCCCTTGGTTGACTAAATGCCCAATTAAGAAAGCCATCTACTCCATCTCTGTACCTTTGGTCACCTCTATTCCTAATATTCAACCAACTTTTATCCATACCTATATTTAGAATAATGGAAAGGTTAGTCCCTTATTATATTCCAGATTATAGTACAACCAAGATTTTACAACAACAACAACAACAACAAAGAAATTTACCAACTCCAAAACAACTTTACAACGAAAAATTCTAGCTAACGAACCCAAGAAAGATCCTCTACTTCAAACCATATTTTTAAGATTGTAAAAAAAATCAGAAATAAGAAGTTTTGAATGTTTTCTAGAATTCTTGAAATCTGATCTTTTTAGAGAAGAAGAAGAGAGAACTTTTTTGTGCAGTAAAATGATGCTGAATTTGAGATTTTTGGGCTGTTTTAGAGATAGGTTAAACAGAAAATAGTAATTTGAGATTTTTCGGTTGTCTCATCCTCTAGTCACATCCTGAACCGAGTGAACTATAACAAGCATTGGTACTACAATACATTTTTAAGGTATATATATACAACATTACAACAATCCCTATCGTTTGTTCAACGTATGTAGGGTAGCAGCAGAAGTTGCAGTACAGTAGAGAGAGAAGTGATGATGAGATTACAAAGACCTTTAATCTTTGTTACTGACCAAACACTGCAACCCATAGCAGTGGCATCAAAGGGGCTGTAATAAGGAGATCCTCTGCTCTTCTTAATTCACCTTGAATGTAGCGGGATATCACAATGTAAAACCATATAGATGGAAGAAATGGGGCTTCTTTTTATCGATAATCAGATGGGCTAACTCAAGTTGAAGTGTATCTTCATTTTGCCCAAAGACTACTAGATATATCAAAATCATGGAACATTGCACTTTGTCAAGTCTAATTAGGCCTTTACTGATAATAGATCATTACATCTCATTTTCTGGTATTTGATTTTTTGTTTGCATGTTTACATTCAATTAATTCGCTAACTCATTGATTTTCCTACGACTGTTATAGACTAACTCCTTCATAATTCAATTTAAGTATGGTTTTTCCATACCATTCTTAACTGCAAAAGGACCAACCTTTGGCTCCCCACACGGTTGTGGCCGGCTACACGGGAAGGAGCCCCTCTGCTTACAAGTTTGCTAAGGATTGGCAGCAGCAAACTGAGATTGCTAAGGCTTAATTCGAATTTGGATCTTGACATGTCGGTGGTTTTTAACCGTAGGCATTTTGCCAGGAAGTTGGTGGGCTTAAAATGAATTAGGTCGGGGTGGCTGGTGGTTTCGGGATCCCCGGCCTTTCTGAGTTAGGGAGGTTTCTTTCTCTCTCTTCGAAAAGTGCTTCTCTGCATTGTCTCTCTCCTTATTCCTTTATAGCAGTAGGGAAGATATAATAGTTGATGCTACGCTTGGGATAGGTTCCTCTTTGCTTAGAATCTTCTTCCGGGGAATTCAACTCTTCTTTCATAGATTGGGAACATAATAAGCACCAGTAGCCTATTGAGTTAGATGAGCTAGATGACTTTCATTAGCTCCTAGCGCAGCATTGATCTTGTTCTTTGTTTTATTAATTCACCAGCTATTAATCACACGTAATACCATCATTATTGCAGAAATTTCTAACTTGATTCTTGTCACTAAGCAAGGTATGGCATTCTTCTATTCCATTTAACATTTCATTTCTTACTTGGAGATTAGTTATGGTATTGAAAACTACTTTCTGATGATGTGTTAATCAACTTTGGGAAATAAATGGTTTCCATATATAGTTCTCTTGCGATAATCAGCACATTCGGTTGTCTTGCAAGATATATTTGTATCATATTCGCCTTAGAATCTTCAGTTCATTAAGATTACTTAACGTTTCAGAATAGAACAAGGTGAACGTAAAATTCAACCTCTTTCACAGTATCATCAGCATATGTTAGCATCAAAACAAAAATTGAAGCACAAGCCACAACCAAAACCAAACAAAAAAGGCTCCAGTTGCACCCAACGCCAGTTATGCGCACAATTTTTAACCAAACAGTTGGCACTATATCATTAATCATACAAACAGCACCAAAGACATGCATCTTGCAATGTTAACCACTTTACCTATAGAAAAGACTGATATAGAATAGGAGTATTCATTACATAAAAACACATGTGAATAATTTCCAGTCAATTTTAATAAATAACAGAGTCTGTTTTGTCAAAAGGTTACCTTATGCGTCTGGCCACAAGAGAACCGAGTGTACTAGTCGTTGCTTACAAGAGAACCGAGTGTACTAGTCGCTGCTTATGATTTTTTTTTTGTATTCCTGTAGATTATCAAATGGTTCAGAGAAATTCTAGATAAATCTAAGAATACAAATGTAAAATCACTGAAATAATGATAATCCCTAACTGCATGTTGAAAATTTTACCTTATTGAGTAAAGAATCCTTATTAAAAAAACCCAAACATAAATTTATATAAAATTAATGTAGGTTTCAGTTAAAAATATGCACAAAACTCAAAAATCTCGCTGAGATTAGGGAAAACTCAGCAACAAGATGAGAGAAATCGGATTGGAGCAAAAATCGATCAAATTTTTGATAAAAGAAAAAGGGAGAAATTAGGGATTTGACCACAAACTTGATAATTGAATTTCTTCTATTGATATGAGAGATTTGGAGCAACCCAGTCGTGATTTTAGAAGGAATTTTAGAGAGAGGGGGAGAGATTTGAGAGAGAGAAAGACATGGAAATATCTCTGCGTATAGACTTCGCATAACAGTCTATAGGGTAAAAGAGAGAGAACAATTTTATGTGATTTGAATTTTTATTTTATTTTAAATTAAAAATAACACAGTCTAGTAGAGACCCAGTCGCTCCAACACGCATTTAGTAGCGACAATTTACAGTCGCCACAAATAATATGGAGCCAAAATTTTAGTTTTCGCGGGGACTAAAAATTTCAGCCACATTACATGCGACCTCAGGAAAGTCGCTGCTAAATAATTACTTTTAGTAGCGACTTATAACATCGCTGCTAAATATGTTACTTTTGTAGCAATATTTAGGGTCGCCACTATATATTGCTGCTAAAAATCCAATTTGTTGTAGTGTATCTTTGAGCCTCATTTGCGCGGAAATCTTGGATGGATAATACAAGCGTCGCTTCCGTCATCAACCATAATTCCCTTAACATCAGTGTCAGCAATACGTAAAGTTATGACCAAAGCATCATAATGAGGAAAAGACAAACCGTCGGCATCGGACTTATCGAAGGTGACACTCTCTTCGAAGTCGTCATACCTTTCGTGGGCGATTGTTCATTTTAGTTTGTGCGAGGTAGTGAACTTTACTTGGTTGATTGTTGAATCGTCGCCTACTCCGATGATCATTTTGATGGTGCGTGATGGCGAAGGTGGCTTTGGCAGCCCTTGAGGTTGCTCTCGTCCTCGTGCGAAGTTGGTTTTCCCTTATCGATGAGCAACTCCCTCAAGTATCCTTATTTCAGCATTCTGACTACCTCCTGTCGTAGTCCTATGAAATCTTCGGTCTTGTGTCCTCGTTCCTGGTGGAACTCGCACAGGACGTTCGACTTCCTCGTGGCAGGGTCTTATTTCATTTTCTACGGCCACTATACCTTGGTGCCCAGCTTCTCCAGTGCGTACACTATTTTTGAGGGAGACACGTAAATGTTATGGGCAGATAATAAAGGTGGCCTCTGCATGGGTGGTGGCGAACTTGTCTGCCATTTCTTCGAATGTGGATATCGATATGGCTGGCAGCTGTGAGTACCATGTTAACACCCCACCCCTCCTATCAATGCTTCTTCAAACTTTTCAGTAACACGGATGGCACTTGTTCCTCGGACAGATCGTTACTCTTTATAGCGGTCACATAGTGGTGATCTTCGGGATCCGTCATCCCGTCATATATCCTTAAGTAAGGTGGGATCTTGAAGGTTTTCAAGATCGGGTGAGGGGCAGCCTCTACGCTATATGGTTGTTCGACGAATTTTCCCACATCGCGCTTCGGTAGTAACTTTGGAGCGCCGTGAATTTTGTCTACTCTTTCCTGATGCTCTTTCATTTTATCCTAAAGTGCCTTGTTTTCATTCTCCATTTCCTTCATCTTTTTAAGGATGACTACGAGTGTGCCATCGCTGGCCTGGTCATTGGTGTGGGTGTTATTTATTTGTACAATATTGGGTTCACTGGTGATAGTGATGTCTGTCGTTGACGGGTTCTTAATGTTGCTTTGGGGTGATTTTTTGAACAAGCTACCTAGGGTGTTTATCAGCCACTCTTCCAGTAGTTTCTTGACCACCAGGGGTAGTGTTTCTTTGACTATAGACATGGAAGCTCCCTTTCCGTGCAAGATCGTCAGATCTTCAGATAAAGAGGGTAAGATCTCTCCCTCATGTATGCTACCAGGTGTTATGCTCAAGATATTTTCTCTACCGGCCCCGTTAAAAGGGCCTATGGTGTTGGTTGTGACGCCTGCTATTGCTTTCATTCTTTCGTTATTTTCTTCCATTTTCTATTTTAGTAGGATGTGAAGGATGGTGGTTTGTTTTTGATATTCTACATGCAAACAATGATTTCGATTGTCGAAATCCCCACAGACGCGCCAAATTGTTTGACTCGAAAGATAACAAGTACTTCGCAAGTGAATACAATCAAAATAAATCAAGGGTAAATCGTAATCGAAGATAATGAGACCAAGAAATGTGTATTATATTTCTTATTACTTTTGATAGATTGAATATTCAAGAGAGGGAAAGATACGGAGAAAGAGAGAGAGGGAGAGAGAGAGAGAAAGAAAGAAAAAGCTTGTCTTAGAAGAGATCATATCCATTAGAACATTAGGATCCTCCTTTATATAGCTGGAGAACCCCGAAATTTTAGGTCGTACCTAAAGTCATGTTTTCACCCCGAAATTTTAGGTCGTACCCGCGTTTCGACTATTACTTAGTCGTGAGTCGTTGCTACCGTAACGGGCAGAATTTGACCCCATACAAAAATAAAGGGTTTTAGCTTAGAATTGCATGTCCCTCCGGCCATTAAGGTTCTCCAAGGATGTTGTTACCATTTCTATACAGAATTTGCTACCGTAAAGGATGTTGTTACCATTTTTATCTCATTAAAACCGTAAAACCCAAAACATTCCTCTGTATCACATAAACCCTCCCTTCTGTTTCCCCATACTTCATACTTCCGAGTCGTTGAAAACTGTTTCTTTTGAAAATTATACTCCAAATGATTCTTCCGATAAATCTAGCAAATAAATTATCCTTTAAACACTGCATTAAAGATGGAGATTTAGTAATCGTATATAAAAGACATGATACAATGAAAGCAGTAAAATTCAGTGAGGATGGTGTTCTGCAGAATCGGTTTGGTGCATCAAATTTCAAAAGTTAAGGACACTTGGTCCATAACTTAGAATTACAAGTTGAAAAGTTAAGTGCAATTGGTCTAAGAAGCCAAAAGTTAAGAATAATATGTCCTGAAGTTAGACTAACAAGCTCAAAAGTTGAGGACAATAGGTCCTGAACTTAGACTAACAAGCTTAATAGTTAAGGACACTTGATCCTAAACTTAGACTAACAAGCTCAAAAGTTAAGGTCAATAGGTTCTGAACTTAGACTTACAAGTTTAAAAGTTAAGCACAAGTAGTCTTTAACACTTAGAGTTACAAGCACAGAACTTAAGGACAGGTGGTCCTAAACTTCGAGTTCCAAGTTTAAAAGTAAAGGACATATAGTCCTTAAGTCCTGGACTTAAAGTTGCAAGTTTAAAAGTTAAGGACATGTAGTCCTAAAGTCTGAACTTAGAGTTGCAAGTTCAAAATTTAAGGACACTTGGTCCTGAACTTTTAAGAGCAGAAAGATATTTTCGTTCGGGCAGGTAAAGTTTATTAAAGCAGTGGCTAAAGACCAAAGTCATTTTAAATAGTGGCTTAAAAGTAAATACATATATTATTAGTGGCTAACCGTGCACTTTCCTAGAAAAGTAAAAGTTCAAAAAGAAAATGACATTTGAAAACAATTTAAACAAAAAAACAGGTAGGAAAGTCTAAATTGCATATGATATTTCTCAAAAATTTCAACATCGAATAAAATCATTACTCTGAAGTAAAGTGTAATGTGGGTCTGGCCCGAGCCTAGCGGGCTAGTTATAAAGTGGGCCCAGGCTGTGTGGGTCAGTCTTAAAAGGTTCCAGGCTTGTGGGCTCATGGTAGGAACCAAACCAGGATCGAGATCACGAACTAATGGTCTCTGGCTAAGTGGGTCGGTCCCAATCCTAATTGGGCCTATGTAGGCCCAACGGTTAATTTAATTGTTTAAAAAAATTATTATCTAAGGCAATTCCTTGTAAAAATATATTATAGAATTTTGAATTCAAATTTAAACACAAAAATATTGTAAAGAGATATTCACAACAAGGCATAATAAATTTATGATAGTATTAACAAAACAGGACAATACCTTTCTTAGCCTTCCTCCCTATGGAATGATCACAACAAGGCGCTAATACCACCATTGAGAAGAAAAAGAAACTAATCAAGATGTGCCAATATACAAGTTACATATTAATTTTACATGGTATCTCTTACAAATTTATAAATCCTTCAAGGTTAGGAGAAATTTTCGTTGATGGTGGTGGAAAAGAAGCTTGTTCATCACCGCTTTAGGGCGAAGCTGCATCCTCCGCAAGTTCAGCTAGCATTTCTTCGTAAGTTTCGTCTAACTCTGGTTGTGATTCAGCAAGTCCAAAATTTCTTCGTTCCAAACAGATCTAATCTCTTAAAAGTATTAATTTTTCCAAGCTCTCCCTCATAGACGCTCTATAATCTCCGAGTTGAAGTCTTGCTAGACAAAAAAGCACTCTCCAATGCTACTATTGAAGCTTGAATGCTTAAAATGTCTCGGGCCATCCTTGAAAGAATCAGAAAGTATTTTTCTTTTTCATTCCATAATATTAAAGGAGTCGTCGGGATTCACTTCCTCACTTCCCAACAAATAAACTTCTAGCTCATTTAGTTGTGAACAATCAGTAGTACTAGAACCTTGAGAACCCCCTGAACCCGGTCCAAGGAGTAAGTGCTCTTACTCCCGTAGATCTTTTAGATGATTGGGAACTAGAAGAAAAAGGAGTTGAAACATTTGGTCAAGCATTATCTATTGCAATTTGATAAGCACTATAAATAATTTGAGCATTTATTTTAATTAAGATTTGTGCTTCCAAAAGTGTAGACAACTCCTCGTCTTCAAGTGGTAAACCATTATAAACATATTGATACCAATATTGAGGACCTCGTAATTTCATAGTAGGATTTAACAAGGCAGCAACATCATAAATAAGGGGAATAGGGAAAAATATTCTTAAAATTTCTTTCTTATAGAACAATAGCTTGTTCATAAATTCCCCACCCTCTGAAAAATAAGCAAACAAATTTGCAAGTTCTGCAACACAAACTAAACGGTTAGAAATAATAGGATAATATTTCCCAGAAAATTCATTTGTAGCAATTGAAATTTTTCTAAAAAATTTACAAGCATTTTAATATTAGCTCAATCCGCATTTATAAGGTGCTCATCATCATCACTTACATGAGCATTAAACGGTTAGTTTATGGGGTTTCTATATCATATGCAACTACTAAACTTTCATACATGTAATTCTATCTAGTTGGACAAAGTTTAGGAACCTTTCTTTCTCTTAGGCCGAATTCATCGCATCTTTTAGATTGGCCACCAAATTCACCACTCTTGAATTTCTTCTTATTTTTACTAAAAAAAAAATTTAACAAATATCCATCTTCATTAATCAAAGAATACAAAAGTAAACAAAACAAAACTATATTATTAAAACTTAAGAGTTGGAACGAGTTTACCGAATTGATGCACAACTTATTGAAAATTGTATATCGTTGTCGACTTGAATACTTCAATTCACCAACTTCACAAATTGCAACAATAAAGTAAGCAATTATAGCTAAAAATTAGAGAAAGATTGCGAGATTGATGATTTTGTAAGAAAAATAAAAGAATGAGGGGGTATTTATAGTTAAAAATAGAAAAAAAGTATAATTATAAAATTTTGGGATTAAAACAAAGTTGGGAGGGGGGGGGGGTTAAATGGCTATTTCAGAAATAGCAAACGGCTATTTTTGAAGGCCAATGGCCATTTTTTAAACTTTTGTAACGGCTAATAAAAATTTTGGAATTAAAAAAAAATAGTCGTTGGTTCAGTTTGAGCCCGTTTAGAATCGATTGATACGGCCCACTTAGCAGCGGGTCCCGAGCCCAAACGTTGTTGATCTCACGAGCTTTTTCAAGGGACTGGCCCACTTAGCAGCCCACTCCACCTGGTCCCGGGATTAAACAATTAGGCCCGTTTAGGACCACTACTCATATGGGCTCACGAACCGCGGCCTAATCGACCCATATGCCAGCCCTACTCTGAAGTTTAATTGTAGTAGTTCAAACTTCTGCGGTTGGTTTTTCATTTTCATTTTCTTGTTTCACATAGTAGCTATTTATATTTCGTGGAAATAACCTCTTGCAAAAATTCAGGGTAAGGGTATAGTTCGGTCTTCCCCTGGAATCCGCCTATAGTGGAAGCTTAATGCGTCGAGCGGTATTTTATAGTAGCTGTCTTCATATTTATCAAATGTGTTACAACGATTTTGGTAATGATTTATCATTTTCTAGCTTGCGTTTGAAGCATTGGAGAGAGGTGATTATATGAAAGGTCAAAAATTAGAACAGAAAATTAATGAATAGTCGTATTTCTTTTTCATTCAAGCAGTATCAGTCATATTCTGATGTTTCGTAGTTTTAGACCTGTTATTTCTTTTGAACAATTTCAATTTCCATGTGTTTGAGCCATATAAACCTTTAGAAACTTCCTTTCCTTGTATGGTTGCTTTTGAAACCTTAAAAATTGTTCTCAACATTAACTTGGAATTTGTTAAACTTTGTTTCTAGCACATATTTGATACTTTAGGAAGTCAAATACTTAATATAAAATAGCTAAGAGTACTCTCTTGTAAAAATTAATAATACTGTGACAGTTCACTCACAAACTAAGTACAAGCCAAAATAGATAAAAATATAATCTGAGGTAGATTTGCTAAGCACGTTGTCTCTATTTAACTATCATACGTCATTAATTATAGTTTCAAATGTGTTTAGATTTCTTCACAAAAACTTCCATAATTTTAAGTAGCAAAATATATGATAATAGACGAAACACACATGTTTGCTCAATGAAAAATATTGTTAGAACTGAAAACAGTAAGAAGGAACAAATTAAGCCAAAACATCAATCTCCAGCAAAATTGTACTTCAAACAACTATATTTAGACTTCAGTACTTAATCGGAGCAATAATGGCTAGTTGAGGACCCAGCTTCTCCTCAGCAGCTTTCTCGGCCTTAACCCGAAGTTTTGCTAACTGCTTTCTCCTCTCATATGCTACTTGAGCTCTTTCCTTTCTCTTGTTCTCAAGTTCCTGAGATTAACAAGGGAGAAATAACGATCAATGTTAATCGCAGCAGAAAGAGAGTTAGCTATCAAAACAAAAACCGACTTCAATTCTATTTGCAAACTACAGGTATGAAAGATCATCCAACAAGAAGAGCAGATTTAGGAGCAGGGGCTCATAGTTACATGAAATAAGCATTAAGCAGAAGTAGAAGGAATGCAGCCTGCTTCTTGGAGCAGAGAATTCCGTTTCATATTGGTATACAGAACAAAAAAATGAAGTCAAGAGCATTATTTAACAAGAATAGCTAACTGTTCAAGTTGCTCCGTTGATTCCAAATATAACGTAACATACCTTGATAGTATCATAGTAGTTCCATCCAACCTCGGACGAAAGCTTTCCCAAGAGGCAGTATTTATGTCCAGCCTGGAGCCTCAATACCCTGGTCAAAAAGAAGAGTAAAAGCTCCAGTTAGAAAAATGAAGGAATACTAGAACAAAATGAATTATGGGTGTCATCCAGCCACTTACTTGAGAGCATCAGGAATGACCATCCTCTTGATCTTGTCATATGGGGGTGGAACGCCCTCATAAACCTTCAAACGGGCAAGTGCAGCGGCTCCTCGCTTAGTTTTGTGGGGAATCATCCTAATGTAAAATAAACAATACATTAAAATTGACAATTGTACAAGTAGCAGGAGTTACCAATACTTGTCTAATCAAATAGTTCTAAATGCACTGATAACTATATTATTCATCAAACAAATAGAGATAAAAGAAAAGATACTTTAGAATGACTGAGTGGGCTGCATATACAGAACACAACATTTAATCAACTACACCTTAATCACAAATCAATAACGGTCATCGTTATGAATACTCTGTACTGACTACCTATTCAAGTTCTTTCGAATACTAAACATCTGTCCTCTCAAGAAAAAATAGGGTTCTTTAAAACTAGGTTTATCTAAACACAAGTCCTTAACTAACAAACAATGGGCTTATAACTTATAAGTGTGACAGTATTTATCATTTCATCAATTTAGAGAGGGATGCTGATAAAACCTGAAGACAGAAAGTCAAATATTGGAGAACTAGCTTTAAAATCTTTCTTTCCAATTTGTGTAAACTCATTAGCACTAAATAAAATCAAAGAGCATTGAGGCAGACAGAATAAACACCCCCGAAATTTTCACTGCAACAAAATAAGCTGGTCTACATCAATCGAAGGAGCATCTACACTTCGAAAACTAACTCACACATTCTTAATTTTCACTTAAGCACCACATAATTAAATACTCACACAACAACTAAGCCTCAATTCCAAACAACTTGGGTGAGCGATATGAATCTTCATTTATTTATTTAAGCTCAACTCATAAGGATCATCTAAATCAGAGCTTGGCACTGGCAAAGTGAGCAATCAACTACTAATACATTAACAAAAATATATCTAAATCAGCATTAAACACTTCAGTAGTTCACGAAATCAAAGCTCCCATTACAATCCGTATCCTAATTATCTCTAAAACAAGAACCATATATACATAATGCATATACAAAATGTACGAGATCTACCACTTAATTCAGTTCCTAACAATATACCAATACAATTTTAACTCAAAAAATAATTAAAAAGCACAACATTAGCAATAAATAAAGGCATACCCACGAATAGTACGCCAGAGGATTTTAGAAGGAGCACGAAAGTGAATAGGACCATGAGAAGGCTTAGTGTTCATCCTCTTACGAAGGAACCTAAGGTACTTCATTTTCTGCCTCACGAGTCCACCACTTAAGCAAATTTCTTCACACCTAACAACTACTACTTTTTGTCCGTTCAACAATTCCTTGGCTAAGATTGAGGATAGCCTTCCGAGCATGTGGTGGCGCGCGTCCACCACTATCCTCCTTACTGAGATTCCTGATCCTGATACCATTTTTTCCCTCTCTTTCTCGAGCTCAAATGTCGGTCTGCTACACAGAGCTGCTGCTAGGGTTTGAAGAGACTGTCATTTGGTTATATTTATATGATGGTGAAAGCGGATGTAATTGGGCTTTCGGTGAGTGTGTATTTCTGACATGGGCCCAATAGAATAGTGTATGTCCTATTTTAGAAGCATTTTACATAAATAGCCGGTCATATTTATTGTTTACTTTTTATAGCCACATTTATATAGTATACATTGGTTATACACATATAATACATAAATTATGCATATATTATACTTCATTAGCTATTATTAATTCAAGTGGTTCGGTAAATTGCTATTTGGATTAATTCTTCAATTTATTTAGATAACCCTAATTAGGCCATGGTTTTGATTTTATCCCTATTTTTCAAAAATATTCAAATATAGCTCTTGAAAAATTATTCCTTACAAATAATATTAGGCTTGGATCTAACATTAGCTCATGTAATTTTTTTGCGCACGAAATATTATATTGTGGTCTAATATTTGCGATAACTTATAAAATTTTAGATTGTAGTCTAACGTTTTCTCATAAGATTTTCGAAAACATGGGACACCCTTTTTGGTCACCCCCCTTTAACTTATACTCGTTTTATTTTTTTGTTTGCATCCATACCCATTATTTTGTTAAAATCATTTTAAAAAGATAATTTTGCCCTTCGGGATTATTGACAAAATCCTAGACTATAGGACAAACTACAACATGTTTTTGTATGAAGCTTCAACAAATGAACTAAATAACTTCAGCATGTATTGGAAAAAACTCATTAGAAAATTACATACTCAAAGAGAAAAACTTAAGTTAGCAAATGAACTAAAAAACCTAAGCATGTCTAATCTGAAGTTTTAGCAAATGAACTAAAAAATTTAAGCATGTTTAGTCATAAGTTTTTGATAATGAACTAAATAACTTAAGCATGTCTAGTCTTAAATTTTAGCAAATGAACTTAATAACTTCAGCATGCATTAGCAAAAAATATTAATTATCTATATTTCTGTAAGTAAATAAAACAATTAATCTTTCTGAAAAATAAAATAGAAACATAGTAGAAACAATTCTGAAAAATAATATCAAACTTTAAAATAATTTTGAAACGTTGAAGGAACAAATCGAGCCCACTGGATACACAGTGTGTCCTTAAGGAAATTATTCCCCTCAAGTACCCGAATTATGAAATATATCCTTTCAAGATAGAACGATTTAACTCACCGAAGTGTTGGTACCAAAAACGCCGATGATCAGCAACCACTCGATGGCAGCAAAACACACTGAAATTTAGTGCAGAAGAAGAAAAAGATAATCAGAAAATTTCGTAAGTAAATATTCAGGGATTTGAATGTCTATTTATAGCCAACTTGGTGAAGTTTCTGAAGAGGTTTGCAACCTTTCAGAATAGTTATGGTTGTTGGAACAGGTGTGACCCTCTGAAAAGGTTTGCAACCTTTCAGTCTAATCATGACTGTTGGAATAGGTGCGACCCTCTGAAGAGGTTTGCAACCTTTCAAAATAGTCATGTTGTTGGAACAGGTGTGACACTATTTCACAATAGTCATGGCTATTGGAAATTTTTTTGCGGGAAATTTAAAACAAGTTTAAATTAATCTGGGAAAGAAAAATGGGCTAGACCAGATCGGGTCGCGGGTCACTCCTCCATTTTTTTCCCACCATTTTCCATTCACACCTCTTTTGTTATTATTTATTAAATAACAAACCCAACAATCCCCCACATGAATGGGAAATGACTATAAACTTAAAGGAGTGCATGGGCGTGTGTGTGTTTTATAAATAAGAATTGATTGCATCTAGATAAGTAGGTTTCCTTTTGAACTTTCCGTAGTGAACTTATATCGGATATACTAGTCAATTGGTAGATTTGATATCTTTGAACCATCAAGCTTTGTTGTATACCTAGACAACATAAGTAACACAATCAATCTTTAACCATCTATGGTTCTCACGGTTGTGTTCGTTTCAGCCATGAACACCGCCTGGTTTCATGAGTGCTTAGAGAATAGGCCTTTACTTTCATTCTTCTTGAAGAGGCTTACACTTCACACTCACATAGGTGATTCCTAAATGTGTAATCTTAAAGACATACTATCTGGTCATATCCTACCAGACATAGCAAATCATTAAAAAGCTTTAAGCTTTATTGACTCATCAAAAAACCTTAATGCTTTACCTTGTTTTTTAATATTGTCTTCATCGTGAGAATAGATTGACTTAGTTGACAATCTTGAACCATCATTTATAACTTTGTTTGATCTCTTTGAACCTAGCTATTGAGATCTCCAGTCTGCTAGGTAGAGTTACCGCCATGATGACTTGTCCTAGGCCTTTAACTCATTCCTTTTGATGATCTTTCAACCGCCTCTCTAGATAGGCCTTTTGTAAGTGGAACTGACATATCATCTCTTGACTTTACGTAGTCAATTATAATAACACCACTAGAGAGTAGTTGTCTAACGGTATTGTGTGTCCGTCGGATATGACGAGATTTTTCGTTATACATAATGCTCCCTGCCCTACCTATTGTTGCATGACTATCACAATATATGCATATATGTACCAAAGGTTTGGGCCAAAATGGAATATCTTCCAAGAAATTTCGGAGCCATTCAGCTTCCTCACCGACCTTATCTAAAGTTATAAATCCAAATTCCGTTGTAGAACGGGCGATGCACGTTTGTTTGGATGATTTCCAAGATATTGCTCCACCCCCAATTGTGAAAATATATCCACTCATAGATTTAACTTCAAATGATCTGGTGATCCAATTTGCATTACTATATCCCTCGATCACATAAGGATATTTGTTATAATGCAAAGCATAACTTTGGGTATGTTTCAGATATCCCAAAATTTGTTTCATTGTCATCCAATGTATTTGATTGCGATTACTTGTAAACCAACACAGTTTGCTAATAGCATATGCTATATTTGGTTGCGTAAAATTCATGATATACATCAAACTTTCCAATACTCTTACATAGTCTAGTTATGAGTCACTTTCATCTTCATTCTTTTGAAGTGCATAACTCACGTCAATTCGAGTCTTCGCAATTTTGAAATCCAAATAGTTGAGCTTGTCAAGTACCTTTTCAATGTAGTGAGACTGTGATAATGCTAGAACTTGTGAAGTATCTGATTCCTAAGATCACATTAGCAACTTCTAAGTATTTCATGTCAAATTTGCTAGCCAACATGCGCTTTGTAGCATTTATATCTGACATACTTTTGCTTATTATCAACATGTCATCAACATATAAACAAACAATGACTTCATGATTGTAACGACCCGACCGGTCGTTTTGTGTACTAGCGCTCCGTTCAGCAGTCGAAGGCCATGAACAACTTCATTTAAGGTATTATGATATGTATGCATGGTCGAAACTGAATTTTGGGAAGTCTAGAGTTGGTTCGAGAAGAGAAATCTTAATTCGGGAGCTTAAAGTTGAAAGAAGGACTGAGATTTGAACTTTGAGTAAACAACCTCGGAATTAGGATCAAAAGGTTCCAACAGGTTCGTATGATGATTCGGACTTGAATGTATGCCCGATGCGGGTTTTCGATAACCCGGGAGCGTTTTGGCGCCTATTGTGGAAGTTGGCATTTTAGAGAAAATTTCATAATTTTGGCTTGAAGAGCATTTCAGTGTTATCAATGTCCGTTTGGAATTCCGAGACTATGAATAGCTCCATATGGTGATTCTGAGTTGGTGGTGCGATAGAAAGTGAATTTGGAGGTCCATAGGTCATTTTGAAGCCATTTGGCTAAAGATAGAAAGTTGAGGGTTTTGAGAGCTTGACCAGGGGGTTGACTTTTTGATATCAGGGTCGGAATCAAATTCTAGAAGTTGGAGTAGGTCCGTAATGTCAAATATGATTTACGTGCAAAATTTGAGGTTAATCGGACATGTTTTGATGGGTTTAATCATCGAAAATAAAAGTTGGAAAGTTCAAAGTTCATAAAGCTTGAATTGAGGTGTAATTCATGAACTTAGTGTTGTTTGATATAATTTGAAGCCTCGAGCAAGTCTGTATGTGTTTTGGGATTGGTTGGGGTCCCGGGGGTCTCGGGTGGATTCCGGATGGTTAACGGATCAATTTTGCCTTGAAAGGGTTGCTGGTTTGCTGGTATTAATGCAGCAGAGATTTACTCTATGCGATCGCAATAGAGGAGATGCGATCGCATAGAGCAAACGTTGTGGGGCTGGAATTTGGCCTGCACAATCGCAATAGGCATGATGAAATCGCAGAAGAAGAGTTCAGGGGCCTATGCGATCACATGGTTTGGGTATGCGAACGCAATGAGGATTTTTGGGAGGCATCAAATTTGCCCTATGCGATCACAGGAATGTGGTTGCGATCGCATAGAAGGGTCGCATGGGCAATGTTGTTTAAATCAGATTTTTGGTTCATTTCACCTCATTTTTCTTCCATGGGAGCAATTTTGGAGCAACTTTTGAACGTCATTTTCATCATCAAGCGTGGGGTAAGTGATTTCTATTGGTTTTTTGTGTTAAATACAAGTTTATACATGGAATTAATTATGGAAATTATAGTAAATATTGAGGTTTTGGTTGAAAACCTAGAAAATTATAATCTTGAATTTTAGCCACAATTTTGAGCATGGAATTAGGAGAAAATTATGTATTTGAGTTCCTAAGGTCATGGGTAACCTTTATCTTCAAAAAATTTTGGACTCTGAACACGTGGGCCCGAGGGCATTTTGGTTATTCCACTAAGCAAAGATGGGAATTCGTGTAATCTGAATTATTAACAAGTATTTGAGTATATTCTCATTAGTTTGTCGTTAATTGGCTAGTTATGGTGCAATGTGCATTGGTTCAAGCCTTCGGAAGAATGTGGAATGTCGGTTGCGAGTCTTCGGAGCGAGGTGAGTCTCCTTTCTAATTCTGTGAGGGGGAAATTACCTCATAGGTAAGTTATTTGATTATGTTCTCCTAGTTGTGGGGGCTACGTACGCACGAGGTGATGAGAGTCCGTGCGTAGCTACTATATGCTATTGTCCAGGTAGTTTAGGACCTAAAAACATGTTATATGTGGATTAATTGTGAAGTCCTTGATGGCTTAGATTGCTTAAATCACATTAAATTGATAATTAGATTTTCTAAAAGACTTAAGCTTCGTTTTCTCAAATTAATAAAAGAGAATGGACTTTTCTTGGATATTTTCCCCACGTTCACTTCCTGATTGTTTATCTGTCTGTGTGTGTTTATTTTGGAATGGGCCGAATGCCTCGACAGATTAATAGATGCATATATAGGTGCGTCGTTAACCCTCGGCAAGTGCACATTTATTTCTGTTGGATTGGATCGTCGCCTCGGTATGATTTGCACATGCTTGTATTGCTACCTGGACTTGTTTAAGTCTGCCTCCCTCTGGCTCGATATCATTTTGTTAATAATGAAAATAAATCTTGGAATAAATTCCTATGAAAGACTTATGTGTTTACCTGCTTCCTCTACCTGGATAAAAATCATGTTAGAAAATGAATCCATTGTTTGATATGTATATTGAGAACAAATAATCGTTAGACCATTAGAGTGTGTCAAAGTTGGCTATCTCATCTCTACCCCTTCGGGATTAGGCAGGACACTCACTGAGTACACATTGATTACGTACTCATACTACAGTTCTATGCATTTTTGTTGCACATGTTCATGATATATTAGCGGCCTACTAGGCGCAACAGTACGGACGATTCGGGGATGAGGTGAGTTGCAGTATGCAAGGCGGCCCGCGACTCTTTAAAGTCCCTTCATAGTAATTGTATTTCTTTTCTGTCCATTGTATTCCGTACAAATGTTGTGTTGTATTTTATGTCTTTATCAGTAGTTGCTCATGCACTTGTGACACCGGGTTTCTGGGATAGTTTCAGTGAATCTTAGTACTAGTTGGTATTATTTAAGTTTGAATTCAAAAAATGATCTTATTTTATGTGAAAAGGAAGGAAAAACCTTAGATTTTCAAAAATATTAAAAAGGGAAATTAATTGGTAGTCTAATTGGCTGGCCTGACAGCGGTGTCTGGCGCCATCACGACCTGTAGTGGATTTGGGTTGTGACAACATGGTATTAGAGCACTAGGTTTCCGCTGGTCTCACGAGTCATGACCAAGTCTAGTAGAGTCTCGTGAATCAATACGGAGACATCTGTACTTATCCTCGGGAGGTTGTAGGACTGTTGGGAGTACTTCCCTTCTTGATTTCCTTATCATGCGGTTCAATTCCTTTGAGTCTTATGCCTTTGATTCCTTTCCACTCAATCTTACGTGATGCGAGCACTTGTTATAAATCGAAAAGTGAAGGATTGTAATGGCACTACGAGTGCGGTGCAGGATGATTTACCTGGTATAGTAATTGGACTATTATAGTCGTATTTTGGAGGGATGTACCATTATTTTAGCTCTGTAGCAGAACTTCTGTGAGCCATAAGGCTAGGCACAGGTTGTCATGATGCTTATGAGCGATTTTCTACAGAGTTGTTGTGATGGTAAGATGTTTGCCCACGTTTCGGGGCAATGAATGAATCAAAGGGAGGTTTACTCAATGTGTAATCAGAGGGGTTCAGTATTTTTATTCTCGGCAGAGGAAAGGGTAATCGAACTAAGGATGGTCAGGTGTGGACTAGTGGAGGTAATGAAACGTGGCGAGTGCAAGCGTGAAGGAGTCTTCTTCTTTATTGGGGTGTTGTTGTCCTAATTGGACGTATTAAGTTTGTTGATGTTATAATCTGCTACATTCGCTTTATGGCAGGACATTGTGAAATACTATTGAAGATGCAACCGTCAGATATCGCAGGATGTGGTGGTTTATGATTTAATCAATGTTTCAAATGTTGACGGTTCGATAACGATGACCTTCAAGAAGGGTTTAAGCTAGTAGCGATTTGTGGGCTCAAGTTCTATAAAGATGAATTTTATTAAGGCAAAAACTGAGCAGCAAGAGATGAAAAAGGCACATGGAAGGTGTCCAGCAAAGTTTTAAACATCTAAAGGCTCAAGCCGAGGAAGCACAGGTCGAGCAGTTGATTAAAGAAGTGAGTTTGCCCAAAGTGGGAGAGCAGCAAAGCTACGTAGGGGCTTGGTAATGAGAGAATTATGCACCTTAGGGGAGTCTGGAATGACTTGAGAATATCTGTGCTTGGGTATTGGTGCTTTCAAATCTAATTTGAAGTGGGGGTTTCAACGATGGGCAATGGAAGTCAGTAGATTAATTCGAAGCATAATATTGTTATGCGGCAGGAGATTGTATATGACGGAAAGGAGCTACTTGAAGTGAAGAAAGATATAGCGTGACTTTGAAGCGAAAGGATGTTGTCGCACATTTAATGGATGACCATGAGGGGTGAATGGACTCATGCAGCTGGAGAGTGAGCTCGAACTCAGGATGGGTTATTGATGTCGTAGTGATGGTACCCCATGCATCAACGATGAAAGATGTCGGGGAGTAATTTCGACAGGTAGGGTATTCCAGTGATCAGGTTAGTAGTCGCGTGGTAGGTGAGGCTCATGCGAAGAGTTCTACTGGATATACAACAAAGGGAATTGTTGTGTGAATGGTGATAATGAATTAGAGTACCAAATTGAGTTTATACGGTAAGATATCAAGAATGCCATCGATTGTTGGTGCGAAGGTGGATGATCAATCAGAATATGAAAGATAGGGATTTGCATGAGAATTCCGAGAATTTGCGGCAGATGATTGCGCAAGGTGTTATCAATAGAAATTAAGAATAATGGTTAACTCCAGAGTTTTGTAATAATGGATTTAAGCTAAGTGGGAGAGTCCCACCGCTTACGATTTGGGTTGCATGGTTAGCTACTCGCGAAGTTTCTTGTCAATAGCATATTGAGGGGTCATCTCAGCTAGGAAAAATATCATAAGTAGTAATGTGGGCAGAGAAATTGTTAAAGATGTGCTATGGTTGGCCTTATGGGCTCATGTTCGAACTTGGGAAAGAATTCGGGATTTATGCCCTATATAGAGGTGGGTTTTAAAGGGAATAATTCTGCTAGATGCCTCGTCGAGAGGGTAATCCATTGTTATGAGATTTAGGTAGCCGATTATATTCGGTATCAAGTCAGAGCGGGTGGCCCTTAATAGCAGTCGTAGTGAATTCAAGAGGTAAAGAGTGGTGCCTAATGATATCGAGTTTATAGGTACAATTAAGGATCAAGCTTGTAAAGCATGCTTATGAGAAGTGGTACAGAACGTTTCGTGGTGGCTGGCATGTGATGTAGCAATTGGGAAGTATGAAATAGTTTGTAGGAGTTGAGACGGCATGGTCTCGTGGTTCAAGGTTACTCGGGATGAGTGCAAATGGAATATGTTATGTGTTAAAGAAAGTTAGTATTAATTCAAAGCACTCAAGGATAAATTGGAAGGAAAAGGATTGATTAGCCATATTTGAATTCGGCATGTTGGGATTTGTGATCAGTTCATTCAGCGTGATCACGTTGTATGTATGATGTATGACGGTGCGTATCAGGCTTGTCAGCCACCGTAATTGATGTATTCAGAAGCCTTCTATTTCTAAGGCTCGTTGTGAATAAGCAGATTCCGGAAGGATTATGGTGGCTTGGACCACTACTTGCAGAATTGCATATTCTACAATTATGGGAAATTTACCTATGCGTTGCTATGGTTCTCTTGAAGTGAGTTGAGTGCACGTTCGTATACGATAAAGTGTTAGGATATTAATGATTTTGGAGTTATGATGAAGAATCATGTTATATCATATTTTGGCACGTTGGGTGCAATGAGTAGCATGGAAAAATTCAAAGTTAGGATCAATGTTGCAGCTTGGACTGCCAAGGATATCACAAGCTCGGATGAGCAGGGGAAGGGTTGAATGATTAAAGTAAATTGGTATTGGTTTCGGAGTCACCCGAGATCGATATGTTTGTGAAAAAGAGGCTTGTTATCCTGGTTAAGTATTTTTGATCGCTTTTCAGCGTTGGTGCGACCGATGGTTGGAATGAGTAGACTCGATATTTATTTTAGAAGATTATGGGAGTGTATGTGTAAGTGTGGCATGTAGTCACTTGATTGACTAAAGATTTAAGCAAGTATGAGGATTATGGTAATAACATTTGTTGGAGAAGCTATGCCTAGAGGGCACTTTATTTATAGGGTCATGAACTAGGGAGGTTGCTCCAGTTATGACGGTTGTTCTTATGTATCATGAGGAAAAGAGAGTTTCTATGAACCTTTGAAAGGTTATTCGCCAAGTTGGTACAATAAAAAATTGACTTGAGATCGATGTATTGATTTACATATGTGAACAGGGCTCTATATCAGGCCAGTTGTGTTCGTTTCAGCTTATTTTGTCATCGGCTATTCCAAGTAATGATGTATTATGCTGTATGAGTTGTGAGACAGCTTGAGAAAATTGCTTACGTGATAAGATTGCGCGTGGCGATGACGTTTTATGAGCAGGATGGCTTTGAGATTTACGTTATATATCGCACCTCAGTTGTGCTTGAGTTTTGTAACCTATAGCGCTATGTGTTTCCTCAGGGATGGTAATATTCACTTAATGTGCTTGAGATTGAATTCGATATTTTTATTTTAATTAGTAGATTTAGCTCGAAGTGCAATCTCCTTATGTGAGATCTATTTGTGGATTGGATGGCACGCCGCCATGGGTATATTATTTGTATCGGGTTGCACTCCGCAACAGTGTGATGTCGAGTCTAGTTTTCTATACGTTATTCCTTTATGTGTTTCACTTCCTATTTTCCAAGAAAAGTCCGTATTAGTGCGGGGTATAGATAATTCCTTCCAGAAGTCGATTACATGTTTGTGTTGTGTTGGGATTGGTGGCCTATTGGCGCATGGTAGCATCATATGAGAATTTAATAATTTTTGGGGTGGCTTATTGCCTGAGCAGTTGTATCGGATGGGACGAGATCCCTTGATCTATGATTCTGTACAATCCAGTTATATGAGGTATGTTATGGAGGCAATACCATTATTGGGTTCAGAATGAGGTGAAGGCCTTGTCAGGAATGTAGACCTGATGTGTTGTTGACTCGGCAATTGGTTATGAATGTTGGCATATCTCTTCCATCATGGCAGTATGGTAAAGGTTGGAGTAAGACCTGTATATGTCATGGGGTACAGTAGGAGCATCGGATCAATAGGATTTTGGCTAAGTTGGCCAAAGAATATATTCGTGGTCCTGTGGATTTTGGTGTTGCAAAGTGATAATTCAGCAAAGTGATATCATTATGTTTGAGTACAACGTGTAGTGATTGATATGGCGATCGTATGTTGGAAACATGCTCGACATAGGATTCCGGATGTTGGAATCGGTCTCTAAGGCTTATTTACTTGAATAAAATTGAACAATTTTAGAATTTATCGGGCTTACGTGCTCAACTAAGTTTTGGTAGCACGTGAAGGTGCATGAGGTGCTAAATAGTGATTTCAGACTACTCTAGTACAGTTCTCAGTATGTTCGAGGACGAACGTATATTTAAGTGGGTGAGAATGTAACAATCCGATCAGTCGTTTTGAGTACTAGCGCTCCGTTCAGCAATTGGAGGCCATGAATAGCTTCATTTCAGGTATTATGATTTGTACGCGTGGTTGGAATTGAAATTCGGGAAGTCCAGAGTTGGTTCGAGAAGAGAAATCTTAATTTAGGAGCTTAAAGTTGAAAGAAGGAACTGGGATTGGAACTTTGAGTAAACGACCTCGAAATCAGGATCTGAAGATTCCAGCAGGTTCGTATGATGATTTCGGACTTGGGCGTATGCCCGGCGCGGGTTTTGGATAACCCGGGAGCGTTTTGGCGCATATTGTGGAAGTTGGCATTTTAGAGGAAATTTTATAAGTTTGGCTTGAAGAGCATTTCGGTGTTATCGATGTCCATTTGGAATTCCGAGACTGTGATAGCTCCGTATGGTGATTCTGGAGTTGAGGGCGCGATCGGAAGTAAATTCGGAGGTCCATAGGTCATTTTGAAGCCATTTGGTTAAAGATAGAAAGTTGAGGGTTTTGAGAGTTTGACCGGGGGTTTGACTTTTTGATATCGCGGTCGGAATCAAATTTAGGAAGTTGGAGTAGGTTCGTAATGTCAAATATGATTTGCGTGCAAAATTTGAGGTCAATCGGACGTGTTTTGATGGGTTTAAACATCAGAAATAGAAATTGGAAAGTTCAAAGTTCATAAAGCTTGAATTGAGGTGTAATTCATGAATTTAGCATTGGTTGATATGATTTGAAGCCTCGAGTAAGTCAGTAATGTGTTTTGGGATTAGTTGGTATGTTTGGTTGGGGTCCCGAGGGCCTCGGGTGGATTTCGAATGGTTAACGGATCAAACTTTGCCTTGAAAGGGTGGCTGGTTTGCTCGTATTAGTGCAACAGAGATTTACTCTATGCGATCGCAATAGAGGGGATGTGATCGCATAGAGCAAAAGTTGTGGAGCTGGAATTTGGCATATGCGATCACAATAGGCATGATGCGATCGCAGAAGAGGAGTTCAGGGGCCTATGCGATCGCATGGTTTGGGTATGCGAACGCAATGAGGATTTTTGGGAGGCAGCAAATTTTCCCTATGCGATCGCAGGGCTGTGGTTGCAATCACATAGAAGGGTCGCCTGGGCAATGTTGTTTAAATTGGATTTTTGGTTCATTTCACCTCATTTTTCTTCCATGGGAGCGATTTTGGAGTAACTTTTGAATGTCAATTTCATCATTAAGCCTAGGGTAAGTGATTTCTACTAGTTTTGTGTTAAATACAAGTTTATATATGGAATTAATCATGGAAATTAAAGTAAATATTGAGGTTTTGGTTGAAAATCTAGAAAATTATAATCTTGAATTTTAGCCACGATTTTGAGCATGGAATTAGGAGAAAATTATATATTTGAGTTCCTAAGGTCATGGGTAACCTTTATCTTCGAGCAATTTTGGATTCCGGGCACGTGGGCCCGAGGGCATTTTGGTCATTTCATTAAGAGATGTTGGGAATTCATGTAATCTGAATTGTTAATAAGTATTTGAGTATGTTCTCATTAGTTTGTTGTTAATTGGCTAGTTGTGGTGCAATGTGCGTTGGTTCAAGCCTTCGGAAGAATGTAGAATGTGGGTTGCGAGTCTTCAAAGCGAGGTGAGTCTCCTATCTAATTCTGTGAGGGGCAAATTACCCCATAGGTGAGTTAAATTGATTATGTGCTCCTAGTTGTGGGGGCTAAGTATGCACGAGGTGATGAGAGTCCGTGCGTAGCTACTATATGCTATTGTCCGGGTAGTTCAGGAGCCAAAAACATGTTATATGTGGATTAATTGTGAAATTCTTGATGGCTTAGATTGCATCACATTAAATTGATAATTGGCTTTTCTAAAAGATTTAAGCTTCGTTTTCTCAAATTAATAAAAGAGAATGGACTTTTCCTAGATATTTGCCCCATGTTGACTTTTTAACTGTTTATTTGTCTATGTGTATTTATTTTGGAACGGGTCGAACACCTCGGCAGATTAATAGATGCATCTATAGGCGCGCCGTCGACCCTCGGCAAGTGCGTATTTATTTCTGTTTGATCGGACCGTCACCTTAGTATGATTTGCGCATGCTTGTATTGCTGCCTGGACTTGTTTAAGTCGTTACATGCCTCCCCCTGTCTCAAGATCATCTTGTTAATAATGAAAAGAAATCTTGGAAAAATTTCCTACAAAAGACTAATATGTTTGCCTGTTTCCACTATTTGAATGAAAATCATGTTAGAAAATGAATCCACTGTTTGATATGTATATTGAGAATAAATAATCGTTGGACCATTAGAGTGTCTCAAAGTTGGCTATCTCATGTCTACCCCTTCGGGATTAGGCGGGACACTCACTGAGTACACGTTGATTACGTACTCATACTACACTTCTGTGTATTTTTGTTGCACAGGTTCATGATAGATTAGCGGCCTACTGGGCGCAGCAGCACTGACGATTCAGGGACGAGGTAAGTTGAAGTATGCGAGACGACCCGCAGCTCTTTAAATTCCCTTCCAGTAACTGTATTTCTTTTCCTGTCCACTGTATTCCGGACGGATGTCGTGTTGTATTTTATGTCTTATTCAGTAGTTGCTCAAGCACTTGTGACACCGGGTTTCTGGGATGGTTTCAGTGAATCTTTGTACTAATTGGTATTATTTAAGTTTGCATTTAAGAAATGATCTTTTTTATGTGAAACGGAAGGAAAAGCCTTAGATTTGCAGAAATGTTAAAAAGGGAAATTAATTGGTAGTCTCATTGGATGGCCTGACAGCGCTGTCCGGTGCCATCACGACCTGCAGTGGATTTGGGTCGTGACAATGACCTAGAGTATTTTTAATGTAAATACATTTATCACACTCGTTGATTTTAAATCCATTTGCTGACATTGTTTGGTCAAACTTTGCATGTCATTACTTGGGTGCGTGTTTAATTCCATAAAGCCACTTAACAAGTTTGCACACTTTCTTTTCTTTACAAGGAACCACAAAACCCTCAGGTTGTTCCATATAAATTTCTTCCTCCAATTCTCCATTTAGGAAAGTTGTTTTAACATCTATTTGATGGATTTCAAGACCATACACAGCTGCTAGTGCCACTAACACCCTAATAGATGTTATCCTCATTATTGGCAAGTAAGTGTCAAAGTAATCAAGACCTTTCTTTTGTCTATAACCTTTGACAACAAGTCTTACCATATATTTGTCAATAGTGCCATCAGCTTTAATTTTCCGTTTAAAGATCCATTTCGAACCTAAAGGCTTATTTCCTGGAGGAAGATCAACCAATTCCATGCATGATTATCCAAAATTGATTGAATCTCACTATTGAATGCCTCTTTCAAAAATGCCGAATCAAAAGGCGACATAACTTCTTTAAAAGTTTGAGGCTCATTTTCAAGCAAGAATGTCACAAAATCTGCTCCAAAGGACGTAGATGTTCTTTAACGTTTGCTATGCATTGGATCTTCTATACTTGGAGTATTTTTCTTTGGTTCTTCTCGAGGTCGTTTAGGTTTTTCACTTAACAACTCTCTTTCAGTTTTATACGGATAGATGCTTTCAAAAAATTCAGCATAATCTGATTCCATTACCGTATTTGAATCTTGGGATTATCAGATTAATGAACCAAAAATAGATATGCTTTACTATTTGTAGCATATCCAATGAAAACGCAATCTACTATTTTTGGTCCAATTTTAACCCTTTTAGGTAAAGCAATCTGTACCTTTGCTAGACACCCCCATACTTTGAAATATTTCAAGTTGGATTTTCCTCCTTTCCATTTTTCATCTGGAATAGATTTTATTTTGCTGTGGGGTATTCTGTTGAGTATTCGGTTAGTTGTAAGGATAGCTTTCCCCCACAAACTATGTTGTAATCCGAAACTTATTAATAAAGAATTCATTATTTCTTTTAATATCCAATTTTTCCTTTCCGTAATTTTGTTGGATTGAGGTGTGTAAGGCGCAATAGTTTGATGGATAATTCCGTATTCCGAACATAATTCTGCAAACAGAGATTCATATTCTCCACCTCGATCACTTCTAATCATTTTGATCTTTTTATTTAATTGATGTTTTACTTCATTCTTGTATTGCTTAAATGCTTCAATTGCTTCATCCCTACTATTAAGAAAATAAACATAACAATATCTTGTGCAATCGTCAATAAAAGTAATAAAATACTTTTTCCCACCTCGAGATGGTGACGACCTCATATCGCAAATGTCAGTATGAATTAAGTCTAAAGGATTTGAATTCCTTTGAACAGACTTATAATGATGTTTTACAAACTTAAATTCAACACATATTTTGACATCTCAATTTATTACACTCGAATTTAGGCAATACTTCTAAATTAATTAATTTTTGCAAGGTTTTATAATTGACAAGTCCTAAACAAATATGCCATAAATCATTTGACTCCAACAAATAAGAAGAAGCTTAAATTTTATTCATACTGTCAACAACCATTACAATGAGTTTGAAAATGCCCTCCGTGAGGTAGCAGTTTCCAACATATATTTCGTTCTTGCTTACAATAACTAAATACACATTTGAATCCATTCTTTACAAGTAAAGAAGTAGAAACTAAATTCTTCTTAATAGTGGGAACATGAAGAACATTGCTGAGCGTTAACACCTTGCTAGAAGTCACCTTCAAGAATATCTTCACATAACTTTTAATTGTAGTTGTTGCATTATTTCCCATGGAAATTTCTTCTTCCGGACCAGCAATAGAGTAAGTCGCAAATGCTTCTTTGATAGCACAAACATTTCGAGTGGCTCCAGAGTCAATCCACCACTCCTTCAGATTTCCAACAAAACTGCATTCCAAAAGCATTACACAAAGATCATCAATCTTATTATTCTTCTCCACTATGTTGGCTTGTCCCTTCTTCTTATCCTTTTTCGAGAGACGACAATCTGGGCTTTTATCACCGACTTTTTCACAATTGTAGCAGCTGACTTTGAATTTCTTTTTGTTCTGCTCCTTAGTTTGTCCAGAATACCTCTTCATCTTCTTACTTTTTGGAGCAGTCTCTTCAATGATATTAGCTCCCATGATCGTTGAATTTCTACGAGACTTCTTCTCGACTGTTTTGCTGTCTTCATCGATCTTTAGACGTATCACAAGATCTTCTAACTTTATTTCTTTGCGTTTGTGCTTTACTACTTGAAATGCTTTATTCACGACAATACCTTTAGCAATAAGGTGGTGAAAAATAAGTTGAAGCTCATGAACTTGGGTTTCTACAGTTTTGTTGTCTATCATTTTATTGTCTAGAAACTTGGCAACCACGAACTTCTTCAAGCATGCATCTTTTGTCTTGTACTTCTTCTCAAGTGCGTCCTATAATTCTTTCGAAGTATTTATTGCACTGTACATATTTTACAAGTCATCTTCTAAAGAACTTAATATATGGCCTTTGCAAAGAAAATCTTTCTGCTTCCATGACTCAACAACCACAAACTTTTCATTATCTGGCATGTTCGCAGCAGGTACTGGAGGCTCTTCACTAGTGAATTTCTACATATCAAGTGTGATAAGCCAGAAGAATACCCTTTGCTACTATCCTTTGAAGTTGGTTCCAAAACATTTTCCCAGTTTCTCAACCGGAGGAATAGCAATGCGGCTTGACGAGGCTATCGTCGTTGCACCAACAGTCGCAGAAGGATTTCCATTTTCATTTGCCATTTCTTACTGTCAATAACAGAAGAAATCAATTAATGGCAAAACAAAAATAGTAAATAATATTGCAATCAATAAATAGTACGTAATTGTGACGACCCAAAGGGTCATCACCTGTTTTCCTCACTTGCTCCGCACTTCCGAGGCCTTGAAAACCTCATTTTATGTTGCCTCGATATACGTGCATAATCCGGGCATGTAGCCGGAAAGATTTTGTGATAGAATATGTGAACTCTATGAAATATTTGAAGAAAAATGATATTAATATTGATATAGTTGACTTCGGTCAACGTTTTTGGTAAACGGAGTCGGACCTGAGATCGGACGGTCCCGGAAGGTCCATAGAAAAATATGGGACTCGGGCATGTGTCCGGAGTCGAAATCTGAGGCCTAGAGCCTAAGATATGAATTTTCTGTTAAATTGTTTTTGCTGAAATTATTAAAGGAAAATGGATTAAATGACATTGGTATCGGACTCGTATTTTGGTTCCGACGCCCGGTACAGTCTTAAATATTATATATGTGCTTTCTGCAAAGTTTGGTGACATTTGGATGTCGTTTGATGTGTTTTGGACCTTGAGTTCCAAATTTGAATGTTATGAAATTAAAAGAAAGATAATCATGAATTTGAGGCTTGATTTGATGAAAACGATGTTATATTGGCGATATGATCGCAAGAGCGAGTTTGTTATATGTTTTTGAAGTTGTGTACATGTTTGGTTTGGAGCCCGGGGGGCTCGGGTAAAGATTTGATAGGCCGTTGGAGCAAATTCTGAAAAATAACACAGCTGGTTTTTCACCTAGCTAGTATCTTCGCAAATGCGAAGATTTTCTCGCAATTGCGAAAAGAGCCAGGTTAGCCCTGGTTCGCAAATGCGAAGCTGGCAGGGGTGTGCAGTGGTTCGCAAATGCGAGGCTGACAGTAAATAGCCCATCTTCGCAAATGCGACTAAAATGTCGCAAATGCGAAGGCCCCAGTATTTCATCCTTGTTCGCAAATGCGGACATTTTCTCGCAAATGCGAGAGCCACAGACAAAAACCTGCGATGTTCGCAATATTCGATATCCGCAGCTGTGTAAATTTATACTTAAACGAATTTTTGACCCCTTTTCCTCATTCTTTCAAAACCCAACACACCACACACGATCCCCTAAGAGCAAAATCACTCCAAAACACTTGTAAGTTACTTTTTACTTAATTCTTTCAATTCCTAACATCATTAAACATGTTTTTCAAGAAAATCAAAGGTTTTCATGGTAGAAATTCTTGTTTTTGGGTAGAACCTAGGGTTTTCATGAATTGGGGAATTGGACCTCGAATTGAGGTCCGATTTTGAAACTAATCATGTATTTGAACTTGTGAAGGAATGGGTAACCGGATTTTGGTCCGAACCCCGAGTTTCGACCACGTGGGACCAGAGGCGTTTTGGGAAATTTTGGGATAAACTTTGAGACCATTTTAAGCATCCAAACTAAGTTATATAGTATTTATTAATGTAATGGAATCAATTGTTATTAGATTCGAGCAAGTTGAAAGCTAAAATTCGAGGTAAAGCTATAGTTGAAGGATAAATTGGGCTTCAAGGATAGAGGTAAGTGTTTTATCTATCCTAGCTTAAGGGAATAGGATTATGTGCTATGTGTTATGTGATTGAGTGCGGTGTATGGGCTATGGTGACGAGCATCCATACACTGGCATCTAGCATGACCGTGAGTCATTGTTGATATTTATTGTGAGATGTTTTAAATATGAAATCTTGAACCCTTGCCGGGTTGTGAAATTGAACACTATTTTCCCTTGCCGGGACTTATTATAAAGTGGATTATTATTTTCCCTTGCCGGGACCTTGTTGTGATGATTGTTATGTCCCTTGCCGGGACGGTTCATGATTATTGTTTTCATTCTTTTGCCCTTAACTGTGATTGTTATTTGGGTGAGGAAGAGTGGTAATTCATGAAGGGTGATGCCGTGCCTTATTACTGATTATGCGTGAAAGCTAATGTCGCGCCATGTTTTACTGATTTTGCACGAAGGTTAATGCTGTGCCTTGTGATATTGATTATGCACGAAGGAACATTCCGTGCTTTTGTTATTTGAACCATGCACGAAGGATCATACCGTGCCATGGATGTGAGGATGGGAGTAAAAGCATGAAGGGTGATGCCGTGCAACTATTTGTTATTTCTTGTTTTGATATTAACTGTTTTCCATTATACTTTGATTTCCATTATTGATGTAATAGTTGTTGCTAACTGTTGGGTTTTCCTTTTTATGATATTTCTTGTTGAATTTGTTACTTGATATTTTCTTGTTAGCTGGTGGTGTACATATGTACATATAGAGCTGCACATGTTTATGTGAGTGTCTGGTCCTAGGCTTGTCACTACTTCGCCGGGATAGGCCAGGCACTTACCAGCACATGGGGTCGGATTGTGCTGATACTGCACTTCTGTGCATTTTTGCACATGTCCAGGTTTTAAGCAGGAGCAGTAGCAGCAATAGAGTATTCGTGGGAGTTGAGCATTCCGATACTGAGGTAGCTTGCAGGTGTCCGCAGGCCCGACGTTTCTTCTATTTACTTATACAATTTGCTTTGGTCTCATTGTTCCGAGACAGACAAATATTTATCATTTCTTTCAGACCATTATGTGTAGTATTCATTAGTAGTTCATGAGTTGGTGATTCCACGTCTTGGGTAGAGGATTTCATTAGTGTTTTACCTTGGTATTATTTATCTCTATTTAGAAAGTCTTTCGCATTTATTGAAATGAATATTTTTTTTTGGTTGTAGGTAGGAGTATAAGAATAGTGATACGAAACAGGATAATGTTGAATGCATTGGCTTGCCTAGCTACCACGAGTAGGTGCCATCACGATCTCGATGTCGGGGGAAAATCCGGGTCGTGACTAGTTGGTATCAGAGCTCTATGTTACATAGGTCTCACCACTTACGAACAAGCTTAGTAGAGTTTGGGGGTGTAGGTACGGAGACGTCTGTACTTGTCCTCTAGAGTCTATTGAGTTAGGAAAGTGTCCCTCATTTGTTCCTTCTTGTCGTGCGATTTGTTCCTCAAATACTGATTGATTTTCTACTCTGTCCTTTCGCAGATGGTGAGGACACGCGCTTCTTCGTCCGATGATCAGCAGCCTGAGCCCCAGGCAGCTTCCGTGAGGGGCAAGGGCCGAGGCCGTATCGGAGGCCGTGGTAGGGGTAGAGCTCAGCCCCAGGTAGCTATCCCAGAGGTGGAGCCTCATGTTGAGATTGGTGAAGAGGTTCCAGTCCCAGCAGCTCCAGTGGGCCCAGCTCAGGTCCCAGGGGAAGCCTTATTTACCCCGGATCTTCGGGAGGCTCTGGTCAGGATAGCGGGTTTTATGGACAGCGTTGCCAGAGCAGGCTTATTACCAGCTGCACCAGCCGCTTCTCAGGCTGGAGGAGGGGCCCAGACTCTTGTTGCACGTACTCCGGAGCTAGTAGCTCCCCAGCCTCAGGCACTCATGGTTCAACCAGCTGTGGCCACTCAGTTAGGTACCATAGCTCAGGCCGGAGATGGAGCGGCCATGACTTCTGATTCTTTATGGAGACTTGATCGGTTCTCCAAGCTGTTTACCACTACCTTCAGCGGTGCCACATCGGAGGATCCTCAGGATTTCTTATTCAGTTGCCATGAGATCCTCAAGACTATGGGGATAGTGGAGTCCAATGGAGTGGACTTCTGCACATTTAGGCTTTCAGGATCCGCCAAGACTTGGTGGAGAGATTACTGTTTGACTCGACCAGCAAGGTCCCCGGCTTTATCATGGGATCGGTTTGCAGAGTTATTTCTGGAGAAGTTTCTCCCTGTTATTCAGCGGGATGCACTTCGGAGGCAATTTGAGCGCCTCCAGCAGGGTACTATGACTGTCACTCAGTATGAGACAAGATTTGTTGATCTGGCACGTCATGCGGTTGTGATACTCCCCGCAGAGCGGGAGAGGGTCCGTAGGTTTATAGATGGGCTAAATCAGCCGATTAGACATCAGATGGCTATGGGAGTTGGGAGTGATATATCTTTTCAGGAGGCAGCTAATGCAACTCGTAGAGTTGAGATGGCTCTTGCTCGGGGAGGTGGTTATCCTTCAGACAAGAGGCCTCGTCATTCTGGCAGATTTAGTGGTTCTTCTTCTGGAGCCAGGGAATATTTTGATATGGGCCAGTCTTCCAAGCCTTTTCAGTCAGCCCTCCAGGCTTTGCAGGGTGGTCCAGGTGATCGTGGGTTTTGTGAGCAGTATTCGGATCAGCCTCCCATCAGTGCTCAGCCTCTTCAGAGTGTTTGTGGGGGCCATTCAGGTCGTCAGGGCCAGCAGCCCCATCAGCCTAAATGTTGCTACGGTTGTTGGGACATAGCTCATCTTGTCAGGTTTTGCCCTCGAGCGATGGGCAACACTCAACAGCGGGGCCCTCGTCCTATGATTCAGGCCCCAACTGACCCTCAGCCTGCCTAGCCAGCCAGAGGCGGGGGTAGAGATCGTAGAGATGGAGGTTTAGACCGTATAGTGGAGACCGTCCATCCAGAGGTGGAGGTTAGCCAGTGGATGACCGTCCCAGAGATGTAGCTCAGAGGGGAGGTGCTGATCCCCGATTTTATGCTTTAGCAGCCAGGCCAGAGGCAGAGGCATCAGATGCCGTGATTACAGGTACCATTCTTGTTTGTGACAGAAGTGCTTTAGTATTATTTGACCCTGGGTCTACATATTCATATGTGTCTTCCTACTTTGCATCGTATCTGGCCGTGCCTAGCTATGCCCTAGATGTTCCAGTTTATGTGTCTATACCAGTGGGTGACTCTATAGTAGTTGATCGAGTGCATCGTTCGTGCGTAGTTATTTTTGGGGGTCTTGAGACCCGTGTTGATTTGTTGCTATTAGACATGGTGGATTTCTATGTCATATTGGGGATAGACTGGTTATCCCCATACCATGCTATCTTAGATTGTCATGCCAAGACAGTGACCTTGGCCTTGCTAGAATCACCCCGACTAAAGTGGAGAGGGACCTCAGGCCACTCTGTTCGTGCTGTTATTTCCTATGTTAAGGCTCGACACATGGTCGAGAAGGGGTGTCTAGCTTATTTGGCTTATGTTCGTGATTCCAGCGCGAAAATTCTTTCTATTGATTCAGTTCCTATTGTATGGGAATTTCCTAAGGTATTTCCTTCATACCTATCGGGCATGCCACCCGACAGGGATATTAATTTTTGTATTGATCTAGCACCGGGCACTCAGCCCATCTCTATTCCACCCTATCGTATGGCCCCACCAGAGTTAAAAGAGTTAAAAGAGTTGCAAGACCTTCTAGAAAAGGGCTTTATCAGGCCCAATGTTTCTCCCTAGGGAGCACCCGTGTTATTTGGGAAGAAGAAGGATGGCTCGATACAGATGTGTATTGATTATCGGCAATTGAACAAAGTGACGATAACGAACAAGTATCCACTGTCGAGGATTGATGATTTGTTTGAGCAACTCCAAGGAGCGAGGGTGTTCTCAAAAATAGACTTGAGGTCGGGCTACCATCAGTTGAAGATCAGGGCGGCTGACACTCCTAAGACAGCCTTTCGCACTATATACGGGCATTATGAATTCTTGGTCATGTCCTTCGGGTTGACCAATGCCCCAGCAGCGTTCATAGAGTTGATGAATCGGGTGTTCAGGCCTTACTTAGATCTGTTCGTGATAGTCTTTATAGATGACATCCTGGTATACCCCCGCAGCCAGGAAGAGCACGAGCAACACCTCAGAGTGGTTCTTCAGACTTTGAAGGATAATCAGCTATATGCCAAATTTTCAAAATGTGAGTTCTGGTTGAGTTCGGTGGCATTTCTAAGTCATATTGTATCAGTGGAAGGTATTCAGGTAGACTCAAAAAAGATTGAGGCAGTCCAGAATTGTCCTCGACCAGCTTCAGTGACTGAGATCCGGAGTTTCTTAGGGTTAGCAGGTTACTACCATCGATTTGTAGAGGGGTTTTCTTCTATTACAGCCCCGATGACCAGGTTGACCTAGAAGGGTGCCCGGTTCCAGTGGTCGGATGAGTGTGAGGCGAGCTTTCAGAAGCTCAAGACAGCCTTGACTACATCACCAGTGCTGATACTACCTACGGGTGCATGGCCTTATACAGTTTACTGTGATGCATCCCGTACGGGGCTTGGAGCGGTATTGATGCGGGATGGTAAGGTTATTGCTTACGCTTTGAGACAGTTGAAAATACATGAGAAGAATTATACGGTTCATGATCTTGAGCTGGCAGCAGTGGTTCATGCTTTAAAAATCTGGAGGCATTATCTATATGGTGTGGCGTGTGAGGTGTACACGGATCACAAGAGTCTATAGTACTTGTTCAAGCAAAAGGAGTTGAATTTACGACAACGGAGATGGTTAGAGTTGCTGAAGGACTATGATGTCACTATCCTATATCATCCAGGTAAGGCCAATGTGGTGGCCGATGCATTGAGTAGAAAGTCTGCCAGCATGGGTAGTCTCGCATTCATTCTGGTAAGTCAGAGACCATTTGCTCTAGATGTCCAGGCCTTAGCCAACCAGTTCGTGAGACTAGACATTTCTGAGCCTAGCAGGGTGTTAGCCTGCACGGTCGCTCGTTCATCTCTATTAGAGCGTATCCATGAGAGGCAATTTGATGATCCTCATTTATGTGACTTGAGAGATACCGTACAGCGAGGAGGTGCCACAAAGGTAACTCTAGATTATGACGAGGTATTGAGATTGCAAGGTCGAGTTTGTATGCCCAATGTCGAGGGGATTCGAGAGTTGATCTTAGCGGAGGCCCACAGTTCACGGTATTCTATTCACTCGGGCGCCGCGAAGATGTATCAGGACTTACGTCAGCACTATTGGTGGCGTAGGATGAAGAAGGACATCGTTGCGTATGTCGCTCGGTGTCTAAAGTGTCAGTAGGTGAAATATGAGCACCAGAGGCCTGGTGGTGTATTCCAGAGAATCGAAATTCCCGAGTGGAAATGGGAACGGATCATAATGGATTTCATTACTGGACTCCCCTTGACTCGGAGGAAATTTGATGCTATTTGGGTCATTGTTGATAGGTTTACCAAGTCAGCACACTTCATTCCAATAACTATCTCTTACTCCTCTGAGAGGTTAGCAGAGATTTACATTAGGGAGATTGTTCGTCTTCATGGGGTGCCGATATCTATTATCTTAGATCGGGGTACGTAGTTTACCTTGCGGTTCTGGAGAGCGGTCCAGTAGGAGTTAGGCACCCAAGTCTAGTTGAGTACAACTTTTCATCCTTAGACGGACGGCCAGTCCGAGAGGACTATTCAGATACTAGAGGGCATGCTCCGAGCCTGTGTCATTGATTTTGGAGGCTCATGGGACCAGTTTCTGCCATTAGCGGAGTTCGCCTACAACAACAGCTACCAATCTAGCATTTAGATGGCCCCGTATGAGGCGTTGTATGGTAGTCGATGTCGATATCCAGTCGGATGGTTTGAGCCAGGAGAGGCTCGGTTGTTGGGTACAGACTTAGTACAGGAGGCCATGGGCAAGGTCAAGATTATCCAGGAGAGATTGCGTTCAGCTCAGTCCAGGCAGAAGACTTATGCAGATCGTAAGGTTCGAGATGTAGATTTCATGGTTGGTGAGCGGGTATTGCTCCGAGTGTCGCCTATGAAGGGCGTGATGAGGTTCGGGAAGAAGGGCAAACTCAGCCTTAGGTATATTGGTCCATTTGAAATTCTGTACCGAGTGGGAGGGGTGGCATCCAGACTATCTCTGCCACCTAGTTTATCAGCCGTACACTCAGTTTTCCATTTATCTATGCTTCGGAGGTACCACGGCGATCCCACACATGTGTTAGACTTCAGTATTGTCCAATTGGACAATGATTTAGCCCACGAGGAGGAGCCGGTGGCCATTCTAGACTGGCAGGTTCGACATTTGAGGTAGAAGAGTTTCCCTTCTGTGCGTGTTCAGTGGAGAGGTCAGCCTCCTGAGGCATCGACCTCGGAGTCCGAGTCTGATATGTGGAGCCGCTACCCACATTTGTTCCCCGACTCAGGTACTTCCTTCTCTTGTCCGTTCGAGGATGAACAGTTGTTTTAGAGGTGGAGGATGTGACGACCCAAAGGGTCATCACCTATTTTCTTCACTTGCTCCGCACTTCCGAGGCCTTGAAAACCTCATTTTATGTTGCCTCGATGTATGTGCATAATCTGGCCATGTAGCCGGAAAGATTTTGTGATAGAATATGTGAACTCTATGAAACATTTGAAGAAAAATGATATTAATATTGATATAGTTGACTAAGGTCAACATTTTTGGTAAACGGACCCGGACCCGAGATCGGACAGTCCCGAAAGGTCGGTAGGAAAATATGGGACTCGGGCATGTGTCTGGAGTCGAAATTTGAGGCTTAGAGCCTAAGATATGAATTTTTCTGTTAAATTATTTTTGCTGAAATTATTAAAGGAAAATGCACTAAATGACCTTGGTATCGAGCTCGTATTTTGGTTCCGATGCCCGGTACAAATCTTAAATATTATATATGTGATTTCTGCAAAGTTTGGTGACATTTGGATGTCGTTTGATGTGTTTTGAACCTTGAGTTCCAAATTTGAAAGTTATGAAACTAAAAGAAAGATAATCATGAATTTGAGGCTTGATTTGATGAAAACGATGTTATATTGGCGATGTGATCGCAAGAGCGAGTTTGTAATATGTTTTTGAAGTTGTGTACATGTTTGATTTGGAGCCCGGGGGGCTCGGGTAAAGATTTGATAGGCCGTTGGAGCAAATTCTGAAAAATAACACAGCTGGTTTTTCACCCAGCTGGTATCTTCGCAAATGCGAAGATTTTCTCGCAATTGCGATAAGAGCCAGGTTAGCCCTGGTTCGCAAATGCGAACCAGTCTTTGCAAATGCGAACCAGTCTTCGCAAATGCGAAGCTGGCAGGGGTGTGCTGTGGTTCGCAAATGCGAACATACATCGCAAATGCGAGGCTGACAGCAAATAGCTCATCTTCGCAAATGCGACTAAAATGTCGCAAATGCGAAGGCCCCAGTATTCCAGCCTTGTTCGCAAATGCGGACCTTTTCTCGCAAATGCGAGAGCCACAGACCAAAACATGCTATGTTCACAATTGCGAACAAACGTTCGCTATTGCGATATCTGCAGCTGTGTAAATTTATACTTAAACGAATTTTTGACCCCTTTTCCTCATTCTTTCAAAACCCAACACACCACACACGATCCCCCAAGAGCAAAATCACTCCAAAGCACTTGTAAGTAACTTTTTACTTAATTCTTTCAATTCCTAACATCATTAAACATGTTTTTCAAGAAAAACCAAAGGTTTTCATGGTAGAAATTCTTGTTTTTGGGTAGAGCCTAGGGTTTTCATGAATTGGGGAATTGGACCTCGAATTGAGGTCCGATTTTGAAACTAATCATGTATTTGAACTCGTGAGGGAATGGGTAACCGGATTTTGGTCTGAACCCCGAGTTCCGACCACGTGGGACCAGGGGCGTTTTGGAATAAACTTTGAGAAAACCATTTTAAGCATCCAAACTAAGTTATATGGTATTTATTAATGTAATGGAATCAATTGTGATTAGATTCGAGCAAGTTGAAAGCTGAAATTCGAGGTAAAGCTACAGTTGAAGGATAAATTGGGCTTCAAGGCTGGAGGTAGGTATTTGATCTATCCTAGTTTGAGGGAATAAAATTATGTGCTATGTGCTATGTGCTATGTGATCGAGTGCGGTGTTTGGGCTGTGGTGACGAGCATCCATACACTGGCATCTAGCATGACCGTAAGTCGTTGTTGATATTTATTGTGAGATGTTTTAAAGATGAAATCTTGAACCCTTGCCGGGTTGTGAAATTGAACACTGTTTTCCCTTGCCAGGACTTATTGTAAAGTGGATTATTGTTTTTCCTTGCCGGGACCTTGTTGTGATGATTGTTGTGTCCCTTTCCGGGACGGTTCATGATTATTGTTTTCATTCTTTTGCCCTTAACTGTGATTGTTACTTGGGTGAGGAAGAGTGGTAATGCACGAAGGGTGATGCCGTGCGTTGTTTACTGATTATGCACGAAGGTTAATGTCGTGCCTTGTTTTACTGATTTTTGACGAAGGGTAATGCCATGCCTTGTGATATTGATTATGCACGAAGGAACATTCCGTGCTGTTGTTATTTGAAACATGCACGAAGGATCATGACGTACCATGGATGTGAGGATGAGAGTAAAAGCACGAAAGGTGATGCCGTGCAACTATTTGCTATTTCTTGTTTTGATATTAACTGTTTTCCATTATACTTTGATTTCCATTATTGATGTAATAGTTGTTGCTAACTGTTGTGTTTTCCTTTTTATGATATTTCTTGTTGAATTTGTTACTTGATATTTTCTTGTTAGCTGGTGGTGTACATATATACATATAGAACTGCATAGGTTTATGTGAGTGTCTGGTCCTAGGCTTGTCACTACTTCGCCGGGATAGGCCAGGCACTTACCAGCACATGGGGTTGGATTGTGCTGATACTGCACTTCTGGGCATTTTGCACAGGTCCAGGTCTTGATCAGGAGCAGCAGCAGTAGTAGTCGAGTGTATTCGTGGGAGTTGAGCATTCCGAGACCGAGGTAGTTTGCAGGCGTCCGCAGGCCCGACGTCTCTTCTATTTACTTATACAATTTGCTGTGGTCTCATTGTTCCGAGACATATAAATATTTATCATTTCTTTCAGACCATTATGTGTAGTATTCATTAGTAGTTCGTGAGTTGGTGACTCCACATCTTGGGTAGAGGATTTCATTAGTGTTTTACCTTGGTATTATTTATCTCTAATTAGAAAGTCTTCCGCATTTATTGAATTGAATATTTTTTTTGGTTAGTAGGTAGGAGTATAAAAATAATGATACGAAACAGGATAATGTTGAATGCATTGGCTTGCCTAGCTACCACGAGTAGGCGCCATCACGATCCCGGTATCGGGGGAAAATCTGGGGCGTGACAGTAATAAAAACAACAAAGGTTTTTATATACTGTTTTATAGAAAAACGACGAAGTTTTTATGTTCTTCTAATCATTTTCTGAATTTTAATACCCTGATGAAGTTTATATATCTTCAAATTAGAATAGTAAAATTTAGACAGAATATATAATATAATAAATATAATTTTCATAAGATTGTTATTCATCTGTATTGCTGTAAGTCAATAAAACAGTTAATCTTTATGAAAAATAAAATAGAAAGTTAGTAGAAGCAATTCTGAAAATTAATATTTGAACTTCAAAATAATTTTTGAAACGTTAAAGGAATAAATCGAGCCCACTGAATACACACTGTGTCCTTAAGGAAATTATTCCCCTCAAATACCCGAGGTTATGGAATATATCCTCCCAGAATAGAACGATTTAACTCAACGGAGTGTTGGTACCAAAAATACCGATGCTCAGCGAACCACTCGATGGCAGCAAAACACACTGGAATTTTAGTGTAGAGAGAAGAAGAAGATAATCAGAAAATTTCGTAAGTAAATATTCTAGGCTTTGAAAGTCTATTTATAGCCAACTTTGTGATGTTTCTGAAGTGCTTCGCAACCTTTCAGAATAGTCATGACTGTTGGAACAGGTGTGACCCTCTGAAGAGGTTTGCAGCCTTTTAGAACAGTCACGGCTGTTGGAACATGTGTGACCCTCTGAAGAAGTTTGTAACCTTTCAGAATAGTCATGACTGTCGGAACATGTGTGATACTGTTATAGAATAGCCATGGCTGTTGAAAAATTTTTTTGCGACAAATTTAAAACAAATTTAAATTAATCCATGAAAGAAAAACGAGCTAGACCTGACGAGGTCGCGGGACATCCCTCCATTTCTTTTCCTACCATTTTCTATTCACACCTCTTTTGTTATTATTTATAAAATAACAAACCCAACAAAAAACTCATTAGAAAATTACATACTGCAAGACAAAAACTTGAGCATGTTTAGTCTAAAGTTTAGTAAATGAATTAAAAAGCTTAAGCATATTTAATCTGAAATTTTTGCGAACGAACTAAATAACTTTAGCATATTTAAACTAAAATTTTATCAAAGTAATAAAATAATTTCAGCATGTGTAGATTGAAGTTTCAGATAAACAACATTGCTGAAGCAAAATTAGTACTTAGCATTCTTGTTGCCAGATTCCCCATTACTGTTTTTGGCATTTTTCAGTTGCTTTCTTGACATTATCTTTTGAGTCTTTAGAACATATAGACCCTTCATGGCTAATCCCTGTGTTTGATAACACAGATTTCTTTTCTCAGTATTCGTCCCTCTAATCTTTTCTACAATGGTAGGGAAAAGAAGGCAAATTTGACAGGGGTGTAATCCTCATATTATTATGAATTTTTGTCAGTTGGCTACTAAATTAATAATTTTTAAAAATATAGTACAAATTAAAAGGTAAATATAAGGTATGGCTGCAAATTCCTAAAATTTTCAGCTTTCTAAAAAAGGATGTTTGCACTATATCTAAAAGGTCCATTAATTGCAAGAAAAATAAAGAGAGGATCATCCAATAAACAACTTATATAAAAGTGGACAAAGGGAGAAAATTTTACATTTTGAATTATTTATCAATGACACTTTTTATTAGTCTACCAGAACATGTGTATGCTAAAAATAAAATAAAATAAAATAAAATAAAATAAAAAAGAAGTTTGTACCTTGGGGATTAGCCTTGGTAAAAGTTAATCTGCACATCATACATGAAATCAATGAATACAAGATATATACTTTTCATAATTCGTTTCTCTCTTAACATGGTTATGTGATATTTTCATTTTAAATTATAACCACTAAGATTAATATGCTTAATTCTATGTAAGCAAAAGGTAAATGTAAATATTTACCATTCACTCTGAGCTCTCGATTGAAAGGTCATGGATAGTGGCGGAGGCAGGATATATACTAAGGGTGTTAAAAAAGAATTGGACTGCTACTGACAGGAATCAAACATGCGACATTCTGCATATTCTAAACACCCTTGACCACTAAGCCATGCCTCTGCCTTGTTTCAAGGGTGTTCAACAAATTATATCTATATGTAAAAATTAAAATTATTCCCATATAAACAGTGTAATTTTCCGACGAAGGGTGTTCGGATGACCACCCCTGCGCCACCTAAATCCGCCCCTGGTCATGGATATAAATTAGTAATATCACAAACTCAGAAAGAAAGAAAAAGTTTGATATATGGGTTTGTGAAACTATAACAATATAGGGATGTCAATTGGGGTGGGGCGGAATAGAGCGGGGCAAGGCAACTTTTAACCCACTAAGATTTTGACCTGCCCTGCTCTACCCGTTTAGCCTTGTTCCAAAATTTTGCCTACCTTTCCCTATTAAGCCCTGCCTCGCCTTGCCCTATTTAGATTCATTTTCATTTTTTTATCTCTCAATAAATACTGGTTTATGCAAATTAAACTCTCTTCAGTAATATATTTTAACCATTAACTTCTTTAATTTTAAAATTCTGAATAACTAATTAATCTATTCAGTAAATATTTTGAAAACAACTTTATTTTTTTTATCCATGTCACGACCCTATTTCACCAATTGTGAACATGTCATGACGACACATAGTCTTCGCGACCATGTAAGTCTAACAGGTTGCGGAAGTGATAACAATTGCGAAATTTATAATCAAAACTAAATAACATGAACAATGTATATAATTGCCGCCTGACACATACACTTTAACACTTAGCATTCTGAAACTATCCCAAAGACCCGGAAACCCACGGGCAACACATGCTAAGAGAAATATAACTACAAGATAGAATAGAAGAAGACTCTTCGGTCTGCAGACGCGGAAGATGTACCTCAAGTCTCTGAATATAGCGCCTGGATGGAGGTACCTGGAGCTGCATATGAAAAACATGCGCAGACGAGGCATGAGTACACCACAATGGTACTCAGTAAGTGCGAAGCCTAACCTCGGTTAGGTAGTGACGAGGAAGGTCAGGGTCCTACTAATGTAAAACATAATAATCAATATAATAATGAAGAGACAATATGAGTATAATTGCAGCAGAAATCCAACAAGAAAATAAGTAAAACAGTAACATAGAACAACACAATCAGTGAATAGAGGTATAAATCACAACCAGATATTTAACATCGGGGATCTCACAACCAGATATTTAACATCGGGGATCTCCTGGTATCCAGAGGATCTCTTGGTATCCTCAATAAATCGTTCGGGATCTCTTGGTATCCCGAGGATCTCTTGGTATCTTCAATAAAGATTCTGGGATATCTTGGTATCCACAATAATAATTCGGGGATCTCTTGGTATCCCAAGAATCTCTTGGTATCCTCAATAATAATTCTGGGATCTCTTGGTATCCACAATAATAATTCGCGGATCTCCTGGTATCCCGAGGATCTCTTGGTATCCTCAATAATAATTTTGGGATCTCTTGGTATCCACAATAATAATTCTGGAATCTCTTGGTATCCCGAGGATCTCTTGATATCCTCAATAATAACTATGGGATCTCTTCGTATCCACAATAATAATTCGGAGAACTCTTGGTATCCCGAGGATCTCTTGGTATCCTCAATAATATAACCATTTCTATGCCAGGGATCTCTTGGTATCCCCCACTTTGAGTCTTAGAACATAACACGGGCAGGGTGATCTCCCGGTATCGAACTCGTAGTCTCAAAGTAAACAAACAAGGGTGGAGCTACTAGAATCCCACATCCGTAGTCCCAATGTAAATGCACAACCAAGATCGGATAAATATTTAGAAATTGAAGTATAACAATACAAGGGAATAAATAATTCTGGTCCAACATGCTCCACGTAATTTCAGTTAAGACAAATTAAGCAAATAGACAATTTGGATCAATTAAACATGTTTTTCTATACCAACATTAGCTATAATAGCAAGTAGAATAAAATATATACGAAAGAAACTCAGTTCAAGTAATTTAAGTAAAATTCGGTTTTTCAACAATTAGCTCAAGTACGCGCTCGTCACCTCACGCACAAGGCATTCAATTACCAATTTCATATCTTAAGGGACAAAGTCCCCCACACAAGGTTAGACAAGCCACTTACCTCGATCAGTGCAAGTCAACCTGAAATCACGCTCTTGCCACGAGTATCCGACTCCAAATGGCTCATATCTATTCAATTAAATTGCATACAGTAAATAATAATTCAAGTAATTTATTCTACAATTAAATTCTAAGCTAATACGCGAAATTATATAAAATAACCAAAATACCCCTCGGGTCCCACGTTTCGAAACTGTTAAAATTTATATTTCCAGAAACCTCGCACTCTTACAAGTCTAACCATACCAAATTTACAAAATTTTCATATCATTTTGATGCTCAAATCAGTGATTCTATCCAAGAGGATTTTCTACTATTTTCAATAAAATTCTCATATTAAACACCAAAATTTGTGATAGATTCGAGTTATACAACCAAAATTGAGTTAAGAACACATACCCCAATGTTTTCCTTGAAAATCTCTCAAAAAATCGCTTCATCTGAGCTCCAAATCGTCAAAAATAGAATATAGGATGGAGTTCCATTTTCAGAACTTAACATTCTGTCTGGCACGGTTCACATCACTATTCATGGGCACTATTCATATGGTACTGTTCATGTATACTGTACATGTCACACCTCCTTTTTCTGTATATACCGCTAATTACTACTATACCCCGGGAAGGAATATAATAATAACATGGAAGGAGTTTTTTCCAATTAAAGGACATTCGGAATGAGATTTATTTATTAAATTTCAGAGTCGCCACTTGGGAAAATAATGGTATCCGAAGTCACCGGTTTAATCCCACGCCGAGGAAATTATGACTCCGTTAACAGTCCGCGAAATCAGAAATCCGGATAAGGAATTCTGTTAACCTGGGAGAAGGTGTTAGGCACTCCTAGATTCCGAGGTTCTAGCACGGTCGCTCAACTGCCGTATTTGTTTTTATCTGATTTCTTTATATGCTTTAATTTTATACATTATTAATGTGCTGCTTTGTCATTTTTAAGAATTGCAACGTCGTGAAAATGCATTTCAAGTCACACCGTACTAGTACGCTTGTGACTTTAGTGCATTTCAACTTCGCCGGGATATGGATCACATAAATATGCACCCGTATCAGGAATCGTACCTAAAGTATCTACGTCTTTATTAACTTTGGGAAAGACCATGAAATTTGCTAAACGGTCCTTCCGAATCTAAAGTTTTTTATGTTAAGACTTAATTGGGGGCCCCGTGTGTTTTAATTTTTTGTAACTAGGCTCATCCCTGTTTTATTAAAGTCCAATCCTAAACGAGCTATGTTTTCTATTTTTGTTTTTTTCGTCCCAAGTATAATTGCTTCAGAATTATTTTTACAAAGCTGTGTGCAAGGGTCCATGCCATCTTTATTACATGGGCCTGGACTTTTGGGCTGATCCATCAGTATGCACTAAGGGGCCACTGGCCAATTACAGCCCAGTCAGTATTATTCGTATTTGATCTTACAGACTCAAAAGATGTTTTAACCAGATCTGGGCCCTTATTCGCACTTGGGCCCAGACTATCACTATCTAAACAGGGCTAAGACAGATTAACATTTCAATAACAGCATTTCGAACAAGTATTATTCAGTACTAACAATTAACTATTTTAAACAATGCCAAATTACATTTGATTATTACTGATTTCAATTTTTCTGACAATTAACTATACCTCTTAATATCTAGCTTAAATCAATGTATTATACAACTGGTAAACAAACGGAGTATGATATCGTTGTTCGACTGACAATACTAGTGTCAGAATTATCTATCTATTTTAACTGAAAACAACATTTACATTTTTTACTAAAACATGCTCAGATTACAACTATGTTTCAAATTGCCATTTTTACAAAGTTGAATACAAGTTATAGCTAGTCTAGCTGCAGTAATGTTAAAACAATGTCATGATTTGAAATTCGAGTACTTCATATTTTCAAATTAAATGATTCCGTCATAACTTGACTAACGAAATAGCTAAGTACCTATATTACATGTTTAGTTTCAGAACATATATATAAATCTAAGTGTATTAGCTGTGTTTTAGCCGGTTTTAGTTTTAGATTTAGGTGATCATTATAACTAACCTACTAGATACGTTTACTACAATGTTATCTATTTCTACCCTAATCTCAATCGAGTTCATATAGTCTTATACTTATTACAACCCATTCCTAAATGAATTACAAAGATCTAAGTATTTAAAACTACATAATAAGAACAGAAATGTAATTGAATAACTAAAAACTGGTCAACATTTTATTTCCTTCAGCAGGCAACTCAATTATAGCTCCAGGACAAGTGGTGTACCTGATTCAAAATCAAATCAACGATTCTAGGTTTTGGAGAAGAAGGAAATATCAGCAACAACAATGGCGATAAGCAACAGCGAACATGAGCAAATTAACACAGCAAGTTTCAAAACTCAGCAGGCAACCAGCAAATAACTCGAGCAAACAGAAATCCAAGCTAAGTTGAAGTGAACACAATAGAAGGACAACCAGCAAAAACTCCAGGAACAATACTCGAATTGAATGCTAAGTAGAAGACCAGTAAAGTTCTAAAATCTAATTATCTGAAGGATGGAAGTCTCAAATTGTGAACCCCCAGAAATTAAACTCTAAAATTCAGAACCCTAAAATGTGAACCCAAATGTGAAAATTTTTGAACCCCATTTTCAGGCTTGAAACAGCCTATTTATAGAATAAATTTGGGGGGAATTTTGAATTAGTTATTTCCATTTCCCTCCCCAACTCTTTTCTAATTAAATCAATTAAGTATAGTAGAATTCTAACGGAAATACACTTGAACCCCTGCTAGAAGGTGCTAGGCTATTCCTTATTTTTCTATTGGGCGGATTTTACCTGGTTGCCCTCAATTGCTAAGGTTTATTACACATTTACCTTTTAACTATGCCTAGTCTACCCCTTATTGTTCATGTATTTTCAGAAAAACCAAGCATTAAAGTCATTTATACCCCCATTAGCTCTATGTAATCTACAGAAATACAAATTCTCATTCCCCTTTTACCCCTTACACTCAATCATATTTACCCGACCTATCATTAGGTCTGTTGAGACTTGGGTAATTAACATATTTAAAATATAACCCCCCCGAGACTCGTTTTAATTCTTAGCCAGTTTCAGACTAATTAACCCTTTCAAAATTAACCGCTATTACAAAGATAGCCACTAATCAAAGACTCATACTGTGATGCAAACATAACCATAATAGACATTTACACATATAACCTAAATGTGCATAAGCACTCAGAAATTCAAAAGAAACCAATATACAAATCATATTGCAAATGTAGCCATATTTATGTAGTCTTGCACAAATAGCCCTAATTACGACTAATTTTTTAAAATTAATTAGAACTCAGAGAGACAAATTGACAATGGTTGAATTCCAACTAATCAAAACCCTAATCGAGACATGATCTATTGAACAATAACATAAAAATAACTAATAGCACATGATTTACAGGTAGCTATATGAGAACTTTAAGAATACTTAGTCGATTTCAGGCATACATGTAATAAGCTCAGGTCTAATAGGAACACAGAAGAGCAAAGTATAGAATAGAGGTGGATTCAGGGTATTTAACATGCATAGGAATTTTCTAAACAGATCCAAGTTCTAAACAGATAAGAACACAAAAAGACACTGAACAGAAGCAGGTTTCAGGGTACTTAGCTTTAGGGTTTTGTCTTTTTCCTTTCTTTTTTCTTTTCTTTCTTCTTTGTTTTATTTTATTTTTCTTCTTTCTTGATTTTTCAGTGTTTCAGAGACTTGTGGTCTCTTGAATGATGAAGGCAGACTTTTTGGAAGTTGATTTGAGTGTGTAAAAGGTAGTCAGAGACTCAGGGTGAGGTTTTGAAAAGGTTTTGTTTTTAGGTGCTCGCCGGAGTAGAGTTCCGGCGAGATTTTTTCTAATATTCAAGGAGTTTGAGATATATTCGAGGTGTGGGATTATGATGGGGTGAAAGATCGTCCTAAGGCGGTTCTAGTGTGTTAAGGTAGAGGGCTAGTTCATAACTTGGTGGTCGCCGGCTAGGGTTCCAGCGACTGGAATTTCAAGAATGGGAGGCTGGTGAGTCTTCTGGGGTGAGGTTAATGGGGATAAGGTGTAAGAAGAAGAAGATAGGTGTTTAGAGGGGTGGCCTGAGCTGGAGAAGGTAATAGAAGACTGACCACCAGTAGGGTTCCGGTGGTCTTTGTGAGAGAATGTAGGGGGGGGGGGAAGAAGAAGGTTTCCGAGGCGGCTAGGGTTTGGTTGTTGTCACGATCCCAAACCCGGTCGTGATGACGCCCAACACACTGCTAGGCCAGCCCTTCCAATCAACAAAGTCACGGAGCCAGCAGCTTACATTTAACCACTTTTAGGCATAATCAAGATCAAATAATCATAAAGAAAATATTCTAATACGGGGATCACGTCCCAAACAAACAAAACCTCCCAAAGACCAGGAGTCACGAGTCATGAGCCTCTACAGAGTATATAAAGTGTGATAGTGTCTATGACAGTGCTCAAGTACAGAAATAGATATCAACATAAATAAAAGTAAGCTGGAAAGTCAGGTCCTACAGACGCTGGCAGCTACCTCGACTGTCCAAATGCACTCCCGAGCATCTATAGAATCAGCTCTACTGTGATGTACCTGGATCTGCACACAAGGTGCAGGGAGTCGGGTGTGAGTACTTCCAAATCAGCGGTAATAAAAGTAAATAATACTGAAAGAAAGAAAACCACGCAAGGCACCATCTCATGCTACACAATACAGAACTATCTTTTTATTACTTTCCAGCATATGTGAGTAGATTATTTAGAAATCTCAATTTTTAGCTTTCTTTCTTTCATGATAACATACCAATACCTGGGTACAATCTTAAGCAGTGTAAGTCTGCACTCAAATCAGTCCCTCGGGCTCAGCATTTCCTTAAAAATTTCCACCAGGAGATCTGGTCAATAAGGCAAAAAATGCATGTGTGCCAGTAATGCATGTGTGCTAAATGTTATGCCGCATAGTACACGTAAACCAATGTATGTATGCCATGCAATACATATGATGCTGTGGCGTATAGCCCGATCCACGCAAAGGCGCCTGCACTCACTGTGGGGGTTCAGACTCCGGAGGGGCTCTTACAGCCCAAGCGCAATATCAATATCACACCTGCTACGGCGCGCAGCCCGATCCAAATACCACTGTGGCGTGCAGTCCGATCCATGCATGTGTATGCATATGCTCACATAAATCATCATGCTCTAACATATGGCCCTCAGCCCCAATCAGTTTAACAAATAATCAAGAAAAGCCCCTCGGGCAACAGTATCATATTAGCTCACAACTAGAAATGTCATTAAGACCTTGCTCAAGTTTTTCATAACCTTATAAAAATGCTGAGTAGCAAAATACCATTTAAAAATGTTAGACCGAGACAAAAATATGCACAGTGTTATCAAGAAAGTGATACCAATCCCTGAAGGATTTAAATAATCGGCACGAAGCCCAAGCATGATAATTATTCCAATTCATGATAATTAATATCTTTTATTAGGATGTCAATTCAATTTCAAGCAATTAGGTGTTATTATTCATTACGCGGGACAGACTAAGTCATAATCCCCAATGGTGCTCTACCCCACGCCCGTTATCCGGCGCGCAAGTCACCTCAATATAGCACTAAGATGTGCAAGTCCGGGGTTTCCTAACCCTCAGGACATCATTTACAAGTATTACCCACCTCGATCCGGCGAAAACTCAAGCTCCGCAACGCCGACAATGTTGAATGCTTTAAGAACACAAAGATAGAAGAAGAGCCACCGCATGCTCCTGATCCTCATGATTGTCACTGTCGAGTAGCTTCACAACTGAGGAAATGCATCCATCGGCTTGAACTATAGAAGTCGTAGCATCTTCAATGATGCACAAGTTTTTCTAAATAATAAGAGTGTTGCTTGCTAGAGCTGTATCTTCTAGAAAAGGAATCAACTTGGGAATGAATTCTGAAGGTGTAATCAAGGAAACAATTATGCTATTTTCAGACAAACTACGTAATATTTTTATGGCTGGTTCTTGCAAATTCCACATTCTGGGAATCATGAATCTCTAGAATAGGAGTCAGAGTACCATAAGCCGCAATTTTTTTTGTTGACAATATTGGTAGCAGGACAATACTTCCAATACGGCAAGGGCTTCTTTAGAAACCTCAGTTCCAAGAAATGATACCAAAAGTGCAAAAGCATCGTCATTCAAATCTGGCAAATTGCTCCTGATACAAAACAACCCATGTAGGATTAGTGTGTGGAAACAAACAGCTCCTCGAACCAACATCCACGCACGTCAAAACTAGCCAAATTCAGTACAAATATATCAAAATAGGCTAATGGAACAACGCCCAATCGAACACAATCAAATTACATGAAAAATCACAAAGTTGCCAAAACACGACTTTCGGTACGCTTCTCGAAAAATTACAGAAGTTACATATTCGGATTCCTTATCTCAACACGAGTCCATACATATAAAGTTTATCAAAATCGGACTCCATTTGCCCCTTCAAATCGATAATTTACTATAACCCAGGCTTAGGGCAAAAATCCCCCATTAATCCTCCCATTTACAGTGAAATAATTGAAGATTCTAAAATAAAATCGTGTATTTAGACCATAGAACTTACCTCCAATGTTTACCCGGTGAAATGCCCTCTTGAAGCTCTTCAAAATCATCCAAACGAAATGAAATCAATGAAAGAAATAAACCAATTTCGTGTAAAAAGAATCTGCCCGTGCTTCGTCGAGTTGTACCTTGCACCTGTGCTATACAAGTTGTACATCCTATTGCTCCAGCAGTCCTTTTCCGTCGATAATAACTTCTAGTACAGATGTCTAAATGACGAGTTCTTTAGCTTTCTGGAAACTAGACACGAAGGTCTACAACTTTCGTGTTTTGAATTGTTTGTGATTCCTTATAGATTGCATGATATGAGCTGCCGAATTTCTCGCACCTGAAATTTTCTGGGCACAGCAGAAGCCAAAAAAAAATTCTGCATTTTTTTTTTCAAAGATGAAATAGTCTGCTAACCACCAAAAACTCATCCGAGGCCAGTGGGACCTTAACCAATCATGCCAACATATCCCATAACACCGTTCAAATTTGTTCCAACCTTCATAACGCTCAAAACAACATCACAACACCAAATTCGCATCGGATTCAAGCTTATGAACTTTGAAACTTCTAATTTCCACATGCGATGCCGAAACACGTCAAAACTAGTCCGAATGACCTAAAAATTTGCAGACATATCCAAAATTACCTAACAAAGCTACTGCAGCTATCGGAATTCCATTCCAACTCCCGGATCAAAATATCACCTATCGATCGGATTCCGCCAAAATTCCAACTTCGCCAATATGGGCTAACTTCTTCATCGGACCTCCAAAATTACTTCCGATTGCGCTCCTAAATCTTAAATCATCCCTCGAAACTAACCGAATCATCAGAATTCAGTTCCGAGTCCTCTAACTCATAAGTCAACGTTGGGTTGACTTTTCCAACTTAAGCTTTCCTTAAAGAGATTAATTGTCTCATTTCCTACCAAAATCGATCCGAATTGACTCAAAGTTTGCACACAAGTCTCATTCGACATTACGAACTTGCACCAACTTTCGGAATCTCATTCCGAACCCGATATCAAATTTTTCACTTTCGGTCGAATTTTCTCATAAACCTTCAAATTCCTATATTTAGCCAAATGACTTCAATTGACCTCCGGACATCCGAATTCACTTCCGATAGGGTTCCCAACTCCAAAATCACCATACGGATCTATTCCCAAACTCAGAATCCCAAATGGACATCTATAACTCTAAAATGCCTTTCAACCCAAATTTATGAAATTCTTCTAAAATACTAACTTCCACCATATACGCCGAAATGCTCACGGGTTATCAAAAACCAAATCTGGACATACGCCCAATTTCAAGGTCATCATAAGAGCATGATGTAACTTTTAGATCCCAATTCCGAGGTCATTTACTCAAAATTCCAATCCTAGTTCATTTCTTCAACTTTAAGCTTTCAAATTGAGAATTTCCATTTAGATTTGACTCCAAACTTCCCGAATTTTAATTCTGACCATACACACAAGTCAATATACCTGAGATGAAGCTGTTCATGGCCTCAATCTGCTGAATGATGCGTCGGAGCTCAAAACGACCGGTCGGGTCGTTACAATCTCCCCACTTAAACATACGTTCGTCCTCGAATGTGTGCTGAGAACTACGATGATGTAGTCTCAAATAACTTGTTTAACACATCATGCACCTTCCGTGCTACCACTACTTAGTTGAGCACATTAGCTATATAATTCTATGGATATAATTCTTTATTCAAGCGAATAAGCCATTAGGCCAAATTCCAACACCTTGAATTTCCTGCCAAGTCTGTTCCATCATTCGACCACCATATCAATCTCCACACGTTGTACCCAAACATTAATGCATAACTTTGTTGAATTTACACTTCGCATCACTTTACTCATATGACCACAATAACATTCTTTATTTATTGTAGTTGCCTACAATACCCAAATACCGATGGAAACCTCTTATTATTTGAAGTCTTATTCCAACACTTTCATATACTGCCAATGATAAATAAAACACGGGCTAAACCGTAACAATTCCTCAAATCAACCATTTATGAAGCCATTTCTCTTTTGATTGATATTACAACGGATTTTGGAGCCAAACCTCGATATTACCTTTCTATCTAGCCGAAATCATGTATGTTCGCACTCATTAATGACTCCAACCATCATTTCGATTATAACACACCACAGTGGTAATATGATACCTCCTCATCGGCCTAAGCCACGGCGAGCAAAACACAAGCTCCAATAAGAAATGATCCGAACACACTCGAATCATGACAAGTAACTCACACAAAAGAGCTGTAATTCAAATTCCTCAATTCCATCACAACACATAACTGGGATCTCGTCTCACATCATAGAATTAGAGTACATGAACCCTCCTCGAAATGTCATAACATCACGTGGCCTTGCCACAACTCATGATTCTATCCAAGCACTATTACTCATGGAGCACCTTAAGTCACTATGCTCAAAACGGTCAGCCACGCACATATTTAGGTCTGAACTCAAGCAATCAATCACACCCGCGGTGATACATTTAATATATGCTATCAAATCCTGAATGGACACAACCAATGTGTTATTCCCCGAGCGGTACCCAATACGGACTATTCCTTAGAAACTAGGGAGTATTGTATACAAAGTAACTTATAGGAAACTATATTTTCCACATCACACTATTGCGGCGCGCAACCCGTTCCAATAACATACCCGTGGAAGCGTGCCACCCGATCCAAATACCATACCTGTGGCAGCGTGCCACCCGATCCAGATAACCCGTGGCGGCGTGCCACCCCATCCACGCATAAATCTCGCAAGAGGAAATGCATATCGAGTCAAGTTGATCATTGCAACAAACATATATATAGCCTCAAGCTCGGCCACATAAAACGCATCCGACAACGTTCCTCAATAATAGAACTGAATCAATGGTAAATACCTCTACACTGACATCCGTCACAAAGGCCCAACTGACAAAACAATACCTACCAGCCGTCCGCTGGCCCTAGGGTACATATACTGTGACGACCCGGCCCGTCGTCACGAGAATTATCACCCCGTTATGTTGTAAATGCATGTTTGATGATTTTATATCAGTGTTAGAGCCTATCGGGTGAGTTAGGAGTGAATTGGATTGAAAATGAGGCATATAGCTTTTTTTGAAGGAAACTTGAATAAGGAAAGTCAACCTGGAGTTGACTATTTGGTTAGAGGGCTCGGAATCGGATTTTGATGATTCGGTTAGTTCCGGGAGGTGATTTGTGACTTAGGGGAGCGATCGGAATTGAATTTGGAGGCCGGTGTAGAAATAGGCTTGAATTGGCTAAGGTTGAATTTTGGCGAAATCCGAACGGTAGGTGAGATTTTGATCCGGGAGTCGGAATGGAGTTCCGACAGTTGCAGTAGCTCCGTTAGGTGATTTTGGATGTGCCTGCAAAATTTCAGGTCATTCGGACGTCGTTTGGTCGGGTTTTTGATCGAATGTGTAATTCGGAATGTTTTAAGGAATTTAGGCTTGAATTTGATGTGAATTATGGGTTTGGTGTTATTAGACGTGTTTTGAGGATTGGAGCAAGTTCGAATAAGGTATTAAGATGTGTTGGTATGTTTGGATGAGGTCCGGGGGGCCTCGGGGTGATTTCGGATGGTTAAACGGGAGAAATTGTGGAAGAATTGCAGGTTGGGATCCTGCTTCTGTTGTTTCCGCTCCTGCGGAATTTTGGACGCAGGAGCGTGTCCGCAGAAGCGGACGAGATACGCATGAGCGGCTGGTTACGTAGAAGCGGAAGCCATTCCGCTGAAGCGAGGTCGCTGGTGCGAGCCAGTGATCGCAGAAGCGGACGGGGAGAAAATGGGCATGGTCCGCAGAAGCGGACACTCGACCGCTTGGGCGAGACCGCAGAAGCGGTCAATGGTGCGCAGAGGCGGATGTTTCCGCAGAAGCGGAAGTTCCTTCGCAGAAGCGGGCCCGCTTAAGCGGCCCTTTGCTCGCAGAAGCGGAAATGGCCGGCCAGGCCTGGAACCGCTGAAGCGACCCTTTGGTCGCGGATACGGGCTCGTAGGAGCGGAAAATATTCCGCAGAAGCGAAAATCGCTGTAAGTAAGTGTATCGGAAGTTAGAAAAATTTCAGAACATTTCACACATTTTGGGTCTCGGCTTTAGAGGCGATTTGGGCGATTTTGAAGAGAAATTCAAGGGAAATCATCAGGTAATCATCTATGGACTTAAACTATGATTAGTATTGGTAATATTATGCAATTATATCATGAAAATGGAGGAATTTGGGGTAATTTATGGAGGATTTAGCCCTAGGCTTGGACTTTAGAAAATCAAGGTTTTGAATGGGCAAATGGAGTCCGAATTTGGTAAAATTGATATGCTTAGACTCGTATTGAGATGAGGGTTCCGAATATGTGACTTTCGTGATTTTTCGATAAGCGTACCGAAAGTCGGGTTTTGACAACTTTGGGAATTTTGATGTAAATTGAGTTGTATTGATTGGGTGTCATCCCATTGGCCTAATTTGTTGTATTTCTACTGTATTTGATCAGGATTCTACGCGTGCGGAGCTTGATTCTCGTGGCAAGGGCATTGCGGAATAGTCGTCGCGCTGTATTGAGGTGAGTAATAGATGTGGGTGATGACCAGCGGGTTCGAAACCCCGGTATACCACTTTGTGACGCTGTATAGCGGCGAGACACGCACACTCTCGAGAGTGCGGGGTCGATCATGAACTGGAGACTATATATTAGTCCGACCTGTTGATACTGTATTATTGGCTATTCTCGAGCCGTCGAACCTCCTTCTCGGATGGTTGCATATATATATATTGTGATAATGGCCACACTTGAGCCGAGGAACCCCCTTCTTGGGCGGTTGAGTATACATGTGGGCCGTGAGCCAGTTATTGGATCCCGCGAGGATCATTTTCATGGTCTTATCATATAGACATGCTAGTTTACTACTAGTCCGCAGCTATTTTTGTTATTATGCTAATTCCAATCTCTGGAACTTGATATTACTGTTTTCCAACTGAAAAATGATAAAAGAGTTTTCAAAAACTACTTTTGAGCCTGCGAGGCTGTATCTGCATATTAGCCGACTAGTAGTGGATCGGGCTGCACGCCGCAGCGAGATATATGTTGGATCGGACTGCACGCCGCAGGAATATCTCTATGAGATGTGCTTGGGCTGTAGGAGCCCCTCCGGAGTCTGAACCCCCACGGTGAGCACGGGTACCCAAAATTGGAGTCGGGCTACACGCCGTAGCGGTCATATCATGCATTGCATTGCATTTAGCTACATCTGCTAGTTGTTATGCTATTTGTTGGTATTTGTTGGAACAGGTACAGTGAAGATTGATTCTATGACAGGGTAGCTGATTATAGCTTTACATAGTGCTTTATTGCGGATTTCTTATCTGCGCTGTCTTACCCTTGTTTATTACCACTGAGTCTGGCAGTACTCATTTTACTCCCCGCACCTTGTGTGCAGATCCAGGTACCTCTCAGCAGTGATCCAGTAGCTGTGCGAGGCGACGTTTGTGGATATTCGAGGTAGCTGCAGAGTCCGCAGGACCCGATATTCCTTCCTACTGTCTTTTGATTTTGTATTGACATTTCTTTCCACACTTGGTATTTTTGTAAACCTTTATACACTCATGTTCAGTAGAGGCTCATGACTCTTGACCCTTGGTCTATGGGAGTTGATGTATTATGGGACTTGGTTCCCTGTTTTCGTTATTTGTATCGCTATTGCTTCGTGATTTAATATGCTTAAATGGGCTAAATAGAGCTTCTAGCTCCGTTAATGTTATCGATCAGTCAGGCTGGCTTAGCAACGTGCTGGGCGCCATCACGACCGGATTTGGGGTCGTGACAAGTTGGTATCAGAGCCTAGGTTTACTAGGCCTCGTGAGTCTTGAGCCGGTTAGTAGAGTCTTGTGGATCGGTACGGGGACGCTTGTACTTATCCTCGGGAGGCTGCGAACCTTTAGGAAAACTTCACTTTTCTTGAACTCCTGTCGTGCGATCTTGTTGTTCTGAGAACTGAACTTCTATATTCTATTCTCTCGCAGATGGCGAGAACGCGAGCTTCGGGACGAGGTGGACGACCTCCATTGCCACCTGTTAGAGGCCGTGGGCGCAGTCGTGCTAAAGGTAGAGGTAGGGCGGCTGAGGCAGTGCCAGCTGACCCGCCTGTTGTACCAGTTCAGGAGCAGCCCCCAGTGGTTGATGCTCCAGCAGTCCCAGTTCAGGGCCAGACTGTATCTATTGCTATTCCTGGTCTTCAGGAGACTCTTGCTCAGATATTATCGGTGTGTTCCGGTTTGGCTCAAGTAGTTTCAGCTATCGCCACTGCAGCGACATCTCAGACAGGGGGTGGTCAGCAGACCCCTGCAGCTCGCACACCTGAGTAGGTTGTTCAGGGACTTCAGACGCCAGAGGCGGTCCCCACTCAGGTGGTTGCACCGGTTATTCCTCCAGCTGCACCAACTCCAGCTCCAGAGCATATGGTTCAGGTTATGCCCGACGACGAGCAGCGTCATCTTGAGAGGTTTGGTAGACTTCAGTCACCCCATTTTAGTGGCGTTGAGGGCGAGGATGCCCGGGGTTTCTTGGATAAGTGTCAGAGGATGCTGCGTACGGCTGGTATTCTTGAGTCCAGCGGAGTTTCATTTACTACATTTCAGTTCACCGGTCCCGCATTTGATTGGTGGGAGGAGTTTGAGAGGCGTAGGCTTGCAAGAGCAACACCTCTCACATGGCAGCAGTTCTCTACTCTCTTTCTAGAGAAATATGTACCTCGGTCTCGTCGCGAGGAGCTACGTCGCCAGTTCGAGTGGTTGATTCAGGGCGACATGTCTGTGACTCAGTATGAGCTTAGATTCACTCGGTTGGCTAGGCATGCCACATGGATGATCCCCACTGATAGGGAGAGGATCAGGAGGTTCATTGATGGCCTCAACTACTCTATCCGTATTCTTATGACCAGCGAGCGAGTTCTGTCATCATCGTTTGAGCAGGTAGCCGATATGGCACGCTCCATTGAGGCGGATCGTCGCCGAGAGAGAGAGGAGCGGGAGGCCAAGAGGCCTCGTGGTTCGGGCAGTTTCAGTGGTGCTCCATCTAGAGGGCATTTCCAGCAGAGCATAGGTCGCTCATCTAGACATTCTCATTCAGGCCGCCCAGAGCAGAGCGGAGGTTCTTATGGTCGTGGTCGACAGGGGTTTCAGCAGGGTCAGTCATCACTTAGTCCCTCCCAGCCCAGAGTGCAACACCTATTTCTCCAGCACCAGGTGCATGTTATGAGTGTGGTGAGTTTGGCCACATGAGGAGACATTGCCCTCGACTACGTAGGGGCATGACTTAGCAGAGGGATCAGCCCTCCTCTTCAGCACCATCTCAGTCTAGTAGAGGTGGAGGTCAGTCTTCTCGTGGTCGCCCCAGGGGCGAGGAGAGATCTGGTGGAGGCCAGGCACGGTTCTATGCACTTCCTGACGGGCGTGATGCAGTTGCCTCCGATGCTGTGATTACAGGTATCATTTCTGTCTGTCACAGAGATGCCTCTGTCCTATTTGATCCAGGGTCCACATATTCTTACGTGTCCTCTTATTTTGCACATTATGTGGGTGCAACTCGTGGTAGTCTTGATTTACCTGTTCATGTATCCACCCCCGTGGGTGATACGATTGTTGTGGATCATGTCTATAGATCCTGTGTTATATCTATTGGGGGTCTGGAGACCCAGGCCGATTTGTTATTGTTGGGTATGGTGGACTTTGATGTTATATTGGGTATGGACTGGTTGTCTCCGTACCATGCTATATTGGACTGTCATGCTAAGACAGTTACGTTGGCCATTCCTGGTATTTCTCGGATTGAGTGGCGGGGTTCGACCGATTTCGTCCCTAGCCGTGTTATTTCGTTCTTAAAAGCTCAGAAGATGGTTGAAAAAGGGTGTTTATCGTACTTAGCTTTTGTGAGAGATGTGGGAGCCGAGTCTCCTAGCATTGATTCTGTACCTGTTGTGAGGGACTTCCCAGATGTATTCCCCTCAGACCTGCCAGGCATGCCGCCGGACAGGGATATTGATTTTGGCATTGACTTGGTGCCGGGCACTCAGCCCATATCCATTCCTCCTTATCGAATGGCACCAGCCGAGTTGAAAGAACTAAAAGAGCAGCTTCAAGAACTTCTGGATAAGGGTTTCATCCGTCCTAGTGTGTCTCCGTGGGGTGCAGCGGTATTATTTGTTAAAAAGAAAGATGGTTCCATGCGGATGTGTATTGATTATAGGCAATTGAACAAAGTGACGGTGAAGAACAAGTACCCTCTGCCGCGCATAGATGATTTGTTTGACTAATTACAGGGTGCAAGGGTGTTTTCTAAGATCGATCTTCGTTCAGGCTATCATCAGCTGAAGATCAGAGACTCGGATATTATGAAGACTGCATTCAGGACCGGATATGGTCATTATGAGTTCCTTGTGATGTCTTTTGGGATGACCAACGCCCCAGCAGCATTTATGCATCTGATGAACAGTGTGTTCGGGCCTTATTTGGATTCATTTGTGATTGTGTTCATTGATGACATTCTAGTCTACTCCCGTAGTCGGGAGGAGCATGCTCAGCATTTGAGTATTGTGTTGCAGAGATTGAGAGAGGAGAAGCTATATGCTAAATTCTCCAAGTGCGAGTTTTGGCTCGAGTCCGTAGCATTTCTAGGACATGTGGTGTCTCGTGATGGTATTCAGGTTGATCAGAAAAAGATAGAGGCGGTGCAGAGTTGGCCTAGACCGTCCTCAGCTACAGAGATCGGGAGTTTTCTTGGCTTGGCGGGGTATTATCGCCGGTTTGTTCAGGGATTTTCATCCATTGCTTCTTCATTGACTAAATTGACCCAGAAGGGTGCACCATTCGTGTGGTCGGATGAGTGCGAGGAGAGCTTTCAGAAGCTCAAGACAGCTTTGACCACAGCTCCAGTGTTAGTATTGCCATCAGCTTCAGGTTCATATACCGTTTATTGTGATGCCTCGAGAGTGGGGATAGGTTGTGTGTTGATGCAGGAAGGTAAGGTAATTGCTTATGCTTCTCGGCAGTTGAAGCCGCATGAGAAGAACTATCCTGTTCATGATTTGGAGCTAGCCGCCATTGTTCATGCATTGAAGATTTGGAGGCACTTATTTGTACGGTGTGTCTTGTGAGGTGTATACCGACCATCGTAGTCTCCGGCACTTGTTCAAACAGAAAGACCTTAATTTGAGACAGCGGAGATGGCTTGAGTTGCTGAAGGATTATGACATTACTATATTATATCATCCGGGGAAGGCCAATGTGGTGGCCGATGCTTTGAGCCGGAAGGCGGTCGGTATGGGGAGCTTGGCATATATTCCGGCTGAGGAGAGGCCATTTGCTCATGATGTTCAGGTGCTAGCCAATCGGCTAGTGAGGTTAGATATTTCGGAGCCCAGCCGGGTATTGGCTTGTGTTGTATCTCGGTCATCTCTATATGATCGTATTCGTGAGCGCCAGTATGATGATCCACATTTGGCTGTCCTGAGGGACAGAGTTCAGCATGATGATGCTAGATATGTCACCATTGATAGTGACGGCGTATTGAGGATGCAGGGCCGGATATGTGTGCCCAATGTTGATGGCCTTCGTGAGTTGATTCTGGAGGAGGCCCATAGCTCGCGGTATTCTATCCATCCAGGAGCCGCGAAGATGTATCAAGATTTGAAACAGCACTATTGGTGGAGAAAGATGAAAATGGACATTGTCAGACATGTAGCACGGTGCCTCAACTGTCAGCAGGTTAAGTACGAGCACCAGAGGCCCGGTGGTGTATTTCAGCGCATTGTTATTCCCGAGTGGAAATGGGAGAGAGTCACTATGGATTTTGTTACTGGTCTCCCTCGGACGGCGAGGAAGTTTGATTCTGTATGGGTGATTGTGGATAGACTGACCAAGTCAGCTCACTTCATTCCGGTTAGTACTACCTACTCATCGGAGCGGTTGGCAGCGATCTTTATTCGAGAGATTGTTCGGTTGCATGGAGTCCCGGTGTCTATCATATCCGATAGGGGTACTCAGTTCACTTCTCAGTTTTGGAGAGCATTTCAGCGAGAGATGGGTACGCGGGTTGAGTTGAGTACAGCATTTCACCCCCAGACAGACGGACAGTCTGAGCGCACTATTCAGATCTTGGAAGATATGTTGAGAGCTTGTGTGATTGATTTTGGTGGTTCGTGGGATGAGTTCCTACCACTTGCTGAGTTTGCCTACAACAACGGTTATCAGTCGAGTATTCAGATGGCCCCGTATGAGGCATTGTATGGCAGGCGGTGTAGATCCCCCGTGGGATGGTTTGAGCCTGGTGAGGTTAGATTGATAGGGACTGAGTTAGTCCAAGATGCTCTAGATAGAGCAAAGTTGATCCAGGAGAGACTTCGTACAGCACAGTCTCGTCAGAAGAGTTATGCGGACCGTAGAGTTCGGGAGTTGTCTTTCATGGTTGGTGACATAGTATTGTTGAAGATTTCACCTATGAAGGGTGTCATGAGATTTGGGAAGAAAGGAAAGTTGAGTCCCAGGTACATTGGTCCTTTTGAGATACTTAGGAGAGTTGGAGAGGTGGCATATGAGTTGGCCTTGCTGCCCAGCTTATCCAGCGTTCATCCAGTATTCCATGTGTCTATGCTCCGGAAGTACATTGGAGATCCGTCTCATGTATTAGATTTCAGTACCATTCAGCTTGATGGTGATCTATCCTATGATGTAGAGCCTATTGCTATTTTGGGTCGTCAGGTGAGAAAATTGAGGTCCAAAGAGATTGCATCGGTTAAGGTTCAATGGAGAGGTCGACCCGTGGAGGAGGCCACTTGGGAGATCGAGCGGGAGATGCAGAGCAGATATCCTCACTTGTTTGAGACTTCAGAGGTATGTTTCTTGACCCGCTCGAGGACGAGCGTTTGCTTAAGAGGGGGAGAATGTGACGACCCGGCCCGTCGTCACGAGAATTATCACCCCGTTATGTTGTAAATGCATGTTTGATGATTTTATATCAGTGTTAGAGCCTATCGGGTGAGTTAGGAGTGAATTGGATTGAAAATGAGGCATATAGCTTTTTTTGAAGGAAACTTGAATAAGGAAAGTCAACCTGGAGTTGACTATTTGGTTAGAGGGCTCGGAATCGGATTCTGATGATTCGGTTAGTTCGGGAGGTGATTTGTGACTTAGGGGAGCGATCGGAATTGAATTTGGAGGCCGGTGTAGAAATAGGCTTGAATTGGCTAAGGTTGAATTTTGGCGAAATCCGAACGGTAGGTGAGATTTTGATCCGGGAGTCGGAATGGAGTTCCGACAGTTGCAGTAGCTCCGTTAGGTGATTTTGGATGTGCCTGCGAAATTTCAGGTCATTCGGACGTCGTTTGGTCGGGTTTTTGATCGAATGTGTAATTCGGAATGTTTTAAGGAATTTAGGCTTGAATTTGATGTGAATTATGGGTTTGGTGTTATTAGACGTGTTTTGAGGATTGGAGCAAGTTCGAATAAGGTATTAAGATGTGTTGGTATGTTTGGATGAGGTCCCGGGGGCCTCGGGGTGATTTCGGATGGTTAAACGGGAGAAAATTGTGGAAAAATTGCAGGTTGGGATCCTGCTTCTGTTGTTTCCGCTCCTGCGGAATTTTGGACGCAGGAGCGTGTCCGCAGAAGCGGACGAGATGCGCAAGAGCGGCTGGTTACGCAGAAGCGGAAGCCATTCCGCTGAAGCGGGGTCGCTGGTGCGAGCCAGTGATCGCAGAAGCGGACGGGGAGAAAATGGGCATGGTCCGCAGAAGCGGACACTCGACCGCTTGGGCGAGACCGCAGAAGCGGTCAATGGTGCGCAGAGGCGGATGTTTCCGTAGAAGCGGAAGTTCCTTCGCAGAAGCGGGCCCGCTTAAGCGGCCCTTTGCTCGCGGAAGCGGAAATGGCCGGCCAGGCCTGGAACCGCTGAAGCGACCCTTTGGTCGCGGATACGGGTACGTAGGAGCGGAAAATATTCCGCGGAAGCGAAAATCGCTGTAAGTAAGTGTATCAGAAGTTAGAAAAATTTCAGAACATTTCACACATTTTGGGTCTCGACTTTAGAGGCGATTTGGGCGATTTTGAAGAGAAATTCAAGGGAAATCATCAGGTAATCATCTATGGACTTAAACTATGATTAATATTGGTAATATTATGCAATTATATCATGAAAATGGAGGGATTTGGGGTAATTTATGGAGGATTTAGCCCTAGGCTTGGACTTTAGAAAATCAAGGTTTTGAATGGGCAAATGGAGTCCGAATTTGGTAAAATTGATATGCTTAGACTCGTATTGAGATGAGGGTTCCGAATATGTGACTTTCGTGATTTTTCGATAAGCGTACCGAAAGTCGGGTTTTGACAACTTTGGGAATTTTGATGTAAATTGAGTTGTATTGATTGGGTGTCATCCCATTGGCCTAATTTGTTGTATTTCTACTGTATTTGATCAGATTCTACGCGTGCGGAGCTTGATTCTCGTGGCAAGGGCATTGCGGAATAGTCGTCGCGCTGTATTGAGGTGAGTAATAGATGTGGGTGATGACCGGCGGGTTCGAAACCCCGGTATACCACTTTGTGACGCTGTATAGCGGCGAGACACGCACACTCTTGAGAGTGCGGGGTCGATCATGAACTGGAGACTATATATTAGTCCGACCTGTTGATACTATATTATTGGCTATTCTCGAGCCGTCGAACCTCCTTCTCGGATGGTTGCATATATATATTGTGATAATGGCCACTCTTGAGCCGAGGAACCCCCTTCTTGGGCGGTTGAGTATACATGTGGGCCGTGAGCCAGTTATTGGATCCCGCGAGGATCGTTATCATTGTCTTATCATATAGACATGCTAGTTTACTACTAGTCCGCAGCTATTTTTGTTATTATGCTAATTCCAATCTCTGGAACTTGACATTACTGTTTTCCAACTGAAAAATGATAAAAGAGTTTTCAAAAACTACTTTTGAGCCTGCGAGGTTGTATCTGCATATTAGCTGACTAGTAGTGGATCGGGCTGCACGCCGCAGCGAGATATATGTTGGATCGGACTGCACGCCGCAGGAATATCTCTATGAGATGTGCTTGGGCTGTAGGAGCCCCTCCGGAGTCTGAACCCCCACGGTGAGCACGGGTACCCAAAATTGGAGTCGGGCTACACGCCGTAGCGGTCATATCATGCATTGCATTGCATTTAGCTACATCTACTAGCTGTTATGCTATTTGTTGGTATTTGTTGGAACAGGTACAGTGAAGATTGATTCTATGACGGGGTAGCTGATTATAGCTTTACATAGTGCTTTATTGCGGATTTCTTATCTGCGTTGTCTTACCCTTGTTTATTACCACTGAGTCTGGCAGTACTCATTTTACTCCCTGCACCTTGTGTGCAGATCCAGGTACCTCTCAGCAGTGATCCAGTGGCTGTGCGAGGCGACGTTTGTGGATATTCGAGGTAGCTGCAGAGTCCGCAGGACCCGATATTCCTTCCTACTGTCTTTTGATTTTATATTGACATTTCTTTCCGCACTTGGTATTTTTGTAAACCTTTATACACTCATGTTCAGTAGAGGCTCATGACTCTTGACCCTTGGTCTATGGGAGTTGATGTATTATGGGACTTGGTTCCCTGTTTTCGTTATTTGTATTGCTATTGCTTCGTGATTTAATATGCTTAAATGGGCTAAAGAGAGCTTCTAGCTCCGTTAATGTTATCGATCAGTCAGGCTGGCTTAGCAACGTGCTGGGCGCCATCACGACCGGATTTGGGGTCGTGACATATACCTTGCTGGAGCATAATCTAATACACTCTGCTACGCAGTTTGTGGCATTTTCTAACATAGTCCATATCACATTAGTCTAGACAACCTGACTTATGAAAACCAGTCTGCAATCGTGTATCATTATTCAAATTCATCATATCAACTAAAGAGAGAGCCGCTAGGGCTTCCAATTTTCAATAATCGCTAAACGGTGCCGATACACATGATATACCACCACTGCGTAGGCGGATTACGAGAACTTCTAGTCTCCAGCACGTATATAGCACATGAATCGCTATGCCTGATTCCACACTTCCCCATACTAATACAAAACACATTGCAAACTCTTTCTTCCAATTCATTGCATAAGTTTAACAGCCAGGACTGAGTCCTTTTACCCATGTCGAGCTACGCAACTGCCAGCACTCAAGAGCTTTGTTGCACCATATCTGCAAGACTCATTACTTCGAACAGATGCCAGGAGTTAATCGTATCCTTATCATACCATTCCGGTTTATTAACAAGTTGCTCTATTTATCCAATTTCCTTTCTGATTCATTTTAAATGTAATATTCTCTTTACTGTAGCACCAAAATTCTCAACTCATGTTACCCCCACGAGACTCGTACATAAGACCACACGGTCTAAGACCCATAGGTCACTGAATACTCTCTCAATGTTTCCCATAAGTACCACATTCTACAACACTTTATTTTGAAGAACTTCCCGCGATTTTCAATTTGTTATCATTACTTCCCAATACGGATACATAGAATCCCATCATTCACATGATATAACACAAGCCTTGATATTTCCTAACGTAACCACCGTCTTTAGCCACATACACAATCTTAAGGCACCTGACTGTTCCAAGCAAAATCTTGAACACTGCAAAACCATTCTCGGGCGTCATTCACCCTTATTCAGCTATAATTCAACTGTCTTATTGAACAGAACCACTCGTGTTTTGTTATAACTCTGACATCGCAGAATATGATTACTTACAGGTACAATTCACTATCTTTCTTTTCTATCCATCAAACATTCCTTACCAACAGTAGTTCAAAACATCCTAGCATTTCTTCACATCTACAAAGCACCATAACCTTGTCAGAATTTTCCCTACATACTTAAAGACAGTGCCCACATAGCACACAATCGTGCAATTAGTTATTCAATAGCAACCTCCCCAACTTAGCTCGAAACCATAAATCAAAGTACTTTTAACCACTCATAGCATTATTGCTCAAATGATGCCGCAATGTTACAATGAGATTAAACTCGGGTCATTTACAAGCTTTGGCGGAGACTCGAATCATCAGAAATCTTAATTCTTTTGCACTTCTTGTATTCATTCACACACAACAACTAAGTCCATTCCTTAGGTGACAAAAAAAATCTTTTCTAAGTCTCAAATTTTCCAAAAATTTTGGTAGAGTTTCCTTTGTAATATGGCATATCCACCTGCTAGAGAATCACCAAAACCGTCATAGCAAAACATCGGCAATTTGACAAGACATCATAATGCACATAACACAACACATTTGATCTTTCTGAGTCTGAACTCATACTACCACATGTAATGCACTTTACCTTTCCACTAAGAGATATGAACATATTCACCACACCCATAGCTAGGGGCTACACAACGAATCACAATAAGAGTCTAACACCTAACAACTCATCCATTATCAAGCTGCCATTTCCACAATTGGGAACAATACTGGTCATACAATCTACATAATACCAGTTCATAAAATCAGCACTGTGGTGCTCAAGTCATAGACAAAGATCTGGCCTCAAGTCCTCCCGACCGGACCAACATAAACTCACGGAGATCATATCTCGCCCCTCAATCAGGGAATCACAAGCCATCAAGGCAATTATATTACTGAGCACACGAGTGCGCATACAGGCGTATAGAAGGAATTTCCAAGAATTACATCTCAAGCTAAATCAAGTACGCACGATAAGAATTCCAAGAAATGTGAAGTGTTTCCTAAAGGTTTGCAGCCTCCCGATGATAAGTACAAGCGTCCCCGTACCGATCCACAAGACTCTACCAACCGGCTCAAGACTCATGAGGCCTAGTAACCTAGGCTCTGATACCAACTTTTTAGGACCCCAAACCCGGTCGTGATGGCGCCCAGCACACTGCTAGGCCAGCCCGACCAATCAACAAAGTCACAAAGCCAGCAGCTCACATTTAACCACTTTTAAGCATAATCAAGATCAAATAATCATAAAGAAAATATTCTAATACGAGGATCACGTCCCAAACAAACAAAACCTCCCAAAGACTAGGAGTCACAGGTCATGAGCCTCTACAGAGTATATAAAGTGTGATAGTGTCTATGACGGTGCTCAAGTACATAAATAGATATCAACATAAATAAAAGTAAGCTAGAAAATCAGGTCCTGCGGACGCTGGCAGCTACCTCGACTGTCCAAATGTACTCCCGAGCAGCTATAGGATCAGCTTTGCTGTGATGTACCTGGATCTGCACACAAGGTGCAGGGAGTCAGGTGTGAGTACTTCCAACTCGGTGGTAATAAAAGTAAATAATGCTGAAGGAAAGAAAATCACGCAAGGCACTATCTCATGCTACACAATACAAAACTATCTTTTATTGCTTTCCAGCATATGTGAGTAGATTATTTAGAAATCTCAATTTTTATCTTTCTTTCTTTCATGATAACGTACCAATACCTGGGTATAATCTCAAGCAGTGCAAGTCTGCACTCAAATCAGCCCCTCAGGCTCAGCACTTCTTAACAATTTCCACCAGAAGATCTGGTCAATAAGGCAAATAATGCATGTGTGCCAGTAATGTATGAGTGCTAAATGTTATGCCACGTAGTACACATACACCATTATATGTATGACATGCAATGCATATGATGCTGTGGCGTACAGCCCGATCCATGCAACAGCACCCGAGCTAACTGTGGGGGTTCAGACTCCCGAGGGGCTCCTACAGCCCAAGCGCAATATCAATATCACACCTGCTGCGACGCACAGCCCCATCCAAATACCACTGCGGCGTGCAGTACGATCCATGCATGTGTATGCATATGCTCACATAAATCGTCATGCTCTAACATATGGCCCTCGGCCCCAATCAGTCTAACAAATAATCAAGAAAAGCCCCTCGGGCAACAGTATCATATTAGCTCACATCTAGAAATGTTATTCAGATCTTGTTCAAGTTTTTCATAACCTTATAAAAATGCTGAGTAGCAAAATACCATTTAAAAACCTTAGACCGAGGCAAAAATATGCACAGTGTTATCAAGACAGTGATACCAATCCCTGAAGGATTCAAATAATCAGCACGAAGCCCAAGCATGATAATTAGTCCAATTCATGATAATTAATATCTTTTATTAGGATGCCAATTCAATTGCAAGCAATTAGGTGTTATTATTCATTACGCGGGACGGACCAAGTCATAATTCTCAATGGTGCTCTACCCCACACCCGTTATCCGGCGCGCAAGTCACCTCAATAAAACACAAAGATGTGCAAGTCCGAAGTATCCTAACCCTCAGGACATCATTTATAAGTATTATCCACCTCGATCCGGCGAAAACTCAAGCTCCGCGACGCCGACAATGTTGAATGCTTTGAGAACACAAAGATAGAAGAAGAGCCACCGCACGCTCCTTATCCTCACGATTGTCACTGTCGAGTAGCTTCACAACTGAGGAAATGCATCCATCGGCTTGAGCTATAGAAGTCGTAGCATCTTCAATGATGCGCAAGTTTTTTCAAAATAATAGGAATGTCGCTTGCTAGAGCTGTATCTTCTTGAAAAGGAATCAACTTTGGAATGAATTCTGAAGGTGTAATCAAGGAAACAATTATGCTATTTTCAGACAAACTACGTAATATTTTTATGGCTGGTTCTTGCAAATTTTGCGTTTTGGAATCTAGCATCTCTAGAATAGGAGTCAGAGTACCAGAAGCCGCAATTTTTTTTGTTGACAATATTGGTGGCAGGACAATACTTCCAATACGGCAAGGGCTTCTTTAGAAACCTCAATTCCACGAAATGATACCAAAAGTGCAAAAGCATCGTCATTCAAATTTGGCAAATTGCTCCTGATACAAAACAACCCATGTAGGATTAGTGTGTGGAAACAAACAGCTCCTCGAACCAGCATCCACGCACGTCAAAACTAGCCAAATTAAGTACAAATATATCAAAATAGGCTAACGGAACAACACCCAATCGAACACAATCAAATTACATGAAAAACCACAAAGTTGCCAAAATCCGACTTTCGGTACGCTTCTCAAAAAATTACAAATGTTACATATTCGGATTCCTTATCTCAAAACGAGTCCATACATATAAAGTTTATCAAAATCGGACTCCATTTGCCCATTCAAATCGATGATTTACCATAACCCAGACTTAGGGCAAAAATCCCCCATTAATCCTCCCATTTACAGTGAAATAATTGAAGATTCTAAGATAAAATCGTGTATTTAGGCCATAGAACTTACCTCCAATGTTTACCCGGTGAAATCCCCTCTTGAAGCTATCCAAAATCATCCAAACAAAATGAAATCAATGAAAGAAATAAACCAATTTCGTGTAAAAAGAATCTGCCCGTGCTTCGTCGAGTTGTACCTTGCACCTGGTCTATACAAGTTGTACATCCTATTGCTCCACCAGCCCTTTTCCCTCGATCATAACTTCTAGTACAGATGTTCAAATTATGAGTTCTTTAGCTTTCTGGAAACCAGACACGAAGGTTTACAACATTCGTGTTTTGAATTGTTTATGATTCCTTATAGATTGCATGATATGAGCTGCCGAATTGGACTTCTCGCACTTGAAATTTTCTGGGCACAACAGAAGCCAAAAAAAAATTCTGCAATTTTTTTTTCAAAGATGAAATAGTCTGCTAACCACCCAAAACTCACCCGAGGCCAGTGGGACCTTAACCAATCATGCCAACATATCCCATAACATTGTTCAAATTTGGTCCAACCTCCGTAACACTCAAAACAACATCACAACAACAAATTCGCATCAGATTCAAGCTTATGAACTTTGAAACTTGTAATTTCCACATGCGATGCCGAAACACGTCAAAACTAGTCCGAATGCCTGAAAATTTGCAGACATATCCAAAATCACCTAACGAAGCTACTACAACTGTCGGAATTTTATTCCGACTCCCGGATCAAAATATCACCTATCGATCGGATTCCGCCAAAATTCCAACTTTGCCAAAATGGGCTAACTTCTTCACCGGACCTCCAAAATTACTTTAGATTGCGCTCCTTAGTCTTAAATCATCCCCCAAAACTAACCGAATCATCGAAATTCAGTTCCGAGCCCTCTATCTCATAAGTCAACGTTGGGTTGGCTTTTCTAACTTAAGCTTTTCTTAAAGAGATTAATTGTCCAATTTCCTACCAAAATCGATCCGAATTGACTCAAAGTTTGCACACAAGTCACATTCGACATTATGGACTTGCACAAACTTTCAGAATCGCATTCCGACCCCGATATCAAAATTTTCACTTCCGGTCGAATTTTCTCATAAACCTTTAAATTCCTATATTTAGCCAAATAACTTAAAAATGACCTCCGGACATCCGAATTCAATTCCGATCACGTTCCCAACTCCAAAATCACCATACGGATCTATTCCCTAACTCGGAATCCCAAATGGACATCTATAACTCTAAAATGCCTTCCAACCCAAATTTATGAAATTCTTCTAAAATACTAACTTCCACCATATACGCCGAAATGCTCACGGTTTATCAAAAACCAAATTCGGACATACGCCCAGGTTCAAGATCATCATACGAGCATGTTGGAACTTTTAGATCCCAATTCCGAGGTCATTTACTCAAAATTCCAATCCTAGTTCATTTCTTCAACTTTAAGCTTTCAAAATGAGAATTTCCATTTAGATTTGACTCCAAACTTCCTGAATTTTAATTCCGACCATACACAAGTCAATATACCCGAGATGAAGCTGTTCATGGCCTCAATCTGCTGAATGACGCATCGAAGCTCAAAACGACCGATCGGGTCGTTACAGTTGTGAGAGGAGTGTGTATGTATAATGAAAATGAAGGGGGGGGGGGACATGTTGTGATATATACTGATTAGGTTTTATTGTTTTTCAACTGTTTGATTTGTTGAGATGAACGACCAAGATCATTTGGCCTTCAAAATGACAGCGTACAGTTTAATGAATCTTTCAACTAGTCCATTAGATTAATGAGATAGACAGTCGTGATTTAATTTCTTAGGCGACGTCGTTTGGTTAAGTGAGGCGATGGTCTCATTTGTTTGATTAATGAGATGGACGGCCAAAATTACTTCTTCACACAGTGTCGTTTTATTCATAAAGCCACCGCCTTATTTGGTCTGTTTGATTTAAATCATCAACGGCCTAGATCTTGTGGTGTTTATATGGCATCGTTTGGCTTAATAGGAGATTGGCCGGTCAAAATTCTTTGGGCGTGGTTTGTGTTGTGTTGTTTTGGGCTGAGTAATTTATGTATTTGGCCCAATTCTTTGGTATTTTGAATTGTATTTTGTATTTTGGTTATTTTTTAATTGTATTTATTTAATTTTCGGTATTCTCCTTTGTATTTCATACTTATTTTCATTGTATTCATATATATTGGTGTATTTTATTTTATTTACAATTTGTTTGTATTTTTCCTTAGTTTTTCCAATTTCCTAGTATTTACCTTATATTTTTGTGATATTTTTTTAATTAATTTCCTTTTTGTATTTTATTTATTTTATTTTTAGCAATTAAAACAAACACTGGTATTTTCTACGCACTAATCAAAACAATTGCAATCAAAAATCATTTTTGTATTTTTTTTATTTTGGAATTAATTGCTTGGGGCAAAAATCACGTGCTCACAGCTGCCCCTCTTTGCCCGGGAACACGAAGAGTTTCAGCGCAAAGACAAGTGAGCAGTAATGAGGGAGTTTTGCCCACTCGCATATTCCGTATGAAGCATTTTTGAAAAGTTTTGACCGCATCCGGCTTCAAGGATTGCCTACATATCCTGGGTTATACAGGAATCAGGTCAGTGTAGTTCGGGAATGTCTGGTAGTTTGAAACTACCAGGGACTGTGATTTCACTACCATTGTTGTTGTTACTACCGTTACTGCTGACTGACTCCTTATTACACCATGGTGAGAAAAATAAAGAAGCTAGCCTAAGCTATGGCCTATGAATTACAAAAAATCCTATCTATGTCTTGTGTCTTGTATTGCCTTGATCTTCCATCTTGCATCTTGTTCTTTATTTGTATCTTCCATTCCTTGATGAATCTTCTTGCTTGTAACTTGCTTCAAACATATTGCTTCATTCTGCTTGTATAACTTCAAAATGTGTTTCCATGTTCTCCGGGTTAGTTCATGCTTATTACAAAATAAAGAAAAACTTTTCTGCCCCAGTATTGGGCTTACAATCTATCAAGTGGTTACTTGTTAGATAAAAGAAAATTTTTATTTTGCAGAAAGTATTCCCTTGTTATATAGGTCGGAGCCTGATGCAGAATGCAGAAAAATATTCCCTTGTTATCCAAGTGGGCGCCTGATGCAGAATACAGAAAAATATTCCCTTGTTATCCAGGTGGGTGCCTGATGCAGAAATTAAAAATATAGAAAAATATTCCCTTGTTATCGAGGTGGGCGCCTGATGCAGAAATTAAAAATGCAGAAAAGTATTCCCTTGTTATCCAGGTGGGCGCCTGATGCAGAAATTAAGAATGCAGAAAAGTATTCCCTTGTTATCCAGGTGGGCGCCTGAGCGAAAATTTAAAAATGCAAAAAAATATTCCCTTGTTATCCATGTGGGCGCCTGATGCAAAAATTAAAAATGCAGAAAAGTATTACCTTGTTATCCAGGTGGGCGCCTGAGCGAAAATTAAAAATGCAGAAAAATATTCCCTTGTTATCCAGGTGGGCGCCTGATGCAAAAAACAAAAAATGCAGAAAAATATTCCTTTGTTATCCAGGTGGACGCATGAGCAAAAATTTAAAAATGAAGAAAAATATTCCCTTGTTATCGAGGTGGGCGCTTGAGCAAAAATTTAAAAATGCAAAAAAAATATTCCCTTGTTATCCAGGTGGGCGCCTGATGCAGAAATTAAAAATGCAGAAAGTATTTCCTTAGTTTGATAACTGGGTGTATCTAAAAAAAAATAAAAGGTAATACCTCCCTCGTTGTTTGGGTAGGTTCCTGATTATTGATTCCTCCATCGTGGATTTCTTTCTTTTATTGCTGCTTCCTATTGATTATTTCTTCCACATTGGTCACAATCACTTTAAAGTGATTAGTAAGAATTTGAATCTTTTTTTCCCTGTCTTAATCAGTGAACAATTTGTTAGTTATAAAAGGATGGTTAGCAGCTGGCATTCTTGTTGGCCATGCTTTTACCGTCTGCCTCATCTTGCTTTGTACTGCTTTACCATCCTTTATTGATTGTTTTCCAAGTCCTTCCATTACAATTCCTTTATGTTTTCTCTTTTTTTTTTGTTTCTTTTTCTCTTTTATTTCCTTTTGCTATATGATCGACATGTGTTATTTTATTTTCTTTTGTCTTTTGAAGGACCCAGTATCATTGTGCCATTCAACATGAGAAGCTGGTAGTTAGCTTTCAACTGACAACGTGTTTTGAATAACTAAAATGAAATGCAATGACCCTGAATTTAGGGGTAGGGATATTTTGAAGTAAAAGACATAACTTATCTGGAGGGCTGATTCCTTTGACCATGCCATGCATTTGGATATCCGACCCAATCTGTCCAATCAAATCGTTGCTGACTTTGATTTCACTTTTCATCAACCCAAACCTTACTTGTCTCACCACTTCCATTTCATCAGGTCATTCCTCACTTTTGCCTTATGGTGCCCGTGAGGGTTTTCACCAATAAGACTCACTTATTTTTATTTTCTCTTAACTCACATTCGCCTTTTGGTGCCCGTGTGGGTTTTCATCAATAAGACTCTCTCATTTTTGTTTTTTGTTTCAACTCACATTCGCCTTATGGTACCCGTGAGGGTTTTCACCAATAAGACTCTCTCATTTTTTATTTTATTTTTATTTTCTGTCTTCAAACTCCCGGGTACTGTCCATGATATGTTTCTCTTATTCTCGTTGCATTGTCATTTCCTTAAAATTAATCAGAAGGTCTTTATTTGGACCGTAATGTGGCTTTTGGATGGGTTTAGAAAGAAAGGTATAAAGGTTCAAATTTAGAACACGGGTTCAAAACAATTACAACTCTCGAAATCATAAAAACATAACTTCTGCCCCAGTTTAAATTTTGGAGAAACTTGGATTTTATTTATGTCGTGACTGAACATCATTGAGGCTGCCTACGTACCCTTTCGGAATCAAGTCGAATGTAGTTCATACCATAAGGTTTCTTCGTCGTTTCACTTTTTCCCGATTTTCTTCTTTTGTATATTTTTTTTTCATATCTTTTCTTTTTCTTTTTTTTTTCAAAATTTTCCTTTTTTCTTTTTTTTCTCATTTCAATCTTCTCTTTTTTCTTTTCTTTTCATTTCATCATTCATTTCGACTTCATCATTGATTCCAAGAGAGGGGTACGAAAGAATAATATAATAAGGCTCAAAAGGGTAGCAATGTGTAAAGTATTTGGATAGAGAAATAAAAATCCTTCATCATTTCAATTTCAAAATTATGACAAATACAATTGTATACATGAAAGGAATCATACGTAATATCTCTTGACTGCATCAGAGTTAATGGCATTCTCTACACATTTCCCTTCTACATCTGTCAGATATAAAGCTCCATTGGACAATACCCTGGATACCATAAACGGCCCTTGCCAATTAGGTGCAAACTTTCCTTTTGCTTCGGCCCAATGTGGTAAAATACATCTTAACACCAATTGTCCAACCTCGAATTTTCGTGGACGTACTTTCTTGTTATATGCTCTGGCCATCCTCCGTTGGTACAGCTGTCTGTGACATACTGCTGCCAATCTTTTCTCGTTGATCAAGCTCAATTGCTCTAACCGAGCCTTTACCTATTCATCATCATTAATTTCAGCCTCAGCTATGATTCAGAGGGAAGGTATTTCAATTTCTGCAGGTATTACTGTCTCCGTTCCGTACACGAATGAGTAAGGGGTCGCACCAATTGAAGTACGTACAGTAGTGCGATAACCCATTAGAGCAAATGGTAATTTTTCATGCCACTGCCTTGACTCCTCTACTATCTTTCAAAGAATTTTCTTAATATTCTTATTTGCAGCTTCAAGTGCTCCATTTGCTTTAGGTCGATAAGGTGTAGAATTGCGATGCAAGATTTTAAACTTCTGACATGCCTCCTCCATAAGATGACTGTTAAGATTGGCTCCATTATCCGTAATGATCACCTTGGGAATCCCGAAGCGGCAAATGATGTTGGTATGTACGAAATCCACTACTGCCTTCTTTGTTACTACTTCAAATGTCTTCGCCTCCACCCATTTAGTGAAATAATCAATGGCTACCAAAATAAACCTAAGCCCATTAGATGCTGCGGGTTCTATTGGACCGATGACATCCATGCCCCACGCTACAAAAGATCATGGTGCTGACATTGTATGCAACTCATATGGCGGAGAATGAATCAAGTGTCCGTGTATCTGGCATTAATGGCATTTCCGTACATATCTGATGTAATCTCGCTCCATAGTGAGCCAATAATATCCAGCCCTTAGTATTTTCTTGGCCAAAACATATCCACTCATATGAGGTTCACAAGTTCCTGCATGTATTTCAACCATGATTGTAGCGGCCTGCTGTGCATTTATACATCTCAGTAAACCTAAATCCGGGGTTCTCTTGTATACAATCCCTCCGCTGAAGAAAAATTCACTCGCTAGTCGTCTTATAGCCCTTTTCTAATCTCCTGTAGCTTGCATCGGGTACACCCCCATCCTTAAATATTCTTTAATATCATGGAACCATGATTCACCATCAAGTTCCTCTTCTACCGTGAAATAATAAGCATTTTGATCATGAACTTGTATTTGCAATGGATCTATATAATCTTTGTCCGGATGGTGCAACATGGACGACAACGTGGCCACAGCATCTACAACTTCATTTTGCATTCTTGGGATATGCTTGAACTCTATGGATTGAAACCTTTGAGATAGTTCATTTAAACATTGTCGGTATGGTATAAGCTTCAAATCCCTTGTCTCCCATTCTCCCTGAATTTGATGTATCAAGAGATTCGAGTCACCCATGACCAAAATCTCTTAAACACCCATGTCTATTGCCATTCTTAATCCCAGTATACATGCTTCGTATTCGGCCATGTTATTAGTACAGAAAAAGCGGAGCTGAGCGGTAACAGGATAATGCTGACCCGTTTCCGAAATGAGCACTACTCCGATTCTGACTCATTTGCTATTGACAGCCCCATCAAAGTATAATTTCCAACCCGACTTTTCGTCTTGTTCCAATTCTTCAATATTCATTGTCTCCTCATCAGGAAAATATGTCTTCAGTAGTTCATACTCATCATCAACTGGATTTTCTGCCAAATGATCAGCGACTGCTTGTGCCCTCATTGCAGTGCAGGTTACATAAACAATATCAAACTCCGTAAGTAGAATTTGCCATTTAGCGAGCCTTCCTGTGGGCATAGGCTTCTGGAAGATGTACTTCAGTAGATCCAAATGAGATATAAGATAAGTGGTGTAAGCTGACAAGTAATGTTTCAGCTTCTGTGCAACCCATGTTAAAGCACAACATGTCCTTTCCAACTGAGTGTATTTTACCTCGTAAGATGTAAACTTCTTACTGAAATAGTATATTGCTTGCTATTTATTCCCCGTTTCATCACGTTGCCCCAGTACACAGCCAAAGAAATTATCCAGTATGGTCAAATAAATGATCAAGGGCCTTCCAGGTTCTGGAGGAACCAACATAGGAGGATTGGCCAAATATTCCTTAATTTTGTCAAATGCATCTTGACATTCCTCAGTCCAATTCACCGCAGAATCTTTCTTTAATAATTTGAAAATGGGCTCATAGGTCGACGTCAGCTAAGCAATAAATCTGCTAATATAATTCAACCTGCCCAACAAACTCATCACCTCTTTCTTGCTCTTCGGCGGAGGCAAATTCTGAATTGCTTTTACCTTTGACGGGTCTAGTTCAATACCACGCCAGCTTACCACGAACCCTAATAACTTTCTTGATGGTGTACATTTTGCTGGATTGAGCTTGAGATTATATCTCCAAAGCCTCTGGAAGAACTTCCTCAAGTCTTTGAAATGATCGCACTACTTTTTGGATTTAATAATAACATCATCCACATACACTTCAATCTCTCGATGTATCATATCATGAAACATAGTGTTCATTGCTCTCATATATATAGCTCCAGCATTCTTCAACCCAAACGACATTACTCTATAGCAATAAGTTCCCCAAGGTGTGATAAAGGCTGTCTTTTCTGCATCCTCTTCGTCCATCAAGATCTGATGATAACCCGCATAACAATCCACAAAAGAACAAATCTCATGTTTGGCATAATTGTCAATCAATATGTGGATATTTGGCAATGGAAAATCATCCTTTGGACTTGCTTTATTAAGGTCTCGATAATCAACGCACACTCTGGTTTTTCCGTCTTTCTTTGGAACAGGTACAACATTGGCTAACCAGGTGGGGTACTTGGTGACCCATATGACCTTTGCCTCAAATTGCTTATTGACTTTTTCTTTTATTTTTACACTAATATCTATTTTGAACTTTCTCAACTTTTGCTTAACCCGCCGGCATTCCGGATAAGTGGGCTTATGTACCACCAAATCAGTACAGAGCCCTGGCATGTCATCATAAGACCAAGAAAATATATCTTTGTACTCATGTAATAACTTGATCAAGTCCTCTCTGAGTGCGGCTTCTAATTGCATACTAATATTTGTTTCTCGAATATTCTCCTTATCCCCCAAATTAATAGACTCCGTCTCATTTAAGTTTGGTTTGGGTTTCTCTTCGTAGTGGCTCAAATCATTACTAATTTCCTCCAAAACTTCCTCATCCTCATAATCCACTTCATTATTATTTTCAATTTCTTGTATAACTATCTGATCATTAAGACTGGATCGGGAATCCTTCATGCATGACACATCATTGAAATCAGCAAAAACTGGATTGTACAAGAAAAGAAAATAAAATAAGGCTACAAAAATAGAGGAAGAAAGAAATTGCATTTCATTAAACTTTGAAAGGTAACACAGTTTGGATACATTTTACTAGACAAAACATAGGATTGCAATTTTTGAAACAAGACAGATTTAGGAATGGAACATTAAAGCTAACTACCACAACTCCCTCCTGATTGGAAGAGGAGTAGCTTCCCAGTTATTTAGCCTGATCTGGGGTCCAACGAACTGAACATCCATCTTGCTTGTTCCCTCGGCTGCCTCTATCATATTCATGCCTTCAAACAACCTCTCAAACCTTTCTAATAGCTCTTCATCTGGCCTTATCTCTGCTTGGCCTGGCATGACAGTTGCCGGACGTCTTTGTGCACCAGGCTTGACGAAGGAATAGGAAAGTTTTGGGATATGTTTGGGGAGGGTCTATCCTTTCTTTTTTCAATCTTTTGGCTCTCTGTATATCGGCGATGGTTGGCTTGAAACCTAGGCCAAAAGTATTAGTGCTACCCGGAAGATGAACTGGTTGTGTTATTCCTTGCAAAGCAACTCCTAGACCTTTTCCCGGAGAGAACCCGCTCTTTATTATTTCCTTAGCAACCATGACCGCTGCAGGGGTTACTTTGGGTACTGGGATGCTTTCTCCTTCAGATATCTTGCTCACAGTCACAGTTTCCACCACTTGGTACACCTAAGGACCTTTGTCACCCTCGACTTCTTCGAATGGCGTGATGGCATTACAAATATTATCCTCACCATGCACTACTATCTCTTGCTGATCCCATTCAAATGTCACCATTTGATGTAGTGAAGAAGGCACCGCTTTTGCAGCATGGATCCATGGACGTCTTAACATGAGATTATAGGACACAGCAACGTCCAACACTTGAAACTCCATGGTGAATTCCACCGGTCTGATGGTGAGTTCTAGTATGATATCTCCAACAGTGTTCTTTCCACCTCCGTCGAATCCCCTCACACATATGTTGTTTTTGTGGATCCTTTCATGATCAATCTTCAGTTTTCCCAGAGTAGACAAAGGACAAACATTATCACTCAACCCATTATCGACCAAGACACGAGTCACCATTGATTCCTCACACTTCACTATAAGTTATAACGCCTTATTGTGCTCTGTCCCTTCTAGTGGTAGTTCATCATCTGAGAATGTTATCCTATTTTCCTCAAAATTTTGTTAGTAATCTTCTCCAAATGACACACCATGATCTTTTCTAGTACATGAGCTTCACTTAGGATCTTTATTAACGCCTTTCGGTGTTCATCGGAATGAATTAACAAAGATAGCAAAGATATTTGAGCTGGTGTCTTCCTCAGCTGCTCAACTATGGAGTAATCTTGAGCTTTCATTTTCTTTAAGAACTCCTCAGCTTCTTCTTCGGTGACCGCTTTTTTCACATGGGCCGGGTTTTCTTTCAGTACTTTCGTGTTCCTCAAATCGCCAGGAGCAAAACATCTCCCAGACCAGGTCAAACCATGGGTTTCGCAGATCTCCCCCTTGACTTCTTTTCCTTTGTACATGACAGTTACCTTGTCATAATTCTAAGGTACGACTTTGATGTTCACAATCGGCATCTGAACGACTGGCTTGATAACAACTAGTTCTATATGTGCCTCTTCCACAGTTAATATGGGCTTCACCCCAGGTACTATCACTTTTACAGGTTCAGGTTCAATTACCACTGCTGGCTGACTTACAGGTGGCTCAACTGACACTTTCTCACTCCCGACTTTCTCCTATATCTTGCTATTTGCTTTGATTGTCATCACAGTCTGAGAGGGTTTTTTGCAGCTTTCTCCTTGCACTAGCTCTATCATATGTGTTTCATGGTGCACAGGCAAAGGATTTTGTGTTATGTTAGGAGTCTCCGGTGCTTGCACCTCAATTCTTCTGGAGTCAATGAGTTCTTGTATTGCAGATTTTAGGTGCAAACATTTCTCTGTGTCATCTACCGGTGCCCTAGAACAATATTCACAATGGATGGATTGATATAAGTTTCTCGGTGGAGGATTGGGAATTTTAGGCTCAATAGGAATTAGCATCCCCAATTGTCTTAATCGGTGAAAGAGGCTGATATATGATTCTCCTAAAGGAGTGAATGTTTTCTTTCTCTAAGCCCTATCGCTTTTGACTTCTGGGTCGGGATGGAAACTAGTTCGGTTGGGATTTCTGTAGGTTTTTTGTGGCGGGTATGTATTTTGGGCATGATAGACATTCTGAGGGGTTGGGGCTCGCTATGAAGGAGGAGGCGGTGGGTAAGATTGGGCATGCTGGACAGAAAACTGAGGACCAGTCGGAGGATAATAATGTTGAGGTGGGTTATACGGTGTTGGTGGATATGGTTGATATGGGCGAGGCTGATGATGATATGGGTTGGGTCCCCGGGACCAAGACCTTCCCTCTATAACTGCTACTTCTTCTTTCTTTTTCTTCCTAATTGCTCCTCCCGTCCCCGTCTGAATTGCTTGATTTGTAGCCTTGATGGCTGAATGACTCATGATTTTATTCGGTTTCAAACCTTCTTCCATAAAACTCCCCTTTTTTACCACCTCATTAAAGGTCTTTATGATTTCAGACACCAGATGGCCGTAGTATGTCGGCTTTAAAGCTTGTAAGAAACAATCTACCATTTCTCATTCTTTCATTGGTGGATCCACACGGGCCGCTTGTTCTCTCCACCTGAAACCATACTCCTGGAAACTCTCTCCGGGCTTCTTTTCCATTTTGGTCAACGACAATCTATCCGGGATGATTTCCAGATTATATTGAAAATGGTTCGTAAATGATTGAGCCAAATCGTCCCAAATGAACCATCGGGTATGATCTTAACGGGTGTACCATTCCAGTGCTGAGCCGCTGAGGCTTTGACTGAAATAAGCCATAAGTAGTTCATCTTTTCCCCCAGCTCCACGCATTTTGCTGCAATAACCTTTCAGATGGGCCACTGGATCACCATGGCCATCATACATGTCAAATTTCGGCAATTTTAACCCAGCTGGTAGTTGTACTTCGCGGAACAAACACAAGTCCTTGTATGCCCCACTAAATTGGCCTCCCAGACCCTGTATATTGCGAAACGACTGCTCAAGGCTCTTCATTTTCCTGGCCATCTTCTCATGCTCAGGATTTCTAATAGCTTTCTCTTCTTTCATCATATCGATAAGTGGGTTATAAGAATCATGCTGTCTGAAGATGGGTTCTTGAGGGTAGTAATGATTATCCTGGATATGAAATACAGGCTCACTAGAGGATTTGTGTAAAGTGGCTGGTGGTGGTGCCACATACACCAGAGCAGCCTGGGGTGGTGGTGGTGGAGTTTGTTTAGGAAGTGAGGGTGGTAATTGTGATGTAGTGGCGTAATAGTATGGGTATGTAGGGTATGTAGAAGATGAGTTCATGGTGGGTGGAACTTGGTTCGGGACTGTTGGAGGAATATATGTGGGGTTGGCTGGGTAAGTAGTCCCCTCGACCAAGCCTGATACATTTTCGACATATGCTGTTTAAGCTTATACATTTCTTCCTTCATGCTATTCACATCTACTACTTCCTCCTCTTGCACGGGATCCATGATTGTCGGCTCAATTTCTTGGGCAACTGCTTTTGTCATGCTTTTAGAACGAGTATTGTAGTTGTGATGTGCCAGAATGCCAGTTGCTAACTTGTCACGACCCAAATTCCGGTCGTGATGGCGCCCAACAATCAAGCTAGGCCAGCCAGACCAACAATTTAATTAACACAACGATATCAGTCTCAAATGGACAACCCAAGAAGAATATATGAGTTTAAGAACTCCAATAATAATAATAAATAACAAAATACTGACACTCCCAAAGATCCGGAGTCACAAGTCTAGAGCCCTAGAGAGGACCCAACAGGAAATAGAGAGTACGATATAGAAGTACTCAAGTCTGAATACAAAATATAAAATAACAACTGGAATGAGAGGAGAAGCTAGGTTCTGCGAACGTAGGCAGCTACCTCAGCAACTCGGTGTGACAATGTAAACGCTGGAGATGCCCGTCTATTGCTCCTGAGTACCTGAGTCTGCACACAAAAGGTGCAGGGAGTAGGGGTGAGTACTAAGTACTCAGTGAGTAACAAATATATATAAGTAGCTGACAGTAAGAAATCCACAAAATACAACAATATGAAGCTACACTACAGTCCGAATCTCCTACGAACTAGCAACAACAATACAATACGGCTACCACAGAGTAATTCAACAAATACGGATACAATGCAATGCACATAACCGCTACGGCGTGTAGCCCGATCCAATTTAACGTCGACGGCGCTCACTGGGGGTGTGTACAGACTCCGGAGGGGATCCTACATCCCAAGCGCAATACTGCTGCGGCGTGCAGCCCGATCCTCATATCAACCACTGCGGCGTGCAGCCCGATCCCATGCTCAGTCCACAATAAGCAATTGAGTCACAAAACATTTCATTTTCCTTAATTCCAGTTCTCAATTCATAATTTATGAAAAATACTTTAACTTTATTAAATTTGTAAAAGCGGTGACTTAGCATTTCAAAAGTGTGATTTCAATTTCCAGGACTGAGATTAGTGATTTAAGCAATTATAGCTATCACATAAATATTGTCCTCTAAGGACGCTACAGGATCGGCACAAGGCCCCAAACAAGGCTTACAGCCCACAAATATATCACATACAGTGTATTTCCAACACTAACAACATATCATTTACTTTCGGGATGGACCAAGTCTCAATCCCCAATCACAATCAATCCCGCACCTGCCACGGTGTGTGAGCCACGCCCTATTAGCGTCACAATGTGCTAAGCCGGGGTTTCGAACCCTCAGGCTACCATATACACAAACTACTCACCTCTATCCGGTCGTAGACTCGTCCGCGATGCCTTTTCCTTTGAATTTCGTTGCCTCGTGTGTAGAATCTAGCCAAATAACAATAATTATATCAAATACGGGTCAAAGAATCATAACCCACTTTAATTTATATGAAATTCGCATAATTACACTAAGTTGGTAAAACCAGACCCCGGGCCCCACTGCTCGGAAAATTCCGAAATTAGCACCAACGCGATCCTTATCTCGCCACGAGTCCGTGCATATAAATTTATCGAAATCGGAGTTCAAATGGCCTTCCAAATCCAAAAATCCCGTTTTCATTACTTAGGCCACATTTCTTCAAGATTTCTACCCAATTTCATGAAGATTGATGTTAATACTACCATAAAATGATGTTTTTGAGTCAAGAATCTTACCTCCGACGAATACCCGATGACTTCTCAGTGATTTCCTCGAGTTTTCCTCTCTAGGGCTCAAATTTGTTTTTTGGGGGTGTAAACCCGTAACCCCTCTGTTCTGCCATTTAATTCACTGCCAGAGACCTTTGTTCTTCGCGTTCACGTGAGCTCCCACGCGTTCGCGATGTTCAAGCTCCCAGCCGTCCAGATTTCTTCTACGCGTTCGCGATACACCTCCCGCGAACGCGAAGCACAACACCCACGACCTTACACGAACGCGACCCAAGCAACGCGTTCGCGATGCTTAACACCCCTGACCTACGCGAACGCGACTCCCCCTCCCGCGAACGCGATGCACAAAAAGGCTTGGCCTTCGCGAACGCGACACTTGTCACGCGAACGCGAAGGCTTAAGGGCCTGGGCAGAACCTGCAGTTTTCCTGCAGATTTTTGCCAAGTCCAAATGCCCGGTTGATGGTCCAAAATCATCCCGAGGCCCCCGGGACCCCAACGAAAACCACCAACGTACCCCAAAACATGATACAAACTTGTTCCAATCATAAAAACACCATACTAAACATCCAAATCACCAATTAACCACGGATTCAAGCCTAAGTTTCTTCAAAACTTTCAAAACTAACATTCAATCCAAAATCCGGTCAAACGATGTTCGAATGACCTGAAAATTTGCAGACACATCCAAAATCACATAACGAAGCTACAGAAATTGTCGGAATTCCATTCCGACCCCGGATCAAAATATCACCTACCATCCGGATTTCGCCAAAATTCAACCTTCGCCAATTCAAGCCTAAAACTACACCGGACCTCCGAATTCAATTCCGATTGTTCTCCTAAGTCATAAATGATCCCCCAAAACTAATCGAATCATCAGAATCCGGTTCCGAGCACTCTAACTCAATAGTCAACTCTTAGTTGACTTTTCATATTCAAGCTTTCTTCAAACATGCTATTTGTTTCATTTTCAATCCAAATCACTCCTAACTCACCCGATATACTCTAATACTGTTTTAAAAGCATAATATATGTAAATGCAAGGTAACGGGGTGGTAATTCCTGTAACGACGGGCCAGGTCGTTACATAACTACTTTATCTGATACTCATCAACGACAAAAACTTGTTAATAGTTAGATCATAATAGATGAACATCACAAGTTTTTAAAACACAACTTTTTCCTGGCAATTATGCGTCATTCCGACATTATTGTCTTTCTTTTGACCTGCCAATTTTCTTTTCTTTTTCTGCTCTTCTTTTTCTTTTCTTTTGTTTCCACCCATCTTTTTTTTCCGTTTTCATTGTTTCCTTTTTTCTCTTTTTTTTTCTGCTTGTTTTTCGATCCTATATGTTTGCCTATTGCACAAGCAATTGCATGTAAGGAAAAATAATGACAACTTTTTAGATTTTCAATTTGATTGATACTCAAACATTGATTACAAAAGATGATGTTGTACTACAACCTTCTAGATGTAAAAATAAAAATACAAAAATGCATGTCTTATGAATACATTAAAGCTCCTAGTGCCTGCGAGACATCGCTCGGTCTTACCGTGGGCCTATATGCTAATCCCTTTTGGAGTTTGTCCAGGTTGGTCATCACTTGTTTTACAAAGATCATTGCTGTTGCGGTAAATATGGACTGGGTCATATCCTTGTACAGTTGGCATTTCCGCGTAATATAGTGAGCAATGTTGACAATTCTTTCCCTGATAATCCCTTTCTCTTAAAGCAACCTCCCAATCTATTTTGGCACGAGCATCCAAGGTTTGCCGGCTCTTCTTTTGAAGTTGCTGTAGCTCCAATTCTAACCGAGCCATGGCCATGTAGCAGTGCTCTCTCTCTATGTCAAGTTCTTTTGCTTGTTTGCTACTTTTGACCTCGGCCGTGACAATCTTTTTCCTTTGCCGAGCAATTTCAACATTATGTTCATCCTTTAACTGTTGGATCATCCGAGCCCTTTCTTCAGCATTCCTGGCCAATTGTTTTCGAACCCCAATTAATTCCTTCTCAGCTTTATCTAGATCAAAGCTGTAGTCGTTCACCTTGCGCCGTAAATTATCAATTAGCTTTCATCTCGGGCAAATCGAACTGGGGTTTCGGTTGTTGTTCTCATTTTCACAATCTGAGCCTTCAGTGTTTCATTCTCTTTAATCAGTTATTTCTTTTCACCCTCATCGGCCGCTGCTTGTAAGCTGCTTTCGAATTTGAGGTCCTAAAATTGTTTCTCCAACATGCTGATTTTGGCACGATATTCATTCTCCTTGGCCAGCCAATCCCATTGTTCCTTTGATAGCTCGGCAAATTCTTGAATGTGAGGTCTCTTCGTTGGTCTTTCATGCTCAAAATCTCTACAGTACCATGCGAAATACCCCGGTGACATTTCACCTCTAGCCCGATTTCTCACACAAGTGTCCACTCTCAGACATTGGCACTCATTCAATATTTGCCGAACTTTTGCTTCCGAAAATTGCCCATCGGGACTAATCTCTATTGCTTAAAGGCTGAGATCCCCATCTTTTGGCACAATTTGATATCTCCCGAGTTGCCGTAAAACTTGATATGGTGCATAAGGTTGGATACTCTTGAGACCCATTAAAAGGAAATACGACCCTTCTGCTGGCATGTATATGACTTCATCGATGGGCAACCATCCGTATGCCCATTCTATCTGGCTAGCAGTAAATGATCGGAAGTATGTGATCCAACCTTTTGACCGTTCTGGAAACTTGGCCTCTTTTGTCCTAATGTATAATTCTCTGATACAAGTCTTTTCAGACGATCCATAACTCAAAAACTGAGGATGGTGGCATAAATGCTCTATCATCCACATCTGAAGTAGTAGATTACACCTCTCGAAGAAATCTTCTCCTGCTTTGCAGGCTGTGAGAGCATGGAAGATATTGGCCAATATCGTTGGTGCCAAAGTACTGTTGTCCAGGAGAGTACTGGCAATTCCGGCAACTCTGATGTCGATGTTTCTGTCTTTCCTTGGAAATATTATTAGCCCCAGAAAGGCTACCATGAAGGCAAAGCGCCTATGTTCCTCCCATTTAGCCCGATTTGCTTTGCTGCAGAGTTTGTTCGTTGGAACATTGAATCCCCCAACGTGGCCATATCTGCGGTATATAAAGTTCATAGTGCAAAACCCGTGGACCAAATCTTCATTGTGAACATTTCTGGCTATTTTCAAAGAGTCGAGGAATCTATGCACAGTGATGGCTCTTGGAGCAACCGGATACTTGTCTTTTAAGGGAACCTCACCCATTCCGATGTAGTTAGCAATCTCTTCCAATGTCGGAGTGAGCTCAAAGTCCAAGAAGTGGAGCACATTGTGTGCGGGATCCCAGCAGGCAACTAAAGCTCGAATAATGTCGCCTCGAGGTACGTCCGGTAAGATCTTTCAAGTATTTCTTGACCCAATCTTGTCCATCTTGGCCCAAATCATTCCACCATAATCGTAACTCCAAAGGGATCTTATTCATTAGTTAAAAAGGTTCGTTTTGCATTGTGCTCATCCTGCACATTTATTTAAGGCGATTTAAACTCATATTATTTGTCTAAAAAAACAAAATATTTTTTAAAGAAAAGTTTTCATCATTTTTTCAAAAGAATCAGCCTTATTTGTGAACTCATCCTTTCAATACTTCGTTCGAATATTTCAAGGCTATTATTATTCAAGGGAAATGACTTCAAAAGTGGCCATTTTTTAGCAAACAACCTTCCAGCGTCCTTTCAGAACATTCGGCTATTTTCAAAAATGGCATCACTTTGATTTATTAAAATTAAAAACTTGACATTTTTTGGTTATTTTTGAAAAGGGGCGGTTGGACCCGATGAGGGTTGCCTACGTATCTCGCCTAGTGGTGAGAATCAAACCAGCGTAGTTCCGTCAAATTATTTTAAGACCAACTATTTAGACAAAATTATCCTGACTGTTTTCATATTTTCTTTTTCTGAAAATTTCGACAGCGTTTCGTCAGTATTTAGACATTTTTTTCCTAAAAATTGCTAGTTTTCTCTTCTTTTCATTTTCAGGTATTTGGCCGGTCAGCATAATGGCCCAGGACAAATAAATGCAACACATAATCATGCTTGGTCTTTGATATCCGGGTTACCTGTCCTAGACGGACCCAACCCCTGTGTTGAGTCCCCTAAGTCAGATATGATGCAAATAATCGTCCTAATTCTATGCTCAATATCCTAATTTTCAAAGGTACTAGACTTTGTATCCGAGCGGACAACTCAGACCGAGGAGTGGGCTACGTACCGGGGACCCACGTGATCGTCCAACTTTGTAACTTTTCCGGCCTCTAATTCTTATTTGGGTATGACTTAACAGAAAGGGGAGTCTCAACCAGTAAGCACATCCCTAGAGGTAAGAAAAGAAGGGTTTTCAGCATAATTTATATATATAGTTCACGTAATATCAAAGCGATAAACATATAGCACATTGATCAAAGCATATAAGGACATCAAATATAAACAAAAACAACAATTTAATTGAGCTCGAATTCTTAAACCCTGAAATAGAGATTCTGGGTTTCTTATCCCCAGCAGAGTCGCCAGAGCTGTCACACCTCCTTTTTCTGTATATACCGCTAATTACTACAACATCCCGGGAAGGGATATAATAATAACAGGGAAGGAGTTTTTTCCAATTAAAGGACATTCGGAAGGGGATTTATTTATTAAATTTCAGAGTCGCTACTTGGGAAAATAATGGTGTCCTAAGTCACCGATTTAATCCCGAACCGAGGAAATTATGACTCTGTTAACAGTCCGTGAAATCTGAAATCCGGATATGAAGTTCTGTTAATCCGGGAGAATGTGTTAGGCACTCTCGGATTCCGTGGTTCTAGCACGGTCGCTCAACTGCCGTATTTGATTTTATCTGATTTCTTTGTATGCTTCAATTTTATACATTATTAATGTCCCGCTTTGTAATTTTTAAGAATTGCAATGTTGCGAAAACGCATTTCAAGTCACACCGTACCAGTACGCCTGTGACTTTAGTGCATTTTAACTTCGTCGGGATTTGGATTTTGGGTCACATAAATATGCACCCGTATTAGGAATGTAATATTATTAATCGCGCCTAAAGTATCTACGTCTTTATTAATTTTGGGAAAGATCTTGAAATTTGCTAAACGGTCCTTCCGAATCTAAAGTTTTTTATGTTAAGACTATTTTGGGGGCCCCGTGTGTTCTCATTTTTTGTAACGAGGCTCATCCCTATTTTATTAAAGTCCAATCCTGAACGAGCTACATTTTCTATTTTTGATTTTTTGTCCTAAGTATAATTGCTTCAGAATTATTTTTACAAAGCTGTGTGCAAGGGTCCAGACCATCTTTATTACTTGGGCCTGGACTTTGGGCTGATCCATCAGTATGCACTAAGGGGCCACTGGCCAATTACAACCCAGTCAGTATTATTCGTGTCTGATCTTACAGACTCAAAAGATGTTTTAACCGGATCTGGCCCTTATTCGCACTTGGGCCCAGACTATTACTATCTAAAACAGGGCTAAGGGAGATTAACATTTCAATAACAACATTTCGAACAAGTATTATTCAGTACTAACAATTAACTGCTTAAACAATGCCAAATTACATTTGATTATTAGTGATTTGAATTTTTCTGACCAGTAACTATACCCCTTAATATCTAGCTTAAATCAATGTATTACACAACTGGTAAACTAACAGAGTATGATATTGTAGTTCGACTGACAATACTAGTTGCAGAATTATCTATCTATTTTAACTGAAAACAACATTTACATTTTTTACTAAAACGTGCTTAGATTACAACTATGTTTCAAATTGCCATTTTTACAAAGTTGAATACAACTTATAGCTAGTCTAGCTGCAGTAATGTTAAAACAGTGTCATGATTTGAAATTCGACTGCTTCATGTTTTCAAATTAAATGATTCCGATTCATAACTCGACTAACGAAATAGCTAAGTACATATATATATATATATATATATATATATATATATATATATATATATATATATATATATATATATATATATATATATATATATATATATATATATATATATATATATATATATATATATATATTTAAGTGTATTAGCTGTGTTTTAGCCGATTTTAGTTTTAGATTTAGGTGATCGTTATAACTAACCTACTAGATACGTTTACTACAGTGTTATCTATTTCTACTCTAATCTAAATCGAGTTCATATAGTCTAATACTTATTACAACCCATTCCTAAATGAATTACAATGATCTAAGTATTTAAAACTACATAATAAGAACAAAAATGTAATTGAATAACTAAAAACTGGTCAACATTTTATTTCCTTCAACAGGCAACTCAATTTAGCTTAAACTTACAATTTACCCTTAATGAGAAGCTTTTATAACCTCACAAATACTCTTGGCCCCTTTTTGACTTGTTTAAGATCACAAATTTCAAAAGTCTTTATTTTTTCTTAAACTCTATGCCCAGTCAAACATGTTCATATAAATTGAAATTATATACAAAAATACTAAACGGCGACCGGAATTAAAAAAGTATCTAAATGGAATCAAAAGATAATTTATAGGAAGAAATACCTCAATGACCATGTCATGCAAAGTGATCCCAAGCAATTCCCAGAAATTAGAGCCATCATCTTCATCACTTTTACAGATTAAAGTAAGAACTAAACTCCCACAATTTACAATCTCTTCGGTGCGCATACTAAGAAAATTAGTAAAATCCTTTTGAAATTGAGTCAAGTAAGCTTCATGAACATTTGAAGGACTGGTTTTTGCTATGTAAATGTTGCCTTTGTTCAACGGCAAACCAGATTCAATGACTAACCCTTTTGGAACCTGAAATCATGAGTTACAAGTTTAACTTTTATACACAAAATGTTATACTGTATGTTCACCTAAAAGATACTCCTTCCGTTTCAATTTATATGAACCCATTTGACTGGGCACGGAGTTTAAGTAAAGAGAGAAGACTTTTGATTTTGTGGTGTAAAATAAGGCACCTTTATTTTGTGTGGCTATAAATCATTGCATAAAGGTAAATTGTTTCCAAATAAGGAAAGAAGTCATTCTTTTTGGCACGGACTAAAAAGGAAATAGGTTCAAATAAATTGAAACGGAGGGAGGGAGTAGTAAAATTGCTATTTATATGAAACATAAGACAAGTGACTTGCTATTACGATCAGCAAGAAGAGGATTTAAAAAATTACGAAAAAGCTAAGAACATTCAACATTTAATACAGTATATTGATTAAATTATTAAATTATTGATTAAATTACACTGATAGAATAAATGATTAAATTACAATGATAGTGTAAGAAATCTTTATGATTAACTTACACCGAAACACAGGACAAGTAAATTTCTATGATTTAAAAAAAAAAAAATACTGTCAGCGTATATAATACTTAAACCATTCAAGAAAGGAAATGAGCAACCTGAGATAGCCAATGAAGACTATAAGAAGAATGCACCAAATGAAGAGAATGTTGAGGGAAAAGCCTGCCATAAAATGAAGCAGGCATAGCTCCTATGAAACATGAAGCTGCTCCCCTCTTTCTTTGGATCTGTTTATAAAAACTAGGCAGAAACTTGAAAACAGTGTTGAAATCATTGCCAACAAGATCATTTAAAAAGACTTGAATATTAAGTGGTTTTTGAGTATTCAATTCTTGGCTTAATTTGTCAGCAATCTCTACCATTTCAGCTATTGGTAATATTGCATTTCGCCCTGAAGAACATCCCAACTCAGCTACAGTTATACATTCTGGAAACCCTAAATGACAAATCCTTTCTATGCTTTCTTCCAGAATGCCTCTCACCTTGAGTATAACCAGCTTCTGTATATCAAGAATCCAATAAAAGCAATATTAGTATCGGCAGAGCCAGAATTTTCATTAAGGGATATCAAAATATAAAAAAATAAACTCACCAAAAAATAAGGAGTATTAGTACATATTTTTAAAAATTTAACTAACTACATAGTGAAATATTGCTACTAAGGGGTATCGGTTGACGCCCCTTGAGTATATGTGACTTCGCCACTTCCGACAGATACATAGGACGGGTTACGTGAGTTCAACTAAATTCAGTACTTTCAGCACGAACTATATAGACATATGAAAAAAAAAAATATATAGACATATAATAAGATCATATTAACTATGATCCCCGTGATTAATTTAGGTAGGGGAAAGTATTTTATTACGCAAAGCTAAGTAAAATGCTAGAGAGAAAGAGGAAGATAGAGACTCACTTGAAGTAAAGAGTTGTTGGAATAGCTAGTTTGATCTTCCCCTCCATATTCATGTGAAGAACTTGCTCAACTTCCATTTGTCCTAGCTCTGCCAAATGATCTAATTTTGTTGGAATTTAGGAACTAGAAATTAATTAGAGTAGTTGGGCATAAGAGCCAATCACTCTATATATAAGCATAACTATTTGAATGTATATTCATCAATTAATTAAACAATTATGTTCACGTGTAAGCTGATATCATAGGATGGATAAGATAGATGATGTTACGCGGTATTCAGAACCAGTCTTGAAGTGAATGAATTAGAAAGAAGTAAGGAAATGAGACGACACTTTCTTGAACTATATCATAAACAGATCTTCCCCTCCACACCAATCATGAGTTTTTCTCTATTCCTCGAGTTTAAACCATGCGAATAAAATAAATATTTGATAACTCTACAATGCACAGATTTAGATTAGAAGGCCGTTGCCATGTGAATTCTGATTTATAAAAAGAATACAAAAAAAAAAAAAGGTAAGCTGACTATAGTCGGTGAGAATTTAATTTAATAAGTGAATATTACTAAGTACTATTTATGTTAATGCTATTAGTACTTGTGTTGTATTAAGGTCATTATTATAGTATTACTAGTTGCAAGAATAAACCAAAAAACTCTCCTCAAACTATCCCTCGTTTACCTTTACCAATATTAGAATCAGCCAACTTGGTAGAATATTTATTTGATGAAATTAAAATTATTGCAAAAAACAAAGAAAAGAAAGCAACTTGCTACTATACTATATATATTACTCCATACAAACTCCGAACCCAAGGTCAATGTCGATATATATACTAGAATGGGGTAAAAATAGCACGGTTTAGTCAGTTTTCAGACAGGTCATTCAAAATAGTCGGCATTTATTAAGTCAATGAAAAATAGCTACTATTTTGCTGCAACAGAGACCGTCCAACATAATACACTGGAGTTCGGTGCACCCGTGTATGAACTTCCAGCATATTATGCTGGAACTCCAACACACGAAAGTTCCAGCATAATATACTAGAGTTCGGTGCACCTGTGTATGCACTTTCAGCATATTATGTTGGAACTCCAACAGACGGAAAATTCCAGCATAATATACTGCAGATTCGAGCACTTGTGTATGAACTTCCAACATATTATACTGGACCGATATACTTTGTTGGAACTCCAGTATATTATCCTGGAGTACTAGTGTACTTATGCTGGAATCTATCATATTATACTGGAGTTCCAACATACTTATCCCGGAACTCCAATATAATATGCTGGAGTTCAAGTATACTTATGCTGTAACTCCAGCATAATATATTGGTATATTTTTCGAGGTTTGAACAGTATTTTCGCTTAGATTTATCTTTACATAAAAAATGGCTAAATTTCGATTACTTTTAAAACTAAGCTATTTTTGAACGACCACTCGTAAATCTGATTATTTTTTAATTTCTCCCTAGAATGGGATGATGACTATAAATTTCGCCAGTAGATATAGAAGCAACTTACAATTAAGTGATTGATTTTTTGTTATAAACATGAAAGTTTAGCAATTATTAAGAATATTATAAAAACTATGGGAAAAACGACTTAGTGGTAATTTTTGTTATGACCGAAAATAATCAAGTGTTAATCGGAAGCTAGTAAAGCAACACTTGAACGACGATAAATCAAACAACAAAAGAGAAATATACCAAAAGTGATAGAAATATAACGTGGTTCAGCCAATTTACCAACATCCACGATGGAGATGAGCAATCCACTATATAAAAAGAGAGTACGAAATATCGAGAGAATAACCTCACGAATAGGCAAACACAAGTGACACACTAACACTTGTCCCGTAAAGTTCTTCCCCTAAACACGACTCTCGAACCACATGTGGCTACATTGCGTATGCTATTGAATGAGAAGGAAAGATCCTTAAAGTAAAGAAGTCTAAACCTTTTCCTACAAAAAAGGACTAGCCAAATCTGGGAGATTTATAGTTTCCTTCTAAAAGAAGAAAAACTCAATTATGATCACTATGTTGCACTTTTCCTTAACATATAGGCAAACCGGGACAACACCTAACAATTTTCCCCCTTGGCCTAAATTTTCTGAAAAAATAAACTTGATGCACCTTCTTCACATAGCCTTCAATAGGTCGCATCTCCATATCTCCACCACAAAGTTCGTCGCAACGTGAGTAGCACTCTGGTCAAATTTCTTAGACAAACATTATGATTACCGATAAATAGGTTGCAACTAGAACTAAACCTGCCAAGATGAATCTGTATTGAATCTCGCTCTGATACCGTTTGTTGTGTAGCCAATTTGGAGAACTTTTGTAACCCTCTTATAGTAAAGATTTTTGGATCTTTGTGATCCCGTAGTTTTTACCTTCGATTTGAAGGTCTTTTTTACGTTAAAATTTGGTATTCTTTAACTTCTTTATTTTTGGGTTTGCCTCTTCCTCGACATAACAGTAGTATCAGAGCCTTGGTTATTTATCTGGTTGTTACGAATGGAGGGAATATGAGCAAGATGGTATGTTTAAATGGGAAAAAATATAATATTTGGAGAAGCAAGATAAACGATTTGTAGTACGTGAAGAAGATGCATCTACCATTTTCCAACTCATAAACCCGAGACAATATCTGATGAGGATTGGGATTTCGAGCACCAACAAGTATGCGGATATATACGATAATGAATTGAAAATAATATTCAAACCATATTGTGAATGTGATATATGCGATTTCATTTTGAGAAAAGTTAGATACTCTTTATGCTTAAAAAACTAGGAATAACAAGTTGTTCTCGCTAAAATAATTGATGACCTTTAAATACAAGGAACACATCCCTATCCTTGATCACATAAATAATTTTTAAGGCATCCTTGATAAGTTGGGAGTTAAATTTTATGATGAGATACAAGGACTTTGGCTTCTTATTACTTTACCAGACTCTTAGGAAACTCTTCGTGTTTCTTTGATAAATTCAGCTTCTAGATGTAAGGTAACCATGGAATTTGCGAAGAGTGGTGTGTTGAACGGGGAAGTAAGAAGAAAATCTCAGGGTTCGTCCTCGCAAGCAGATATCATGGTTACATAAGACTGGGGAGAGATAGAACAAAATGCTCGAGAATAGAAGTAAAATTATAAGTAAATCAAGATCCAAATACCATAAAATTACATGCTACCACTGTGGTAAGAAAGGACACATCAAAAAGTTTTGCCACAAGTGGTTGCAAGAGATTAGTGAAGGAAAGAAATTTGAAAATAACGAGGATAATGTTGTTATTATTGTTCGAGATTACCTTCTTTTTGCTTATGATGAAGACGTCATCAATTTGGTATCCCATGAGACGAGCTGGATAGTAGATTCTGGAGCTACCTCACATGTCACACCAAGAAAAGACCTTTTCTCATCTTATACTTCCGTTGATTAGAGTGTTAAAGATGTGCAATGTCAGTGAAGTTATAGTGTTTGGTGTTGGCATAGTTTGTTTGAAAACTAATAATGGTTCAGCGTTATTTCTTCACGATGCCAAGCATACTCCAAATTTACTTTTCAGTTTGATCTCCGCAGAAAGATTAGACGATGAAGGTTACGTTAATGCCCTCTTTAATGGCCAATGAAAGCTCACCAAGGGCTCTTCAGAAGTTGTGATGCAATATTCTTTGAAGACCAAACTATTGAAAATATTGACAAAGCTGAGAAGATAGATTATCAAAGTAATGAGAGCTTAGTTGATATTGATCCATTTTCTATTGCTAAGACACCTATTGCACATGAAGGAACCCAAGATAATGATGGCGATTATGATCAAGACAAAAATGATCATCTAGTGTAGATGTTGTGAATGCTCCGTTGATGAAGTTGTGACTGATTAGCAACCAATTTCTTCTCAGGTAACTACTTCGAATGCTCCTGAAACCTCTTTTAGAAGATCTACAAGGGAGAAGCAAAAATTCATGTGCTATCCCTGATGAGTATGTACTTTTGACTGACATGGGATAACTTGAGAATTATGATGAAGCCATGCAAGATACTCAAGAGATCGATATATCGAAGCCATGGAAGATGAGATGAAGTCACTCCATAAGAATAGCACATATAAGTTAGTGAAATTGCCGAAAAGTAAGAAAGCTTTATCAAACAAAGGGATATTCAGAGTAAAGCAAAATAATCATACCTCTGTGCCTAAGTAAAAGGTGAGGTTAGTTGCTAAAGGTTTTGGTCAGAAGAAGGGAGTTGACTTTGATAAAAAAAATTCTCCCTTGTTGTGAAGATGTCTTATATTCGTGTGGTTCAAGGCTTAGCCGCAAGTCTAGGTTTAGAGGTTGAGCAGATGGATATCAAAACAGCTTTTATTCATAGTGATTTAAGCGAGGAGATTTATATGGAGCAACGTGAAGACTTTGTAGTTAAGCTTGCAGAAAATTGGCAGGCTGAAGCTTGCCAATAGTTCCTCTGAAGACACATTCGACTCCTTGGCTGGAGGGGGAGTTTGTTGGGCACATGACCATGTTGTCCAGCCCAAAGGCCCAATGGCCTAATCCTATTCTCTTTTGGTTTCGAATCATATTTGGAATCGGATTCGATATTTATTCCTATTTAGAGTTGGTTTTGGCTTTAAGAGAAAGCACGACTTATGATCTATAAATAAAACAACCTTGGAGAATCATTCCATGCACATTGGTACAAGTCTTTGAAAGACTTAAGCATATAAGAGTTATTTTTGAGAGAGCTTTCATCAGAGAGAAGAGAGAAGAGAGAAGAGAGAAGATAAGTATTTGTTTTGTTGCATATTTTTATTCCGACCAGACAACTTGAAACTATATTTTTCGATTTGTTAACCATTGGATCGGGCTTAACTATTGACTGAGTGTTTGTAACATGTTGGTTTTTGATTATAACGGTAGAGATCGTATTTAGTGACCTGTAGTATTTGCTTTCGAGTCCCGGACAGCAGCTCCAGTTTTGTGACTTATCCTTTTTCTTCAATTGATTTGTCGTTGCTCTTGTTGCTATTGTTGCTTCGTGTTTGGCACTTGTTGTGTAGTCAGTTTGGAGAAATTTTTTAATCCTCTTATTGTTATAATGGAGTTTTTTGAATCTTTGTGATCCCGTAGTTTTTACCTTCGATTTGAAGGGTTTTTTACGTTAAAATTTGGTGTTCTTTATCTTCTTTATTTTCGAATTTGCCTTTTTCTCGACATAATAATTTTTAACACGTAGTCGTTGCAAATTTCTAGCACCACTTTTGTCTGTTTAGCGTGAACTTAATAATCAATTAAAGAACTGTGCACTGCCCACATGAATCAAGATTTTATGAATTAATAATTACGCAAGAATATTGTATTATCCCGGCTGACAAGTTGGTATTATTTATATTAGTGAAAGACTATATGTTAAATGATGGAAAAAACAAGTAAAAAACGTTTTCCATTATTAATGTGTCCCAATATTATTTGTTGAATCGTTTATGTAATATATATTTAATTATAATTTAGCAAATATTGGCTCCTTTTGCAAAAAAAACTTAAAAAAAAATTCAAAGAGAAAGGAAGCCAGCTAATATATACAATCTAGTTTTCTTATTGTGTTTAGCATGTTCTCATATATTATATCTCTGACGACCCAAAGGGTCATCACTTATTTTTTCAATCATTTCGAGCTTTTGAGGCTTTGAAATATTCATTTATAGTTGCCTCGATTTGTGTGCACAGTCTGGGCGCGAAGTCGAAATTTTTTTATGTTAGAATATATGAATTATGTGAAAAATTTGAAGAATTTTGGTATTAATATTGATATGGTTGACTTTGATCAATATTTTTGGTAAACGGACCCGCACCCGTGATTTGACAGTCTCAGAAAATCCGTAGAAAAATATGGAACTCGGGCATATGCCCGAAATCAAAATCCGAGGTTTAGAACCCCGGTAAAAAAAAATTCTGTTAAATTGTTTTCTGAAAATGTTTAAGGAAAAATGAAACTGAAATTTGATTCAAAGTAATGGTATCGGACTCGTATTTTGGTTCTGATGCATGATACAAGTCATATATATTGGTTAAGCGCTTCCTATAAAGTTTGGTTGAAAACGGACGTCGTTGATGTGTTTCGGCATTAAATTGGAAATTTGGAAGTTTATGAAAATTTGGAAAGATTCTTGAGTTTTAAGGCTCAATCATTGATTTTGATGTTATTTTCGCGATTTTGATCGCGCTAGCAAGTTCGTATGATATTTTTGAGTCAGTGTACATATTTGGTTTTGAGTTCCGAGGGCTCCAGTAAGTTTCGGATAGGAAACAAGATGTTTTGGACTTAGAAAATCTGGTATTTTTGCTGTCTGCTAGTATCTGGTACGTTACTCTATGCGATCCCATAGAAGCCCCTGCGATCGCATAAAGTAAATTTTTGTTGCCCATTTTTTTTCTATGCGATCGCAATAGTAGCCCTCCAATCGCATAGAGCAAAGTTCAACCCCCTCATTTTTCTTCTGTGCGATCACACTACTTCCTCTGTGATCGCATCGAGCAAATTTTTGCCCCCTTATTTTCTTCTATGCGATCGCATCCCAGGCCCTGCGATCGCATAGAGCAATTGTCCTGCCCAGATTAATTCCCAAAACGGAACAGAAACGGGAATTTCATCCCATTTCACAAACTCTCTCTTCTCCAACACCATTTTTTGGCGACTCTTGGGCGATTTTCGTCAAACTTTTTGGGTAAGTGATTCGTGACTCGTTTTATTAATTTTCCATCAATATCATTTGAATTCCTAGGCCTAAATATGTGTAAATGGGTAGATAAATTAGAGAAATGGGTATAGTTAGGGTTTTCAGAGAATTACGATTTAGACCTCGTTTTGGGGTCGAATTTAAGAACAAATTACGTATTTGAACTCGTGGAAGAATGGGTGAATTTATTTTGGTTCGAATCTCGTGTTTCGACCATGTAGGCCCGGGGTCGATTTTCACTATTCCCGGCAGAATATTGTAAAAATTATATTTAGCCATTTGAACTAGTTTGTTAAGTAGTATTGATGATATAAAATCAATTGTGTATAGATCGATTGAATTGAAGAAAAATTCGAAAGGAAAGGGCATTGCTACAGGTTGACTTGATTGTAAGCTTTCGAGGTAAGTGTTTGATCTATCCTAGCTTGAGGGAATATGAGTTGAGTTTATGTGCGAATTGTTATGTGTGGAGTCCGACGTATAAACATGGTGACGAGTATCTATACGTTGGGGGTTGAGCATGACTGTGGGTCTTAAATAGATTAAATTCCTATTAATCTTATGTGATTATATGAAAGGAATTATTATTGGTTTCATACCGATAATATGTAAATAAATTGTTGATTAAAGATTATTGGCGCCATGCCGGTAATATACATATATTGTTGATTAATTAGTATTATTGGTTTTATACCGGTAATATAAATGTTATCGAATTACAGAATTATTAGTTTTACACCGGTAATATGAATGTTATTAAAATTGAAGATTATTGGATTAATACCAGTAACATATTGTATTGATTATTGCTATTGGCTATAGTGCCGGTGACTTATCGGAAGGGTCGAGGTGCACGCCGCATCACTAACAGATGATTATTGTTGGCATTGGCCATAGTTTCCGGTAGACTATTATGTACTGTTATTGGCCAAATATGCCGGTGACATATCGAAAGGGTCAGGGTGCACAACGCATCACTAATAGATAATAGTTGTTGATATTGGCCACAGTTGCCGGTAGTATATTTATAACTATATATATAGAAATTGTTTTGATAAATAAATGAAAGATTGATGTTAAGATGGAAGTGAGTGGTTGTGCTCCTGTGATAAGATAAGTTAAGATGGAAAGTGAATTAAATACGCTTGTTTTATTTCTGAAAAGGTATATCCTGTGGCTACTTCAGAGCATATTTTCTCTACTTAAATATTGATGTTGTTTCTAGTTATTTTGTTGTATATATATATTTTAACTGCACAAGTTTACGTGGGTGTCTGGTCCTAGCCTTGTCACTACTTCGCCGGGATAGGCCAGGCACTTACCAGCACATGGGATCGGTTGTGCTGATGTATACTCTACGCTCTTTCTGTGCAAATACAGATTACGGATAGAGCAGCGACAGTAGTACGATTGTTGATATTCCAACCACCGAGACTTCGAGGTAGCCTTGCAAGCGTCCGCAGGACCCGTTGTCTCCTCTATCATTATTTTTCAGTCTGTTATCTCATGCATACGAGATAAACAATTTATATTCCTTCGGACAATTTGTGTATTACTCTTAGAAGTTCCTGAGTATTGTGACACCAGTTCTTGGGTAGTGTATTATATGTGGATTTTTGTGCATCGTATCTAGTAAAAGTTGTTAAGTTTTCCGCTAAATTATTACTCCGCTATATTTGTAGTAGTATTGCTAAATATTTAAAAAATGAGAGTTGGAGTAAATTGAATTTTGAGTAAGAGTTGGCTTGCCTAGCTCCCACTAGTAGGCGCCATCACAACTCCCGATGGTGGGAAATCCGGGCCGTGACAATTTGGTATCAAAGCTCTAGGTTACACAGGTCTCACAATTACGGACAACCTTAGTATGGTCTTAGGGATCGGTACGGAGATGTCTGTATTTATCCCGAGAGGCTATAGAGTTAGGAAAATTTCACCTTTATTCTTTCCTATCGTGTGACTTTGAAACTTCAAATGCTAATTGAATTTCTACTATGTTCTTCCGTAGATGGCAAGAACACGCGCCTCCTTATCCACTGACCAGCACTCCGAGGCCCAGCAACAACATCTCCCATTAGGGGCAGAGGCCGAAGTCGAGGCCGTCCTAGAGGCCGAGGTAGGGGCAGAGCTCAGCCCCAAGCAGCAACACAAGTGGCAGAACCTCAGGTTCATATCGAGGAGCAGGTTCTTGTGGGCCCAGCTCAAGTCCCAGGATGGGTTATGTTTACCCAGGATCTTGAGGATGCTCTAGTACGGATAGCAAGTTTTATGGATAGTATCACCTGAGTAGGTTTACCGCCAGTAGCACCAGCCACTTCTCAGGCTGGAGGAGGTAATCAGACTCCTGCTACGCGCACTCCGGAGCCAGTAATTCCCTAGGCTCAAGTTTCTGTAATTCAGCCAGCTGAGGCAGTTCAGCCTGTCATAGTGACTCAGGCTAGTGATGGTGCAGCTATGTTTGCCGATGCGTTATGGAGATTGGATAGTTTTACCACGCTGTTCACTACCACCTATAGTGGAACTCCTTTAGAGGATCCCCAGGACTTTCTATATAGCTTCCACGAGGTTCTCCGTACTATGGGTATTGTGGAGACCAATGATGTTGATTTTGCCACTTTTCGATTATCTGGATTCGCCATAACTTGGTGGAGAGATTATTGTCTATCTAGGCCAGCAGGATCATCATCTTTGAATTGAGGCCGATTTGTAGAGTTCTTCTTGGAAAAGTTCCTTCCAGCAACTCAAAGGGAGGCTCTGCGCAGGCAATTTGAGCGTCTTCATGAGGGTTATATATCTGTCACACAGTACGAGACTAGGTTCATTGACCTAGATTGTCATGCCATTGTCATACTTCCCACAGCTAGAGAAAGGGTGAGAAGGTTTATTGATGGATTGAATCAGCCAATGCGACTGCAGATGGCTATGAGAGCAGGGATTGAAATCATTTTTCAGGAGGCGACTAATGCAGCCCGCCGGATCGTGATGGCTCTGTCACAAGGAGTAGGTCATGGATCGGATAAGAGGCCATGTAATACAGGCAAGTTTAGTGGTACCTCATCTGGAAGTAGAGATTCGTATGGTAGATGCCATCCTCCTAGGCCTTTTCAGTCAGCCCATCAGGCTTCTCACGGCCATTCAGGTAGTCGTGATTCTCAGCCACATTACTCTGATCCGCAGCTGTATAGTGCGTCACCAGCACCTATCCGTGCACACCCACTTCAGAGTTTCTGAGGTGATCATTCGGGTCGGCGAGGTCAGTATCAGTTTTCTCAATTTTCGTGCTCAGACAGGTGTTATGAGTATGGAGAATGGGTCACATCAAGAGGCAGTACCCGAGATTGAGAGGTGCTCAGTCACAAAAACATGGTTCTCATGCTATGGTTCAGGCCCCGGTTCCCCCACAGCCTACACATCTAACTAGAGGCGGCGGTAGAGGACATAGAGGTAGAGGTAAAGGTCATAGAGGTGGAGCTCAGACCGATAGAGGTAGAGACCAGCCAACAACTGATTGTCCCAAAGATACTGCTCAGGTTGGTAGGGCCCAGCCCCAATGTTATGCACTTCCTGCCAGACCAGAGGCTGAGTCCTTAGATGCTGTTATTACATGTATTATTTTAGTTTGTGATAAAGAGGCATCAGCATTATTTGACCTTGCGTCTACATATTCGTACGTGTCTTCCTATTTTGCGCCGTACTTGGTTCAGCCTAGTGATCCATTGGGTGTTCTTATTCATGTGTCTACACCAGTAGGCGATTCTATTATGGTTGATCGAGTTCATCGGTCATGTATTGTAGTGATTGAGGGTCTTGAGACCCGTGCTGATTTATTACTCCTAAATATGGTGGAATTCGATATTGCCATGCCAAGACTGTAACCTTAGCTCTACCGAATTTGCCTCGCATAAAGTGGGAAGGAATTTCTAGTCACACTAGCCACAATGTTATTTCTTATGTTAAGGCTCGGCGTATGGTTGAAAAAGGGTGTTTGGCTTATTTAGCCTACGTCCGTGATTCCAGTGCTGAGGTTCCTTCTATTGACTCTGTGCCCGTGGTCCGCGAATTTCCTGAAGTGTTTCCTTCAGACCTGCCGGGTATGCCACCCGACAGGGATACTGATTTTTGCATTGATTGGCTCCAGGCACTCAACCCATTTCTATTCCCCCATATCGTATGGCTCCGGCAGAGTTAAAAGAATTGAAGCAGCAATTGCTTGATTTACTTGAAAAGGGTTTTATTAGACCCAGTGTTTCGCCGTGGGGTGCACCGATATTATTTGTAAAGAAGAAAGATGATTCGATGAGAATGTGCATTGATTATTGACAGTTGTACAAGGTGACTCTCAAAAATAAATATCCACTCCCGCGAATTGACGCGCCAAGGTCTTTTCGAAGATAGACTTGAGATCTGACTATCATCAATTGAAGATTACGATATTTGATGTCCCTAAGACAACATTCCACACTCGGTACGAACATTATGAATTCATGTTCATGTCTTTTGCGTTGACAAATGCCCCAGCATCTTTTATGGAATTGATGAATCGGGTGTTCCGGCCTTATTTAGACTTTTTTATATAGTCTTCATAGATGACATATTAATATATTGCCGCAGTCAGGAGGAGCATGCGCAGCATCTCAGAGTGGCTCTGCAGACTCTGAAAAATAGCCAACTATATGCAAAATTTTTAAAGTGTGAATTTTGGCTAAGTTTAGTTGCATTCGTGGGTCATATTGTGACGGCATCAGGTATTCAGGTTGATCCAAAGAAGACTGAGGCGGTCAAGAACTGGCCTAGACCGACATCAGCCACAAGGATTCGAAGTTTCTTGGGATTAGATCGTTATTATCAGCGATTCGTGGAGGGGTTTTCATCTATTGCAACCCCAATGACCAGATTGACGCAGAAAGGTGTTCAGTTTGAATGGTTAGATGAATATGAGGCGAGCTTTCAGAAGCTCAAGTTAGCCTTGACCACAACACCAATATTGTTTTTACCCACAGGTACGGGACCTTATACTTTTTATTATGATGCTTCCCGTATTGGGCTTGGCGTAGTGTTGATGCAGGATGGCCTGGTTATTGCCTATGCTTCAAGGCAATTGAAGATTCATGAAAAGAACTATCCAGTTCTTGATCTGGAATTGGCGGCGATTGTTCACGCGTTGAAGATCCGGAGATATTATTTGTATGGAGTGCCATGTGAAGTATACACCGATCATAAGAGTCTTCAATATTTGTTTAAACAGAAGGAGTTGCATTTGAGGTAGAAAAGGTGGCTAGAATTACTGAAAGATTATGATGTCACCATTTTATATCATCTGGGAAGGCAAATGTGGTGGCCGACGCTTTGAGTAGGAAGTCAGCCAGCATGGGTAGTCTTGCTTATATTCAGTCAATCAGAGGCCGCTTGCTTGGGATGTTCAATCCTTATCCAACCGATTTGTGAGGTTGGATATTTCTGAGCCTAGTTGAGTGCTAGCTTGCACGGTCGCTCGCTCTTCATTATTGGAACGTATCCACGATCGACAATTTGATGATCCTCATTTATGTGTCCTTAAAGATACGGTTCAGCGAGGAGGTGCCAAGCAGGTCACCTTAGATGTTGATGGAGTTTTGAGATTGCAATGGCGAATTTGTGTGTCGAATGTTGATGGACTTCAAGAATTGATTCTAGAAGAAGCTCACAGTTTGCGGTATTCTATTAATCAAGGCGCAGTAAAGATGTATTAGGATCTGCAACAATATTATTGGTGGCGTAGAATGAAAAAGGATATTGTGACATATGTGTCACGGTGTTTGAGTTGTCAATAGGTTAAATATGAGCATCAGAGACCTGGTGGTTTATTTCAGAGAATTGAGCTTCCTGAATGGAAGTGGGAGCGGATCACTATGGACTTCGTTTTTGGTCTTCCGATGACTCGGAAGAAGTTTGATGTTGTTTGGGTTATTGTTGATAGGCTGACCAAGTCAGCTCATTTTGTTTCGGTTGCCACTACCTATTCGTCCGAGGGATTAGATGGGATTTATATCAGGGAGATTGTTCACCTTTATGGTGTGCCTATCTCTATCATTTTCGATCGAGGTACACAGTTTACCTCACATTTCTGGAAGGCGGTTCAACGAGAGTTGGGCACCCAAGTCCAGCTAAGTACAGCCTTTCATCCCCAGACGGACGGTCAGTCCGAGAGGGCTATTCATATATTGGAGGATATGCTTCGAGTGTGTGTTATTGATTTTAGAGGTTCGTGGGATCAATTCCTGCCTTTGGCAGATTTTGCTTATAATAATAGCTATCAATTGAGCATTCAGATAGCTCCTTATGAAGTGTTGTATGGTAGGCAGTGTCGTTCTCTGGTTGGATGGTTTGAACCGGGAGAAACTCGGTTGTTGGGTACGGATCTTATTCAGGAGGCCTTAGATAAGGTCAATATCATTCAAGATAGGCTTCGTACAGCTCAGTCCAGGCAAAAGAGCTATGCATATCGCAAGGTTCGAGATATATCATTCATGGTTGGGGAGCGAGTATTGCTCCGAGTGTCGCCTATGAAAGGCGTGATGAGATTTGGAAAGAAGGGCAAACTCTGCCCTAGGTTTATTGGCCCATTTGAGATTCTTGACCGTGTGAGAGAGGTGGCTTATAAGCTTTCCTTCCACCTGGCTTGTCAGTTGTGCATTTTCATGTATCCATGCTCCAAAAATATCATGGAGATCCATCGCACGTGTTAGATTTCAGCACTGTCCAACTAGACAAGGATCTATTTGTGAGCACGTGATTTTTGCACTAAGCAATAAAATTCCAAAATTAAAATGAATAATATTTTTGGGTGCAATTATATGTTTTGATTGAAATTAAATACATTTGTGTGATTGAAAAATTAGAAATTAAAATTAGAAAGTCAAAAAATATAGGTTAAATACATGCTTTTTGAATTAAGTAGTTAAAAAGAAAAAATCAACAAAAAAAAAGAGCATTAATAGTAGAAATTAAGGGAAAATAAGCAGAAAATTGGCAAAAAATATTAGAAAATTAGTGTAAGTAGGAAATTGAGTAATTTATACAAAAAGAAAAATATGAAATACAAAGAAAATTACCACAAAAATAATTTAAATACCAAGAGAAATACAAAAAATACAATAAATTTGGGCCAAACAATCTGAAACATTAGCCCAAACACATTGGCCCAAAGAGATCCGGACCAATTGATTTAAATCAGGGCAATCTCAGCCGTTCATTAGGCCAGATCCAACGGTTGAGACATTTAACATGAATTAATTAATTTGGCCAAATTCAAGATCAAATCTGAACCGTTCACATTAAGAGATCTAACGGAGGAGAGCAGGTCTCTCATTTAAATTGAGACGGCATCGTTTTGAGTTAGCTAATCTTGACCGTTGATCTAAAGTGATCTAACGGCAGAGACCGGTCAAACTCAAAGGGTAAATAAACCCTGTCTCAGATTTGAGACGGCCATTTCACATAATACCCTAACCCTAGCCGCCCCTTTCCTTCATCTTCTCTCTTCTTCATATTCTTCAAGCTGGTCGGCCATGGAGACTGTCTATCTCTATGGCAGTCTCCGGCCAAACCCCAAACCCTTCTCTTCTCTTTCCCCTCTCCTCTACCACAAACCCCCATGAAACTCCCAACAAACCTTGAAAATCCCCATCTTCTTGAAACTCCGGTCAACGGAGTTCACCGCCGATGACCAAAACTACGAGAACCACCACCAAATTAACACCAAAGCACCCCATTTCCCTGATCAATCACCCCATCTAAACCACTAGCCTCGAATCTAACCCCTTATTCTCGAATATCCAAAAGAAGGTCGCCGGAACCCTAACTCCAGTGACTCAAAACAAACCACCTCCAAAAATCCTATCTTTTCTACCTCCTAATACTATCCCTAACCAAAAGACCTTGAAGCTGAGGTCTTGTGTGAGAAAAAGAAAAACCAGAAAAGAAAATAAAGAAAAAGAAAAGAGAAAACTGGAAAAAGAAAGGAAGAAAAGAAAAAGAAATTGGGGAAAGCTCAGGAGTCAAATCCTCCGAGCTAAGTTTCCCTTCCCTTCTTGCTTGTTTTTCTTTAATGTTTTATCTTTGTTTTATTCTGTGCTTTAGCATGTTTATTTTAGTATGTTAGTCATATGAACAACTACATGCTTAGGTTAGGGTCTTGTCTTTGAGAATTTTGTTTGTTTGTTCTGTTTCTCTGCTTAATTTCTGTTCTTTTTTATCTATCCTCATATCTTTCACTGAGATGTCTTGCATGTTTAGATTAGGGTTTTATCCTTGAGAAATTTCTGTTTGTTCTATTTCTCTGTTTAAGATCCGTTCATTCTTCATGTCTACTGTCATGTCTACTACTTAGATCTTCTGCATATTCATATTAGTTCGTATATTCTGGAAAATGTCTATTGTTCTGTCTGAACCTTGCTTTCGTTTGAAACTTCTTTATGAGTTTTACCTATGTGTGCTTAGTCAAGAACATGTTAAGCATGACTTAGGGTTTTCAGTAATCCTCTAAGTATAAGGTAGTTCTGACTATACTTGCTTCATGATTAATTGACATGGAGTTGTGAAATCTGAGTTATAAGTCTTTGATTGAAATTCAACAATATTCAATCCCCTTCTCTGAGTTTTGATTAATTGATAAATGTTTCTGATTTCATGGCTATGTGTACAATTGTGTGATAAAATGGCTATGTTTGCGACAACCTTGTGTTAAGTTGATTACTGTTAATACTGATCATGCCTAGGTGGAATTGGTTATAGCTACAGTAGTGTTAAACTTGTAAGTGGTTAAAAATGAAAACATTTGTTAAGTAGTTTTAAATAGGTTAAAACTGAAAACCACAAAAAGAGGCTATAAGTGATCAAATAACAAAGAGTGGTCAGTTTTGCAACTGACCTACTCTGATAGGATTCACACACTAGCTAATAGTTAAATAGGCTATGTGTGTAATAAAAGTGGCTTACGTCTAATAGATTAGACTTACCAAGGCCCAACTTGACCCATGATCACTAGTGGCTTAACTTGCAAAAGTCTCAGCCACGCTTGTGTTCAGTAATGGGCCCCAATTGCAAGCTAAGCCCAATCTTTGGACTGGCTAAGTCTTAAATAGGCTAATATAGAATAAATAAGTAGGCTAGTCCTGCAAATTAGTTTCAATAACAGAAAATGAAATAGAAATGGCTAAAATTGAAATAAATTTGAAGTCTAATCTGGTCTATTATTAAATACTAGTACAATACTGGCCATTAGCTAAATAAGAGTTGAACTTAGGAAAATCTGACCTAGGCAGGTCGAGTAATCAACAAATGCCCTTAAGGGCATAAAAGGAATAGGAAATGGCAAAGTTGTAGATTAAATAGAGCCTATAGGGATATATAAGACATTTAGGCTCCTAATTTCTGCAATTTTGCACGAAATTAAGGGTACATTGGTCTTAAGGAAAAGGTAATTTAGTAGAAAACACTAATAAGTAGGGGCACACTAGTAAAAGCCCCAAAAAGGAATCAAATAGAACCTTCTAGCACATGCAGGAAGGCATCTTGTAACATAAATTGGGGCTAAAGTGTAGGATTTGGTAAAAAAAGAGGGGAGGGAAATATAATTATTTTCTATCTTTTCCCCCCACAAAATTTCACCACTTCTCACCTATAAATACCCCCATTTAGGATTGGTTTAAGGGCTGGATTTTGGAAATCAAAAATTTCAGAAAGAACTCTACACTAAATAACGAATAGTCGCCTGGGTTTTCTAGTTGAAATTCATATTTGAAGTTGTTTGGGATTTTTGCTCGTTTGCTGGGTTTCTAATTGCTGTTGTTGTGTTATCTCATCTGTTTGTTTGGGAATTCATTCCATCACTGTTGCATTGCCTGTTGATTCTAATTGCTGTGCCTATTTCATTTCCCTTAGAACTTATTGAATCTCTTGCTGATCAGGTACACGCCCTTTGTCCAGGCTATGTAAATTTGAAGTTATGATGAAAGGAAGACTCAAGTTGTTTAAAGCGTATTACTATCTTTTCATTTTCTGTTTCTGTTAGCTGATTAGTTATTTTAAGTTTGTAATTCATTATGATATCATTGTGTATATGTAGAAACTCAAATAGAATGATGTAATAAGTAGTAAGTAGTAGTAGTATAGTTATAGTATCTAAATCACTTAGTTAAATATGTTAAAATCATTAAAACCAGGCTAATTAATCCTGACGTATATCTATAACAACAAGCTCACAGCAATAACTTCAATCAGCTTATGTAGATAGTTTAATTTGGTATTTGATATCTAGATTTGAATAAGTTTAAAAATAGAAACAACTAGATGAAGTAATAATTTAGATAAGACTGATTTTGTGATATCAAACGAATTAGACTCATAGTGAATTCAGTAAAAACACAACTAGCATCTGAATACTGTGTATAAGCAGATGAACCATTTAGTCTGATCTTGTTTTATTTAGTTAAACAATCTCCTAATCACTTAGCTAATAGGTAACTCAGATATTAATATAAATGCATTACTAGAAAACAAAAGTGAAAACAGTTTGTAATTCAGTTTATGTATAATATGCAATTATAATTCAGATTCGATACTGTTAGCTCTGTACATAATTTCTCTCTTAATGAATAAAATATAGTTTGAATTCATCTCCTTTTGATACTAAATGCCTATTCTTATTGTGAGTTCTCATTTTTGTTTTCATTACCGCTGCTTCGTCTTTGGTCTAGGCCTAATGTGCGACGTAGGCCTGGACTCTGTTCGAGAATTAACTGGGCCTTTGAATGAAAGCCCTAATCTGGTCTGGGTTATTAAAACCCAGATACATATGATAACCCATTAAATACCAATCCAGAAGTCCAGGCCCGAAAATAATAGAAACAATAAAGGCCTGGACTCACTTTTGGAAATATATATAGTTAAACTAATTAAGGGAATAGTGACATATTAAGTTTAGACTTTAAAACATACATGGGATGAGCCTCACATAATAACAAAAATAGTGTGGACCCCTTTAAGTAATTGATAAAGTATATAATAGATCCGGAAAGGTTAATAGTAAATTCCATAACCTTTCCCAAAAGATTTAAAGCCGTTAGACGTTCATTTAGGCACGATTTAATAAACATACCTTCCTTAATATGAGTGTGCACTTGGTGCGACTCAAATCGTAAATCCTGGCAAAACCGAAATGTGTTAAAGGTCACAGGCGCACTGGTTGCGGTGTGACTCGAAAAATGTTTTTCGCGACGTCGCAATTCGTAAAAATATTAAAGTTGAAAACACATACATATTGTTAAAAGGTGTATAAGAAGTCATATAAAATTGAGAACGACAGTTGAGCGACCGTGCTGAAACCACGAAATCCGGGAGTGCCTAACACCTTCTCCCGGGTTAACAGAATTCCTTTTCCAGGTTTTTGTTTCACGGACTGTAATACAGAGTCAACTTCCTCGGATTCGGGATTAACCGGTGACTTGGGACACTGTTATCTTCCCAAGTGGCGACTCTGAAAATTAAATAAAATCCCGGACTGATTTTCCTTTATTTGGAAAAACTCCTTCCTCTTTGTTATTATATCCTCCTCGAATATTTGAATATTGAGGTATACTCTATGTATCTCTTTTAAAAGGATCGGAGGGGTAGTAAAAAGGGAGGTGTGATAGCTCTGGCGACACTGTTGGGGACAAGTAACCCAGAACTTCGGTTTCAGGGTTTAAGAATTCGAGCTCATTAGAATCGCCATCCTCGATATTATTTGACTTTGTTATATGCTTTGAACAACATGCTATGTGTTTTACCGCTTTGATATTGTATCGATTGTATATATAAATTATGCCAAAAACCCTTCTTTTCTTCACCTACGGGGATGTGCTTATTGGTTGAGACTCCTCTTTCTGTTAAGTCACACCTAAATTAAGAAACAGAGGCTAGATAAGTTACAAAGCCGATTGACTCCGCGGGTCACCGGTACGTAGCCCCCTCCTCGATCCGAGTTGTCCTCTCGGGTACACGGTCTAGCACCATATGAAACCATAAGATATTGAACATAGGTCTAGGACGATTATTTGCATCATAACTAACTTAGGGGACTCAACACAGGGGTTGGGTCCGTCTAGGACAGGTGACCCGGTAACTAAAGACCGAGCATACTATGTGTTGCATTTTTAATTGTCTTTGATCGATTATGCGGACCGGCAAAATTCTCGAGAGTAGAAAGAGAATATTCGGAAATGAAAAGAAAAAAAAAGGAGAGAGAACTACTGATAAAAGAGTTTTTAGAAAGTTGAAAATCTGAAAAATTGAGAAAATAGCTTTGTTGTTAAAATAATTGGTCAATTAATCTGACCGAACTACACAGGTTTGATTTTCGCCATTAGGTGGGATACGTAGGAAATCCTTGAACGGGTCCAACCACCCCTTTTATGAAAAAGACCAAAAATATTTTTGTTTCAAATAATCTAGGTGATCGCTATTTTTGGAAATAGCCGAATGTTCTGAAAGGACGCCGCAAGGCTGTTTTGGCAAAAATGGCACTTCGAGAGTCATGTTTTCCCTTTCAAAATAAAAAACCTATAAAAGTGAAAATTTGCTTTTAAAAATATTTTCCTTTTTCTAAATAAAATCGCCTTAATAAATGTGTAGGATGAGCACGATACAGAATGAACCCTTCACTTTAATGAATAGAATCCCTTTGGAGCTAAGATTATGGTGGAGCGACATGGGACATGAAGGACAGAATTTGGTCAAATGCTATCTAAAGGATCTTACGGGATTAATGGACATAATTCCCCGAGGCGATATAATCCGAGCACTTGTCACATGCCGGGATCCTGCGCACAACGTTCTACATTTTTCGGACTTTGAACTCACTCCCACTCTTGAGTAAATTGCCTACTACATATGGAAAAATGAGGTCCCCTTAAAGGAAAAATACCCGGTGGCTCCAAGAGCGATAACGGTGCACCGTTTCCTTGACTCTTTGAAGATTGCTTGAAACGTCCACAACGAGGATTTGGTTAATGGGTTTTGCTCCCTAAGCTTTATCTACAATAGATTTGGACATATCGGGGGCTTCAATGACCCCACGAACAAACTCTGTAGCAAGTCCAACCGAGCCAAATGGGAGGAACATCGATGATTCGCTTTTCCGGCGGTGTTTCTCGGAATAATCATATTTCCAAGAAGGATGGGCACATTGATACTAGAGTCGCTGGGGTAGCTAGCACTTTGATTGTACAAGATAATTGCACTTTGGCTCCAATGATTATAGCCGATATCTACCGTGCCCTGACGACATGTAAAGCAGGGTGCAACTTCTTTGAGGGATGTAACTTTATTCTGCAAATCTGGTTGATAGAACATCTATGTCATCATCCTTCGTTCTCAAGTTATGGGCCGACTGAAAGAACGTGCCTCGAAGAATTCTATACAAGAACAAAAGAAGTTAAGCTGCCAGAAGGAGTTAAAGGTTGGATTTCATATCTAAGATCGTTGACCGATAGCCAAATCGATTGGGCATACAGATGGTTGCCCCTCGATGAGGTGATTTACATGCCAATGGAAGCGTCATACTTCTTGATCATGGGTTTGAAAAGCATCCAGCCTTATGCCCCGTACAGGGTCCTACGACAACTTGGAAGGTGTCAAGTTATACCAAAAGATGGGGACCTCAGGTTGCAAGTAATAGAGATTAGTCCGGATGGGCAATCCCCGGAAGCAAAGATCCGACATATTTGGAATGAGTGTCAAAATTTGAAGGCAGAAACTTGTGTGAAAATAGAGCTCGGGGAGAAGTATCGCCAGGGTACGCTGCATGGTATCGGCGGGGTATTGAGCATGATAGACCATTGAAAAGACCTCACTTTCAAGATTTGGCGGAGCAGTCTAAGGATACGGAAATTGGGCGGCCAAAGAAAATGATTATAAGGCCAAGATCAGCTTGCTAGAAAAACAGTTGCGAGATCTCCAGTTCAAAAGCAGTTTACAGGCAGCATCTGACGAAGGATAAAAGAAGCAGCTGAAAAAAGAGAATGAAATTCTAAAAGCTCAAGTTGCAAAAATGAAAATTGCATCCGAGACCCCGATTCGCTTAGCCCGAGACGAGAAGCTAATTGAAAATCTTCGGCGCAAAGTAAATGACTACAGCTTCGATTTGGACAAGGCAGAAAAAGAGTTAGTCAGGGGCGGAAGCAATTGGCCAAAGATGTCGAAGAAAGAGCTAAAATGGTTCAGCAACTACAAAATAAACATGAAGTTGAGGTAGCTCGGTTGAGAAAGAAAGTCATCACAGCCACTGTCAAAAGTAACAAGGTAATCAAAGAATTTGAGGAAGAAAGAGAGCATTGTTACACGAATATGGCTCGATTAGAGTTCGAGTTACAACAACTGTAGAAAGAGAACCAACAAACCTTAGACGCTCGCACCAAACAGATCAGTAGGTTACTTCAAGAAAAGGGGGTCATTCGAGAAAGAATTGGCCATATTGCTCAGTACATCACCCGAAAATGTCAATTATGTGAAGACCTGTCCCAAGCAACATTTGTATCACCCATGAAGTTCTTTGTGAAGCAAGTCATATCCGACCTGGATAGGCTCCAAAGTAGATTAGCATGTAGGCCCTCAGCAAGACCGAACGACGTCTCGCGGGCATTAGGAGCATTAATGTACTCATAGGGCATGCATTTTGTATTCGTATTTCTTTTACAGAACATCATTTTGTAAATCACTATTTTTGAATATCAATGAAAAGATCAAAAGTTATTGCTAATCCTTTTTCGCTTTATATCAATTATTTGTACGATAGGCAAATAAGTAGGAATGAAAATCAATAAAGAAAAGAAGAAGGAAATGAAAAAGAGAGGAAAAGAAAAAGAATGAAAAAAGGAAGAGAAAAAGAATGAAAAAAAAAGAAAAAAAGAAAAAAAAAAGAAAGGAGAAAAGAAAAAAGAAAAAAAAAAGAAAGAAGAGAAAAGGAAAGATGAATAAGACAAAGAGAAAATGAAAAAATGATGTTGGTTCACAATGGGATAAATGCCGGGATGATGCATAACAATCAAAGGCAAAAGTTGTGATTTTTAATCGTTGCATCTTATCCTTTTATGTACTAACTATTAACAAGTGTTGTTGTTTATGAGAATCAGATTTCAACTGGCAACTGGTACTCTGGCAAATCATCATTACAACACACGATCCAAAACTATGACTAAGGATGTGTCTCAGGAAATTGAGCCAACTATCATGGACCCAGTGCAAGAAGAGGAGGTCGTGGATGTAGCGGGGATGAAGGAGGAAATGTATAAGCTCAAGAAGCAGATGTCGGAAATGTACCAAGCTTGGTCCAGGGGTCAACCTTTACCCGCATACCCAGCAAACCCAGCATATATCCCTCCAGTCAATCCTAATCCCGAGCCACCTACCATGAATTCATCCTCCACGTACCTAGATAACCACCACTAATATGCCTCCACTTCACAAGCACCACCACCACTGTCCAAGCAAATTCCACCCCAGCCACTATAGGTCGCCCCGGTGTATGTGGCACCACCACCTGTTGCTCTACATAAATCGTCAAGTGAACCAGTGTTCCATGTGCAAGACACCCATTACTATCCGCCGGAGCCGACGTTTAGGCAGCATGAATCTTATACCCCACTGATGAGGACAACTGAAGAAAAGCCCGTCAAGAACTTTGAACAAGAGAAATGGCACGGAAGATGAGGAGTTTAAAACAATCTTTCCGTAACATACAAGGGCTAGGAGGCCAAGTGAGCGTAGCATACAAAGATTTGTGTCTGTTCCCAGAACTGCAGCTCCCGGTTGGGTTCAAGCTACCTAAATTCGACATGTACGATGGACATGGGGATCCTGCAGCCCATCTCAGAGGTTATTGCAGCAAGATGCGTGGTGCAGGAGGGAAAGATGAACTTTGATGGCATACTTTAGTCAGAGTTTGAGCGGTTCTGCGCTGGAGTGGTATACACGTCAGGATCACAGTAATCTGGGACGATCTAGCTCAATCATTTGCTAACCACTTCCGGTACAACTTGGAGATAATTCCAGACAGGCTGTCGCTTACGAAGATGGAAAAGAAGCCCGGAGAAAGTTTTCGGGAGTACGACTTTAGATGGAGAGAACAAGCGGCACGCGTGGATCCGCTAATGAAGGAGACTGAAATGGTACATTGTTTTCTACAGGCCTTAGAGCCTACTTACTACGACCATCTGCTGTCGGCTATTGGTAAGAATTTCAATGAAGTAGTGAAAATGGGGAGTTTTTTAGTTGAAGGGTTGAAAACCAACAAAATCATGAGCTTTTCTGCTATCAAGGCCACGAATCAGGCTATACAGACCGGGAACGGAGGATCTATTGGAAAGAAGAAGAAGGAAGAGGTTTCAGGTTGTAGAAAGTAAACCATGGACTCGAAGCCAAAGCATATACCATCACCCACCTCGCCCATACCAACCATACCCGCCAGCACCTTACAACCCACCTCCACCATATTATCCACCCACTACTCCACATTACCCCATCCCACAAGCCCAATGTTACCCATTGCCCCCTCATGTATGGCGAGCCCAAGTTCCACAAAATGTCTATCATACACAGAACACCTACACTCCTTCAAGAACCTATAAGAACCCAAATAGACCCAACTTCCGGCCTGATCCAGAAATGAGAAACAGAGGCCAAACAAAGAAAACATTCACCCCATTGGGGGAGTCTTATACCAGCCTCTATCATCGTCTAAAAGAATTGGGGATGCTAAACCCGATTGAACCAATACTGCCAAACCCACCTCCAAGAAACATTGACCAGTCAGTCAAGTGTGAATATCGCTCCGGGGCACCGCGGCACGATACTGAAAAATGTTGGCACTTGAAATCTTCTATACAGGAGCTCATTAACAGTAGGAGGATTGAGGTACAGGCTCCAAAGTCTCCAAACATTACTCAGAATCCACTACCAACTCATCATGAGACACACATGATAGAGTTAGAACAAGAAGAGAGCAGCAGGAAGCCGTCCAATCAGTAATGATGATAAAAGCCAATAGTAAAGTGGAGAAAGAAGTTGAGAAAGAGAAAACGACAGCTGAGGTGCCAGTGAAAAAGCGGCCATTGGTTGAAACTTTGAAAATTGTGGTGCCAGGGGCTAAGCCGTTGTTGACAGTGAAAGGAGTGTACATAGAACCAGTGGTCAAAAGGCCGGTGGTGCAAATGACGGTGGTGGATACTAAAGCCATACCTTGGAACTACAACAAGGTCACAGTAATGTACAAGGGAAAAGAAGTTACAGGGGAGGCCAATGAAATACATGGCCTCACTTGTTCCGAGCGGTGCTTTGCCCCGAAAGAGTTAAGAAAAATGAAGGTGGTAAAGGAGAGTCATGTAAAGAAGCAGGTCTCTGAAGAAGAAGCAGAAGAATTTCTGAAGAAAATAAAAGCTCAAGACTACTCAATAGTAGAACAGCTAAGAAAGGCGCCTGCACAAATCTCATTGCTTTCATTGTTAATTCACTCAGAGGAGCATAGGAAGGCATTGTTGAAAATACTGAATGAAGCACATGTCCCCGAAAAAATCTCAGTCTGCCATCTTGAAAAGATTACCAACAAAATTTTTGAGTTGAACAAGATAACATTCTCGGACAATGAGTTGCCTGTTGAAGGGACTGAACACAACAAGGCACTCTATCTTTCCGTCAGAAATGAAGAATCAGTGGTTACTCAGGTTTTAATAGACAATGGGTCGAGTGCAAACATTTGTCCACTCTCGACTCTCAAAAAGTTGAAGATTAACCCTGACAGAATCTGGCGAATAGTGTGAGTGTTCGAGGGTTTGACGGAGGAAGCAAAAATACCTTGGGAGATATTGTGCTGGAGGTCAACATTCGGCAGGTAGACTTTACCATGGAATTTCAGGTGTTAGACATCACTATGTCCTATAATCTATTGTTGGGTCGGCCATGGATCCATGCGGCCAAAGCCGTACCATCTTCCTTACACCAAATGGTAAAATCCGAATGGGAACAACAAGAAATTACAGTGCATGGAGAGGAAGACGCTTGCAATACCATAATGCCTTTCGAGGAAGCGGATGGGGACAAGGGCCCCTAGGTGTATCAGGTGACAGACACTGTGGTAGTGAACAAGATAGCCGAAGGAGAGAGCTTGCTAATCCGTACAGTGGCATCTACCGCAGTGATGGTAGCCAAAGAGATGACCAGGAATGGATTTACACCGGGAAAAGGTCTAGGAATAGCCTTACAGGGAATAACTCAACCTGTCCATCTACCGGTAAACAATGACACCTTTGGCTTGGGCTTCAAACCTATTTACACCGACATCCAAAAAGCCAAAAGAACCAAAAAAAGAAAAGTTGGACCCTCCCAAATCCAGTCCCAAAATTATCCGACACCTTCACTAAGCCTGGTACACAATGACATCTGATGACTGTTGCGACAAGGTATGCTGAGATAAGACCAGATGTGGAACTCCTCATGGGTTTGAAATGTTATTTAGGGACGTGAACATGGTGGAGATGGGCGAGGGTACCAACAAGATAGATATTCAGTTCGTGGGGTCCAGTGTTGCGGTCAATAATTGGGAAGCCACTCCTTTTCCAATCAGGAGGGAATCTTGGTAGTTAGCTCTCGAAATATATCATCATTTCCCAAAAGCAATTTTATATTTTGTAATCCCTACCCCCAATGAAATCAAATGTATCCAGTCTTTGTCATCTTTTTGAAAAAATATCAATGAAATGCAGTTTCTTCTTCTTTCTTCATTTTCGCCTTATTTTTATTTATTTTTTCCTTTCATCCTTTTGTACAGTTCAATATGCGCTAATTCTGATGATATGTCATGCATGAAGGATTTCCGGCCAGTTCTGACAATCGAATTATTGTACAAGAAATTGAAAATGATAGTGAAATAGAATACGAGGATAAGGAAATACTAGAGGAAATAAGTAAAGACTTGAATCAATATGAGGAAAAACCCAAACCGAATTTAAGTGAGATAGAATCTATTAATTTGGGGAGTGAGGACAATGTACGGGAGACAAAAATCAGTGTACACTTAGAAGACTCCCTCAGGGAAGAGTTAATAAAGCTGCTGCACAAATTCAAGGACATCTTTCCCTGGTCCTATGATGACATGCCCGGACTTAACACCGATTTGGTGGTACACAAGTTGCCTATTTATCCTGAATGCCGGCTGGTAAAGTAAAAGTTGAGAAAGTTCGAAACGGACATCAGCGTGAAGATAAAAGAAGAAGTGAATAAGAAGTTTGAGGCAAAGGTCATACGAGTTACCAAGTACCCCACCTGGTTAGCAAACATTGTGCCAGTTCCAAAGAAAGACAAAAAACCAAGGTGTGTGTTGATTACAGAGACCTCAACAAGGCTACTCCAAAGGACGACTTCCCATTGCCGAATATCCACATACTAATCGACAATTGCGCCAAGCATGAAATTGTCTCTTTTGTAGATTGTTATGAGGGTTATCATCAGATCCTAATGGACGAAGAAGATGCGGAGAAAACAGCTTTATCACGCCTTGGGGAACGTACTGCTATAGAGTAATGCTGTTTGGGTTAAAGAATGCCGGAGCTACTTATATGAGGGCAATGACCACAATGTTACATGATATGTTGCATCAAGAAATTGAAGTGTATGTGGACGACGTGATCATAAAGTCCAAGAAGCAGCATGATCATGTCAGGGACTTGAGAAAGTCTTTTCCAAAGGCTCCGAAGGTATAATCTTAAACTCAATCCTGCGAAATGCACTTTTGGAGTACCCTCAGGGAAGCTATTGGGATTTATAGTAAGTCGGCAAGGCATTGAATTAGATCCATCAAAGATAAAGGCCATCCAGAGGTTGCCTCCGCCAAAGAACAAGAAGGAAGTAATGAGCTTACTAGAAAGGCTGAATTATATTAGCCGGTTCATCGCTTAGCTAACATCAACATGTGAGCCTATTTTCAAGTTGTTAAAGAATGATGCAGCAGTGAAATGGACCGATGAATGTCAGGAGTCCTTCGATAAAATCAAGGAATATTTCGAAAATCCTCCAGTGTTAGTTCCTCCAGAGCCGGGAAGACCTTTGATCTTATATCTAATAGTGCTTGATAATTCTTTTGGCTGTGTATTAGGACAGCACGATGAGACTGGCAAGAAAGAACAAGCTATATATTACCTTAGCAAGAAATTCACATCGTACGAGGTAAAATATACTCAGTTAGAGAGAATATGCTGTGCATTGACCTGGGTGGCTCAGAAATTGAAGCACTATTTGTCAGCATACACTACATATCTGATATCACGGTTAGATCCTCTAAAGTATATATTCCAGATGCCCATGCCAACGGGGAGACTTGCTAAATGGCAGATTCTGTTCATAGAATTTGACATCATTTATGTAACATGTACGGTGATGAAGGCGCAAGCAGTTGCAGATCATTTGGCAGAAAATCCAGTGGATGACGAATATGAGCCACTAAAGACATACTTTCTGGATGAGGAGGCAATGAATGTCGAAGAAATAGAACAAAGTGATAAGCCTGGATGGAAGATGTACTTCGATGGAGCCGTCAACAGTAAAGGAGTTGGGATTGGAGCAGTGCTTATTTTTGAAACGGGTCAACACTATCCCGTTACCGCTCAGCTTCAATTTTTCTGTACCAACAATGTGGCCGAATATGATGCGTGTATATTGGGATTGAGGATGGCAATAGATATGGGTGTTCAAGAGATTTTGGTCATGGGTGACTCGGATCTTTTGATACATCAAATTCAGGGAGAATGGGAGACAAGAGATTTGAAATTGATACCTTATCGGCATTGTCTACATGAATTATCCCAAAGATTCCAATCCATAGAGTTCAAACACATCCCAAGAAGGCACAATGAAGTTGCGGATGCTCTGGCCGCGCTATCCTCTATGTTACATCATCCGGACAAAGCCTATATAGATCCACTTCAGATACGGGTATATGATCAGAATGCTTACTGTTTTGCTGTGGAAGGAGAGTTGGATGGAGAACCATGGTATCACGACATAAAGGAATACTTGAAGACAGGAAAATACCCAGAGCAAGTCACCGGAGATCAAAAGAGAGCTGTAAGACGCTTAACGAATGGCTTTTTCCTCGGTGGAGGAATTATATATAAAAGAACACCAGACTTGGGTTTGCTGAGATGTGTGGATGCACAACAAGCTGATATGATTATGACTGAGGTGCACGTTGCAGCTTGCAGACGTCATATGAACGGGTACATCTTAGCAAAGAAGATTTTGAGAGCCGGGTACTATTGGCTCACCATGGAGCGGGAATGTATAAGGTATGTGAGAAAATGCCACCAATGCCAAGTACATGGAGATTTAATCCACTCCCCACCTTATGAATTGCAAACGATGTCTGCACCCTGGCCATTTGTCGCCTGGGGCATGGATGTTATCGGACCAATAGAGCCTGCAGCTTCTAATGGACATAGATTCATCTTGGTCGCGATTGATTACTTTACTAAGTGGGTGGAGTCAAAGACATTCAAGGCGGTGACGAAGAAATCCGTAGTGGATTTTGTGCATGAAAATATTATATGCTGATTTGGAATTCCCAAAATAATTTTCACAGATAATGGGGCGAACCTGAACAGTCACATCATGGCGGAAGCATGCCAGAAGTTTAAGATCTTGCATCGTAACTCTACTCCTTACTGGCCAAAGGCAAATGGGGCAGTAGAAGCTACAAACAAGAATATAAAGAAGATCCATAGGAAAATGGTGGAAGAGTCTAGACAATGGCACGAGAAGCTGCCTTTCGCTCTTATGGGTTATCGCACAACAGTGCGCACTTCTATCGGTGCCACACCCTATTCATTGGTGTATGGGACAAAGGCTGTTATACCCACTGAAATCAAGATACCGTCACTTCGAATCATAGATGAAGTTGAGATCGATGACAAGGAATGGGTAAAAGCCCGATAGGAACAATTAAATCTGATTGGCGAGAAGAGGTTGGCAGCGGTTTGCCATGGGAAATTATATCAACAAAGAATGGCCAGAGTGTATAATAAGAAGGTGCATCCTCGGAAGTTTGAAGTTGGACAACTGGTATTGAGGCGTATCTTACCGCATTGGGCTGAAGCAAAGGGCAAATTCGCGCCAAACTGGCAAAGGCCATTTATGGTATCACGGGTGTTGTCTAATGGGGCATTATATTTGACAGACATTGAAGAGAAATGCGTAGAGACTGCTATCAATTCAGATGCGGTCAAACGATACTATGCATGATTACTTTTCAGTTTTATGATTGTATTTTGTTGTGATTTTGGAATTGAAATGATGAAGGCGTTTTATTCTCTATCCAAACACTTTATCCATCGACATCCCCTTTGAGCTTTGTTGGATCTATTCTTTCATACCCCTCTCTCGGAATTGCTTACGATACAAAAGAGAAATAGCAAATAAAAAAAAAAGAAAAAAAAAGAGAAAAAGAAAGAAAAAAAAAGAAAAAGCAAATGCAAGCAAAAGAAAAAGACAAAGAAATCGGGAAAAAGTCAAAAGAAATTCATGAATTAATGACGTGGTTTGAGCTAAGTCTGACTTGATCCCGAAAGGGTACGTAGGCAGCTTCACTGAGGTTTAGTCACAATGAAGAAAAAAACCTAAAATTCCCCACATATTGAAACTGGGGCACAAGTTATGTTTTATAACTTCAAGAGTTGTAAATATTTTTAAACCCTCTTAAATTTTGAGCCTTTATACCCTTCTTTCTTAACCATCCAAAAGCCATGTTACGGTCTAAAGAAAGACCTTCTAATCAATTTCAAGAAAATAACAAAATGCAATGAGAATAAAGGAAGAACGGGACATTGAACAACATCAGTGATGCAAAAAAAAAAAAGACAAAAGGAAAAATGGAAAAGAAAAAAAAAATGAGAGAGTCTCATCGGTGAAAACCTTAACCGGCACCGTGAGGCGACTGTGAGGCTGAGAGAAATAACAATGAGAGAGTCTTATTGATGAAAACCTTAACCGGCACCGTGAGGAGACTGTGAGGCTGAGAGAAATAAAAATGAGAGAGTCTTGTCAGTGAAAACCTTTACCGGCACTGCGAGGCGACTGTGAGGATGAAATAGAATAAATGAGAGAGTTTTATTGGTGAAAACCTTTCACGGCACCATAAGGCGATTGCAAGGATTATTTCAGAAAAAGAGAAAAGTAATAAAAATAGGATCAGTTTGGGTTGCAAGAAATTTTGAGTCAGAATAATGGATTGAACGAACTGGGTTGGAGTTTAAATACATGGCATGGTCAAAGGAATCAGCCGACATAACCAGATAAGTTCTATCACTTCTCCAAAATACCCTTACCCTTTTGAAATTCATTTTTTGCATTTCATTATTTGCCCTTTGAAAACTAACTACCAGCTTCTAATGATAAGAGTTGAAATAACATTGGATCAGAAAAGAAAGGAAAGAAAGGAGTTGAAAAGAAATAAAGGAGTTTGGTAAACAGAGCGAGAAGAAAAGAAAACAAAAAGGTGAAAAACAAGAAAATACAAAAAGAGCTTACGGAAGATAGTCAACTGAAAGACCACACAACAGAGGAAAAGCAATAAGAGGCGGGAGCGGCAGATGCCAGTTGCCAGCAGCTTATAACTAATAAGATTTTGTTTTTTGTGATTTAGACAGGAACGAATTGTCACTAATCACTTTAAAGAGAATATGACCAATGTGGAAAGTTAGAAAACATTAAAAAGAAAGTTCAGCAATAAATGGAGGAATCCATGGATGAAAATCACTCAATCAAGAAAATACCAAAAACAACGAGGAGGTATCATCTTTTAAATTCACACCCCAGTTATCAAACTGAGGGAATATTTTTCTGCATTTGCATTTCATGCATCAGGCGCCCACCTGGATAACAAGGGAATACTTTTCTGCATTCGCATTTCATGCATCAGGCGCCCACCTGGATAACAAGGGAATACTTTTCTGCATTCGCATTTCATGCATCACGCGCCCACTTGTATATCAAGGGAATACATTTATGCAATTTTTAATTTCTGTTCAGGCGCCCACCTGCATAACAAGGGAATACATTTCTGCAATTTTAATTCCTCCAATTTTAGTTTGTGTTAGCTAACATGAGTAACACTGTAACATGAAGAGCCCACACTGGGGCAAAAGAAAAGTTGTTGTTTTGTTTTTGTTTTGAGCAGGTATCAGTTCGAAGGAGAGAAGTAACATCAAAAATCAAAAAACAAAATGGGGGGGGGGGGGAAGCAAGGAAAGAAAATCAACAAAAAGAAAGTCAACCGCCAGAAAATCAAGGAAAAGGAGACAAAGAAGAATAAAGAGACAAGAAGTTAGATAGGAACAATTGTATAGCTTAGAATAGCTTCTTCATTTTTACATTTTAACCCCCCTCCCCTCCCCCCTGTGTAATAAGCTGTAGACCAGCATGTCTTAACAGTGTCAATGCAATAGTAAGTCTGGTAGTTTTTAACTGCCAGACCTTCCCAAATTACACTGATCTGAATCCTGTTTAGCCCAGGATATGTAGGCAACCTCTAAGGCAGGGTGCGGTCAAAAGGTTTTCAAAAATACTTCTCACGGAATATGCCAATGGGCAAAAATCTCTCATTACTGCTCACTTGTCTTTGCACTGAAACTCTTCGTGTTCCCGAGCAAAGAGGGGTAGCTGTGAGCACGTGACTTTTGCACTAAGCAATAAAATTCCAAAATTAAAATGAATAATATTTTTAGGTGCAATTATATGTTTTGATTGAAATTAGATACATTTGTGTGATTGTATAATTAGAAATTAAAATTAGAAAGTCAAAAAATATAGGTTAAATACATGCTTTTTGAATTAAGTAGTTAAAAAGAAAAAATCAACAAAAAAAGAGCATTAATAGTAGAAATTAAGGGAAAATTAGCAGAAAATTGGCAAAAAATATTAGAAAATTAGTGTAAGTAGGAAATTGAGTAATTTAAATAATACAAAAATAAAAAATGAAATACAAAAGAAAATTACCACAAAAATAATTTAAATACCAAGAGAAATACAAAAAATATAATAAATTTGGGCCAAAGAATCTAAAACATTGGCCCAAAGAGATCCGGACCAATTGATTTAAATCAGGGCAATCTCAGCCGTTCATTAGGCCAGATCCAACGGCTGAGACATTTAATAGGAATTAATTAATTTGGCCAAATTCAAGATCAAATCTGAGTCGTTCACATTAAGAGATCTAACGGAGGAGAGCAAGTCTCTCATTTAAATTGAGACGGCATCGTTTTGAGTCAGCTAATCCTGACCGTTAATCTTAAGTGATCTAACGGCCAGAGACCTATCAAACTCAAAGGGTATATAAACCCTTTCTTTGAGTTGATACGGCCATTTCACATAATACCCTAACCCTAGCCGCCCCTTTCCTTCATCTTCTCTCTTCTTCATCTTCTTCAAGCCGGCCGGCCATGGAGACTGTCCATCTCCACGGTAGTCTCCGGCCAAAACCCAAACCCTTCTATTCTCTTTCCCCTCTCCTCTGCCACAAACCCCCATGAAACTACCAACAAACCTTGAAAATCCCCATCTTCTTGAAACTTCGGTCATCGGAGTTCACTACCGATGACCAAACCTACGAGAACCACCACCAAATTAACACCAAAGAACCCCCTTTCCATGATCTATCACCCCATGTAAACCACTAGCCTCGAATCTAACCCCTTATTCTTGAATATCCAAAAGAAGGTCGCCGGAACCCTAACTCCGGTGACTCAAAATAAACCACCTCCAAAAATCCTATATTTTCTACCTCCTAATAATATCCCTAACCAAAAGACCTTGAAGCTGAGGTCTTGTGTGAGAAAAAGAAAAACCAGAAAAGAAAATAAGGAAAAAGAAAAGAGAAAACTGGAAAAAGAAAAGAAGAAAAGAAAAAGAAATTGGGGAAAGCTCAGGAGGCAGATCCTACGAGCTAAGTTTCCCTTGCCTTCTTGCTTGTTTTTCTTTAAATTTTTATCTCTGTTTTATTCTGTGTTTTAGCACGTTTCTTTTAGTATGTTAGTCATATGAACAACTGCATGCTTAGATTAGGGTTTTGTCTTTGAGAAATTTTGTTTGTTTGTTCGGTTTCTCTGCTTAAGTTCTGTTCTTTTTTATCTATCCTCATATCTTTCACTGAGATGTCTCGCATGTTTAGATTAGGGTTTTATCCTTGAGAAATTTCTGTTTGTACTATTTCTCTATTTAAGATCTATTCTTTCTTCATGACTACTATCATGTCTACTACTTTGATCTTCTGCATGTTCATATTAGTTGGTATCTTCTGGAAAATGTCTGTTGTTCTGTCTGAACCTTGAAAATGTCTGTTGTTTTGTCTGAACCTTGCTTTCGTATGAAACTTCTTTGTGAGTTTTACCTATGTATGCTTAGTCAAGAACATGTTAAGCATGACTTAGGGTTTTCAGTAATCCTCTAAGTATAAGGTAGTTCTGACTATACTTGCTTCATGATTAATTGTCAATGTGTTGTGAAATCTGAGTTATAAGTCTTTGATTGAAATTCAACAATATTTAATCCCCTTCTTTGAGTTTTGATTAATTGATAAATGATTCTGATTTCATGGCTATGTGTAAAATTGTGTGTGAAAATGGCTATGTTTGCAACAGCCTTTTGTTAACTTGATTACTGTTAATACTGATCATGCCTAGGTGGAATTGGTTATAGCTGCAGTAGTGTTAAACTTGTAAGTGGTTAAAATTGAAAACATGTGTTAAGTAGTTTTAAATAGGTTAAAACTGAAAACCACAAAAAGAGGCTATAAGTGATCAAATAACAAAGAGTGGTCAGTTTTGCAACTGACCTACTCTGATAGGATTCACACACTGGATAATAGTTAAATAGGCCAGGTGTGTAATAAAAGTGGCTTAAGTCTAATAGATTCGACTTACCAAGGCCCAACTTGACCCATGATCACTATTGGCTTAACTTGCAAAAGTCTCAGCCATGCTTGTGTTCAGTAATGGGCCCCAATTGCAAGCTAAGCCCAATCTTTGGACTGGCTAAGTCTTAAATAGGCTAATACATAATAAATAAGTAGGCTAGTCCTGCAAATTAGTTTCAATAACAGAAAATGAAATAGAAATGGCTAAAATTGAAATAAATTTGAGGTCTAATCTGGCCTGTTATTAAATACTAGTACAAATGCTGGCCATTAGCTAAATAAGAGTTGAACTTAGGAAAATCTCACCTAGGCAGGTCGGGTAATTAACAAATGCCCTTAAGGGCATAAAAGGATTAGGAAATGGCAAAGTTGTAAATTAAATAGAGCCTATAGGGATATATAAGACATTTAGGCTCCTGATTTCTGCAATTTTGCACAAAATTAAGGGTACATTGGTCTTAAGGAAAAGGTAATTTAGTTAAAAACACTAATAAGTAGGGGCACACTAGTAAAAGCCCCAAAAAGGAATCAAATAGATCCTTCCAGCACATGCTGGAAGACATATTGTAACAGAAATTGGGGCTAAAGTGTAGTATTTTGTAAAAAATAGGGGAGGGAAATATAATTATTTTCTATCTTTTCCCCCCAAAAAATTTCACCACTTCTCACCTATAAATCCCCCATTTAGGACTAGTTTAAGGGCTGGATTTTGGAAATCAAAATTTTCGGAAAGAACTCTACACTAAATAGCGAATAGTCGCCTCGGCTTTCTAGTGGAAATTAATATTTGATGTTGTTTGGGATTTCTGCTCGTTTGCTGGGTTTATAATTGTTGTTGCTGTGTTATCTCATCTGTTCGTTTGGGAATTCATTCCATCACTGTTGCATTGCCTGTTGATTCTAACTGCTGTGCCTATTTCATCTCCCTTAGAACTCATTGAATCTCTTGCTGAATCAGGTACACGCCATTTGTCCTGGCTGTGTAAATTTAAAGCTATGATGAAATGAAGACTCAAGTTGTTTAAAGCATATTACTATCTTTTCATTTTCTGTTTCTGTTAGCTGATTAGTTAGTTTAAGTTTGTAATTCATTAGGTTATCATTGTGTATATGTAGCTCAAATAGAATGATGTAGTAAGTAGTAAGTAGTAGTAGTAGTAGTATAGTTATAGTATCTAAATCACTTAGTTAAATAGGTTAAAATCATTAAAACCAGGCTAATTAACCCTAACGTAAATCTATAACAACAAGCTCACAGCAATAACTTCAATCAGCTTATGTAGATAGTTTAATTTGGTATTTGATATCTAGATTTGAATAAGTTTAAAAACAGAAACAACTAGATGAAGTAATAATTTAGATAAGACTGATTTTGTGATATCAAACGAATTAGACTCATAGTGAATTCAGTAAAAACACAACTAGCATCTGAATACTGTGAATAAGCTGATGAACCATTTAGTCTGATCGTGTTTTATATAGCTAAACAATCTCCTAATCACTTAGCTAATAGGTAACTCAGATATTAATATAAATTCATTACTTGAAAACAAAAGTGAAAACAGTTTGTAATTCAGTTTATGTATAATATGCAATTATAATTCAGATTCGATATTGTTAGCTCTGTACAAAATTTCTCTCTTAATGAATAAAATATAGTTTGAATTCATCTCCTTTTGATTCTAAATGCCTATTCTTATTGTGAGTTCTCATTTTTGTTTTCATTACCACTGCTTCATCTTTGGTCTGGGTCTAATGTGCGACGTAGGCCTGGACTGTTGTAACGACCCGTCCGGTCGTTTTTGAAATTTACGCCCCGATCCCCAATTTAATTGTTCCCCTAAGATCATTTCTGCTTTTGTAGTTAGCCGGGAGGTTCGGTTCTAGAATTTGCAGTGTTTTGGGACATTTATTCCATAAATGAGAGATTCATAGTTGAAAAATGGCACGTATTCAGAATAGTGTTAAGACGAACTCGGAACGAAAATCCGATGGTTCCATTAGCTCCGTTAGGTGATTTCGGGGTTAGAGCGCGTTCGAAATATATTTTGGAGGTCTGTAGCTCAATTAGGCTTGAAATGACGAAGTTTGAAATTTTTGAAAATCCGATCGATAGGTGAGATTTTGATCCGGGAGTCGGAATGGAATTCCGACAGTTGTAGTAGCTTTGTTAGGTGATTTTGGACCCGTCCGCAAAATTTCAGGTCATTCGGACGTCATTTGGTTGGGTTTCGGATCGAATGTGAGTTTTGGAAGAATTTGATAAATTTAGGCTCGAATCCGTTGTAAATTGATAATTTTTGTGTTTATGGACGTGTTTTGATGATTGGAACAAGTTTGAATAAGGTTATAGGAAGTGTTGGTGCTTTTGGTTGAGGTCCCGGGGGCCTCGGGTGAGTTTCGGGGTGGTTTCGGACCATTTCTAGGCCATTTTTCACTGCTGGTTTTTGGCTACAGCAGTGCTCTACGCGATCGCGGGCAATTGGTCGCGATCGCGGTGAGCAAAATCTGAGAAAAAAACTAATGAATCGCGATCGCGTAGATTTCTTTGCGATCGCGAAGAAGAAAATTCTGTCGCACATGCCCTACTTCGGAAGATCATATCTTTTTATCTAAAAGGTAATTTGAGGTGATTGAAAAACGAAAGTTGTAGATCATCGTGTCTAGTTTTTAGAAAGCTAAGGACATCCTCAATTGGAAATTTGGAGCAAAAGTTATGGACGTTATACTATACTCTGTTCGAGAAGGATATCTAAAACACATAAATAGATTTGGAAGCTCGTATCTCGAAATGTATAAGGATTCAAGACATCAAACCATTTGTCATTTGGAGTTGTGTGTAAAAAGTTATGACCATTTTACTAAAGCCTGTCCAGAGGAACTGGAAGTTGTTCACTGCGATCGCGAGGTATTTCCCGCGATCGCGAAGGGTAATTTTTGGGCCAGAAATTTGTTCTCCGCGATCGCGAAGCATTTCCCGCGATCTCGGTGAACAAAATACCTAGACAGAATATTTTAAAACATTACATCCGCAAACCAAACCCATTTTTCCATTATTTTTGGTCATTCTTGAGAGCTTTTGGACGGGAATTGAAAGGGTTTTGACAAGAAGTGATTAGAGGTAAGTCCTATGAACTAAATACATGATTTTCTTGAAGAACCATCCTTGAAATTTATGAAAACATAGCAAAATTGTAAGAGATTAGGGCTTGGAGAAAAACTTTAAATTTGGGATTTGAGGGGCCATTTGTTGTCAGATTTGGGAGATTATTATATGGTTAGACTCGTGAGAGTACGAGGGTTCTGAAAACGTAAAAATATTTCAATTCCGAGCCAATGGATTCAGGGGTATTTTGGTCATTTCACCCACTTTCGCGCCGTAGCTGTAATTTTATCATTGTAATTAGTTACTTGCGATGTTATTTACACTGTGTAATTGGTTTGACTAGATTCGGGCCACTCGGAGTCCGATACTCGTGGCAAGAGAGTCGTTTCTTAGTGGTTTTGTACCGAAATCGAGGTAAGTGACTTGTCTAACCTTGCGTGGGGGAACCATTCTCCTCTAGGATATTATGTGTTAATTTAAATGCCTTGTATGCGAGGTGACGGGCATGTACATGTGTAGATTGTTAGAAAACCACCTTACTTGAACTGTTCAAATCATGATATTCTTGTTATTTAATTGATTCAATTGTAATATTTACCTGATATTAGATAGAGAAGCATGATTAGATAGGATTATCTGTCTAAGTGCCTACTTGTCTTAATTAAACTTCCTGGAACTTGTTATGCTGGTTTTGGTGTAAATTGTAGTTATGTATTTCATATTTCTCTATGCTTTACCTCTTATTGATTCTGTTTGTGTTTGTGGACTCCGGGTTCAATTCCTGGAGATCCAAGGGCTGCGGGTTCAATTCCCGGAGACCCGGAGTTGTTGAGATACGGACTGCAGGTTCAAGTTACGGACTGCGGGTTCAATTCCCGAAGATCCCGAGTTATTGAGATACGGACTGCGGGTTCAATTCCCGGAGATGCTGAGTTGATGAATATAGAGAGGGACTGCGGGTTCAATTCCTAGAGATCCAAGGGTTGCGGGTTCGATTCCCGGAGACCCAGAGTTATCGAGATACGGACTGCGGGTTCAATTCCCGGATATGTTGAGTTGATGAATATAGAGAGGGACGGCGGGTTCAATTCCCGGAGATCCAAGGGCTGTAGGTTCGATTCATGGAGACCCAGAGTTATTGAGATACGGACTGCGGATTCGATTCCCGGAGATCCTGAGTTGATGAATATAGAGAGGGACTGCGGGTTCAATTCCCGGAGATCCTAGACTTGGTGATTTGTAATTTTATTGTGTTTGTTACTTTGTTAGCTTAATTGTAGACGGTTGCAGTATTTACTTTATTGCTGTTATTTCAGTCTTATTCTTATTTGAACTGCTCGATATCATTATGATCATAATGTTATTGTTTTCTCGGTAGGGCCTTGACCTTCCTCGTCACTACTCCATCGAGGTTAGGCTTGGCACTTACTGAGTACCGCCGTGGTGTACTCACACTACTCTTCTGCACACTTTTGTGGTGCATATCCAGGTACATCAGATCAGGCACATTTCAGGTGATTTAGGAGCACTTTCAGGAAAGTTGAGGTATGATCTGCTACGTCCGCGGGTCCGGAGAGTCCCCTTCTATTCTCATTAGTGATATTAGTTATTTCCCTTGTTTCCATTGTATAGACATTCTTGATGTATAGAGCCACAGTTGTTCTCTTTCTTAGTCTGTGTTGCCCGTGGGTTTCCGGGTCTTGGTAGTATCTTGCCTAGTGTGTTTGGGGTGACGTGTATGTGCCGATCAGCACTTATTACATTTCATTTACATTACTCTGTTGTTATTTTATCTTTTGTTCATGAAATTGTATATTCCGCACCGTGCTAGGCTTACCTAGTCGCGAAGACTGGGTACCGTCATGACAGGTTCACGATTGGTGAACTAGGGTCGTGACAAGTTGGTATCAGAGCTCTAGGTTCATAGGAGTCACGGGACACAGACCGGTTATTTAGAGTCTCGTTGATCGATACAGAGACGTCCGTATTTATCTACGAGAGGCTATGTAACCGTTAGGAAAATTCCACTTCATTTCATTCCTTATCGTGCGTCATTTATTCAGTTGTAGCCTATATCATATGTTCTTTTGCATCCACTCGTGTATTGAAATTTGCGCACTCGGTATCAAGTATGCGCCGACGGTTCGTGACGCTGCAGAGGGATTTCAAGGGAGTCAAGAATTTACTCAACCATTGTTACAGGGTGTCATCCATATCGATAATGCAAGAGAATTGAGAGGTCTTCAATTGTGCACATGGTGGCGCACTAGGTTTTGACATTCAGTTGAAAGTATGGTATTGAGAAGTTTTACTTAACTTCCTAATCGTCACAGTAATAATAGAATCACAAGGTGGATGTAGATCTAAATATAGTTGGTTGTAATAAAGACTATATGGTTCATATGAGATATCTATTTAGCGAAGGATTCAGCCAGTAGAGATACTGGCGGAAATGAGTTTAACTGTCTTAAGAAGGACTTGTACCAAAATAATGTCTTGGGCTGTCTTACGATGAAGACGTACAAATGATAAAGTCTATTGTCATGGATTAGAAAGATGTATCTTATGGCTTCATGCCAAGTGAAAGGATTTCACTATCAACGATCAAATTATAGGCCATGTGTCATATCAGATTTGGCCTGCGATGTATTTAGGTGCTATTCATAAAGTTCTTTGAACTCGCGGATGGGAAAGAGTTGAGGCTTGTATGGTATGATGTTGGGACTTTTGATGTTCCTGTGTCCCTAGTAAATTCTACCTTTCATTATCAGCAGGGAAGATTTCGGCGAAGGCTACATGGTGCTTCGTAGGTGTGAGAATCACAATATGTCTTAAGCTATCGCGGTAAAGAATGCTCGATTCATGGAGCGAGAAGATGTTTGGTTGTATTGGGATGAGGTCATACCCTATGGTGTCAGAGTGCTAATAGAGCACAGGTGGTTATATTCGTTGGATCAAGTGAATTGCACTTGAATAAGAGTAAATGACTTGAGAGAACGGTTCTAATGTATTCGAGAGTTGTGTAATAGTGGCCTTGAGCTAAGTGGGAGAGTCCCACCGCTTACGATTGGGTCGCATGGTACATTACCTGCGTGAATTCTGGGTATTAGCATTAATGGGCTATTGCGTCTACAGAAAAGGACAATGAGTGGTAATTGAGTATATGAATTGTTGAATGCATGTTATGGTCAGCATTACTGGCTCATGTTCAAACTTGAGGGAAGATTCATGATTTATGCCTCGTATAGGTGCAGGCTTCACGGGAAGTGATCCCGCTGGGTGCTTTATCGAGAGGGTATTCATATGTTATAAAATTCGGTAGAATTGGTTGCTTACTAGGACAAGTTAGAGTCGTATGGCTCTCAATAGCGGTCTTAGTGAATTCAAGAGGTAAAGTGTGGTGCCTGATAATTCTGAGTCTATAAGTACAGTTGAGGCTCAAGCTTTTGAAGCAACTTATGAAGAAAGACACAAAATGTTCTATGATGTTATGACTTGTGGTGTAGCATTTGAGAGACATGAAATGGTCGTCGTTCTTGAGATAGCATGGCCTCATGATTTCAGGTCACTCGGGGTGAGTGCGGTTGAAATAAGTTAGGTATTGAAGGGAGAATTAACATTTCTAACGCAATCAAGGATAAACTGGAATAAAGTAGATTGGTTAGCCATAGTTGAGTTGGCATATTGGTGTTAATGATCAGTTCATGTAACGTGATCAAGTTATGCATGCGATTTGTGGCAGTGCATTTGAGGCTTGTCGGCTGTAGTGATTGATGTTATTATGAAGTATTCTTCTGTTAGGGCTAATTATGAGTAGGCGGATCTCGGGAAGGGTTATGGTGGCTTGGACCACTACTTAGAGATTGGCATATTCGATGGTTATGAGAATTCGCCTGTATGTTGCTATTGTTCTCCTGAAGTGAGTTAAATGGAAAGTCTTATGTGATGAAGTATTAGCCTATCGTCGGTTCTAGAGTTGTGATGGAAATCGTGTCTATCGTATATCGGCACGTGAGGTACAATGAGTGGTATGGAATTTGGAGTAAGGACCAATGTCGCAGTTTGGTCAATGAATGTGATATAAAGAGCTCGGATCAGCAGGAAATGAGTTACAATATTTTGAGTAAGATGGGTATTAACGTCAATATCACTTGATATCTATGAAAAAGACTTTACATCCCGGTTAGGGACTCCTGATTGCTTTTCAGCATTAGTGCAGCCGGTGGTTTGAATGTCCAAGCCCGTTAATTATTCGGAAGATGGTGGGAGCTTGTCCCACAAGAATATTGTGTAGGTGTGACATGTAGTCACTTGATTAATTAGAAATTTAAACCAAGTATGAGGATATTGGTAATATCATCCATTTGAGAATTTATGCCTGAAGGGCACACTGCTTATTGGGTTATTGACCTGTGAAATATTATTGGCTTAGCTTGGCACGATCAGGATAGACCTAAGATCGGTGGACAGATTTAAATGTGGAAGTGAGCCTTACGTCAGGCCAGCTGTGTTAATCTAAACAATGCTCTCCTATAGAGGGATAGTCGCGGTCTTATTTCGTGGTTAGTTAATTCATGTAAAGATATATTACACCGTACGAGTTGTGAGACGACTTGGTGAATTCCTTATGTTTTGAGGTTCTTCTCAGTGGTGATGTTATATGAGCATGATGGCTCTTGAGACTTAGATTATGTATCACACCTCAATTTTGCTTGAGTTTGTAGCCTATAGCGCTATATGTTTTCCTTATGAATGATATCATGCACCTTAGTAAGCTTATGATCGATATTCAGTATCTTGATGTGATGAGCTATTCAGCTTGACGTATGGCTCCTTGCATAAGTTTTATATTTGGATCGGGTGGCACGCCGCCATGGTTATATTGTTTGGATCGGGTGGCACGCCGCCATGGCTATATTGTTTGGATCGGGTGGCACGCCGCCATGGGTATACTGTTTGGATCGGTTGGCACACTGCCATGGGTATATTGTTGGGATCGGGTTGCATGCCGCAACAGTGTGATGTTTATTTCAGTGTCCATATTTGCTTTTATGTGATCTGTTTCCTATTATTCTGAGGAAGTCTATGTTAGTGTGAGAGTTAAATAGTTCTCTCTAATGTTCGCCTTCCTTTTGTCTCACGTACGAATTAGTAGCCTACTGGCACATTATGTCATCTTGCAGGACATTTGATTATGTCTGCGGTGGCTATTCGCCTGAGCAATTCGTACTGGGTGAGATGAGGTTATGGGATTTGGGGTCAGTGCAAACTGATTATATGAAGTATATTGTAGAAAAAAAATCATTCTCTAGGTTAGGACAAGGTAATGGATCTTGTCAGGAGTGTAGACCCAATGAATTGTTGATTCAGTAGTTGGTCATGAATATCGGCACATCTCCTCCGTCGTGTCAGTATTGTAAAAGTTAGAACAAGGCCTATGTAGATCATGAGGTGCAATGCGAGCATCTAATTCATTGAATTTTTGGCTAAGTTGGTCATAAAATATTATCGTGGTCCTGTGGATTTTGTGTTGCAAGGTAAGAATCCAGCAAAGTTATGCATTCATGTTTGAGGATGGCGTGTGAGGAATAATTGAGTGATCTCTTGATGAAAAGAGGTCTGTCATAGAATTCCGGATGTGTGAATGCTCTAAGACTTATTTGTTTGAACAAAAGGGAATATCTTCAGATTATATCAGGCTAATGTGCTCAGCTGAGTCCGAGATTTATTGGCCCCTTTTTAGATTTTAAGGCGTGTTGGGGAGGTTGCTTATGAGCTGGCCTTACCCCCAGCCTACCCGGGGTCCATCCCGTATTTCATGTCTCTATGCTCCAGAGACGCCATGGTAACCCGTCGCACGTGTTGGATTTCAGTTCAGTCCAGCTGGACAAGGACATATCCTATGTTGAGGAGCCAGTTGCCATTTTGGACAAGCATATCAGAAAACTAAGGTCAACATAGCTTTAGTGAAGGTCCCGTGGGGGGTCAGCCGGCCGAGGAGGCGACTTGGGAGACCGAGCAGGATATATGCAGCCAGCACCCTCATCTCTTCACCACTCCACGTATGTTTTCTATGCTCGTTCGAGGACGAACGAATATTTTAAGTGTGGGAAGATGTAACGACCCAGCCGGTCGTTTTTGAAATTTAGGCCCCGATCCCCAATTTAGCTGTTCCCCTAAGTTCATTTCTGCTATTGTAGTTAGCCGGGAGGTTCGGTTCTAGAATTTACAGTGTTTTGGGACACTTATTCCATAAATGAGAGCTTTATAGTTGAAAAATGGCACGTATTCAGAACAATGTTAAGATGACCTCAGAACGGAAATTCGATGGTTCCATTAGCTCCGTTAGGTGATTTCGGGGTTGAGAGTGCGTTCGGAATATATTTTGGAGGTCTGTAGCTCAATTAGGCTTGAAATGCCGAAGTTTGAAATCTTTAAAAATCCGATTGATAGGTGAAATTTTGATTCGGGAGTCGGAATGGAATTCCGATAGTTGCAGTAGCTTCGTTAGGTGATTTTGTACTTGTCCGCAAAATTTCAGGTCATTCAGACGTCATTTGGTTGGGTTTCGAATCGAATGTGAGTTTTGGAAGAATTTGATAAATTTAGTCTCGAATCCGTTGTAAATTAATAATTTTTGTGTTTATGGACGTGTTTTGATGATTGGAACAAGTTTGAATAAGGTTATATGAAGTGTTGGTGCTTTTGGTTGAGGTCCCGGGGGCCTCGGGTGAGTTTTGGGGTGGTTTCGGACCATTTCTAGGCCATTTTTAACTGCTGATTTTTGGCTACAGCAGTGCTCTACGCGATCGCGTGGAATTGGTCGCGATCGCGGTGAGAAAAATCTGAGAAAAAAGCTAATGAATCGCGACGGCGTAGATTTCTTCGCGATCGCGAAGAAGAAAATTCTGTCGCGCATGCTCTACTTCGGAAGATCATATCTTTTTATCTAAAAGGTATTTTGAGGTGATTAAAAAAGAAAAGTTGTAGATCATCGTGACTAATTTTCTGAAAGCTAAAGAAATTCACATTTGGAAATTTGTAGCACAAGTTATAGACGTTACACTATACGTTGTCCGAGAAGGATATCTAATACACATAAATGGATTTGGAAGCTTGTATCTCGAAATTTATAAGGATTCAGGAAATGATTAACAAATGAAAGTTATATCCCTATGTGTCTAGTTTCCATAACATCAAACCATTTGTTATTTCAAGTTGTGTGTAAAACGTTATGACCATTTGACTGAAGCCTGTCTGGAGGAACCGTAAGTTGTTCACCGCGATCGCGAGGCATTTCCTGCGATCGCGAAGGGTAATTTTTGGGCCAGAAATTTGTTCTCCACGATCGCGAAGCATTTTCCGCGATCACGGTGAACAAAATACCTAGACAAAATGTTTTAAAATATTTCATCCGCGAACCAAACCCATATTTCCACCATTTTTGGTCATTCTTGAGAGCTTTTGGACGGGAATTGAAGGGGTTTTGACAAGAAGTGATTAGAGGTAAGTCCTATGAACTAAATACATGATTTTATTGGAGAATCATCCTTGAAATTTATGAAAACATAGCAAAATTGTAAGAAATTAGGTCTTGGAGCAAAAACATTAAATTTGGGATTTGAGGGGCCATTTGTGGTCCGATTTGGGAGATTATTATATGGTTAGACTCGTGAGAGTACGAGGGTTCTGAAAACGTAAAAATATTTCAATTTCGAGCTGATGGATAAGGGGTATTTTGGTCATTTCACCCACTTTCGCGCCGTAGCTGTAATTTATCATTGTGATTAGTTACTTGCGATGTTATTTACACTGTGTAGTTGGTTTGACTAGATTCGGGCCACTCAGAGTCGGATATTCCTGGCAAGAGAGTCGTTTCTTAGCGGTTTTGTACCGGAATCGAGGTAAGTGACTTGTCTAACCTTGCGTGGGGGAACCATTCTCCCCTAGGATATTATGTGTTAATTTAAATGCCTTGTATGTGAGGTGACGGGCGTGTACATGTGCAGATTGTTGGAAAACCACCTTACTTGAACTGTTCAAATCATGATATTCTTGTTATTTAACTGATTCAATTGTAATATCTACCTGATATTAGATAGAGAAGCATGATTAGATAGGACTATCTGTCTAAGTGCCTACTTGTCTTAATTGAACTTCCTAGAACTTGTTATGCTGCTTTTGGTGTAAATTGTAGTTATGTATTTCATATTTCTCTGTGCTTTTCCTCTTATTGATTCTGTTTGTGTTTGTGGACTGCGGGTTCAATTCCCGGAGATCCAAGGGCTGCGGGTTCGATTCTCGGAGACCCGGAGTTGTTGAGATACGGACTACGGGTTCAATTCCCGTAGATCCGAGGGTTGCGGGTTCGATTCCCAGAGACCCAGAGTTATTGAGATACGGACTGTGGGCTCAATTCGCGGAGATCCTGAGTTGATGAATATAGAGAAAGACTGCGGGTTCAATTCCCGGAGATCCAAGGGCTGCGAGTTCGATTGCCGGAGACCCAGAGTTATTGAGATACTGACTGCGGGTTCGATTCTCGGAGATCCTGAGTTGATGAATATAGAGAGGGACTGCGGGTTCAATTCGCGAAGATCCATGGGCTGTGGGTTCGATTCCTGGAGACCCAGAGTTATTGAGATACAGACTGAGGATTCGATTCCCGGAGATCCTCAGTTGATGAATATAGAGAGGGACTACGGGTTCAATTCCCGGAGATCCTGGACTTGTTGATTTGTAATTTTATTGTGTTTGTTACTTTGTTAGCTTAATTGTAGACGGTTACAGTATTTACTTTATTGCTGTTATTTCAGTCTTATTCTTATTTGAACTGCTCGATATCATTATTATCATAATGTTATTATTTTCTCGGTAGGGCCCTGACCTTCCTCGTCACTACTCTATCGAGGTTAGACTTGGCACTTATTGAGTACCGTCGTGGTGTACTCATACTACTCTTCTGCACACTTTTGTTGTGCAGATCCAGGTACATCAGATCAGACACATTACATGTGATTTAGGAGCACTTTCAGGAGACTTGAGGTATGATCTGCTACGTCCGTGGATCCGGAGAGTCCCCTTCTATTCTCATTAGTGATATCAATTATTTCCCTTGTTTCCGTTGTATAGACATTCTTGATGTATAGAGCCACAGTTGTACTCTTTCTTAGTCTGTGTTGCCTGTGGGTTTCCGGGTCTTGGTAGTATGTTGCCTAGTGTGTTTGGGGTGAAGTGTATGTGCCGAGCGGCACTTATTACATTTCATTTACATTACTCCATTGTTATTTTATCTTTTGTTCATGAAATTGTATATTCCGCATCGTGTTAGGCTTACCTAGTCGCGAAGACTGGGTGCCGTCATGACAGGTTCACGATTGGTGAACTGGGATCGTGACAACTGTGTTCAAGAATTAACAGGGCCTTTGAATGAAAGCCCTAATATGGTCTGGGTTATTAAAACCCAGATACATATGATAACCCATTAAATACCAATCGAGAAGTCCAGGCCCGATAATAATAGAAACAATAAAGGCTTGGACTCACTTCTTGAAATATATATAGTTAAATTGATTAAGGGAAAAACATTGATAGAAGATGTAGTGACACATTAAGTTTGGACGTTAAAACATACGTGGGATGAGCCTCACATAATAACAAAAACAGTGGGGACCCCTTTAAGTAATTGATAAAGTATATAATAGATCCGGGAAGGTTAATAGTAAATTCCATAACCTTTCCCAAAAGATTTAAAGCCGTTAGACATTCATTTAGGCACGATTTAATAAACATACCTTCCTTAATACGAGTGTACGCTTGGTGCGACTCAAATCATAAATCCCGGTGAAAACGAAATGTGTTAAAGGTCACATGCATACTGGTTGAGGTGTGACTCGAAATACGTTTTCGGGACGTCGCAATTTGTAAAAATATTAATGTTGAAAACACATACATATTGTTAAAAGGTGTATAACAAGTCATATAAAATTGAGAAAGACGATTGAGCGACCGTGCTGAAACCACGGAATTCGGGAGTGCCTAACACCTTCTCCCGGGTTAATAGAATTCCTTATCCAGGTTTTTTTTTCGCGGACTGTAATACAGAGTCAACTTCCTCGGATTCAGGATTAACCGGTGACTTGGGACACCATTATCTTCCCAAGTGGCGACTCTGAAAATTAAATAAAATCCCGGACCAATTGTCCTTTATTTGGAAAAACTCCTTCCTCTTTGTTATTATATCCTCCTCGGGTATTTGAACATTGAGGTATACCTTAGGTATCTCTTTTAAAAGGATCGAAGGGGTAGTAAAAAGGGAGGTGTGACACTATCTTATGAGGAGGAGCCGGTAGCTATTCTAGACCGGCAGGTTCGACATTTGAGGTCGAAGAGTTCTGTGCGAGTTCAGTGGAGAGGTCGGCCTCCTAAGGCATCAACCTGGGAGTCCGAGTCTGACATGTAGAGCCGATATCCTCATCTATTCCCTGACTCACGTACTTCTTTCTTTTGTCCGTTCGAGGACAAACAATTATTTTAGAGGTGGAGAATGTGACGACCCAAAGGGTCATCACTTGTTTTCTCAATCATTTTGAGCTTCTAAGGCCTTGAAAACTACATTTATAGTTTTCTCGATTTGCGTGCACAGTCCGAGCGCGAAGATGAAATTTTAATATGTTGAAATATATGAATTATGTAAAAAATTGAAGAATTTTTATATTAATATTGATATGGTTGACTTTGGTCAACATTATTGGTAAACAGACCCGGACCCGTGATTTGACGGTCTTAGAAAATCTGTAGAAAAATATGAAACTCGGGCGTATGCCCGGAATCAAAATCCGAGGTGTAGAACCCCGGTAAAACAAAATTCTATTAAATTGTTTTCTGAAAATGTTTAAGGAAAAAGAAACTAAAATTTGATTAAAAGTAATGGTATCGGACTCGTATGTTGGTTCCGACGCCCGGTATAAGTCATATATATTGGTTAAGGGCTTCCTGTAATGTTTTGTTGAAAACGAACGTCGTTTGACGTGTTTCGGTCATAAATTGGAAATTTGTAAGTTTATAAAAAATTGGAAAGATTCTTGAGTTTTAAGGCCCAATTCGTTAATTTTGATGTTATTTTCGCGATATGATCGCGCGAGCAAGTTCGTATGATGTTTTTGAGTCAGTGTACATATTTGGTTTGGAGTCCCGAGGGCTCGGGTAAGTTTCAGATAGGAAACATAATGTTTTGGACTTAGAAAATCCGGTATTTCGCTGTCTGCTGGTATCTGGTACATTACTCTATGCGATCGCATAAAAGCCCCTGTGATCGCATAGAGTAAATTTTTGTTGCCCATTTTTATTCTATACGATCTCAATAGTAGCCATGCGATCGCATAGCTTTGTCTGTCCCTTCTATGCGATCGCACAACATACTTCGCCATTGCATAGAGTTAATATTGATGCCCAGAAATCCTTCTATACGATCGCATCCCAAGCTCTGCGATCGCATAGAGCAAAGTTCAACCCCCTCATTTTTCTTCTATGCGATCGCACTACTTCCTCGGTGATATCATAGAGCAAATTTTAGCCCCCTTATTTTCTTCTATGCGATGGCAACCCAGGCCCTGCGGTCGCATAGAGCAATTGTCCTGCCGAGTGATTCAATTCCCAAAACAGAACAGAAACGGGAATTTTATCCCATTTCACAAACACTCTCTTCTCCACCACTATTTCTTGGCAATTCTTGGGCGATTTTCATCAAACTTTTTGGGTAAGTAATTCTTGACTCGTTTTATTTCATTTTCCATCAATATTATTTGAATTCCTAGGCCTAAATATGTGTAAATGGGTAGAAAGATTAGAGAAATGGGTATAGTTAGGGTTTTTAAAGAATTTACGATTTAGACCTCGTTTTGGGGTCGAATTTAAGAATAAATTACATATTTGAACTCGTGGAAGGATGGGTGAATTTGTTTTTTTTTTCAAACCTCGTGTTTCGACCATGTGGGCCTGGGGTCGATTTTTACTATTCCACGCAAAATATTCTAAAAATTATATTCAGCCATTTGAACTAGTTTGTTAAGTAGTATTGATGATTTTAAATTAATTGTGTATATATACGATTGAATTGAAGCAAAATTCGAAAGGAAAGGGCATTGCTACGGATTCATTTGACCGTAAACTTTCGAGGTAAGTGTTTGATCTATCCTAGATTGAGGGAATAAGAATTGAGTTTATGTGCTAATTGTTATGTGTGGAGTCCGACGTATAGGCATGGTGACGAGTATCTATACGTTGGAGGTCGAACCCGTGGGTCTTAAATGGATTAAATTCCTATTAATCTTATGTGATTAAATGAAAGGAATTATTATTGATTTTGTACCGGTAATATGTAAATAAATTGTTGATTAAAGATTATTGGCGTCATGTCAGTAATATACATATATTGTTGATTAATTATTATTATTGGTTTTATACTGGTAATATAAAAGTTGTTGAATTACAGAATTATTGGTTTTACACCGGTAATATGAATGTTATTGAAATTGAAGATTATTGGTTTAATGCCGGTAACATATTGTATTGATTATTTCTATTGGCCATAGTGCCGGTGACTTATCAGAAGGGTCCGGGTGCACTCCGCATCACAAACAGATGATTATTGTTGGCATTGGCCATAGTTGCCGGTAGCCTATTATGTACAGTTATTGGCCAAAGATGCCGGTGACATATCGGAAGGGTCGGGGTGCATGCCGCATCACTAACAGATAATGGTTGTTGATATTGGCCATATTTGCCAGTAGTATATTTATAACTATATATATAGAAATTGTTTTGTTAAATAAATGAAAGATTGATGTTAAGATTAGGGTTGTGCATTCGATTTATCGATTAGATTTTGACTCTTATCGGTAATTACATATCGATTATCGATTTGTACATATGCTTATCGTTATCATTTCAATAAGGTTTCGATTTTTTTGATTTTGATTTATTAATTTTTGGGGCTTATCGATTCGGTTATCGATTACACCAATAAGAAAATTTGCGGGATTCCACGGAAAGTGTATCGCTATAAACACGCCTAACTAATATGAAAAAAAAGAAGCTAATAAAATAAAACGAACACTGTTTATAACATCAAAATTGTGTCAATAGACATATGCAACGAAACTAAAGTAAGGGATCAAATATATGCCACCAACACTCCAACGGTATTAAAAAAAATAAAAATACATTAGCTAATTCTATTTTCCAATAATTTGAACTTCATTCCCTTTAGCTTTAAATATGATCATTCCTTAAATGTGGTAGATGAAATAATTATGGGTGTGCATTCGATTTATCGATTCGATTTTGACCCTTATCGATAATGACTTATCGATTAATGATTTGTACAACTACTTATCGTTATCGTTTCAATAAGGTTTCGATTTTTTTGATTTTATTTATCGATGAATCGATAACAAATAATCGATTCGATTTATCGATAAACCGATTCGAATGCACACCCCTAGTTAAGATGGAAGTGAGTGGTTGTGCTCCTGTGATAAGATAAGTTAAGTTGGAAAGTGAATTAAATACCCTTGTTTTATTTCTGAAAAGGTATATCCCGTGGCTACTCCAGAGCATATTTTCTCTTCTTAAATATTGATGTTGTTTCTAGTTATTTTGTTGTATATATATATTTTAACTGTACAGGTTTATGTGGGTGTCTGGTCCTAACCTTGTCACTACTTTGCCGGGATAGGCCAGGCACTTACCAGCACATGGGGCCGGTTGTGCTGATGCTACACTCTGCGCTCTTTTTGTGCAGATACAGGTTACGGACAGCAGCAGCGGCAGTAGTACGATTGTTGATATTCCGACCATCGAGACTTCGAGGTAGCCTTGCTGGCGTCCGCACGACTTGTTGTCTCCTCTATCTTTATTTTTCAGTCTGTTATCTCATGCATACGAGATAAACAATTTATATTCCTTCAGACGATTATGTGTATTATTCTTAGAAGTTCGTGAGTATTGTGACACCAGTTATTGGGTAGTGTATTATGTGTGGATTTTTGTGCATCGTATCTAGTAAAAGTTGTTAAGTCTTCCGCTAAATTATTACTCCGCTATATTAGTAGTAGTATTGCTAAATATTTTAAAAATGAGAGTTGGAGTAAATTGAATTGTGAGTAAGAGTTGGCTTGCCTAGCTTCCAGTAGTATGCGCCATCACCACTCCCGATGGTGAAAAATCCGGGCCGTGACAATATCTACATAATTTAGAGATTAAGGGGATTTGCCCTTTATCTATCGATTTAGAATTTTCACGAGGAAGTCTAGTTTACAAGTGTCCTTCTCCCATTTGTTTCTTTTTTCAGTTTTAATGATATCACTACCATCAGTTATCGTATTTAAAAAACAAATACAAAAAATTTAAAATAAAAACTTAATTAACTAATAATACGAGCCGCCATTAGTCGTGCTATTATTTAAATGCATCAATTCAAAGGAAGTGTTCACAAAGTCTTTTAAAGTTTCTATCCTTTTAATTTACAAATCCAAATTTCTATTTATTAGATCCAAACTTTTTTTGTATGACCATCTTAGCATTTGAAATTCAATGACACAACTATCCATATTTGTGTCATCTGAAAGTGTTTCATACAATGGATTACTACACTATCTCAAGTTCAAATTCAAGACCTTTAAATAATAGTGAAAGAATTTCATCTATTTTATCATGGACCAGCAAGTCAATAGGTCCTTCAACCAACGAGTACGCTATTGACTTAAAACCATTAATTTAACCATTTCCTTGGGAGATTTTGAATTGGTTTTCTATACCTTGGAAGTGATGAATGCTTTCATAAAGTGGAAATTTTCCTTTTTCACAACATTTTTGGCTCCTCAAAGCCAATTTTTTCTCCTTGAATTTACTTATCTTAAATAAATATGAAAAACAAATTTGATCTCGCTACACACTCTAGTTTAAACAGAGAAATCAAATTAAAGGAAGAGATCTTAGGTATCAACACTGATGTGAAATCACATAATATAAAACTCTTAATGAATGTATTATGACAATATATATTATGTATGATTTTAAAACAATTACTCCTCTCCAAACACTGAAATTTAAGTACTACTATATTCAACAATCTCTGTAAAATAACATTTCAACTAAATAAAATAATGTTAAAAGCTGTATTTCTGGTGTTAAACCAGGAAACGATGGTAATAACTTGCGATGATGCTTTCAATATATGCTAGCACTAATACCGTATATAGAAATTTTATGTGGAACAACCTTTAAACATATAGCTGATTGTCACAATGGACCATGGCTAGTAGGAGGTAATTTTAACGATGCGTTTAGTACTAATGATAAAATAGGAGGGAGACCCCTTAATTGTAGACATGCCTTCAAGCTATGGAATAATATAAACTACTGTAAATTACAAGATTTAGGATATAAAGGATGCAAGTATACTTGGTCTAATCGTAGGTTTAGTAACAATGGTCTAATCATGGAACAATTAGACAAAGCTTTTGGTAGTGATGAATGGATACAATGCTTTACAAACTCCTCTATTACTCATCTACCCAAGACTCATTCTGATCACAATCCACTTCTCATTAACCTTATCCCTAAAGGTATTATTCAGTTGACAAACCATTCCGATTGGAACCATTTTGGTGCAAACACCCCCACTTTAAAACAATTGTTACTAACACCTGGTGTAACAGTTCTTATAACCAAGCTTTGTCCACCTTTAAAGATACAGTGATCAATTGGAAAAAGAATACCTTTGGGGACATTTTAAAAAATAGAAGTCGGATACTTGCAAGACTTAAGGGCATCCAAAATTCGCCATCCTACTTATAGTACCTTTCTACAATCTTTAGAACATTCGCTAATTCAGGACTATAACAACATTCTTCGGATGGAGGAAGATTACTGCAAACTTCGCTCTAGAATCCATTGGTTAACAAAGGAGATGCTAATATAAAATTCTTCCATATCGTGGCAACCAACAGGAAAAGGACCAATAAAATTATTTTGTTAAAAAAACGACCATGGTATATGGGTTAATAATCCTGAGGATATTATTAATCACACTAAAGACTATTTTGAAAAAGTTTCCACAACTTCTCATAATAATAGCAACTGGAGACACATTAAGGATGATCCTAGGTGTTCTATTAATCTAGACTTATCCTCCTAGATGCCCTCGTTACACATTTTAAAATTATAAAATCTTTTTTTTCTTTTAAGCCTAATAAAGCACCTGGACCTGATGGTCTTCACCCTGTTTTCTTCCCAAAATATTGGAATATTGTTGGTCATTCTGTTACTAATCTTTGTCAAGAGGTTTTCAAGATTGGTATTATTCCTCGAAATATTAATGATACGTTGTTGTGCCTAATTCCTAAGATTCCTAGTGCAAATAATTTAATTTATTTAGATCTATAGGCCTATGCAACACTATCTACAAAATCATTATAAAAATCATTTCGAACTCGAGTGAAACCATTCTTGAACAACATAATTAGCCCATTGCAAACTAGCTTATTAAAAAATAGGAAAGCTAGTGACAACACTATTATTATTCAAGAATTAATTCTTAAAATGAACAAGTATAGTGGTAAAAAGCACAACATGATTTTAAAAATTGAGTTGGAAAAACTTTCGACCGTCTTAAATGGTTCTTTGTCTATAGAGCTTTGTGATTTTTCAAATTTTCACCTAATATTACAAAGCTCATACCAGAAGAATAGCAATCTTAGCTAATGGTACTAGAACTAGTTATTTTTCACCAAGTAGTTGCATTAGACAAGGCGACCCTATCTCCCCATATTTATTTATTCTCTTCATGGAGATGCTCTCCACCCTAATTAACCATAAAATTTATCTCGATTGTTAGGACCCCATTACAATTGGCAACAAAAATCACCAAATATCTTATTTTTTTTTTTAGATGGTCTAACCTTAATGTCCCAAGTTAATGAAAGTCAATAAAATCCATTAAAGACTGTCTTAAATCCTTTTGTCATCTATTAGGACAATCCATCAACAAAATAAAGTCTAAAATTATTATCTCCAAACACTGTCCTAAGGCTGCACAAGCTATCCTCTCACAAGTCCTTAATATCAAAATTAGTAATTCTTTCGAGAAATACTTAGATTTTCCTATTACAAGCTCTAAACCTAGGGTCAATGACTTCCAATTTGTCCTCGATAATATGATTTCTAGATTAAGTACTTGAAAATCCAATTTACTAAGCATGGTAGGTAGATGTACTTTGGCAACCTCTTGTTTAAGCTCTTTTCCAAATCACTTAGTGTAGTACACACTTTTACTTGCTAAGATTCTTAGTAAAATTGATAAGATCCAGCAGAATTTTATATGGGGTACTAATGAAACCTCAAAAAAACTCCATCTCATGAAATGGGACATTATCACACAAAACAAAAAGGATGGTGGGTTAGGTCTTCATGAAAAAAGAAAAACCTAGTAAGCCTGGCTAGTCTAACTTGGATACTCCTTCACAATACTCAATCACCCTGGGCCAAAACAATCTTAGGTCTCTATAGTATAAGGAAAACCTCGAAATATAACTCCTTTATCTGGAATAGTATTCTACTTGGCTGGGAAGTATGTAGCAAAATGATTACATGGTTGCCTCATAAATCCTCAACCTTGAGTGTGTGGAATAGTCATTGGATCCCCCAATCTAACCCACTCCATCACCGTATTCAGGGTCCTTTGACCCACCAAGATGACACCCTAACCATAAAGAAGACATGGAAGCAAAACACATAGCTCTCAATGATTCTCGAACCAAGTATTATTAAACCAATAAATGCTACATACCCTACAACCAAATCCTATTATACTCCTATTTGGTGGTTAAACACCAATGGACTATTCACTTGCAAATCATGCTACTCCCTCTTAGGCAACCAAATGGAGAGCCACAAGAATTTTATGTGGATTAGGGAAGCTAAGTGCCCAAGCAAGTTAAAAATTTTATTGTGAAAATACTACCATGACAGACTTCCAACAAGAAGCTTCTTACACCATATTGGAATAAACATTGATCCTATATGCTCTACTTGCAAAATACATACGCAAACGATTACACATGTCTTCTTAAAATGCATGGCAATGAAGCAATTGTGGTCCCTCTTAGGAATCGATCCTAAAAGTGGAATGGTGTCAATATCTTGTTAACACATATACGTTATCGTAATTCTATTTTTAAAAACTCTACAATCACTTGGCAAGATTTATTTCCCTTTGTTATGTGGTCAATTTGGATCAACAGAAATAACAATTGATATAACAACTATACGCACACAACAAGCCTTAAAAGTGCGATTAATATAACAGTAGAGTATAAGCTTTTAACAGAAAAATAAAATATTACACCGATTAAAATACCAATAAACATTATGTGGAGTAAACCCCCAAAAGGATTCATTAAGCTTAATATTGATGGTTCCTTCAGTGAAGCATAATCACTTTGTGGATTTGGTGGAGTGTTCAGAGACAGCAATGGCCAATGGATAGTTGGCTTCCAAGGGAAAATCCCAGGAACAACACCGCTTCAAGCAGAATTAATGGCCTTGAAGACTGGTCTGCAGATTGCTACTAAACAACAATTTACAAAGTTAAAAGTAGAAACAGATTCAACCGATGTCATTAACTGTTTGGATAATAGAATGGTAATACTAAATGACATTATTCATGAGTGCAAGTTGTTAATGAGGCAGGTGAAGATTCCAGGAATACAGCACACCTTCAGGGAAGCCAACAAGCTGGCTAAAAAAGCACTGAGTGGCGACAACAACATGGATCTCAATGTTATCTACTATGCTCCTGATTTTATAACCCATGTCTTAAAATCAGACTATGCAAGCAAGACTTATGCAGTTAAGCTCGTTAACAATTATGTTTGCTCTAGACTAGCAGCATTTGGTAACAAAAATGTCCCAAAAGACATGTTGTTGGTTTGTAATAGCCAAACAGGTAATGCCCCTCTGGGCACTATAAACAATGTTATCTCTACTATTATATGATATATATAATATGATCCCTATTAGTCAAAAAAAAAAAAAAACTTGTGATGATGCTTATACTTTTACTTCAACTAGGACTTAATTGACAATTGTTTCATGCTTGTGATTGTGTTCATGTTCATGCTTTTGTTCTTCTACTTGGACTACACTTATTATCCTTTCCTCTTCCAAATCATCAAAGAAACAGAACCGACGAGGGAGATTTTATAAAGAACTAATTGAAACTGTGGCGTAATTATTGTTTCTGTGTTGATCCTGCGTGCTATGCTCATATTGAGCAGGTGAGGGAGTGGCTAGAGCCACTATAGCAATGAGTAGCTAAAAATAGTATATGGTAGGCATAATTTTGTTTCTCAAACCTGTGTTTGAGTGAAATAGCAAAAGAGGGTCATTTTATAGCGATAGGTAGAGTGACTTGGTTAAGAATAAAATCGAATATTTTACAATTGTTAATTGCTATATTAAATTATTGAAGTTTAGTAGATTTTGTTAGTCAAAAGGCATTTCTCATGGACTGATATTTCGTAGTAATGCAAAATTCAGTTAAATGATCATGAATGCTTTTTAATTGCTTATCCATAAAAGTAATAGCCAACAGAGGAAAATCTCTTTTTGTCCTTTGATTTATTTACTGTGTTTATAACTTTATATGAAGTGAAACTTTAGCGATTCATTTTATGACAAAGGTAGACATGTACGTACTCCAATTTCTTAAAGGAGACATGTCATCTTTTATAAAAAATTTGTATATCAACACAATAAGAAAAAACCCCAATATTCCTAATTTTGGAGAGAGTTCTATTTACTTTCGGAAGACAATTACTTATTTCCTACTTTCTAACTGTAGATCTAACTTTATTGAACATAATTGTCGACTTTCCTGCTGAATGGAAGAAATCAAAACATATTGAAGGCAAAATATAATTCATTCAGACTATTTTAAGAACTGTATTACCCTTAAATAAATATTCACACTATTTCGATTGTAAAGATTCATAGATGGACCATTAAATGTGTATGAGGACAAAACGGATAAATAGTATGACACGTTTGTACATACACGTGGTCGGTCCTGATGAAGCGCATGATGAGGACGCCATCTTACGAGGACGGCAACATTCGAGGACGTCTTCACTTATGGCCGTACGCCGAGAAGGGTGTGGCCCCGCCCTTAAAACACCAAGCCGGCGGACCTTTCTAGGAGGACGTCCCCAATCCCCTCGGTTTATATTCCGAATACGCTTGTAGTATCCGGGCGTCAATGTACTAGTTGGGCGAGGGGGCCTCCTTCCTATATAAGGGAGGGCCACCCCCCATTTGTATGGATCGGTCATTTTTTAATAGGACATCTCTCTCTCTCTCTACATTGTTCTTCTCTCTATTACTAGCATTTCCACTGCTCACTTATTCTATATTCTGCATTAAACTTTATTATCTCTACATACGAGCTATCCACACACATTAGCCTAACGATCGATCTTCGATTCATATTACCATTGATTTCGATTATCCCATTGTTTACATTGATTGATTACTTCAAAGGTATTCAACATCTTTTGAGCAAAACAATTTGGCGCCGTCTTTGGGGATTTCGAGAATCAAACTCGTAGTATACATTCGCGAGATCCGATCAAACAAAAAAGAAAACTCTTTGAGAATGGCTGGAAGTAACACGCGACCCACGGTTATGGCTGAAATTACCACAAACCCCCTGAGTGCCATGAACGAGGCTGGGGGAAGCACAACCATCAACGCTACTCCCTCTACCGCGCCTGAAGCTAAAACCTCCCCCATACCCCTGGGAAGGGACTCCGATCCAAAAGAGGTACCTCCAGCGGTCAGGAGGCTACTGGAGGAATGGCTGACTAGCACCCTGACCAGCTTGGTGGAAAAACCGCCGCAGGGTTGCGAAAATGCCGCTCCGGCTACCAACAATACCACCGCAACAAACAAACAGGAAGAAACACGGACCAACAGCCGACCTGTCGAGACCCAAATGCACGATGACATACTGGCCTCCATCCTCAGAAAAGTGAAGGAAATGGAGGGCGAAAACCAGGTCCTCCACGACCAGATGAAGGATCACCAAGACCGGGTCGACAAAATTCCCGGGGCGCCTAAGCTACTACCCAAGCGGGACGTAGGAAGGTTTGTGGAACAACCTTATTCCGAAGAAGCAGCGCCTTACACCATCCCGAAAACCTTCAAGATACCCCCATACCTGAAAGTGTATGACGGAATCACCGACACCGAGGATCATCTCATCTACTACGTCACCGCAGTAAAAGGTAACGACTTATCTAAAGAACAGGTACCGTTAGTGCTGTTCAACTACCCGCCAAGGCGATCTCGACCTTCGAGGAAATGGCTGATAAATTCGTCACCGCACATGCCGGTGCCAAGAAAGCGGAAGAAAGGGTGAACGACATATTCGCTATCCGACAGACCACGGGCGAAGGCCTCACGGACTTCCTCGCAAGGTTCAACATGGTAAGAATGAGCCTGCCAAATGTTTAGGAAAGAATGGTGGTGGCGGCCTTCCAGAACAGGCTCAACAGGGACGGCTCCAGGGCCACCAAGAAGCTGCTGAGTCGGCTCATGAAGTACCCTTCCACCACTTGGGACGAGATCCACAACGCCTACTGCGCTGAGGTGCGGGCAGACCAAGAGGATCTCAACCGACCAACCCGGCCGCTAGCTGCCGTGCACCCGGACGTGAGAAAGGATCGACGACATGAGGGACGTCGGGAACTCCCCCCACGCCCCAGCAGAGAACGACACCAACCCTACGCAAGGTCTTCACTTCCGCCCCCGCGACACACGGATGTTGTGCAGCGTCACGTCGCCCCACTCAGAAACGACCGAGGTACGCCCCCTTTACTTTTATCACATAACTTTTGTGTTTCACCCTCAGAAGTGGTGTACGCACTGGAGAAGCTCGGCACCAAGGTGCAGTGGCCCCAAAAGATGAAATCAGACCCAACCACGAGGAAATCTAACGTCCTGTGCGAGTTCCATCAGGAACGAGGACACCGGACTGAAGACTGGCATCGGCCTACGGCAGGAAGTCGTCAGAATGCTCAATCAGGGATACCTGAAGGAGCTGTTCAGCGACAAGGGGAAAGCTAATTTTGGCCGCACACGGGAGCACTCCAGGGGACCCCCAAAGCCACCCTCCCCGACGCGTACGGTAAACATGATCGTCGGGGATGCGGATGACACCACCGTCAACCATGTCAAGTTCACCAACACTGAAGAGAACTATCTCCCACGAACGGTACGATGACCTCGAAGGAAGTATCACCTTCGATAAGTCTAACGCCGATGGTTTGTGTTTCCCTCACTATGATGCTTTGGTTATTACCCTCCGTATCATTGATACCGATGTTATGAGAGTCATGATCGATGATGGAAGCGGTGCCCACATCATTCATCTGAGAGTCCTCACTCAGATGGGACTCAAGGATAGAATCACTCCTAGGTGAATAACTCTAACCGGTTTTAACAATGCAGTGGAGCACACATCAGGAGAGGTGACCCTGCCCGTCCTTGCGGGAGTTGTCACCCTAGAAACAACCTTTCACGTGATGAACCAGGAGACGGCATACAACGTCATCATTGGACGCCCATAGATACACGATGCGAGCGGTCCCATCAAGCCTATACCAAGTAATCAAATTCCGTACCCCATGGGGAATATTCAGCATCAAAGGGGCACCGCGCACAGCGCAGGAATGCTATAAAATAGCTCAAGATTGCGCTCACACAAAACAACTAAGCAGGGCAAGCACGAAAGCATAGCAATCGACCACGTCAGGGACTCAAGCAGACCCGACGGCCGATGCCATAAGAGAGCCAGACATCGTAGAAGCCTGCAATGCTAAGGTCGAGGAGCTCAACCCGGTTCAGCTAGACCAGAACGACCCTGAAAAGAAGGCCTACATCTGTCACGGGCTCGCGAGCCCGGGTAAGTACCATGAATTCCTGACTAAACATGCAGACACGTTTGCTTTTTCCCATGCAGACATGCCAGGGATCTCTCCGGATATCGCCAGACACTGGCTCAACATGGATCCATTATACTCACCAGTAAAACAAGGCAGGAGAAAATTCAGTGGCACCATTAATGAGGCGGTCCGAGAGGAGGTAGACAAATTACTAGCCAATGGCTCGGTCAGAGAGTCGAAGTACCCGCAATGGATCACCAACGTGGTAATGGTCAAGAAGAAAAGCGAAAAGTGGAGGATGTGCATGAACTTCACCGACCTAAACAAGGCCTGCCCTAAAGACTCCTTACCCCTACCCCACATCGATCAATTGATTGACGCCACAGCAGGGCATGAGCAATTAAGTTTCCTGGACGCCTTTTCCGGCTACAATCAAATTCTGATGGTGGAGGAGGATCGGGAAAAAACCACCTTCATCACCCACCAAGGTACTTACTACTACAGGGTGATGCTCTTCGCGCTGAAAAAGGTGGGAGCCACTTACCAGAGGTTGCTCACTAAGATGTTCAATAAGCACCTCGGGAAGACCATGGAGGTTTACATCGATGACATGCTGGTTAAATCGGCAAAAAGGAGGACCATATCGATCACCTACGAGAGGCCTTCAAAATCTTGAATAGTTACGGGATGAAGTTGAACCCCAAAAATGCACTTTTAGCGTAACATCTGGGAAGTTCCTCGGTTTCCTTGTATCGCAGAGGGGGATCGAGGTCAACCCAGACCAAATCAAGCCGATCGCCTCGATACCCTAAGTGTTTACCAGCAAAAAACAGGTTCAGAAGTTGACAGGCTGAATAGCCGCCCTCTCCCGATTCATCTCCCGATCATCAGACATGTGCCATAAGTTCTTCAATGTATTGAAGAAGGATAACCGTTTCTACTGGAATGGCGAATGTGTCAAGGCCCTCCAAGAACTGAAAGCGTACCTGACATCCCCGCCACTGCTGGCAAAGGCAGAACAAAACGAACATCTATTAATATACCTGGCCATCTCCGAGGTTGCAGTCAGCGCAGTGCTCGTCCACGAGCAGAAAGGTACGCAATCACCTATCTATTACATTAGCAAGACTCCTGTGGACGCCGAGACTCGGTACCCACACCTTGAGAAACTGGCACTGGCGTTGGTCACGGCTTCCTTAAAGTTGAGACCTTATTTCTAATGCCACCCCATCTGGATAGTGATCACCTTCCCTCTAAGGAGCATCCTACAGAAGCCCGAACTGTCGGGCCGTCTCGCCAGATGGGCTATAGTGCTCAGCGAGCACGATATCACCTATGTCCCTAGAACCGCCATAAAATCACAAGTCCTCGCCGACTTCATAGCCTACTTCAGCGCCGACCTCTCACCTGAAGCCGAGAAGGAGGCCCTGCAAATGGCCCCTAACATAGACCCCTGGATACTCCACACCGATGGGGCCGCGAACGCCTCAGGATCGGGACTCGGACTCGTTCTCGAGGTCCCCACGGGCGAGGTCATTTGCTAGTCCATACAATGTCCCGAGATGACTAACAATGAAGCAGAATACGAAGACGTTATTGCAGGTTTGAAATTAGCCGTCAGATACGGGGCCCGTCGACTGGTCTTGCACTGCGACTAACAACTTGTGATAAATCAAGTCGCCGAAGCCTACCCGATCAAGGAACAAAGGTTACATAAATATCAAGCTGAAGTCTGTAAACTGATGGCCCAATTCGACGAATGTCGCTTCGAGCAAGTACGTAGGGTACATAATGCCGAAGCCGACGGATTAGCCAAATTGGCCGCAGCGGCTATGAATCTGAGCAAAGAAAGCACCATCATCCTCATGCATTCCGCCATCGATCACAGCGAAGTATTGTTTCTACACCTAACATGGGACTGGTGCAACCAGTTCCTTTCATACATGCAGGAAGGGCAGCTACCGCACGACAAAAAAAAAGCTAGAAAGCTTCGCACGCAAGCCGCCAGATACTACCTGATGAATGGCGACCTCTACAAAAGAACTTTTGGAGGGCCCCTGTGTAAGGCCCCGTAAAAGTTTTGTGCATAAAACATAGTAGCTATAGTGTCATGGTCCGAATAATGTGTTAGGAATGCGTAGGATTTAAGTTTCAAAAATGTAGAGAATCATTTTCCCAGAAAAGTGTCAATTTTGAGGTCAAGAATGCGACCGCAGATATGCTATGCGGACCGCATTCTTGCCGCAAAGCTTACCAGAAAGTTTCCCAAAATCATGTTGAAAATGCGGTCGATATGCGATCGCATAATGAATTTGCGGTGCACTTTGCGACCGCAGATCAAGAATGCGGACCGCATATTGGTCGCATTCCGTAACAGACCTTGAGTAATTTTTGAGGCCATTCTGCGGTCACTATGCGGACCGCATGTTGATTCTGCGGTCGCAAAGTGCACCGCAGATTTGCCCCGCCCAGATTTTTGTAACATTTTGACCCGATCTCTTCTTTAATATAACACCTTTCACCCTCATTTTCTCATATCATCTTACCAAAATTAGAGAGAGAACATAGGGGTTTTAGAGAGAGAAGTTCTTCATCTTCAAAGATTGTTCCAACCACTTCATTCCAAGGGATCCTAGGGCAAGGATTCAACTTCCCCAATCTTTTCAAGGTAAAAACCCTAGCTATATTCTCTAATTTTCAGTTTTAAATTGGGTAAAGAGAGGTTTGCATATAATAGCTTTTGAAAATAGAATTTTTACACTCATGCATGGTTATTGAACTTGATTTCTAGTAAAAAGAAGTGAGTAGAAGTAAGAGTCTTCAAGAACAAGGTTGGCAAGAGTAGGATATCTTGGGTAAGCATAAAGTAGGAAGAAAACTCATCACTAGGTATGTATGGCTAATTTTGATTCTTGTGAAATCGCCTATATGTGTGAAATTTGTTTGGTTAGTGTTAATTTGACAAATTGTGTGAAATTCTTGATGTTGTTGTTGTATATTCAAAGTTGTTGTTGAAATATGAGTGATGTGGTATGGAATATGAACCGAAAGGTAAATGAGAGTTGAATTGGGTGAAGAACTGTGAATAATGGTTATGATGGCCTATATGGCACCTTGTGGAAAAGAAATGAAACACTTGAATTGTGGAAAATTATTGAACATACTTGTGTGAATATTCTTGATTATGGAAACATTGTAACTTGGCTATGATATTGGCTTGATAAGTAATTGAGAACATGAAACAATGTGCAAGTTGCTTATTTGAACTTGTTGAAATTGTGTGTAGTGCCTTATCTGCTATTTGAAATTGTTGTGTTTTAAACTGTAAGGTGGGATCGGGTTGCGCGCCGCAACATGAGGAAATAAGGTGTGGGTTGGGGTGATAAGGGTGGCCGAGGTAATAAGGGTGGTCAGGGGTAATAAGGATGGAAAGCGATCGAAATCGCAAATGAAATTGAAACAAATTTATTGATATGAAATTGTGAAGGGAGACAGCAGGAGAGTTTGCAACCTGGGGGGCACTAATTGCCCCTATGTTTGACTACTTGCAATTTATGTGGTTGATTGGTTGTTGTTCTATTTGTTGACCTTAAACGTGCTTGTGTTGAGGCTTATCTGAAATGAGTAAAATGTGGGAAACATGGATAGTTAGCTTAATTGATTTCTTGATGTAATCTATTGTCCGTCTTGTTATCATGATCCTTGTTTAACGGCTTGAGTTTACTTGGGACAAAGTTTGTCCATACATACCAGTACAATTCAAGTGTACTGACGTCCCTTTTGCCGGGGACGCTACATTCGTGTTATGATTGTAGGTGGTTCAGTAGTAGGCACTTCAGCTCATCGGCAGTAGTATCCTTCTCCTTCCACTGCCCGTTTTGGTGAGCCCCTTTCTTCCTTGGGGCCCCGTGTGGTTCATGCCACTTTTGTTAGATTTCATTTTGGTTTTTGCAAGGTATAGCTGGAGCCTTGTTACCGGCAAAATATTATATTCCTTTTTTTGTATCCTAGAGGCTCTGTAGACATGTAAACTGTGGGACTCCAGTATTATGTATATATTATGTTATGTCGGGCGTTGTAAAAACCGCAAACTTGTTAATGAATCACTCGTATGGTTTTATTTGTTTAATGTGAAATCATTCATGGTTAGTAAGATATTTGGTTAATGAGAAATAATCAACACAGGGGTAACGCGTGGGAATGAAAGGCACCCAGGTCCGCTTGATTGGGGCTACCTAGTCAGGCGCCGGCCATGTCCCTCGATTTGGGGCGTGACAAACTTGGTATCCGAGCCTAAGGTTTTAAAGTGTCCTAGGATGTCTCGGAGCCGTGTCTAGTAGTGCCCTTCTTATCGGTGTGTTGTCGACCACATCAGATAAGTTGGGGGCTACACGGGCATTTAGGAATTTACCTATTTCTTTGTTGATCTATATCGTGCGGTAAAGTGCAATGTGGAAATATCTGTGTCTAATTCGCGCCTTGTTCCAAAATTTTCAGAATATGGCACCTAGGAAGAAGGCTAGACTCGGCCTTTGGGCCAATGCCGGCCCAAGTGCGGCTGTTAATCATGTACCCGATGCCGTGGGAGAGAATGACCCACCGGTCCCGAATTTGCCTGGCCCATCTGTTCAAAACCCAAGTGTCCCTATTCCAGCTGCGGCAGAGGATGCCACCATTCCTCCTGCCAGTGTTCCTGACTCAGATACAGTTCCCGCTTCGGGTTCTGGTATCTCTAATGAAGATCTTAGGGGAGCCATTCATATGTTAACACAGTTAGTGGCCGCCCAGGCCTAGAGATCCCATGATGCCCCTGCATCCTCCAGCGGACAGGGAGATTCCTCCGGCTCCAGAGTCCACCAGTTCTTGCGATTCGCCCCTCCAGAATTCTCAGGTACCGATCCAGAGGCTGACCCACAGGACTTCCTTGATAAGATATACAAGACCCTTAGAGTGATGAAGGCTACAGATATAGAGGGAGTAGAGTTAGCCTCCTACAAGCTGAAGGGAGCGGCACGTTCATGGTTCGAAATATGGGAGGATTCCCTTGAAGAAGGGAGCCCTCCGGCCAGATGGGACGAGTTTGTAGATTCATTTATGGACCACTTCTTGCCTGCCGAGGTGATGGCAACCCGTGCCACGGAGTTCAAGGTCCTCAAACAGGGCAGTGTGAGTGTTTGGGAGTATCACATGGAGTTCGTAAGGTTGTCCAAGTACGCTCCTCAATTAGTGTCGACCATGGATGCCCGGGTTTGATGGTTTGTTCAGGGCCTTAGCCCTTTGGTAGTGAATGAGGCCACCACGGCAGCTTTGCACTCGGACATGAACTATGGGAGGATTGTGGGGTTTTCTCAGGCCATAGAGGTTAGGAAATTGAAGATTCGTGTAGAAAGAGAGAGTAGAAGCAGGGCCCTATCAATGGGTCATTCTGGGCGATCACTTCCAGGGAAAGGATCATCAGGGCCATCCCAGTCTTACGCCCACTCCTCAGCGAGTGCACCACCATCTCTGCATAGTCATTAGCTGGGTAGTTATTCGAGACCAGGTTCAGACAGCAGGAGGTCTCGTCAGTCTGGTCGTCCTGGGGTGAGATCCCAGCAGCAGGGGAGACCTACATGCCCCAAGTGTGGGAGATTTCATACAGAGACTTGCTACCTTGACCTTCCAGTGTGCTTCGGGTGCGGGGTGAGAGGTCACATTCAACGAGATTGTCGTGCACCCCGTCAGGGTATAGGTAGGGGATCTGCTCAGTCATCCGGTTCTTCGGCTGCTACATCGTCAGCGCGTACTCCAGCATCAGCCGGGCGTGGTGCAGCTAGGGGTGGAGCTCAGGGTAGGGGTGGACCTAGCCGATTCTATGCATTGAGTGGCCGCCGAAATGTCGAGACTTCTCCAGATGTTCACTACAAAAAAAGGGCCTAATTGCGGGGGTTATTTTTAAGGTTTGCGGCGGTTCGAAACCCCCGTAATACAGTGTCGCGGCAGTCATTAAAACCCCCACAATAAGAGTCGTCGCAATCTATTTGCGGCAGTTATTTGCAGACCGCCGAAACTAAGTAGCGGGGGTTAATTCGCGGCGGTTGACCCCCCGCAAATTTAGAACTTAAATTTGTTAAAAATTCTTTTCAATTACGAATTGCGGCGGTTGTAAACCTCCGCAATATATTTTTTTTTAATACTAATTATTTCTACTTAAAGCTCCTGTCAGCCATAACCTAAAAGATTTATTGAATTTTTTTAATTCATATATTATTAACAAAATTACTAATTAAACAATAAATCATAATTTAAAGCAAAAAATATATATTTAAAAGTTAAAAGATATCGATAACATGTCATAAAATCACAAAACGTTATCATAAAATATCATTAGTCTTTACAACTAAATTGTCAACATTAAGTAGTGTCACTCAAAAACTATTTTAAACACAAAACATTCGCTCCAACATTCTAACATCAGCTTCAACCACACAATATTACATCGTCACAATGAACTATCTAAGACAATTATAATGAAATCAACGATTGCCGCTAGAGTTACTATCACCACATGATCTTCTTGCGTCCATTGGCGAAAGAGGTCCACTGCGTGCATCACTTGGCTGCATAAAAAATAAAGGATAACAATCATGATAGAATTAGAAATTGCAATAACTCTAGGTTCTACTAAATAATGTAAGCAAATAAGTGCAACTCTTCAAGCTTTCTTTATACTTAAAACTTAAATTTAGATCAACATTGCAGTCATTTTTTGTAAAAATTGGACAGAGAAAAGATGTTTGTGCATCCCATTAGAAAGTGAGACTAATTCATGCTAGAATCAGAAAACAAAAATATAATAGAGAGAGGGAAGTTATACAAAGAAAATAGATACAAAATACAAGAATTGTACTAATCTAATCCACTCTAACTTTGCAAATAGACAAATTAAAAGTGAAATTTTTTTGAAGAACTTTACTTACCGCTGTAGGAGAAACCGTCGAAGGAGAAGCAAAGAACCCTGCAAACTGTTCCGGTATAGTCCCTTCTTTCATTATCATATATGCCTTGAAAGCGTTCATCAAATTCATCATTTGATTACGGTTATGTTGACATTGGGTCGAACATGAACCTTCAGTACTTGAAGAACTTGTACCACCAAAACGAGGTCTTACTTGTTTAAAAACTCTACTAGGGACAGGGCCTAATCCCAAACACCTCACCCTTCCAGAGTGCTCTTTTCCTAGCACCTTACCAACGGCATCATTTGGCGAAATTTGAGACTCGTCTATTGTGCTTTGGCTCAAAGCTAACTCAATTTTTTCCTACACATACAAAACTCATTGTCATAACTAAACTAACAGGAATGCATGACAAAGCAATTGATTTAAGCCAAATGCAAACCAACCATTCAAGTTATTTGATGCTAAGTCAATGTACTAAGACGAGCAATAACAACTTCAATCACAAAGAACCTGTTCTACATTTATATAGGGTTCGCATGACACAAACTGCGTCAAGTGATTGCCTTACATAGTACAATATAAACAGATTTCTTCTAAGATCGTGCAGCCTAGAGACAAGAAAGCAGAAGAACAAAATTAAATTGGAAAAAGAATCAAGAGAACTGAAGTGGAACATCCTGACAAAGGTAATACAGAAAGCAAAGGCTAGTTCCTCCTTCTGGTCCAGGAAATACCGTGTCCAACAGGCAATAACGTGAGCAACTATGAAACAAAACTTGGAAACTGACCCTAATTGGCAAGTGGCAACAGACAGGAAATCACTGCTAATTTCTTCTACAGCCACTAGACAACGGTTAGATTCAGACGAAATAGACTCCGGGATATGAAATCAGTTAGAAAAACATAATTAGGAAAACTAACTGAAAATCCATACAAGCTGCACATAATTAGGTACATTCTAATTCCCGAGGAAGACCAGTTCCTCTTCCACGACAATACTGTGATTTTAGCTAGATATTCTTGACATGGAACACTATAGCAGATGCATAACTGAGTGAACATCTCACAAAACACCCAGAATATATGGCATCAAAACAATGATAGTCTCATTCCATAAGGAACTCAACATACAAATCCAAGGTCCAAATGACCACTATTCAGATTCCTTTCAGACTGTGAGTCTCATTGCACAACATTTTGTTTTACGAACAGAAAGATGTATTGCAACAAAAACAAGTGCCGGTTAATAATTTACACACAGGATGTCAAACAGGTGAAAGAAAAGCAGTATAGGAACTGCCAAAGTACTTCACGCCCTTTAAAAGGGCAGAATTTATCTGGGCACACAATTTGGTATTTGAGATACCAAAACAGAGGCTACTGTTATCTAAGGCTTCAGTTGCTGAAACTTGTGGATCAAAACATTTCCCGCTAACACTAAGACAAGTATTCAAGCCAACCGAAGTAGGTTCTGTGATAAAACTAGCCTCAAAACTTGTGTTGTTAGAGCTGAAAGCATCACATATATCAAACAGATAATAACTTACGCATATTTCTTTTGCTTCTTCATTAACATATACTCCATCTTCATTCTTATGAGTAGCAATGTATATTTGTGCTCGTCCAGGCATTTGTCCAGTCTGAGCCATCTATAAATAAAAAATGAAATCAGAATTAGTTACTACTTATAAATAATTACATAGTAAGTCAATTTACTCACCATTTCAGCCCTTCTCGTAGCGTTGGCTTTGGAACCACCTGTGTGTGGAATCTTCTGTTTTTTTCTATTTTCAGCATTTCTTTTACGCATTTCCTTATAAAAAATATACTTGAAACTCAATTAGAAGAATAAACAATAATATAATTATAAAGACTAGTAGAAGCAGTTACATAAGTACCTTTGTTGAATCTTTATATTGGTAATCAACAAAAGAAATCCATTGATCCGGTGGAATTCCATCCGGCACATTATCAATAATCTCAGCTCTACTTTTAAGTGGGTCTTCAGATGAATTCCACAAGTTTATTTGCAGCCCATTTCTTTCCAATAGATTTATAAACATGTCGTCGTGCAACTGACTCGGTTGTCTTAAAGAGGAACTTGGGCTTAAAGAATAAAACATCGGTTAGCACGTCTATTAAATGCAAGTATAAAGTTCAAAGACAAAATAGAGATAAAGTTGTCTTTCTCCAAAATAAAACAGTGATATAGTTCTAAGAGTGTTGAGCTTATACCTTTATAATTTGATCGAAGACGCGGTTGAAGTATGAGATAGGTAAACTCGACCATTTCTCACAGTGGATAGGAAATAATGCGCAATCACATGCTAAAATTCCACAAAAGCCTGAAAGAAGGCCGCGTGCATCTCCATATGGTTCATCCAGGTAATCAAAATCACCCACAATACGTTCTTCGCACGTTAAATATAGCACTTCGTTAACTTTCACTTTGAGTTTCTTGATATTTTCTTTTGAATCTGTATAACAAAAGAGATCAGCTGAATCCATGATAGAGATGAACCAACTAAAACTAAACTAACAAGGTTGAGCCCAAAACTATCAAAACTTCCCTATCTAAGTGACACTAGTTACTGGCCTATTAGAGACACTGTTTTAGTAGAAGATTGGAGCTTTTCTAGTCTAATAGCCATCCAGGTCTAGCTAATTTTGTATGACATAATTTACATCAGTCATTCCAATTTCAAGAAAATAGTCACAAAAAATTTGGTTCAAAGGTACTGTTGCATTTGCTTTCTTATTGCAGCTACTGTCCCCTTATCAAAATTCACATGAGCATCTTCCAATCCATCAGATCGTGTACCAATATTTAGTGCACCTGATTCAAAGGTACTTGAAGTTATTGCATCATTTTCTTGTGTATGGACAGTAACAGGTTGGACTGGAGTCTTTAGTAGCTGTGCTTCAGCTGAAACTGGAAAAAGACTAGCCTCTATATTTTTTGCTTTAGAATCATTAGTCACTAGACAGTCCAAAATACCAACAGACGAGGATTTAGGTCCTGTAATTTCAGCAGCTTTTTGATCATGACATTGCAGTTGATCATTATCAACTTTAACCCCAGATGTCCCAGTAACATGTTGAAGCACATCAATGTTGTTTGAACTAAATGGTCGATCAGTTGTAGGCTCCAAGTAAAAATAATTAGTATTAAAAAAAAAATATTGCGGAGGTTTACAACCGCCGCAATTCGTAATTGAAAAGAATTTTTAACAAATTTAAGTTCTAAATTTGCGGGGGGTCAACCGCCGCGAATTAACCCCCGCTACTTAGTTTCGGCGGTCTGCAAATAACTGCCGCAAATAGATTGCGACGACTCTTATTGTGGGGGTTTTAATGACTGCCGCGACACTGTATTACGGGGGTTTCGAACCGCCGCAAACCTTAAAAATAACCCCCGCAATTAGGCCCTTTTTTTGTAGTGAGTCCACCTCTGATTTAAATTGGGAAAAATAGATTGATTTTCACTTCGTTTTATCTGTCCTCTCTTTTATGTCACTTCAATTTATAAATCGCACATCTTGTTAAATATAAAGAGAATTCCATGTGAAAAGATTTCAAAGTATTCGGATATAAGCAGATAGTGATTACAAGAGTGGATGGACTGCTAGAATAACTCTATTCAATTGGGGAGATGATGCTTTTGAAGATTGGTTTACAACAATTCAAATGAAGAAAGATATAGCTAGTGGCTATGAAAATGTTTATTCATTCAATGGGACAAAGCTGCCTAATAGAAACAATACTATATTTATGCAAGGGTTGCCTGGTTTGAATTTCTTGGTTGGAGAAGTTAATGGTAGTAATCCTAATAAGGATCCAAGAGTGCTTGGAAAATAGCAATCTGTTGTTTCTTTCCTAAAGAAATACACACCACATATTTTCTTTAACTTTCGTCCATTCCCAATTCGTCTGGGGACTTTGTGGGGGCAAAGGAGGTTATTATTTTGATTCTTTAGTTTCCATGATTGACAAGGGCATGTCTTCTTCTCTTGCTCTAGGTTGGTTTAATTATTGGAAGAGGTGAGGAAACTATCAAGAGCTTCAGACAAGATCAGGGGCACGAATTCAGGTATTGATAACCCTATGATTTCACATATATATTTTATGCAAAATAGTTTTACTGTTAGAGGCAATCAATTCACTTGATAAATTATCAAAATTAATGTTCTACTATTTTCCTAGTTGGTTCCACTTCCTTCTGATGGAAAAGAATCTAAAGAAAGAACAGTGCGAGTGACTGGTGATAAAAACCAAATTGATATGGCAAGAGAGATGATCAAAGAAGTCATGAGTCAGGTTTGTTTGGATGTTCTGCCTTATTCTTTAAGTGCGCTTGTGTGAGGTCCATTTAGGTGTATTTAATACAGTTTAATATTTCAGATCAGTATTGCTGATACAAACATATTTCATTTCATTTATGTTAACGGCCATTTCTTGAACACTTTTTCTATAAGTAACAGTTTCTTGAATACGCATAGTTGATACTGTGACATGCCTACAATTGGGTTTGAGCCTGGAATTTTGGACAGAAATGTTTGTTTAGGAACTATCAGTAAATATCAGATGCAAATCTCGGACTTGAGTAACATTAAGCAGTGTGTTCTTTATATAACATAGTATATTTTGAGCCCTCATGGCTTTACTTTTGTGGCAAGAGCGCAGTGTATGTCGTGTGAGTAGATGTCACTAACTCACCCTGATACCGGAAAAGCCTAATGTTTAAGTTGAGAAGGGTAGATGATGGGTGGCTGCCCCGAGTTTACTCGGTTATCAATAATTAACTCACTATAATTTGTTAATCTGTTGAATTTGATGTATCTGTTATGGAAAATCGTGTAGAATGAAGTTATGCCTCCTGTTTTCTGTTTAGCAGTTATTTATTCTTTTATAAAATGACAGTTTACAAGTTCAATTAGAAGTTACATGTTAAGAATAAACGTATTTAGCTGATATTCTGAAGTAATAGTATGGCTCTTACCAGTAGGAGGGAACCAACGAGTTTTTGGAACATTTGCATGTTTCTTAGTGTCACTAGGCAGCATAAAGTTCTCTGCTTACAAGGGGTCAGTGTGAAAACTCTCTTAATGGTTTTACTTGAGGCACTTGTTTAGTTAGAATATGGTGATGTACTTCTGCCTTGCTCATTGTTTACAAGTTCCACTTGGTGACTTTGCTAGATCTGAGCTGCTGAAGGAATGTATTAATGTACACAATTGAATGCAATAAAAAAGATGATCTTTATTCAAGAACTGTATATTGATAGTTCTGCCTCTTGGATACCATGTGCATGTAATTTTTAAGATGCTTGATATGTATTTACTAAATGTCAGATGATGGTTTGTTTAGATCTGAAATAGTATCAACAAACATCAATCTCTTTTCCTTGACAGTGTTATGGGCGACTCATCTGATCCCATTTTGGCAGTTGTGTTCGATATTTTCTTGAAGCGTCATTAGATTGTTAATTCTGCTTGTATTCTTTGCATTTTCATCAATGCTCTTGCTATTTACTATTCACGTTTTATTATGCCTCAATGCAAGTACAATCCTTGGATCTGTGTATGTATGTTTTCTTGCAGTTGTCATCCTGCTACAGTTCAAGCATTTACAAGTTTCATTTACTTCGTTTGCTGGCAGCTATTCGTAAGCTTGTCTTATTTTTATGCTTATATTTTCTGTTTAAATCTACAATCATGTGGCTAACTTCTCTACAAGTATCAAAACGAATGTACTGATCGTTCATGTAATAAGCTGTTGTTATGAAGATAAAACAAAATGGGGAAAAGAGGTAAGTCAGATCCATCTCTTCAAGTTTCTTGCTTTCTACAAGTATCAAAACGAATGTACTGATCGTTCTACCCAATTGCTTTGAAAATGCAGATTGGCTGGATATATGGTTCAGTCACAGAGGATATATTAACAGGATTTAAAATGCATTTCACGGCTGGAGATCCATATATTGCATGCCTACAAGGCCGGCTTTTAAAGGATCAGCACCGATCAATCTATCAGATCGTCTCCACTAGGTCCTTCGATGGGCTCTTGGTTCTATTGAAATCTTTTTCAGCAGGCATTGCCCTATCTGGTATGGATATGGTGGTGGTCTCAATTGGCTCGAACATTTCTCATACATAAACGCCACCCTTTATCCATTCACGTCTCTTCCCTTAGTCACTTATTGCACTCTACCTTTGAATGAGATGGTAGAAATAATACTTGCTCAAATTAGAACTTAGAAGTGGATGTTGCTTGACATTTGCTGGAATGCAATGTGCTGCAGGAAGTTCTTGTGAGATTCGCGCGATTTGGATCAGAGGAGGACGAGTGGATAAACGTAAGAAAGTCAGTCCGGGAATGATCTGTACCTCTTGAGAGTTCAGAAAGTAACAAAGTCAGGGTTGGGGATCCTGTTTTGTGCTTCCAGGTACACCTTTCTTCCAATGGACTCTCTTTTCCCGTTGTTCTAGGGGTAAAAAGGGCAAATAACTTCTTGGGTAACGCCATTGATAGAGGGTCTAAGAATGAGATCACAAAAGGTAGAATATATCACAGTGATGGCCTCTGAATTGCAGATATGTTGGTGTATCGCAGGATGGTTTAACTTTATATTTTGTTTTTCCTATTTTGATCTAACTAGGAGAGGAAGGACCAGGCTAGATATGTTGAAGCGTGTGTTACTGAAATTCAAAAGAAATTTCATGATATAAAGGGCTGCAGATGTCTCTTTGTGATTCAATTTGATCATGATAACACAGAGGTGTGTTTTCATAACAGGAGAATATCTATCCATTATTATCATTTTGCACTTGGTTGGATTTACGTTATCACACGTTTTGTTACTTCTTGCTTCAGGAAATTGTTCATTTGAGGAGATTATGTTTCCGTCCAAGGGTATTAGCGCGTCTGTGCCAGATTTAGGTTTTGAATATATGCTCACAGGAAAATTCATTACACCTAAGGTAAAATCTTTTAACCATAGAAAAGACATCCTATTATCTACATGATCAAGCTGCACTAAGCTAAACTCTTCAAAAAGATATCTAATTTCTGTTCTTGTCTTGTTAAATCTTGCAGCTTAACAATGCTGCTAGCTTGTGGTTTTTGTCACTTTTCATTTGCCTTGGCAGTAGGATTTTTCATTTACCCCCTATCTCCCAATTTTTCGTCGTTTTCTCTTTTCCTTATATTTGGCATTGGTTTGTAAAAGCCAAGAGAATGGTTAAAAGTTATACGATTAGAAGAATGAAAGGGAGGATGCAACCAACCCATTCTCTACTTACAAAGTCACCAGTAGAGAAAATTCTACTATACCCATTCTTATTTAATAACTTTATTTATTGTCTTTTATAGGTGGAGTAACCGAAGAAAGGGAACATGGAGAAGGTGGAGCAACGGAAGAAATGAAAGATGGAGAAAGTGAAGATATAGACCTTACATAAGAAAGAACTTTGAGTTGTTGTCAATATTCTTGAAGTCTTTTGTTATAGCATTTGAAACTTTAACTTTTGAAGCTGTAAAACTTATGTAATTTGGTTAAAAATATTTTGCTATTATCGTTATTCTTAGCTTATTGGATAAGAAAGATTATGTAGTGTTTATTTTATTTATATAATATCCAGGTTATAATTACAAATAATTTTAGGTGGTAATGTCAATTAAACGTTTAAAATAGCCTAATAGAACCGTTGCAATAAGCATAAATGTCGTTGCCATAGACATTCTGAACCGTTCCGATAGGTGTTGCAGACCGTTCCATAAAGTGTGAGAAACTGATGCAATAGAAACAAAACCGTTACGGTAGCATTATAAAACCGTTACAATAGCTGTAAATAATCGTTGCAATAAACTATATTGTAACAGTTTCCAACCATTGTAGTAAATAGGATGGTAACGGTTTACAACCGTTGCATAAAGTATACGGCAACGGTTTATAACCGTTGCTGTTGAAATGAATATTCGTTACTTAAGACATTGGGAAAACCGTTGCGATAGCTTGATCTATAGCAACGGTTTTGTCAACCGTTGCCAAAACCGTTGCTGTAGATCTATCGGCACGCGAGCGGATGTCACGTTCGCCGAACCGTTCCAATACCTCTATGGCAACGGTTTTTCTATCAATTGCAACGGTTTACCAACCGTTGCCATAAGCCTATTTTCCAGTAGTGAAAGCACGATACGAACTTGCTCCAATCATAAAAACACGTCCTTAAACACAAAAATCATCGAATTATAGCGCATTCAAGCCTAGGATTTTATCTAACTTTCGAAACTCACATTCAATCAAAAAACCGACCAAACGACGTCCGAATGACCTGAAAATTTGCAGACATATCCAAAATCACATAACAAAGCTACAAAAATTGTCGGAATTCCATTCCGACCCCGGATCAAAATCTCACCTATCGTTCGAATTCGCCAAAATTTCAAACTTCGGCATTTCAAGCCTAATTGAGCTACGGACCTCCAAAATACATTCTGAATGCGTTCCCAACCCCAAAATCACCTAACGGAGCTAACAGAACCATCGGATTTCAGTTCCGAGGTCATCTTAACACTGTTCCGAATAAGGGCCAGTTTTCAACTACAAGCTCTCATTTAAGGACTAAGTGTAAGGCCCCATAAAATTTTTGTGCATGAAACCTAGTAGCTGTGGTGCCATGCTCCGAATAGTGTGTTAGGAATGCGTAGAATTCTTCGCGGCGAGCAAAGCTTACCAGAAAGTTCAACCGCATTCTTGCCGCATTCTTACCAAAAAAAAAAGTTGTAGGCTTTGAAAACTTTAACCACATTCTTGCCGCAAAGCTTACCAGAAAGTTTCCCAAAATCATGTTGAAAATGCAGTCGATATGCGATCGCATAATGAATCTGCGGTGCACTTTGTGGCCGCAGATCAAGAATGCAGACCGCATATTGGTCGCATTCAGTAACAGACCTTGAGTAATTTTTGAGACCATTCTGCGATCACTATGCGGACCGCATGTTGATTCTGCGGTCGCAAAGTGCACCGCAGATTTGCCCCGACCCAGATTTTTGTAACATTTTGACCCGATCTTTTCTTTAATATAACACCTTTCACCCTCATTTTCTCATATCATCTTACCAAAATTAGAGAGAGAATAGAGGGGTTTTAGAGAGAGAAGTTCTTCATCTTCAAAGATTGTTCCAACCACTTAATTCCAAGGGATCCTAGGGCAAGGATTCAATTTCCCCAATCTTTTCAAGGTAAAAACCCTAGCTATATTCTCTAATTTTCAGTTTTAAATTGAGTAAAGAGAGGTTTGCATATAATAGCTTTTGAAAATAGAATTTTTACACTCATGCATGGTTATTCAACTTGATTTCTAGTAAAAAGAAGTGAGTAGAAGTAAGAGTCTTCAAGAACAAGGTTGGCAAGAGTAGGATATCTTGGGTAAGCATAAAGTAGGAAGAAAACTCATCACCAGGTATGTATGGCTAATTTTGATTCTTGTGAAATCGCCTATATGTGTGAAATTTGTTTCGTTAGTGTTAATTTGACAAATTGTGTGAAATTCTTGATGTTGTTGTTGGATATTCAAAGTTGTTGTTGAAATATGAGTGATGTGGTATGGAATATGAACCGAAAGGTAAATGAGAGTTGAATTGGGTGAAGAATTGTGAATAATGGTTATGATGGCCTATATGGCACCTTGTGGAAAAGAAATGAAACACTTGAATTGTGGAAAATTATTGAACATACTTGTGTGAATATTCTTGATTATGGAAACATTGTAACTTGGTTGTGATATTGGCTTGATAAGTAATTGAGAACATGAAACAATGTGCAAGTTGCTTATTTGAACTTGTTGAAATTGTGTGTAGTGCCTTATCTGCCTGTTTGAAATTGTTGTGTTTTAAACTGTAAGGTGGGATCAGGTTGCGCGCCGCAACATGAGGAAATAAGGTGTGGGTTGGGGTGATAAGGGTGGCCGAGGTAATAAGGGTGGTCAGGGGTAATAAGGATGGAAAGCGATCGAAATCGCAAATGAAATTGAAACAAAATTATTGATGTGAAATTGTGAAAGGAGACAGCAGGAGAGTTTTCAACCTGGGGGGCACTGATTGCCCCTATGTTTGACTACTTGCAATTTATGTGGTTGATTGGTTGTTGTTCTATTTGTTGACCTTAAACATGCTTGTGATGAGGTTTATCCGAATGAGAAAAAAGGTGGGAAACATGGATAGTTAGCTTAATTGATTCCTTGATGTAAACTATTGTCTGTCTTGTCATCATGATCCTTGTTTAACGGCTTGAGTTTACTTGGGACAAAGTTTGTCCATACATACCAGTACAATTCAAGTGTACCGACGTCCCTTTTGCCGGGGACGCTACATTTGTGTAATGATTGTAGGTGGTTCAGTAGCAGGCACTCCAGTGCATCGGCAATAGTATTCTTCGCCTCTCACTGCCCGTTTTGGTGAGCCCCTTTCTTCCTTGGGGCCCTATGTGGTTCATGCCACTTTTGTTAGATTTCATTTTGGTTTTTGCAAGGCATAGCCGGAGCCTTGTTACCGGCAAAGTATTATATTCCTTTTTTTTGTATCCTAGAGCTCTGTAGACATGTAAACTGTGGGACTCCAGTCTTATGTATATATTATGTTATGTCGGGCATTGTAAAAACTGCAAACTTGTTAATGAATCACTCGTATGGTTTTATTTGTTTAATGTGAAATCATTCATGGTTAGTAAGATATTTGGTTAATGAGAAACAATCAACACAGGGGTAACACGTGGGAATGAAAGGCACCCAGGTCCGCTTGACTGGGGCAACCCGGTCAGGCGCCGGTCATGTTCCCGATTTGGGGCGTGACACCCTGGCCAAATGCCTGGGGCCCAACCAGACGACTCCGGTACTGGAGGAAGTCCATGAGCGTCATTGTGGTGCCCATACAGGAAATAGAGCACTCATGCGGTACCTGATACAGGCCGGTTATTACTGGCCCACAATGAAAAAAGACGCAGTTGACTACGTCTGACGATGCGAGAAGTGCCAAAAGTTTGCTCCCATGATACACCGGCCGGGGGAACCTCTCCACAGTCACTTCCCCATGACCATTCATCAAATGAGGGATGGATATAGTCGGACCGCTGCCTCCCGGACGAGGAAAGGTATGATTTTTGTTAGTTTTAACTGACTATTTTTCTAATTGGGTAGAAGCAGGCGCCTACGCCCAAATTCGTGAACAAGAAGTCATAGCTTTCATCTTGAAGAACATCATCTGTCGCTTCGACATCCCCAAGGAAATAACATGCGACAGCGGACGACAGTTCATAGGACAAAAAACAACCGACTTTTTCGACAAATGCCACATCAAAACGATACTCTCAACGCCATATCATCCAGCCGCCAACGGCTAAGCGGAATCGTCCAACAAGACTATATTAAATATCCTAAAGAAGAAACTTGAAGACGCCAAAGGGACTGTGGCCTGAGCTGCTATCGGAAGTATTGTGGGCACATAGAACCACCCCCAAGTCCTCCATGGGAGAAATCCCTACTCATTAGTCTATGGGACCGACGCCATCATACCAGTTGAAGTCGGCGAACCAAGTCTCATATATTCACACATGAGCGGAGATGAAAACAACACAAGCCAACTACAAGACCTGGACGAGACCGAAGAAAGAAGAGAAATAGCCTACATCAGGTTGGTGGCACAAAAATAGCAGATCGAGAGGTACTACAACAAGAGGACGAAAATCTGCCCACTCAAGACGGGCGATTACGTACTGAAAGCCAAGACACTGGTATAAAAGGATCCCAACGAAGGAAAACTGGGAACCAATTGGGACGAACCCTACAAAATCATCGCAACAGCAGACAAAGGTGCCTTCAAACTAGAGACCATGGATGGAAAGATACTCCAAAATAACTGGAATATCTCACACCTCAAGCACTTCCACTTCTAAGAGACACCCCCCAAGTCGTACTCTTTTTCCCTCCACCGGGTTTTGTCCCAATTGGGTTTTCCCGGAGAGGTTTTTAATGAGGCGACGAGGATGATGTCTGAAATTGCTTGTGTATCAATTCTGATGCGCTAAGCGCACCGGTCGGTAAAATAGCACATCACAGGGACTAGGGATACGGCCATATTGTATTAAAGGCTACGACCATCTCCAATAAACGAAGGGCTACGGCCATCTCCAATGAATGAAGGGCGACGACCATATTGTATGAAAGGCTACGGTCATCTCCAATGAATGAAGGGCTATGACCATATTGTATGAAAGGATACGGCTATCTACAATGAATGAAGGGCTACGACCATATTGTATGAAAGGCTACGGCCATCTCTAATAAACGAAGGGCTACGGCGATATTGTATGAAAGGCTACGGCCATCTCCAATGAATGAAGGGCTACGGCCATATTGTATGAAAGGCTACGGCCATCTCCAATGAATGAAGGGCTACAACCATATTGTATGAAAGGCTACGACCATCTCCAATGAATGAAAGGCCAAGGCCTAAAAACATCTAAAGAAGAAGGCTACGGCCTCCTCCAGATGAAACAAAAGGCCAAGGTCTAAAAACATCTATAGGAGAAGGCTACGGCCTCCTCCAGATGAAACAAAAGGCCAAGGCCTAAAAACATCTAAAGGAGAAGGCTATGGCCTCCTCCAGATGGAACAAGAGGCTAAGGCCTAAAAACATCAAAAGGAGAAGGCCACAACCTCCTCCAGATGAAGCAAATGGCTAAGGCTTAGGGCGTCCAAAGAAGAAGGCTACGGCCTCCTCCAGGAAAAGCGAAAGCCTAAGGCATTAACAATTAAAAGTTAATGGCATGGCCTCTCTAAACGAAGGGTCGAGAGGACGGCCGCGTGAAACGCATAATCCCGACCTCGCCCAAATCAGGACTCAGGCTAAGTGCCTTCGACAACAAAATATTGGTGCGCCCCAGTCCAAGAATGAATTCAGGCAGAGGGTCCCCCGCCATACAAATTAATGACTAAGGTCGACCTCGACAATACGGAAGTAAGAAAAAAAAGAGAAAAAAGGAAGACTTGAGACATTAACTGAAAAAGAAGTCTTTATTAAAATATTGGTTACATATTTACAAAGGGAAGGGGGCTACAAACTACAAAAATGCATAAAGCCCTACTCAACTATCGAAGCCTCCGTCATCCCCTGCAGCCCCATCGGCGCCGTCCTTGCCACCATCCCGGAGTATCCTCTCAATCCAGGACCCAGTGCCCAGCTGATCCATATCAGCAAAGGATCCGCCCGTCTGGGCCGGGGAGTCGGGGTCGTAGCCACAGGCTTCACGAGCCACCCTGACCAGGCGACGCTGCTCGTCAACCTCTGCCTCACTAGCCCTGCCGGCGGCATGTAGCTCCTTGAACACAGTCCGCCTCGCCTCGGCGTATACCAACATATCCTGAGCTTCACGAGGAATGTCCCCAACTGGGCCAACGGCCTCCGCTTGGTGAACAACCACCGCTTGAGCCAAAGCCGCTTGAAGCTCGGCCGACAAAGCATCGACCTTGGCGTGAAGCTCATTTGCCTCCATTATAGCCATGCGGCCCATATCCACTTCCTCCCCACGATGTTGGAGGAGGCTCTCTAGATCGGCATTTCAAGCCACAGTGGCCAGCAAATCAGCATCCGCCCTTTAAATCAGCCCCGTCTGCTTATGCAGCTGTTCCTCTAGCGACTGAACGCTTTCTCGGAGGAGGCGGCACTCCGGGGCATCGGAAAAACAATCCGAGAGCGTCTTGTGCTTCTCGCGAGCCTCCTTGTATTTTTTTGACGCCTTTCGAAGGGTAATAAGCTTCTTCCAGTCCCTCCGGCTCCACTCCACCTCCAGAATGAGAGTCTGCAAAAGAAAAGAGACAAGCTGAAAGCCTCGAAACAAAAGAATAGCAAAAGAAAAAAAGCAATGTACATATCAAGTCATACCTGCAGGGCGGCACCAGCACCTCGGCAAGACAGATCGCGGTCACTCACCGACTTTAGCGACTCCGCCTTGGTATCACTGCACAATAAAGCAAAGACCTTCACGGCGTGCCCACTCTCCTCCAACAGGTTGTAGCCCGACAAAATCAGAAGTCGGCGCAACAGACCTGCCTCCAGCATATCCGTTCCAGCTTGCTCCCGCGACGGCACGCTTGCTGGATCTAAGGATGCCTCAGCGCCCACGGGCTCAGCGGCAATAGTAGGCACGCCATCGCCCTCGGCATGCGGAGTGTCAGCACTCACCTCGGCCGCACTCAGTACTTCGGCTCTCCCCGGATGAATGGCATCGCCCAGCAGGACTGGCCTCGACTCCGGACGATGAGGTGCCAGTTTCTTTCATCCTTGGTCCGCGACCACCACCTTTCCGGTGAGTAGCCGACGCCTCTTGCGCTCCACCGGCTCGTCATTTGTAGGAATGCCCTCTTCAGCAGGTTGGAATGGGAGCTCTGTGTTCGCCCCAGGCGCCAGGTTAATAGACGGTATGGGCATGGAGCAAGAAGGACCGGGAGCGTCCGACACTAGGGACTCCTGAATGGCACGGCCAAGATCCGTGTGGGCAACCCCGGCCGCCACGTCGCCAGACACGACTACATCCGTCGAACCCTCCTCGGATTCGTCGAGCTCAGGAAGGCCCTGCCTAATGGAGGTCACGAGCTCTGTTACCGAAGAGGCCGGACTAGCAGCATAACTTCTCCGCCTCTGGGCCAGATTCCGAGCTGCAGCAAAAAAAAAAACATCAGCTACGGCGACATCTAAAGTAAAAGGAAAGAAAGACAGAAGCTAGCAAGTCAAGGCCGTACCTGGAAGGCTGTACTTCAAATCGAAGGCAGCCCACGTTTTGCACTCCCCGGCGAAGGGAATCAGTCGATTCACCCATACCCTAATGTCGGGAACAGGCTGGGGCGTACGCACCGCCACTACGCAAGAAAAGCAAAAATATTAGCACCTAAAAAATGGCGTGACGACGAAGCAATGTACAAAAACATAAAAGGAACAGATTGGTACTTATAGTTGACATTCCACACCTCTGAAAAGCCAGCCGCATCCGCCACCAAGTCAGAAGTGCGGATGTAGAAGTATTTCATCCAGAATTGACGGTTGGGCTTGTCGTCCGCCTCGACGACCAAGCCTTTTGTTCCTCGATTTTTCAATTGCATCATCTTGCCCCGAATATAGCCGGGACTAAACAACTGCAATATGTGGTGAACGGAGATGTCCACATCAGCTCTGTCCGCGTACGTCGTTATGATCCGACAGATCTTCCACGTATACGAAGTTAGTTGGGCCGGACAGATATTAAAGAAGCGGCATAACGCCTCCGCCAAGGGGTATATGGGAAGCTCGTATCCCATGATGAAAGAATATTCATGGATGGCGCAGAACCCCGGTCGATGAACATAGACCAGGTCGTCCCCAGCCACACTCATCTCCAGCCTCTCCGACATATGGAAAATCACCCTGAGATTGTTTAGCTGCCTCTCGGTGAACGTAGACCTCTACCACACATCGGCATCCACCGGTGAAGAAAAGTCCATTCTCACGTTCAGGTCGCGAGGAAGAAGGTTGTTCTCCTTCAGAGGGACAAGATCCTTTGTTACCTTCTTACTACCCCGAGACTGCCGGAGAACCCCAAAACCAGTCTCTGCCCTTTCTGGTTCTCTACGACGACTACCTTTAGCCATTCTTTTTGTTAGATTGCTAGCTGGGTATTGAATGAAATTGGTGGCAAGAATGATGAGAAAAGAGATACGAGTTGCCAAAAATGTGAAAATGATAAGGCAGGAAGCAAAGAGTTTCTGATGATCTAAAAGAAAGGATGACATTGAAACTGCCTCCTATTTATAATAAGCTACTGCACGAAATTCGAAGGGTTTTTGCACAGGAAAAGAGGCAGGAAACTGAAACGTCAAATCGACTTTATGACCAGCATTGAAAACAACAGTAATATGGTGCACACCGTCAGCAGGCGACGGTTCGAAAGAATGTGCCACGTACGCACGCATGCACAAAACCTAACGTGGGATGGATCTATCCGTCCATAGAAGATATGCCCCGGGTATATCTCCAATAGGCGGAGGGACTATCTGTATGAGGACAAATCGGATAAATAGTACGACACATTTGTACATACACGTGGTCGGTCCTGATGAAGCGCATGATGAGGACTGTCACACCTCCTTTTTACGCATGCCCGCGAGGGCGCGAGATATCAAAAGGAGTTTTTCCAATTTAAGGACAACCAAAACGGGATTCATTTATTGAGAGATTCGGATTCGCCACTTGGGAGATTTATGGTGTCCCAAGTCACCGGTTTGAATCCCTAATTGAGGAAAGGTTTGACTTTATTTAATAGTCCGCGAACCAGAAATCCGGATAAGGAATTCTATTAACCCGAGAGAAGGTGTTAGGCATTCCCGAATTCCGTGGTTCTAGCACGGTCGCTTAATTATCAAATTTCGGCTTAATTATCTAATTTTGTAACAATTATGAACTTATGTGCCAATTATTACCTTGAACCATTTTCATCATTTTAGAAGAAAATTATAATGTCATGAGAATACATCTCGTATTTCATCACATAAATGTGTCCGCAATTTTTGATGTGTTCCGACTTCATTGGGATTTGAATTAGGGTCACATAAATGGATACCCGAGTTTAAGGAGGTAATTTTATTAAGTACGTGCCGAAAGATGCTAGCGCATTATTATTTTGGGTATGTCGCGAAATTCGCTAAACGGCATGTCCCGAAGTCTAAGCATTTTTAACACATGTACATTTAGGAAGGTCCCCTAATTTTATGTTTTATTGAGCGAAACTTGTCTTATTTTATCAAAAAGGATAAATCTAAAGTGATTATATTTTTTTATTAAATTTATCTCTAAATATACAAAAAAAGTCCTAATTAATTAAAAGTTTGTAAGTGCGACCCTCTTATTAGTTATTACCTTGTTTCGTACCATATTTTATAAGTGAACATTACTAAAGCTTGAAATCTCAAATAGCATACAAGATATATATCACACAAAAACAAACTAACCATTGTCTAATTAATTTAAACTAACATTTTTAAAACTAATGGAATTAACTACTAAAAGGATGTCACTAACTGGATTAAACACTGGCCTATATATTGCCTAATAGAATTTGATATAGAGGAATCGTATAAAAAATTTAAATACCTAATCCAATTCTATATAAAAATTGCTAAGGCTTAATTTACAATTATACTAATATGTTACTAATAACAGTTAAAGCCGCGAATGAACTAACTGAAACTTTCTATTAACCTTGCTCTTTTAATAATTTACCTAAAGTGATTACTCTAATTTTTTGACCCAAATTGCCATTTTTTATTCTTTCCTCAAACCAATCTACTTTATTTGGCCATAATATATGCTTGGCCTCTAATTCAATTATCGAACTAAAATTAATCTAGCTAACATGGCCGAACTTTAAACAAATAACAAAGATGGAAATTTTGAGCTAGTTAAATAGGGCTTGACAACCAAGTCCTTTGAAGCCAATTGGTTGCACTTATCGCAAAAATCATTTAAAAAAAAATAACCGCATTGAAACTACTACCATTAAACTAATACTCAAGCGATTTTAGTATTTTGAACTAACAGGATTATGGAATTTGGTTATAGGAAAACACGTACTACTTAATTTTTTATTTTTTATTTTTACTGTTACTGGGAAACAAACCAATGTTTAAAATCTACCATTAACCATTAACCACTAACGTGAAAGAACCAACATGATTTACTTAACACATTTCAATAAGCTTTTTAACTGGACATAACTCAATTACGATTTATTAAAGGACACATTGAAATTCAGTAGCCACTCAATCATATTTTAGCTCTACTTCTACATTCAAACTAATTTATACCACACGATATTCAAGATAAATGAAACAAATTAACAGTCATATTATTTACAGTCCACGGCTCATTAGTTCAAGTACAGTACTTTGTTAATCTTCATTTAAACAACTTAAACATGATAACAAGTTGCAGTAGAGAAATATTAATTCCATTTGCCTTTTTCTTCAAATGCGAACATTACAATAAGGCAGGCTTGAAAAGTATACCCGGTATATGAAACCAAAGAAGAGGAAGATCAGTGCAACAGTAGTGGTATAAGTAACCAAACAGTAGGTTCAACATTAAAACTTCCACAGTACCAGACGAGTTCAAACCAAAAGAACAAATTTTGGAGAAAAGAAAACCAAAATGAAACTCTGGAGCAAATTCCAGCAACAAAAAATAGGCAACAACACTCCAAAAATAACTCAGTTCAAACCAAATTGTACCAACATTAATACCAAATGCAAATCCGTAAGTAAAAACAAAAATAACTAGCAACAATGCCACACAATTTCTGATTTTTAAAACATTTCAAGAAGAGGAAGCTTGAAGATTTAATAAGATAGTAGTTGCTCGCAAAAGACTTCACTTCAGTTTTAACTCTCAGCACTCTTAAAATTCTGTTTTCTGCTTGTATCTCTATGTTTGTGTGTGTGTTTCTTCAGTCTATGAAAGTATGTTCGTTTTCAATCCCATTTCCCAGCACTCTTTATAGCCTTAAAAGTCTAATTAGCAGCCCCTTTTTTCAACATTAGACAAATATCTACTCTCCACTCACCTTAATTAATATTATAAGTGTACCCCTATCTAAAACTAGCAGACTCCTACACAAACCCCCTAAACTAAATGTTTAATTACCCCCCAATTTTAATAGCATCCTATGGGAATTACTGCCCTGCCCACTAACTAATGTCCAATTCTATTTTTTAATTCCAAAATATATTGGCAGCCTGTTTTTCTATTCAAAAAACCCCTTAACATGCGAAATGGCTCCCATGTGACTTCTGTATTCTAACACTAAGAGTGTATTAATGTATTAAATTAAGTGGTCCAACTAATATCCCCTGACAGATTATTAACACCAAATCATTTCAATCTTTTGAATACCAAAACACTCTTGAAACTTATATTAGGGATGCAGCTATAACCAATTCACAATTAACTAACAGTGATTATCCATCAGCTATACCAAATACACTTTCCTAAGTCAAGAAACAATAATTCAAGCTTCAACGATAATTAATCAAATAGACCTACGTAATTAATCGACGATATTTGTCTAATTGACTACCACAACCATATACTTTGATAACAATTAATTGACGAAATAGTGATTTCACAAGTCTCGGCCAAAACAGAAGAACTGTGAAACTAACTATTCGACGGTATTAATCGAAACAAATATGTATTCTACAACTAACATATTCAAATAAACAATCAGAAAAAAGGATCAAGTAAAGGTCTTATGAAGTAGAAAGAATGGTTTAATAAAATTGAGAAGAAACTGAGAATTATCACACAACCAACAAATAAAATTAGAAAATAAAGATAGAAGAAAAATACCTCAAACAGTGAGAAAAATGGGAACCCAACCGAATCTGAATCTTTTGGACTTGAACTTGAATCTTTGAGTCGAACGAACCTTAATTGAAATGTTTTCAAAATGAAAACATCCCAATTAAGGTCTATTAGACCTCAATTACTTTTAAATTTGAATAAAAACCCGAGTTCGGATTTTTATGGTTCATATGGCCAAATTTGGGCTTTTGGTTTTCTGGTTGGATTTGCACCAAACCAAGACTGGTTTGGGTGTGAGGGAGGCTAGGGGGTGATGTGGTATCGATTTGGCGGCCAATGGACAGACTATGATTTGGGCCTGATTCTTCGATTGAATATTCGAAGAATCTGGTTGGGATTCGAGGATTATGGAGTGGAGATTCGGAATGTGGAGGTCGAAGGGAAGCTATGGTGTAAAGTTGGGAGGGATTGGGCCACCGGAACCGCCGTGAGGCAATTTTCGGTGGGCGGAGCATGGTAGTGTGCGGCAGTGGCTTGAGAGAAGAAGAAATGAATTTAGGGTTTGGGGGAATGGGGGTGTGTAATGGGTTTGGGGGGGGGGGTTCTTTGGTAGTTTAAAATACCTCAATCAATCGAAGCCATTAGATCAAATGATGTCGACGGCCCAAATTAACTATGAGGAAAGACACAGCGCCGTTTTGGACGAAACGGGCCCGTTTGGTTTAATGAAAATTGGACGGGTAACGGGTAAATGTGGTTTGGACTGAGTATTTTGTTTGGGCTCCGGATTTAAAGGCCCAAATCATATTTTCTCTTAATTTTCAGCTTTTTCTTTTCCTTTTTTATAATCAAAACAAAATTCTAATAAACTTGTAAACATTAAAAATAAAAACTACACAGATATTAATACTTAACAATAATTAACACACCAATTAACACATTTAATTAAAATAATATCATACAATGACAATAAAAATAGAACAAAAATACACATTTATCTATTTATACAGGTGGGCGCCTAATTCTAAGACGTGAAAAGTATTCCCTTGTTATACATGTCGGCGCCTAATTCTAAGACATGAAAAGTATTCCCTCGTTATACAGGTGGGTGCCTAATTTCTAAGACATGAAATGTATTCCCTTGTTATACAGGTGGGCGCCTATTTTCTAAGACATGAAATGTATTCCCTTGTGATACATGTTGGCGCCTATTTTCTAAGACACAAAAATATATTCCCTTGTTATACAGGTGGACGCCTATTTCTAAGACATGAAATGTATTCCCTTGTTATACATGTGGGCGCCTAATTCTAAGACATGAAATGTATTCCCTTGTTATACAGGTGGGCGCCTATTTCTAAGACATGAAAAGTTTTCCCTTGTTATACAGGTGGGCGCCTGTTTCTAAGACATGAAAAGTATTCCCTTGTTATACAGGTGGGCGCCTATTTTCTAAGATACGAAATGTATTCCCATGTTATACAGGTGGGCACCTAATTCTAAGACGTGAAATGTATTCCCTTGTTATACAGGTGGGCGCCTATTTCTAAGACATGAAATGTATTCCCTTGTTATACAGGTGGGCGCCTATTTGCTAAGATATGAAATCTATTCCCTTGTTATACAGGTGGGCGCCTATTTCTAAGACATGAAATGCATTCCCTTGTTATACAGGTGGGCGCCTATTTCTAAGACATGAAATGTATTCCCTTGTTATATAGGTGGGCGCCTAATTCTAAGATACGAAAATGTATTCCCTTGTTATACAGGTGGGCGCCTAATTCTAAGACATTAAAATTGTTTGTTTTCTTATTCAATCAAGAAAAGTTTTGACAATGACAGGAAATTTTCTGCCCCCGTTTGTGTGACTTTCCTTGTGGCGTATGTCCCTGCCATTTCCAACCTTTATTTTCCTGTAAGACCAAAAAAAATTTTGTTAGTTTTAAAACATGGTGAGCAATCTTGACACTCCTGCCAGGACTGTTTATTTTCTTTTTCTTCTATCTTTCTAGCTATGTGCCTCCTAACTGGTGGAAGATAATTTTACTTGCTGGGGATGATTTCCCTGTTGGGGATGGACTTTCCATTCATCTGTTTCCCCTTTGTTGCTTTAGAACACTCCGAGGGAGTCTTTTCAGCTCCAAACCACTCTCTTCACGAGTTACTCTTTCCTTCAATACTGTAGGGGCCCAGATGTTATAAATGCAGATACTGGGATCATTTGCTATGGATGGATTTTCCCTTTCTCCTTCCTTTTTATGTGTGGTCTTGACCATCTTAAAAGTTGGTCAGTAATTCATCGGAGTCCTGTTGAGGGTCTTCTGGGAACTTGATTTATAAGTTCTTTAACCATTACTTCCCAACTTTTTCCATATTCTCCATTGTACAGTCTCGGCGACTGGTAGTAGACTCTGAAAAACCTCTCTTTTGAATATAAAGAGAACAAATTCCTAGAAAAGTCTTTTAGACAAAGAGATGAAAAGAAAAAGAGAAAATATTTCTGAACAATATGCTGAGAAAAGAAAAGAAAAGAACTTATCTGGATGGTATGAATGTTCCCAATGATCATGTCGTGCATTCTAGATTAAATGACCCAGTCTATTTGTATCAATCAAACTTTTTGATGGCCTCATTCGCCCGGGGTAAACATATGCGCAATTCTCTGCCAATATGGGTCCTTTCCGCCAAACTCGTCCTGTCGACTCATAGCGCCCTTCAAAGGGTTTTCACTAATGAGACTCTTTCATTTCCCTCAGCTCACATCGCCTTAAGGTGCCCATGAAGGATTTCACCCTAAGACTCTCTCATTTTAATTCATCTCAGCTTACGTCGCCTTACAATGCCTATGAAGGTTTTCACTGATAAGACTCTCTCATTTTTATTTTCCAGTTGGGGATGCGAGTGTTGCTGATAAGATTCTCTCTGTTGGGAATTCTTTCAGTTCGTGATCCTTTTCAATCGAGGATCAGTGTATTACCCTGAGCTCTCATCTTCCTGTCCTGACACTTATTATACGATGATCGGGAGGTCTTTTGGACATAAGATGGGGGTTTTGTGTGGGTAAGAAAAGAAAAGTTTATCAAAAAATTTAAAATAACTTGATGAGTAAGGGAATACAACTCTTGGAACCAAATTCTTTAAAGGAAACATAACTTCTGCCATAGTTTTCTTGTTTGGGGATTTTTGAATCGCGTGACATTTGTCACGTTGCGACCGAGCCGTGAGGCGCCTATGTATCCTTTCTTGAGGAATCAGGTCAAACGTAGTTCCAATCGTTTTCTTGCGTTTTTCTTATCATCATTTTTTCATTCATTTTTTTTCTTTTATTTTTTAAGAATTCCAAAAGAAGGGTATGAAACAAAAATAATTAAGGCTCACAAGGGAAAGCAAAGGTTGAAAGTGTTTGGATAGAAGAAAGAACTGTCTCCGTCATTTCATTGTTCAATAAGCACCAAATATACAGACACATGAGCAAGCAATCATCATGATCAAGGAAATTACACATAATATCTCTTGACTGCATCAGAGTTGATGGCCATGTCTGTGTTTCTTCCTTCAATATCTGTCAGCCATAAAGCACCGTTATATAACACCCGGGTCACAACATAAGGTCCTTGCCAATTTGGGGCGAACTTGCCATTTGCTTCAATCTAGTGCGGGAGAATCCGTTTCAACACTTGTTGCCCTACTTCAAATTTTCTGGGGCGCACCTTCTTATTGTATGCCCTTGCTATTCTCTTTTGATACAACTGGCCATGACATACTGCTGCCAATCTCCTTTCATCAATTAAGATCAATTGTTCTAGCCCTGCTTTGACCCATTCATCATCTTCAATCTCGGCTTCAGCGACAATTCGGAAAGACGAAATTTCAACCTCCGCTGGTATTACTGCTTCAGTTCCGTATACCAACAAGTAAGGAGTTGCACCTACCGATGTCCGGACAGTAGTTTGATAACTCAACAATGCAAATGGCAAGTTTTCATGCCATTGCCTAGACCCTTCCACCATCTTTCTCAATATCTTTTTTATATTCTTGTTCGCTGCTTCAACCGCACCATTTGCTTTGGGACGATATGGGGTGGAATTGCGGTGTGTAATCTTCAACTGTTGACATACCTCTTTCATCAAACCACCGTTAAGATTAGCACCATTGTCCGTGATTATCATCTTTGGGATCCCAAATCTACAGATGATATGGGAATGGACAAAGTCTACCACTGCCTTCTTGGTCACTGACTTGAATGTCTTCGCCTCCACCTACTTGGTGAAATAATCAATGGTTACCAGAATGAACCTATGACCGTTGGAAGCTGCCGGCTCAATCGGTCCAATGACATCCATGCCCCACGCAACAAATGGCCATGGTGCTGATATTGTATGCAATTACATTGGTGGAGAATGAATCAAATCTCTGTGTACCTGGCACTGATGGCACTTCCGCACAAAATTTATACAATCACGCTCCATGGTGAGCCAGTAATATGCTGCCCGTAGGATCTTTTGTGGCAACATGTATCCGCACATATGCGGTCCACAAACTCCGGCATGTACCTCTGTCATCACTGTTGTGGCTTGACCTGCATCTATACATCGCAACAATCCCAAATTCGGGGTTCTTTTGTATAACACCCCTCCACTAAGGAAAAATCCATTTGCCAATCGCCGAATAGCTCTCTTTTGATCTCCGGTTTCCTGTTCTGGGTATATTCCCATTCTGAGGTATTCTTTGACACATGAAACCATGGTTCTCCATCCATTTCTTCCTCTATTATGCTACAGTAAGCATGCTGCTCATGAATCTGGATATGCAACGGGTCAACATGAATTTTGTCTGGGTGTTGCAACATTGACGCCAAGGTGGCTAATGCATCATTGTGAACTCTCGGAATGTGTTTGAACTCCACCGATCGAAATCGCTTGTCAGATCGTGCAAGCATTGTCGATATGGTATAAGATTCAAATCCCGCATCTCCCATTCACCTTGAATTTGATGTATCAGGAGGTCCGAGTCTCCCAAGACCAAGACATCCTGGACATCCATGTCTGCAGCTAACCGTAATCCCAAAATACATGCCTCATATTCATCCATGTTATTGGTGTAATAGAATCGCAGTTGCACCGTAACAAGATAGTGATGTCCTATTTCTGAAATGAGAAATGCTCTTATTCCAACTCCTTTCGAGTTTGCGGCTCCATCAAAGAAAAGCTTCCATCCTGGTTCCTCCGTTGATTCCACCTCATCTATATGCATCACTTCTTCATCGGGGAAATACGTCCTCAATGGCTCATACTCTTCATCAACAGGGTTTTCAGCTAAGTGATCAGCCAACACTTGGGCCTTCATGGCTATCCTCATCACATAGACGATATCAAACTCCGTGAGTAATATCTACCACTTTGCTAGCCTCCCTGTGGGCATAGGCTTTTGGAAGATATATTTCAATGGGTCCAAGCGTGAAATGAGATAAGTAGTATATGATGACAGATAATGTTTCAACTTTTGGGCTACCCATGTCAGGGCGCAGCATGTCTTCTCTAGTTGAGTATACTTAACCTCATATACTGTAAACTTCTTGCCGAGATAGTAGATGGCTTGCTCCTTTCTCCCTGTACTGTCATGTTGCCCCAGTACGCAGCCAAAAGAATTTTCCAGTACCGTTAGATAGAGAATCAATGGCCTTTCTGGGTGGAACTAACACGGGTGGATTCGATAGATAACCCTTGATTTGGTCAAAGGCTTCCTGACATTCCATCGTCCATTCTACCGCAACATCTTTCTTCAACAGCCGAAATATGGGCTCACAAGTTGCCGTGAGTTGAGCAATGAATCTGCTTGATATAATTCAATCTTCCCAATAGACTCATTACCTTTATTTTATTCTTCGACGGTGGCAAGTTCTGGATGGATTTGATCTTGGATGGGTCCAACTCAATGCCTCACCGGTTGACGATGAATCCCAACAACTTTTCTGATGGAACCCCAAAAGCACATTTGGCCGGGTTGATCTTGATATCATACCTTCGATGTCTTTGGAAGAACTTCCTTAGGTCTGTTATATGATCCTCTTGCCACCTAGACTTTATGATCACATCGTCCACGTACACTTCAATCTCTTTGTGTATCATGTCATGAAACACAGTGGTGATTGCTCTCATGTTCGTTGCCCCAGCGTTCTTCAAACCGAATGGAATTACTCTGTAGCAATAAGTTCCCCATGGCGTAATGAAAGCTGTCTTTTCTGCATCTTCTTCATCCATCAAGATCTGATGATATCCTGCATTGCAATCCATGAAGGATCTGATCTCGCGCCCTGTACAATTACCAATCAGGATATGGATGTTGGGCAATGGAAAATTATCCTTAGGGCTTGCCTTGTTGAGATTGCGGTAGTCAACACACACCAAAATAAAAAGAAGAACTATTTAGAAAAGAAGAAAAATAAAAATTAAAACCAGAAAAAGAAAGGAAACTTTCATTTTTATTAACAAATGCGGAATAATAGAGTTTCATGCTATAAATACAAACAAAACAAAAGGATTACAATTCTGGGATAACCCAAGAAACAAGAAAGAAAATCAAAGCCTACTACCAAGACTCCCTTCGAGTGGGAAGAGGAGTAGTTGCCTAGTTGTTGATATTGGCCTTAGGCCCCACAAATTGTATGTCCGCTCTGCTGGAACCCTCTCCAGCTTCTAACATATGGACATCAACAAACACTTTTTCAAAGGTCTGTTCTAAATCCCCATTCATGCCGATCTTTGGTCCTTGGATTTTCGGAACCGCCGGCTTCATGGCCCTTGCTTTAACAAAAGATTTGGACAGGCATGGAACTGGCTTGGGGAGAACCCAAACTCTCTTCTTTATTCTCTTGGCTAGCTGTATGTCTTCCACAGTGGGTTTAAACCCCAATCCAAATGTCCCTAAATTTTTGGGCAAGGATACAGACTGAACAATACCCTGAAGCTCTACCCCTAGGCCTTTTCCTGGCATGAACCCATTACCCAGCATCTCTGAGATTGTCATGGATCCAAGGTCGTCCAAGTAGAAGATTGTATGACACTGTTACATCGACCACTTGGAATTCCATGGTGAACTCAACTGGACCAATGGTTAATTCCAGTATGATGTCGCCCACCGTTTTGGTACCACTTATGTCGAAACCTCGGACACAGACGCCGTTCTTATGAATACGGTTGTGATCAATTTTCAACTGGTTCAGAGAAGCCAAGGTACAGATGTTGGCACTGGATCCATTATCAACCAGTACTCGGGTGACCACCGAGTCTTCGCACTTTACTGTTAAATATAAGGCTTTGTTGTGTTCTGTGCCTTCTATTGGTAACTCAATGTCAGAAAAGGTCACCCGATTCACTTCGAAGATTTTCTGCACTATCTTCTCCAAGTGATTTACCGAGATTTTGTCCGGAACGTGAGCCTCGTTCACGATTTTCATTAGCGCCTCGCAATGGTCATTGGAATGGATCAACAAAGACAACATTGAAATTTGAGCCGGAGTCTTCCTCAATTGCTCCAAAATAAAGTAATCTTGGGCCTTCATTTTCTTTAAAAACTCCTTGGCTTCTTCATCCATTACTGGCTTCTTTGTTATTGCTAAGCTAGGATTTCTTAACTCGGCGGGACCAAAGCATCTCCCTGAACGAGTCAATCCATGAGCCTCACATATGTTCTCGTCCAACTGCTTGCCCTGGTATATCACCGCCGCTTTCTCATATTTCCAAGGCACCGCCTTATTGCTAATTACCGGCAGTTGGACTACAGGTTTGACAATGACCGTCTCTCGGCAAACTCCTTTTACAACAAATACAAAGCGAATGTTGCCCCCGATACTACCACTTTGGTAGATCCTGATCTTTCCAGAGTGACGGCTGCATTCTTTCCCACTATCACTGTAGATTCAACCTCTACCTTCTCCACACCTATCCCTGCTTCCTTACCCATCATTTTTTCTTTTGGAGTAGCTCGGATCATCATCATTGTTTGTGATGGTTTCTTCGTCTCTCTTCCCTCATGCACGAACTCAATCATCTGGCTCTCGTGGTGCGCCGACAACAGGTTTTTGATTAATGTTGGGCACATCGGGTGTTTGGACCTCGATCTTACGGGTGTCAATAAGATCTTGCACTACGTGTTTCAATCTCTAACACTTTTCGGTGTTATGTCCTAACATCCCCGAACAGTACTCACAACTCTTTGATTGGTCCAAATTCTAGCGCGGGGGCTTTTGTACCCTAAGCTCGACAGGATTTAACTAACCTACCTGCCTTAATTTATGGAAAAAGGCGGTGTAGGTTTCTCCCAATTTGGTAAAGGCTCTTTGCCTTTGTACCCTATCGTTTTTGGAAGCTGGATTTCCACGAAAACCTACTCCTGGAGGGTTCCTGTATGCCCTTTGTGGAGGATAAGCATTTTGGGGTGGTGGGTATGTGGTTTGTGGTGGATAGGTGTTTTGAGGAGGTGCATATGCATGTTGGGGAGCCGGTGCGCGCCATTGTGGGCGAACCGGTGGTTGATTGTATGCTTGTGCCAGGCGCACAGAAAAATGTGGTTCTTGTGGGGGATAGTAATGTTGTGGTGATTGGTGCGAGAAATATGGATAATTTGGAGTGTGGGGTCTGGGTTAGTTATAGTACGATCTGTTGGTCTTGGACCTGTTTTCTGCTTCCACTGTGGCGACCTCTTCTTTTTCTTCCGGTCTAGCGCACCCCCTGCCCCACTTTGAATAGCTTGGGTGGTGGCTTTGAGCACCGAGTAGCTCAAAGTCTTGTCGGACCTTAGCCCTTCTTCTATCATGACTCCCACTTTTACCACCTCGTTGAAAGTCTTTCCAACCGTTGTCACCAAATGGCCAAAATATGTTGGGTCCAGCGTTTGCAAGAAATACTCCACCATCTCTCCCTGTCTCATTGGAGGATCCACCCTGGCTGCTTGCTCTCTCCACTGAAAGCCAAACTCACGAAAAGTTTCTTCAGGTTTCTTTACTATCCTCAGTAATGTGAGACGGTCTGGAACTATCTCAAGATTATATTGAAAATGAGCGGCGAATGCTTGGGCCAAATCATCCCAAGTGTACCATCTACTAGGATCTTGCCTAGTTTACCATTCAAGTGTCGACCCACTTAGACTTTGACCAAAATATGCTATCAATAGCTCGTCTCTCCCACCTGCTCCTCTCATCTTGCTACAAAACCCTCTCAGATGTGCCATTGGGTCACCATGTCCCTCATATAAATCAAACTTGGGCATTTTGAATCATGCCGGCAACTGAAAATCGGGGAAGGGACACAGATCTTTGTAGGCCACACTGACCTGATTGCCTAATCCGTGCATGCTTCTAATGGTTTGTTCAATGCTTGTGACCTTCCTTGCAATATCATCTTGCTCCAAGGCCCTTTCTGGCCTTTCCTGCTCCGTCGCAATTTCCATGCAAGGGTTGTGAGGTTCTGGTGCATTAAAAGTGGGTTCTGGGGGATAGTACTGAGTATCATGAGCCGGGAATAACGGCTCGCTATTTGATCTTTATAGCGTGGCTGGCAAGGGTCCCATAAAAACGGGATTGCTTGGTGGTGGGAAATGCTGGTTTAGTCACGGAGTTTGAATGTCATAGGGGCTTCTCTCTTGATAATAATGACTGGGTATATGCATTGAAGGACCTGGGTGCAGGTACTCCGAAGTATGTCCTGCTGTAGGGTTAACCGGTAACTCAGGGCTCTTTTGTCCCTTTTCCAAAGCCAAGTGCATCACACTTATTTCTAGTCTTATTCGTTCTATCATTTCCATGGCCTCTTTTAGAAGCTGGCTAGTGGGCCTCTCCTCCTCGGCGCTGTGCTCTGAAGTAGTCATGTTTGAAGGTAGGGGTCCTTTAGATCTAGTCGGATAACGGTGTGGTACCATAACGTGCTAACAACTGACTGGATAGGGATCATGAAACAACAAACTTGTTAGTGTTAGGATTTAAATGATTTAGTAATCACATATTGGAATGCAATGTTCCCTAATCAGTTAATCCTTTCTAACATGACTTGCATGCGTCATCCCAGCTTGTCCGTTGGAATTTTCAAACCTTTCTTTTTATTCGCCTTTCCTTTTTGATTATTAGTAGTTGTGGTCGAATCTTAAGTGGATTGCCTACGTATCACGTCCCCGTGTGAATCAAACTCGGTGTAGTTCGTGTAAATACAACACACAAAATATTTTCAAAGGTTTTTTTTTTAAAAAAAATACTTGATTACAACAACCAAACTGAAAATGATGGTCAAAACATATTCAGCCCTTTTATAAGAAGAACAGTCTCACGACTAGACCCAAAAGAAATACAAGTTCTAAGGTTTTGAGCTTCTATGCCAGTGGGGCCCTGTTTGGCCTGGTTGTGGTCCTTGGTGCAAGACCTCTTTGCAGATCTTTCAATTCTTCCATAATCTGTCGGACATAACCTATGATAGAGGAGAAAAGGGCATCCCGAGGCATCTGTTCACATGATAGGCATCTCATGTGAATGTAGTGCCTAATCTCGTCGATCCTTCCCCGTATGTTATCCCTTTCCCTGAATAACTGCTCTATCTGCCGATTTTTTAACCCCAATACTTGCAAATCGTCCGTAAGCCGATCTTGGAATCTTTTCATTTGTTCTTCCATTAGGGTCATCATGTCGTAGCACCATTCCCGATCCTCCCTAGCTTCATGAGCCTGTCTGTAGATCCTTTCTTGGAGAGTGGAATTTGTCTCTCTCAATATCTTGACGCTCATCTCACAATTCCTTTTGACCTACCGCAAGTACTCCATTCGTTCCGCTGCACCTCTCGCCCATCTAGCATGTATCCTTTCCTTGCTAGCCTCGGACCTCTCCAACTTTTCTTGGCTTTCTTTGAGCTGTTGGTTCAGTCTGTCCATCAACCTTTGATCAGCTCGGCTTATTGGTTGGTTGTCGGCTTCTTTTCTGATTCGCCAGATTCGAGCCTTGAGAGTGTCATTTTCTTGAGTCAATTTCTTTTTGACCCCCTCGTCGGCTACAATCTGTAAGCCATTTTCATATAGGAGATTTTGTACATGCTTCTCTAGTTCTCCGATGAGGTCCTTGTACTCGTGTTCTTTAGCCAACCAAGCTAATCGTTCTTGGATTTTATCATCAAAAGCTCGAACGTGAGGCATTTTGGCAGGTCTAATTGCCTCAAGCTCAGGCCCAGGGCTCACGTGAAAACTCCTTTGAAACCAAGCAACATACTCGGGATTGAACTCGTCTTTTATTGGGTCTGGTACTATGGTGCTATTTTTTAGATACCAACAACAGTGCCAATCTCTATTCACCATCTCTTTAGGGATAGCTTCCTCTAGCGTGCAATTCAATGGCTATGTTGCTTAAGTTCATCTCCTCTAGTATCACCTGATATCTCCCAAGCTGTCTCAAGACTCTTTGCGGCGCATAAGGTTGTATACTTCTAGCTCCTATTATCATTAAGTAGCCCTTTGAAGCAGTCATGTAAATGATCTCCGTTATTGGGAGCCACCCTATAGTCCACTCGACTTGATCTGCTCTCAACTTTCTCAAATAGAAAATCCATGCTTCAAACCCCTCGGGTGTTATAAAATCTTCCACCCTTTCTTCGTATCTAACGATGAAGTTGGTCCCATCTGAAGCATGCTTTAAGAACTTAGGGTGGTGCCGAACATGTTCGATCATCCACATATGTAGGAGAATGCTGCAACCTTCATACAGCGGGCTTCCAGATTTGCACAAGGTCAAGGCCCGGTACATATCGGATAACACTAGCGGGACAAGGGTGTGATTTTTTTTATCGACAAGAACCTGCGCAATCCTAGCCATGCGGGTGTCTATGGAACCTTCTGAGCTTGGAAACACCATGATTCCTATAAATGCCACAATAAAAGCGAACCGGCAATGAATCTCCCATATTACTTTGTTCTGTTGATTGTATAATCCCATTACATGTGTTTGTAATCCGGATGAGTTTCCGAATATGTAATACAAGATGTAGAAATTGCAACTCCCATTTTGTACGCGATCATTGCTTGTTTTCTTGCTGATCTTCAAGAGATCGAATAATTTATGCATCGATGGGGCCCTGGGAAATATGAGCTTCTACTCCCTTAACTCTTGGCCGAAAGCAATGTACCCGGCCATTTCTTCTAAGGTAGGAGTGAGTTCAAAATCGGAGAAGTGGAACACATTATTAACAGGATCCCAAAAAGTCACCAAGGCTTTGACCAGGTCATCCCGTGGCTTGACATGCAGTATGTCTAGCAAAGGACCCAACTGCTCTTTCACCCAAACTTAACCATCTTCATCTAGATCATTCCACCATTCTTGTAGTTGTATCTGAGCTGTTTCCATGATAACCTGGGGTGATTCTTGGATCCATCTAATCCTTTTTACGCATGCCCGCGAGGACGCGAGATATAAAAGGGAGTTTTTCTAATTAAAGGACAACCAGAACGGGATTCATTTATTGAGAGATTCGGAGTCGCCACTTGGGAGATTTATGGTGTCCCAAGTCACCGGTTTGAATCCCGAATTGAGGAAATGTTTGACTCTATTTAATAGTCCGCGAACCAGTAATCCGGATAAGGAATTCGGTTAACTCGGGAGAAGGTGTTAGGCATTCCCGAATTCCGGGGTTCTAGCACGGTCGCTTAATTATCATATTTCGGCTTAATTATCTAATTTTTAACAATTATGAACTTATGTGCCAATTATTACTTTGAACCGTTTTCATCGTTTTAGAAGAAAATTATAATGTCATGATAATACATCTCGAATTTCGTCACATAACTGTGTCCGCAATTTTTGATGTGTTCCGACTTCATTGGGATTTGGATTAGGGTCACATGAATGTGTACTCGAGTTTAGGGAGGTAATTTTATTAAGTACGTGCCTAAAGATGCTAGCACATTATTTTTTGGGAATGCCGCGAAATTCGCTAAACGACATGTCCCAAAGTCTAAGCATTTTTAACACATGTACATTTAGGAAGGTCCCCTAATTTTATGTTTTATTGAGCGAAGCTTGTCTTATTTTATCAAAAAGGATAAATCTAAAGTGATTATATTTTTTTATTTAATTTATCTCTAAATATACAGAAAAAGTCCTAATTAATTAAAATTTTGTAAGTGCATGCCTCTTATTAGTTATTACCTTGTTTCGTACCATATTTTATAAGTGAACATTACTAAAGCTTGAAATGACAAATAGCATACAAGATATACATCACATTAAAACAAACTAACCATTCTCTAATTAATTTAAACTAACATTTTTAAAACTAATGGAATTAACTACTAAAAGGATGTCACTAACTGGATTAAACACTAGCCTATATATTGCCTAATAGAATTTGATATAGAGGAATTGTACAAAAAATTTAAATACATAATGCAATTCTATATAAAAAATTACTAAGGCATAATTTACAATTATACTAATATGTTACTAATAACAGTTAAAGCCGCGAATGAACTAACTGAAACTTTCTATTAACCTTGCTCTTTTAATAATTTATGCCTAAAGTGATTACTCTAATTTTTTGACCCAAATTGCCATTTTTTATTATTTCCTCTAAACAATCTACTTTATTTGGCCATAACCTATGCTTTGCCTAATTCAATTATCGAACTAAAATTAATCTAGCTAACATGGCCGAACATTAAACAAATAACAAAGATTGAAATTTTGAGCTAGTTAAACAAGGCTTGACAGCCAAGTCCTTTGAAGCCAATTGGTTGCACTTATCGCAAAAATCATTTAAAAAAAAATAGGCGCATTGAAACTACTACCATTAAACTAATACTCAAGCGATTTTAGTATTTTGAACTAACAGGATTATGGAATTTGGTTATAGGAAAACACGTACTACTTAAACCTTTTTTTTTACCATTACTGGGAAACAAACCAATGTTAAAAATCTACCATTATTAACCACTAACGTGAAAGAACCAACATGATTTACTTAACACATTTCAATAAGCTTTTTAACTGGAAAAAACTCAATTACGATTTATTGAAGGACACATTGAAATTCAGTAGCCACTCAATCCTGTTTTAGCTCTACTTCTACATTCAAACTAATTTATACAACACGACATTCAAGCTAAATGAAACCAATTAACAGTCCTATTATTTACAGTCCACAGCTCATTAGTTCAAGTACAGTACTTAGTTAATCTTAATTTAAACAACTTAAACATGATAACAGGTTGCAGTTGAGAAACTTTAATTCCATTTGCCTTTTTCTTCAAATGCGAACATTACAATAAGGCAGGCTTGAAAAGTATACCTGGTATATAAAACCAAAGAAGAGGAAGATCAGTGCAACAGTAGTGGTATAAGCAACCAAACAGTAGGTTCAACAGCAAAACTTCCACAGTACGAGACCAGTTCAAACCAAAAGAACAAATTTTGGAGAAAAGAAAACCAAAATGAAACTCTAGAGCAAATTCTAGCAACAAAAAATATGCAGCAACACTCCAAAAACAACTCAGTTCAAACCAAATTGTACCAACAGGAATACTAAATGCAAATCCGTAAGTAAAAACAAAAATAACCAGCAGTAATGCCACACAATTTCTGATTTTTAAAACACTCCAAGAAGAGGAAGCTTGAAGCTTTAATAAGATAGTAGTTGCTCGCAAAAGATCTCACTTCAGTTTTAACTCTCAGCTCTCTTAAAATTCTGTTTTCTGCTTGTGTCTCTGTGTGTGTGTGTGTGTGTTTCTTCAGTCTATGAAAGTGTGTTCATTTTCAATCCCATTTTCCAGCACTCTTTATAGCCTTAAAAGTCTAATTAGCAGCCCCTTTTTTCAACATTAGACAAATATCTACTCTTCACTCACCTTAATTAATATTATAAGTGTACCCCTATCTAAAACTAGCAGACTCCTACACAAATCCCCTAACCTAACTGTTTAATTACCCCTAATTTTAATAGCAGCCTATGGGAATTACTGCCCTACCCACTAACTAATGTCCAATTCTATTTTTTAATTCCAAAATGTATTGGCAGCCTGTTTTTCTATTCAAAAAACCCCTTAACCTGCGGAATGGCTCCCATGTGACTTCTGTTTTCTAACACTAAGAGTGTATTAATGTATTAAATTAAGTGGTCCAACTATTATCCCCTGACAGATTGTTAACACCAAACCATTTCAAACTTTTGAATACCAAAACACTCTTGAAACTTATATCAAGGATACAACTATAACCAATTCACAATTAACTAACAGTGATTATCCATCACCTATAACAAATACACTTTCCTAATTCAAGAAACAAAAATTCAAGCTTCAACGATAATTAATCAAACAGACCTATGTAATTAATCAACGATATTTGTCTAATTGATTACAACAACCATATACTTCGATAACAATTAATCGACGAAACAGTGATTTCACAAGTCTCGGCCAAAATAGAAGAACTATGAAACTAACTATTCGACGGTATTAATCGAAACAAATATGTATTCTACAATTAACATATTCAAACAAACAATCAGAAAAAAGGACCAAGTAAAGGTCTTATGGAGTAGAAAGAACGATTTAATAAAATTGAGAAGAAACAGAGAATTATCACACAACCAACAAATAAAAATAGAAAATAATGATAGAAGAAAAATACCTCAAACAGTGAGAAAAATCGGAACCCAACCGAATCTCAATCTTTTTGACTTGAACTTGAATCTTTGAGTCGAACGGACCTTAATTGAAATGTTTTCAAAATGAAAACATCCCAATTAAGTTCTATTAGACCTCAATTCCTTTTAAATTTGAATAAAAACCCGAGTTCGGATTTTTGTGTTCATATGGCCAAATTGGGGCTTTTGGGTTTCTGGTTGGATTTGAACCAAACCAAGACTGGTTTGGGTGTGAGGGAGGCTAGGGGGTGATGTGGTATCGATTTGGCGGCCAATGGACAGACTAGGGTTGAAGCCTGATTCTTCGATCGAATATTCGAAGAATCTGGTTGGGATTCGAAGATGATGGAGTGGAGATTCGGAATGTGGAGGTCGAATGGAAGCTATGGTGTAAAGTTGGGAGGGATTGGGCCACCGGAACCGCTGTGAGGCGATTTCCGGTAGGCAGAGCACGGTGGTCTGCGGCGGCGGCTTGAGAGAAGAAGAAAGGAATTTAGGGTTTTTGGGAATGGGGGTGTGTAACGGGTTTGGGGGGGGTCTTTGGTAGTTTAAAATGCCACAATCAATCGAAGCCGTTAGATCAAATGATCTCGACGGCCCAGATTAACTGTGGGGAAAGACACGGCGCCGTTTTGGACGAAACGGGGCCGTTTGGTTTAATGAAAATTGGACGGGTAACGGGCAATGGTGGTTTGGACTGAGTATTTTGTTTGTGCTCCGGATTTAAAGGCCCAAATCGTATTTTTTCTTAATTTTCATCTTTTTATTTTCCTTTTTTATAATCAAAACAAAATTCTAATAAACTTGTAAACATTAAAACCAAAAACTACATAGATATTAATACTTAACAACAATTAACACACCAATTAACACATTTAATTAAAATAATATCATACAATGACAATAAAAATAGAATAAAAATACACATTTATATATATATATATATATATATATATATATATATATATATATATTTGTTTTTTGTGATTTTTCCATTTCGTAAAATAAATAATTTACTAACTAACTCAAAATTTTAAAATTAAATTCTAAATGCTATTACAACATACTTTTTGTATTTTTATTAATTTAATCAAATAAACATGCACACACAAATACAAATAATAAGAAAATTAACACAAAAATTCACAAATATTACAAACGATACAAAAACGATTTTGTTTTGAATTTTTAGGAGTAATTCTCATATAAGGCAAAAATCACGTGCTCACAAGGACGCCATCTTACGAGGACGGCAACATTCGAGGACGTCTTCACTTATGGTCGTACGCCGAGAAGGGTGTGGCCCCGCCCTTAAAACACCAAACCGGCGGACCTGTCTTGGAGGACGTCCCCAATCCCTCCGGTTTATATTCCGAATACGTTGTAGTATTCGGGCGTCAATGTAATAGTTGGGCGATGGGGCCTCCTTCCTATATAAGGGAGGGCCTCCCCCCATTTGTATGGACTGGTCATTTTTTAATAGGACATCTCTTTCTCTCTACATTGTTCTTCTCTCTATTACTAGCATTTCCACTGCTCACTTATTCTATATTCTGCATTAAATTGTATTATCTCTATATACGAGCTATCCACGCACATTAGCCTAACGATCGATCTTCGATTCATATTACCATTGATTCCGATTATCCCATTGTTTATATTGATTGATTAGTTCAAAGGTATTCAACATTTTTTGAGCAAAACAAAATATATATTTATTTAACTATCTCAACTACTCGAGTCAGAATTTGTTAATAATTGAGCGATTAAAAGCACAAACTTCTTAGTAATTTAACTAATTTATCTTGTAACGGGGTTGGTCAGCACATTTGTCATAATTTTATTATTTGTTTTATTTTGTAATAAAACTTTATTAATGACGACATATGCTAATGATCAAGTTTCAAAGTCAATTTTAATGTTCACGATTTTAAACTGTTTAAGACATCAATTTAAAATATCGATTTCTTCAACAGAAAGAAATTGTTTATCCTTTCAAATATGTATATCCACAACTTCCACATGCTTTATATACATCATAAACCTTACTATATTTAATCATTTTCTTGTCACAGATTTCTTGCACTATCTCAGTGTACAACTTTTGGGAGGAAAAAGAGTTTTGTAGGGAAAACACTATTCACAAAACGTTTATGTGTTTGAATAATTGTATTTATTTAAAACTAATTTTACGAATGCCTTGTGAGACCACTTCAAAATGCAGATCCCTGGAAACACCTTTGATAAAACTTCTCATTGGAGAAAAAAATATCCCGCTTGGAAGAAAAGAAGACGAAAATGTTCTTGGCAAATTTTTTCTTTCAAGTTTTTTAAATTGTGTTCATATGATGATATTTTGAAAAATAAAAGTTACTTTCTTCAAATCTGGAAAAAAGTTAATTTTTAATAGTACTTGAAAACTCCTACAATTTTTTTTGTTTGTTGAAACGAGGCAATATATATTAATAATTAAGTAATTGCATTAATAATTAGAGGGCTCGGATGTGATTTTCGGTGATTCGGTTAGCTTTGGGGATGATTTGTGACTTATGAGTGCGATCGAAATTGATTTTGGAGGTCCGGTTTAGAATTAGGCTTGAATTGGCGAACTTTGTATTTTGGCGAATTCCGATTGGTAGTGAGATTTTGATCTGGGGGTTAGAATGGAATTCCGAGAGTTGCAGTAGCTCCGTTAGGTGATTTTGGATGTGCGGGTAAAATTTCAGGTCATTTGGAGGTGTTTCGGTTGGGTTTTTGAACGAATGTGTGTTTCGAAAGTTTTGAAGAAACTTACGCTTGAATCCGACGTGAATTGATGATTTTAGTATTTTTTTATGTGTTTTGATGATTGGAACAAGTTCGTATGATGTTATGGATATGTTGGTGCTTTTGGTTGAGGTCCCGGGGACATCAGGGTGATTTCGGATGGCTAAGGGAAAGATTTTTGGACTTAAGATATTGCAGAAAATGCACAGCTGTTGCAGGCCAAATTTGGCCTTCGCGTTCACGGGAGGGACCCTTGCGTTCATGTAGTAGAGTTTCCTGGCTTTCGCGTTCGCGTGGTTGGCCTCGAATTCACGTAGAAGGGGCTTGGGGCCCTGCCTTATTTGTTCAACGTGTTCGCGATGAGGGGGTTCGCGTTCGCGTAGGTTGAAGTCCCTGTGCATCACGTTCGTGTAGTGGGGACCGCGTTCACGTAGTTGGAGGACTCAAAGCACTGCGTTCGCGTATGGGTCAACGCGTTCGCGTAGAGTAAATTGTGGTCCACGGAATCTGTTCATCGAGAACGCAGGGGTGTTGACCGCATCGCGAAGGGTAAAACCTAGGCGTCCAAAGTGGTTTTTTTATATTATTCCATCCGCGACCCCATTCATTATTGCCTCCATTGTTAATCACCTTAAGAGCTTTTTGGTAGAAATTGAAGAGGATTTTGACGAAAATTGATTGGAGATTCTACGCACGAGGATGTTGATTTGCGAGGGAAGCGCAAGGCGAGCTAGGAATTCGGCTAGCTTGAGGTGAGCAATGGTTATAAACGATGTTCTCAGGGTTTGAACCCCGGATTTGCACTACGTGGTGGTATGTTGAGATGAGATACACGCCGTATGACAAGCGTGGTGTTGTTTCTGCTAGGGATTTGGACTCGGTCCATCCCGATTGATGACTTTACTGTATGTTTGACTGAGACTGAACTAATATCACTATATATTAGGCTAGTTGCCATGTTGTGGGCCTTGTGTGGATTTGTAGAATCCTTAGGCGGTAGTTTGTGCTAGTTGACCTCACTTTACTAGTTAAAATCATACTCTTAGTCATACTCTTAACTGTAAAATATAATATGAACCAGTTTTAGGAATTGAAAGTTCGAATGAGAAACACCTAGGGTAGGAAACCCTGTCTTAGCTGAGTGAGCCCGAGTGGTCAAGTTTGTATTGACTAAGAAGGGTCCAAGACCCCATAGTGAGGGTATTTGATATGTACCGGATCGGGCTGCACGCCGCAGCAGTATATACATATACATGTATGGATCAGACTCCACGCTGTAGTGAGATATATATATTATCAAAATGCACGCTGCAATATTATAGCGCTTGGGTTGTAGGAGCCCTTCCGGAGTCTGCACATCCCCAGTGAACGCAATCGACTATTATTATTGGATTGTGCTGCACGCCGCAATAGTATATATTACTATTGTCATCACCTATTTTCTCATCTATTTTGTGCTTCTGAGACCTTGAAACCCTCATTTTCTATAGCCTCGATTTGCATGCATAGTTCGGACGCGTAGCCGGAAAATTTTTATGTTGAAATATGTGAATTCTGTGAAAAATATAAAGAATTTTGATATTAATATGATTAAAGTTGACTTCGGTCAATATTTTTGGTAAAAGGACCCGGACCTGACATTAGACGGTTTCGAAGGTCCATAGAAAAATATGGGATTTGGGCATGTGCTCGGAGTCGAAATCCGTGGTCTAGAATCTAGGTAAAAGAATTTTTCTGTTAAATTATTTTTCTTAAATTATTAAGGAAAATAAAATTAAAAATCGGTTAAAAGACTATGGTATCGGCCTCGTATTTTGGTTCCGCCCGGTACAAGTCTTATATATTGTTTAAGCGCTTCTTGTAAAGTTTGGTCGAAACGGGCATCTTTTGACATGTTTCGGACCAAAATTTCAAAAGTTAGAAGTTTATGAATTTTGAAATGAAAATGATGATCTTGAGGCTTGATTCTTTGATTTTGATGTTATTTTAGCATTTTGATCGCTCGAGCAAGTTCGTAGGATGTTTTTGAGTTAGTGCGTGTGATTGGTTAGGAGCCCCGAGGGCTCGGGAGTGTTTCGGAGGTGTGTCAGGGTGGTTTTTCACTTAGAAAGATAGCAACTTGTTGCAGACCGGATTTTGTTTTTCGCAAACGCGACCCCAGGCTCGCCTTCGCATTGCCTTGGTGATCCCCTCTTATGTGTTCGCGGTTCTTTTCATGTGATCACGTAGTTTAATATTTCCCCCTTCCGCGTTCGCATCACTTTAACCGCGATCGCGTAGCTTTGGCAGCTTCCTCAACGCGATCGCACATCCCTTCACGCGATCGCGTATAACAAGTTCCTAGACCCAGCAATCCCCTTTTACGCTTTCGCGTCTCTCTTCACGCAATTGCGATAGGTTACCCAGTTACCCTTCGCGATCACATCCCTAGTCCCGCGATCGCGTAAGGCAATTTTGCCCAGCGAATTTTTACGTTTAAAACATAACCAGTGACAGAATTTTCATAATTATACACGAAACCTTTCTTCTCCAAACACTTAGGCGTCCATTGAACCTCCCATTTGTCAAAACTTCTTGGGTAAGCATTGTTCCACTTATTTCTTCCAATTTTCTTCATTAATTACTGAGATCCTAGCCCTAAATCATGAAGTTCAAGGTAGAAATTATGGGTTTTGGGTAGAGTTAGGGTTTTGAGAATTTTGGGTAATTCAACCCCAATTTGGGGTTGAATCTTAAAACAAATAATATCTTTGGAATCGTGGGGTTATGGGTGAGTTTTTGTCCGAGCCAGGAGTTTGGACCATGTGGACCCGGTGTCTAATTTCGAGATTTTTGGAATAATGCTAGGAAATTCATATCTAGGCTATGAGATGTTACCATTGAGCCTTTATTGATATTATTAAAATGATTATGCCTAGATATCACTCTATTGGAGGTGGAATCACGAGGTAAAGCAATAGTTGAGGATTAAGCGGATTTCAAGGCTTTGAGGTAAGTGTTTGGTCTAACCCTAGCTTGAGGGAATAGGAGTTGAGTCTTGTTGCTAATCGCTATGTGATCGAGTACGATGTATAGGCATAGTGACGAATATCTATACATTGGTGTCTAGCATGACCGTGAGTCCTTATAATGTGATTACCATGAATTGATTGTGAAATCCATGTTTATTGGAGTATTTCTATATGTTGTGAATAACATGTGAATGATAATATGATAATTTTATTCCTAGGAGCATTGGCTCGAATTGTGATACGAATATTGAAACTATATGAAATGACTTGTTTTATTGATGAGCGACAGCTCCAGTTGTAGAACGAATTGGGAAAGTACAAGTGATAATTGAACCCCTAGAGCATGTGCTCGAGTTGTGAAGAGAATTGTGAAGTAAAAGTGAGAAAGAGAAGAGATCATTATGTTTCCCTCTTGACGGGCTATTGTTGGGTTGTGATTCCTCTGCATTGTGTTCGTAACGAATACTAGGGTTGCTTAGTTTAAGGTTTCCTTGTGTCGTGTGATAACAGTAGTTATAGCTGAGGTGCTTAAGTATTGTAACATGTTAGTTATAGATAGGGTGGTTGCGTGTGGTAGTCAGTTAGATATAGCTGAGACGGTTAAGTGTGGTAATAGGTTGGTTATAGCTATCGTGGTTAGATGTTCGAATTAATGTGGTAGTTAGATGTTGGAACTAATATGGTCATGGTAGTCGCCTTGCCGGAATATTTGAGATGATGTTTTGTTCCCTTACTGGGTTGTCTTTATATTGTTGTTTGTGACGGAATATGAGATAAGAATTTCTTGGATCTTGGGCTCCAGTGCTATCAGGGAGTAAGAAAGGAAAGAAAGAGAAAGAGTTACTGATTATCCCCTTGCCAAGATGTTTTGTTGATCTTGTTGTTACCTTTTCTCTCCCTTGCCGGGATACTGAGCTTATTAAGTTGTTGTCATGTGTGTTCCCTTGCCGGGATTTTCATTATTGTTTATTTACTCTCTTTCCCCGTATTGTGACTGTGGTTTGGATGAGGACAAGATATTAAGGACCGGGTTGTATGCCGTAACAATGATATGGGTCGGGTTGCACGCCACAATAGTGGTATTTATGGAGCTGGTCGCACGCCGCAACAATGGAAATTGTGGAGCGGGTTGCACGCTGCAATAATGGAAATTGTTGAGCGGGTTGCACGCCGCAACAATGGAAATTATGGAGCGGGTTGCACGCCTCAATAATGGTAATTATGGAGCGGGTTGCACGCCGCAACAGTTGTTGATGTGATGTGTTTATGTCTGAATATTGATTTCTTGTTTCATTGTGGAATTAAGCTATTTTTGGTTGTTACTCTGGATTACTATTAATTTGTGTTTCCCTGTAGCATGTTATCCCTCCCATGTTGTTGATTACTCGGTATTCAATTTCCACTGTGTAGTTATAACTGCACAGGTTTATGTGGTATCCAGTCTAGCCTCGTCACTACTTCGCTGGGATTAGGCTAGACACTTACCGGCACATGGGATTGGTTGTGCTGATACTACACTTTTGTGCATTTTTGCATAGGTCCAGGTTTTAAGCAGCAGTAGCAGCAGTAGTTCGGGAGCAGGATTTTATTATCACGAGACTGAGGTAGCCTTGCAGGCGTCCGCAGGCCCGGCGTCTCATCTTATGTTTTCATTTTTACTGTTGCCTCGTTGTTTTTGGGACAGACGCCTGCTATATTTCTATCAGACCCTTGTATTTAGTTTATTCTTAGTGGTTCGTGATTATGTGACACCAAATGGTTACTGGATCACTGCTGAGAGGTACCTGGATCTGCACACAAGGTGCATGGAGTAAAATGAGTACTGCCAGACTCAGTGGTAATAAACAGGGGTAAGACATCAGAGATAAGAAATCCGCAATAAAGCACTATGTAAAGCTGTAATCAAATACCCTGTCACATAATCAATATCAATTGTACCTGTACCAACAAGTACCAGCAAAACAGTATAACAACTAGCAGATGTAGCTAAATGCAATGCAAAGCATGATATGACCGCTACGGCGCGTAGCCCGATCCAATTTGGGTACCCGTGCTCACTGTGGGGGTTCAGACTCCGGAGGGGCTCCTACAGCCCAAGCACAATATCACTGCGGCGTGTAGTCCGATCAAACATATATACTGCTGCGGCACGCAGCCCGATCCACTACCAGTCAGCTAATATGCAATTACAGCCTCGCAGGCTCAAAAATAGTTTTTGAAAACGTCTTTTATCGTTTTTCAGTTGAAAACAGTAATACCAAGTTCCAGGGATTGGAAATAGCATGATAACAGAAATAGCTACGGAGTGGTAGTAACTAACATGTCAATATGATAAGACAATGATAACGATCCTCGCGGGATCCAATAACTGGCTCACGGCCCACAAGTATACTCAACCGCCCAAGAAGGGGTTCCTCGGCTCAAGAGTGGCCAATATCTCAATATATAGTATGCAACCATCCGAGAAGGAGGTTCGACGGCTCAAGAATAGCCAATGTCATAACACAGTATCAACAAGTCGGACTAAGCCATAGTCCCCAATCACAATCGACCCCGCACTCACATGAGAGTACGTGTCTCGCTGCTATACAGCGTCACAAAGTGGTATACCGGGGTTTCGAACCCGCTGGTCATCACCCACATCTATTACTCACCTCAATACGACGCGATGACTACTCCGCAATGCCCTTGCCACGAGAATCAAGCTCCGCACGCGTAGAATCTGATCAAATACAGTAGAAATACAACAAATTAGGCCAATGGGACGACACCCAATCAATACAACTCAATTTACATCAAAATTCCCAAAGTTGTCAAAACCCGACTTTCGGTACACTTGTCGAAAAATTACAAAAGTCACATTTTCGGAATCCTCATCTCGATACGAGTCTAGGCATATAAAATTTACCAAAATCGGACTCCATTTGCCCACTCAAATCGGTGTTTTTCTTTAATTTAGGCCTAGGGCTCAAACCCACCTTTAATCTTCCATTTACAAGGATTTAACCAAGGATTTCATGTTAAAATGATGTAATTAAGCCACAAAACTTACCTCCAACGAAACCCCGATGATTTCCTAGCAATCTCCCGTCAATTTCTTCTCTTGGAACTCAAAAATGGAGGTTTTGGGTATTAAACCCGCGACTGACCAGTTCTGGTTTTAACTTCACTGCCAGCCTATTTTCTTCATCGCGTTCGCGACGCCTCTCACGCAAACGCGATGCCTTTTTCCTCTTCTTCATCGCAAACGCGGCACTCCTTCACGCGTCCGCGAAGGTCAATTTCCCAGCCTCCGGATTTTACTCTACGCGAACGCGTAGTCTCCCACGCGAACGCATGGCCTCGCCAAAACCTTCTTCGCGATCGCGGCCTAGACCCACGCGAACGCGATGCGTTCCAACTCCCTCATACACGAACGCGGCCTTCACCCACGCGTTCGCGATGCTTCCCACCCTTTCCAATACGCGAATGCGATACCTCCTACGCGAACGCGAAGCATGCTGAACCTGGCCTACGCGAACGTGGGCCTTGCCCTTGCGAACGCGAAGGCTAAATCACTGCCCAGTGATCTACAATTTACAGCAGATCATTTCTTGCTTCCAAATGCCGGATGATGGTCCGGATTCACCCCGAGGCCCCCGGACCCCAACGAAAACCACCAACATACCCCAAAACACGATACGAACTTGTTCCAATCATAAAAACACCATCCTAAACATCAAAATCACCAATTACACACGGATTGAAGCCTAAGTTTCTTCAAAACTTCCGAATTGCACATCCCATCAAAAACCCGACCAAACGACGTCCGAATGACCTGAAATTTTGCGGGCACATCCAAAATCACTTAACGGAGCTACTGCAACTGTTGGAATTCCATTCCGACCCCCAGATCAAAATCTCACCTACCGTTCGGATTTCGCCAAAATTCAACCTTAGCCAATTCAAGCCTATTTCTACACCGGGCATCCAAATTCAATTCCGATCTCTCCTCTAAGTCACAAATCACCTCCCGGAACTAACCGAATCATCAGAATCCGATTCCGAGCCCTCTAACCAAATAGTCAACTCCGGATTGACTTTCCTTATTCAAGTTTCCTTCAAAAAGGCTATATGCCTCATTTTCAATCCAAGTCACTCCTAACTCACCAGATAGACTCTAACACCGATATAAAAGCATAAAACATGTAATTACAACATAACGGGGTGATAATTCCCGTGACGACGGGCCGGGTCGTCACATTCTCCCCCTCTTAAGCAAACTCGTCCTCGAGCGGGTCAAGAAACATACCTAAAGTTTCAAACAAGTGAGGATATCTGCTCCGCATCTCCCGCTCGATCTCCCAAGTGGCCTCCTCCATGGGTCGATCTCTCCACTGAACCTTAACTGATGCAATCTCCTTGGACCTCTATTTTCTCACCTGACGACCCAAAATAGCAATAGGCTCCACATCATAGGATAAATCACCATCGAGTTGAATGGTACTGAAGTCTAATACATGAGATGGATCTCCAATGTACTTCCGGAGCATAGACACATGGAATACTGGATGAACGCTGGATAAGCTGGGCGGCAAGGCCAACTCATATGCCACCTCTCCAACTCTCCGAAGTATCTCAAAAGGACCAATGTACCTGGGACTCAACTTTCCTTTCTTCCCAAACCTCATGACACCCTTCATAGGTGAAACCTTCAACAATACTCTGTCACCAACCATGAAAGACAACTCTCGAACTCTACGGTCCGCATAACTCTTCTAGCGAGACTGTGCTATACGAAGCCTCTCCTGGATCAACTTTGCTCTATCCAAAGCATCCTGAACTAACTTAGTCCCTATCAATCTATCCTCACCAGGCTCAAACCATCCCACGGGGGATCTACACCGTCTGCCATACAATGCCTCATACGGGGCCATCTGAATACTCGACTGATAACTGTTGTTGTAAGCAAACTCAGCAAGTGGTAGGAACTCATCCCACGAACCACCAAAGTCAATCACACATGCTCGCCACATATCCTTCAGAATCTGAATAGTACGCTCAGACTGCCCATCTGTCTGGGGGTGAAATGCAGTACTCAACTCAACCCGCGTACCCATCTCTCGCTGAAATGCTCTCCAAAACTGAGAAGTGAACTGAGTACCCCTGTCGGATATGATAGACACCGGAACTCCATGCAACCGAACAATCTCTCGAATAAAGATCGCTGCCAACCGCTCCGATGAGTAGGTAGTACTAACCGGAATGAAGTGAGCTGACTTGGTCAGTCTATCCACAATCACCCATACAGAATCAAACTTCCTCGTCGTCCGAGGGAGTCCAGTAACAAAGTCCATAGTGATCCTCTCCTATTTCCACTCGGGAATATCAATGCGCTGAAATACACCACCGGGCCTTTGATGCTCGTACTTAACCTGCTGACAGTTGAGGCACCGTGCTACATGTCTGACAATGTCCATTTTCATCTTTCTCCACCAATAGTCTTGTTTCAAATCTTGATACATCTTCGCGGCTCCTGGATGGATAGAATACCGCGAGCTATGGGCCTCCTCCAGAATCAACTCACGAAGGCCATCAACATTGGGCATACATATCTGGCCCTGCATCCTCAATATGCCGTCACTATCAATGGTGACATCTCTAGCATCATCATGCTGAACTCTGTCCCTAAGGACAACCAAATATGGATCATCATACTGGCGCTCACGAATACGATCATATAGAGATGACCGAGATACAACACAAGCCAATACCCGGCTGGGCTCCGAAATATCTAACCTCACTAACCTATTGGCTAGCACCTGAACATCATAAGCAAATGGTCTCTCCTCAGCTGGAATATATGCCAAGCTCCCCATACTGACCGCCTTCCGGCTCAAAGCATCGGCCACCACATTGGCCTTCCCCGGATGATATAATATAGTGATGTCATAATCCTTAAGCAACTCAAGCCATCTCCACTGTCTCAAATTAAGGTCTTTCTGTTTGAACAAGTGCTGGAGACTACGATGGTCGGTATACACCTCACAAGACACGCCGTACAAATAGTGCCTCCAAATTTTCAAGGCATGAACAATGGCGGCTAGCTCCAAATCATGAACATGATAGTTCTTCTCATGTGGCTTCAACTGCCGAGAAGCATAAGCAATCACCTTACCTTCTTGCATCAACACACAACCTATCCCCACTCTCGAGGCATCACAATAAACAGTATATGAACCTGAAGCTGATGGCAAAACTAGCACTAGAGCTGTGGTCAAAGCTATCTTGAGCTTCTGAAAGCTCTCCTCGCACTTATCCGTCCACACGAATGGTGCACCCTTTTGAGTCAATTTAGTCAATGAAGAAGCAACGGATGAAAATCCCTAAACAAACCGGCGATAATATCCCGCCAAAGCCAAGAAAACCCCTAATATTTGTAGCTGAGGACGTTCTAGGCCAACTCTGCACCACCTCTATCTTCTTCGGGTCAACCTGAATACCATCACGAGACACCACATGTCCCAGAAATGCTACGGACTCGAGCCAAAACTCGCACTTGGAAAATTTAGCATATAGCTTCTCCTCCCTCAATCTCAGCAACACAATGCTCAAATGCTGAGCATGCTCCTCCTGACTACGGGAGTAAACTAGAATGTCATCAATTAACACAATCACAAATGAATCCAAATAGGGCCTGAACAGACTGTTCATCAGATGCATAAATGCTGCTGGGGCGTTGGTCAGCCCAAAAGACATCACAAGAAACTCATAATGACCATATCGGGTCCTGAATGCAGTCTTCATAATATTCGAGTCCCTGATCTTCAGCTGATGATAGCTTGAACGAAGATCAATCTTAGAAAACACCCTCGCACCCTATAACTGGTCGAACAAATCATCTATGCGCGGTCGAGGGTACTTGTTCTTCACTGTCACTTTGTTCAATTGCCTATAATCAATACACATTCGCATGGAACCATCTTTCTTTTTAACAAATAATACCGGCGCACCCCACGGGGACACGCTAGGATGGATGAAACCCTTATCCAGAAGCTCTTGAAGCTGCTCTTTCAGTTCTTTCAACTCAGCTGGTGCCATCCGATAAGGAGGAATGGATATGGGCTGAGTGCCCGGCACCAAGTCAATGCCAAAATCAATATCCCTGTCCGGCGGCATGCCCGGCAGGTCTGAGGGAAATACATCTGGAAAATCCCTCACAACAGGTACATAATCAATGCTAGGAGACTCAGCTCCCACATCTCTCACAAAAGCCAAGTATGATAAACACCCTTTTTCGACCATCTTCTGAGCTTTTAAGAACGAAATGACACGGCTAGGGACGAAATCGGTCGAACCCCGCCACTCGATCCGAGAAATACCAGGAATGGCCAACGTAACTGTCTTAGCATGACAGTCCAATATAGCATGGTACGGAGACAACCGGTCCATACCCAATATAACATCAAAGTCCACCATCCCCAATAATAACAAATCTGCCTGGGTCTCCAGACCCACAATAGATATAACACAGGATCTATAGACATGATCCACAACAATCGTATCACTCACGGGGGTGGATACATGAACAAGTAAGTCAAGACTACCACGAGTCGCACCCAAATGATGTGCAAAATAAGAGGACACGTATGAATATGTGGACCCTAGATCAAATAGAACAGAGGCATCTATGTGACAGACAGAAATGATACCTGTAATCACTGCATCGGAGGCAACTGCATCACACCTGTAAGGAAGTGATAGAACCGTGCCTAGCCTCCACCAGATCTCTCCTCGCCCCTGGGGCGACCACGAGAAGACTGACCTCCACCTCTACTAGACTGAGATGGTGCTGAAGATGAGGGCTGATCCCGCTGCTGAGTCCTGTCCCTACGGAGTTGAGGGCACTGTCTCCTCATGTGGCCAAACTCACCACACTCATAACATGCACCTGGTGCTGGAGAAGGGGACTGAAGGGAACCCCTTGCCGCAGAAGAACCCTGGGCTGAAGAAGTAGGTGTTGCACTCTGAGCTAGAAGGGCACTAAGTGATGACTAACCCTGCTGAAACCCCTGTCGACCACGACCATAAGAACCTCCGCTCTGCTCTGGGCAGCCTGGATGAGAAGGTCTAGATGAGCGACCTCTGCTCTACTGGGAATGCCCTCTAGATGGAGCACCACTGAAACTGCCCGAACCACGAGGCCTCTTAGCCTCCCGCTCCTCTCTCTCTCGGCGATGATCCGCCTCAATGGAGCGTGCCATATCAACAACCTGCGCTCAAATGATGATGACAAAACTCTCTCTCGGTCATAAGAATGCGGATAGAGTAGTTGAGGCCATCAATGAACCTCCCGATCCTCTCCCTATCATTAGGGATCATCCATGTGGCATGCCTAGCCAACTGTGTGAAACATGTCGCCCTGAATCAACCACTCGAACCGGCGACGTAGCTCCTCGCGACGAGACCGAGGTACATATTTCTCTAGAAAGAGAGTAGAGAACTGCTGCCATGTGCTACCTCTAACTCTAGCACGACCGCGCCCACGGCCTCTAACAGGTGGCAATGGAGGTCGTCCACCTTGTCCCGATGCTCGCGTTTTCGCCATCTGCGAGAGAATAGATTATAGAAGTTCAGTTCTCAGAACAACAAGATCGCACGACAGAGTTCAAGAAAGTGGAGTGTTTCCTAAAGGTTCGCAGCCTCCCAAGGATAAGTACAGGCGTCCCCGTACCGATCCACAAGACTCTACCAACCGGCTCAAGACTCGCGAGACCTGTTAACCTAGGCTCTGATACCAATTGTAATGACCCGGAATCCGGTCGTGATGGCGCCCAGCACATTGCTAAGCCAGCCCGACCAATCAATATCAAGAACGGATCTAGAAGCTCTCTTTAACCCGTTTAAGCATATTAATTTACGAAATGACAGCGATACATATAACGAAAACGGGGAACCAAGTCCCATAATACATCAACTCCCATAGACCGAAGTGTCAAGAGTCATGAGCCTCTACTGAACATGAGTGCATAAAGGTTTACAAGATACCAAGCGTGGAAAGAAAAGTCAATACAAAATCAAGAGACGGTGAGAAGGAATATCGGGTCCTGCGGACTCTGAGCTACCTCGAATATCCACAAATGTCGCCTTGCACAGCCACCGGATCACTGCTGAAAGGTACCGGATCCGCACACAAGGTGCGGGTAGTAAAATGAGTACTGCCGGACTCGGTGGTAATAAATAAGGGTAAGACGAGCGCGGATAAGAAATCCGCAATAAAGCACTATGTAAAGTCGTAATCAAATACCCTGTCACAGAATCAATATCAACTGTACTTGTACCAACAAGTACCAGCAAAAAAGTATAACATCTAGCAAGATGTAGCTAAATGCAACGCAATGCATGATATGACCGCTACGACGCGTAGCCAGATCCAATTTGGGTACCCGTGCTCACTGTGGGGGTTCGGACTCGGAGAGGCTCCTACAGCCCAAACACAATATCACTCGCGGCGTGCGATCCGATCCAACATATATACTCGCTGCGGTGTGCAAACCGATCCACTACCAGTTCAGCTAATATGCAATTACGGCCTCGCGAGGCTCAAAAATAGTTTTTGAAAACGTCTTTTATCATTTTTCAGTTGAAAACAGTAATACCAAGTTCCAGAGAGATTGGAAATAGCATGATAACAGAAATAGCTACGGATCGGTAGTAACTAACATGTCAATATGATAAGACAATGATAACGATCCTCGCGGGATCCAATAAGTGGCTCACGGCCCACAAGTATACTCAACCGCCCAAGAAGGGGTTCCTCGGCTCAAGAGTGGCCAATATCTCAATATATAGTATGCAACCATCCGAGAAGGAGGTTCGACGGCTCAAGAATAGCCAATGTCATAACACAGTATCAACAAGTCGGACTAAGACATAGTCCCCAATCACAATCGACCCCGCATTCACAAGGGAGTATGTGTCTCGCCGCTATACAGCGTCACAAAGTGGTATACCGGGGTTTCGATCCCGCTGGTCATCACCCACATCTATTACTCACCTTAATACGGCGCGATGACTACTCCGCAATGCCCTTGCCACGAGAAACAAGCTCCGCACGCATAGAATCTGATCAAATACAGTAGAAATACAACAAATTAGGCCAATGGGACGACACCCAATCAATACAACTCAATTTACATCAAAATTCCCAAAGTTGTCAAAACCCGACTTTCGGTACACTTGTCGAAAAATTACAAAAGTCACATTTTCGGAATCCTCATCTCGATAAGAGTCTAGGCATATGAAATTTACCAAAATCGGACTCCATTTGCCCACTCAAATCAGTGTTTTTCTTTAATTTAGGCCTAGGGCTCAAACCCACCTTTAATCTTCCATTTACAGGGATTTAACCAAGGATTTCATGTTAAAATGATGTAATTAAGCCACAAAACGTACCTCCAACGAAACCCCGATGATTTCCCAGCAATCTCCCGTCAATTTCTTCTCTTGGAACTCAAAAATGGAGGTTTTGGGTATTAAACCCGCGACTGACCAGTTCTGGTTTTAACTTCACTGCCAGCCTATTTTCTTCATCGCGTTCGCGACGCCTCTCACGCGAACGCGATGCCTTTTTCCTCTTCTTCATCGCGAACGCGGCACTCCTTCACGCGTCCGCGAAGGTCAACTTCCCAGCCTCCGGATTTTTACTCTACGCGAACGCGTAGTCTCCCACGCGAACGCGTGGCCTCGCCAAAACCTTCTTCGCGATCGCGGCCTAGACCCACGCGAACGCGATGCGTTCCAACTCCCTCATACGCGAACGCGACCTTCACCCACGCGTTCGCGATGCTTCCCAGCCTTTCCAATACGCGAACGCGTTACCTCCTTCGCGAACGCGAAGCATGCTGAACCTGGCCTACGCGAACGCGGGCCTTGCCCTCGCGAACGCGAAGGCCAAATCACTGCCCAGTGATCTGCAGATTACAGCAGGTCTTTTCTTGCTTCCAAATGCCGGATGATGGTCCGGATTCACCCCGAGGGCCCCGGGACCCCAACGAAAACCACCAACATACCCCAAAACACGATACAAACTTGTTCCAATCATAAAAACACCATCCTAAACATCAAAATCACCAATTACACACGGATTCAAGCCTAAGTTTCTTCAAAACTTACGAATTGCACATTCCATCAAAAACCCGACCAAACGACGTCCGAATGACCTGAAATTTTGCAGGCACATCCAAAATCACCTAACGGAGCTACTGCAACTGTTGCAATTCCATTCCCACCCCCGGATCAAAATCTCACCTACCGTTCAGATTTTGCCAAAATTCAACCTTAGCCAATTCAAGCCTATTTCTACACCAGGCCTCCAAATTCAATTCCGATCGCTCCCCTAAGTCACAAATCACCTCCCGGAACTAACCGAATCATCAGAGTCCAATTTCGAGCCCTCTAACCAAATAGTCAACTCCGGGTTGACTTTCCTTATTCAAGTTTCCTTCAAAAAGGCTATATGCCTCATTTTCAATCCAAATCACTCCTAACTCACCCGATAGACTCTAACACTGATATAAAAGCATAAAACATGTAATTACAACTCACCAGATAGACTCTAACACTAGTATAAAAGCATAAAACATGTAATTACAACATAACGGGGTGATAATTCCGGTGACGATGGGCCGGGTCGTCACAATATATATATATATATATATAATATATATATTATTACTCATGCTATAAATTTTCAACAGAATGGTTTGCCTAGCTAAGATTGCTTGCCTAGCTACCACGAGTAGGCGCCATCACGATCCCGACGGTGGGAAATCCGGGTCGTGACACCGCAATAGTATATATTATTATTGGATCGGGTTGCATGCTGCATCATATATATATATATATATATATATATATATATATATATATATATATATATATATATATATATATATATATATATATATATATGTATGTATGTATGTTTATGTATGTATATATGTCACACCTCCCTTTTTTACGTATACCCACTATTTACTAATACATCCCGGGAAGGGATATAATAATAATAACAGGGAAGGAGTTTTTCCATTTAAAGGACATCGGAACGGGATTTATTTATTAGATTTCAGAGTCTCCACTTGGGAAAATAATGGTGTCCCAAGTCACCGATTTAATCCCGAACCGAGGAAATTATTACTCTGTTTAACAGTCCGTGAAACTAGAAATCCGGATAAGGAATTCTGTTAACCCGGGAGAAAGTGTTAGGCACTCCCGGATTCCATGATTCTAGCACGGTCGCTCAACTGCCATATTTATTGTATTTGATTTCCTTATATGCCTTAGTTTCAAATGCTATTGATGTTTCACTTTGGTTAATTTTAGGATTTTACGACGTTGCGAAAATGCATTTCGAATCACACCGCTACCAGTACGCCTGTGACCTTAATGCATTTCAGCTTCGCCGAGATTTTGATTTGAGTCACATAAATATGCACTCGTATTAGGAATGTATATTTATTGTAAATCGTGCCCTAATCTATCTACGTCTTGTTAGTTTTGGGAGAGATCGTGGAATTCGCTAAACGGTGTTTCCAATTTCTAACGTTTTTATAGAAAAAATAGAGGGCCCCGCAACTATGCCTTTGTGATTTAGCGAGGCTCGTCTTCGTTTTTATTAAGGTTTCTCCTAAAGCATACTACATTCTCTATTTTTGTTTTTTCTCTTATCCTAATACATACCATTTTCATATTATATCTATATTGTTATGCATTAACGTCCAGGTCATACTTTGTTATTGGGCATGGACCAAAGACCAATTCAATGATATGTCATGAAATACTGAGCTTCTGCAGCCCAGTACTTATTTCCTTTCTCGTTTTCAGGAATAAATGCCATCTCATTTCGATTGAGGCCCAATTTCGTGTTCAGGCCCAAATCTTGCATATTCAAGGTATGATAGTGGCTAATTAGCAATTTCATAATATACACTAATGATCATACGACAAATGTTATTATTAACTAAGTGGTTTGCAAACTCCAGTTTTCATGTAATCGCTTCTGATTAACTAAAAGTCCTAAGACAAGAATTTACACAAATGCTATTATTCTACTAATTAAATTTGATATCAATTCACTACTAGCATGCTAATTGCGAAATCGTTTTTATCACTTTCATTTAACTGAAGAAAACAGTGTTCTAATTTCAACTTAACATGTTCGAATCAAATTGTAGAATCCTAAAACAAATTAATAGTTAAATCAACTAAGATATTATGTAACACAGTCTGAAGTACGAAACTACGTATACCTTTATAAATTCAGATTCGAAACATGAAACGCCCAAATATGATACTTCATGTATAGCTTATATTTGTTTTCAAATCAGAATGATTTAACTAAACTTATTCCAGTTTTAGTTTTGGACTTAAGTGATTATTCCTTTACCTAGATTATTTACATGTTGTTATCAAATTTAAAGCATATATCTAGTCTACTAATTATTATAACCAGGTCCTAAATGAATTACAAGGATCTAAATACCTTTTAAACTACATAATGAAATATAAATATATGAAAATTCAGATAAACATGATTTTATGTCATTTCTCCAATCAGCAGCTCATTACCACTTCAGGTCATAGTAGTGTACATGGTTCAAAACAGATTGATGAGTCTAGAGTTTGCAGAAGAAGAATAGTCAGCAACCAATAACAAAGATACATCAACAACAATGAAATGATTCAATCACAGCAAACAGCTACCCAAACTGCAGATATGAAACCCAGCAAATCAACTCAAGAAAAATCAGAGAACCCAGCAAAGTCGAGATGAATTAGTGAAGAATCGACCCACAGAAATCCCCAGAATAGCCCTCAAGTTGATCAACTTTCCTAAATGTGTGTAACCCTTAGTTGTATATTTCAGAATTTTCGAACTCTTTTCCTCTTTTTTGATTTCAAAATATGGACCCTTTTTCACGCTTATTAGAGCCTATTTACAGAGTTATTTTGGGGGGAATTTCAAATAAGTTAATTCCATTTCCCTCCTCTTATTCTATGAAATTAATAACAGTATAGTCTATTAAAATTGTATCGAAATGCCTTAGAACCCCTGCTAGAAGGTTTTGGGCAGTTCTATTGGGTTCTATTAGGCAGGTTTTACCCAATTACCCTCACTTGCTAAGATTTATTACACAAATGACTTTTTATTCTACCCAGTCTACCCTTTAATATCTAATTAATTGCAAAAATACCAACCACTAAAGTCATTCTTATCCTTATAGGGCTCTATTTAATCCACAATAATACCATTTACCCTTCCTCTTTTACCCCTTGTATTTAATCATTATTACCCGACCTGCCTTAGGTCTGGAAGAACTAGGGTAACACTTATTTAACAAATACCCACTAATCAGACATGTCTTAAAACTTAACCAGTTTAGACCACACCCCTTTTCATTATTAGCCACCTTTCAGAACATAACCACTTATAAAAAACATGACCATTATTCAGAACATGACCACTATTTAAACATAGCCATTTATTAAAAACATAACCATTATTTAAAACATAGCCACTTAATCAACACCCAGACTTAACTCACAAACGTAGCCACAAGACCTTTATACTCATGACCCAGATAACATAAGCACTCAAAGGTTCAGAATGAACTCACATACAAATCAAGTTACCAATATAGCCAGATTCATGTTGTTTTGCACATATAGCGTTAATCACGAATTAATTTATAATTAATCTGAACTCAGAGGAGAAATTTGATAATGGTTAAATTCTAACTAACTAAAACCCAATCGAGACAGAATATAATGAACAATCACATAAAATTGGCTAACTAGCACATGATTCATGAGTGGTTAACATCAAAACCGTAAGTACACTTAGATAATTTTTAGGCATGTGTAATATTCAGGGCTCGCATGAACAAGTATGAATGAAAAATAGAGATAGATTAATATTTTTAGGCATGCATAAGAAACAGGTTCAGATAAACACAGTAGGCATGTAAAGAAACACTTTTTTTAGAACACATAACAAAGATGGGAATACTTAGCTTTTTTCAGGCTTTTCTTTTTTCCTTTTTCCTTTTTCCTTTTCTTTCTTTTCTTTTCTTCTTTCTTTCTTCTTCGTTCTTTTCATTTTTCTGGATTTTCAGAGCTTTGAAGACGGTTGGTCTTCTAAGTACTGGATCTTTCAAATGGGGCTTTGGGTTCGATTTAAGTGTATACGAGGGGTGGTATGGAGACCTGGGGTAGTGCTTTGGGGGTAGGGTTAGTTTTTGGTACTCGGTGGAGTAGGGTTCCGGCGAGTGTTTTTCTAATATTCGATGATTTTGAGGGTTATTCGAGGGAAACCACCTATATAGGGTGGTAGATCACCTCAAGACGGTTTAAGGGTGTTAATATGGGACAATTGTTCATACTTTGTGAGGTCGCCGGCTAGGGTTCCGGCTACCGAGATTTCAAGAACAAGAGACTACAGGGTTTTTTGGTCGGAGTTTATGGTGGTTTGAAGGTTATTTGGGTGGTGAAAGGTGTTTGGGGTTTGGCCTAAGCCGGAGACGAAGGCTGGTGGTGATTTTTTGGTGGACTCCATGAGAGACGATGGAGAGGATGAAGGTGACCTAGAGGCGGCTAGGGTTTGTATGTGAGATGTATACGTGTATGTAAGGGTCTGAATGAACGGGAGAAGGGTAATAAATATCGGTTATACGCTCTTGATCCTTGGCTGTTGGATTGGATTGAATGAATGGCCAAGATCATTTGGCCTCAAAATGACACCGTCTATTTTAATGAGTTGTCTCACTAGGTCTGTAGGATTATGATACTGGACGGTTGATATTGATTTACCTAAGCTACGTTGTTTCATTTAAATGGTTCGTTGGTCTTGTCCGTTTGATCAATTGTATTGGACGACCAAGATTAATTCTATATGCAACGTCGTTTAATTTATAAGGGAACCGCCTCACTAGGTCCGTTGATCAAATGTATCAACGGCTTGGATTAATACATCTATACGGTGTTGTTTGGTTTTAAGCTCGGGCAGACTGGGTTAGTTTTGTTTGGGCCTGGTCTATATTTGGTATTGGGTTGTATTTGGCCCAAATTTTCATATATATATATATATATATATATATATATATATATATATTGCATTCTTGTATTTTATTGTTTATGACTTGTATTTTTTTAATTTCTGTATTTTCTTTTTATATTTTATATTTTGTATTTTTCTTTTTGTATTTATTTTCTACTGCTATATTTCCTTTATTTTCTATTTTTTGGATTTTTTCCTTAATTTTTAGGTAATTTTTGCATTTTAACTTGATTTTCTAAATATTAACGTTTTTTATGATATTTTCCCAATTATTTTCTTTTGTAATTTTATTTTAATTTTATTTTCAAACAAAAACACCGGTATTTCAACTAAATCACACAATTACAAACAAAAGTCATTTTTGTTATTATATATATATATATATATATATATATATATATATATATATATATGTTGGAATTTAATTGCTTAGGGCAAAAATCACGTGCTCACATATATAAGCTCGGTAACACGAAGAGTTTCAGTGCAAAGATAAGTGAGCAGTAATGAGATACTTTTGCCCACTTACATATTCCGTATGGAGCATTTTGAAAAACTTTTGACCACACCCTGCTTCAGAGGTTGCCTACATATCCTGGGCTAAACAGGAATCAGGTCAGTGTAATTCGGGAAGGTCTGGTAGTCTGAAACTCCAGGGTATTGCTGTTGATGATATTGTTGCTGTTATTGCTGACCGACTCCTTATTACACCGGGATAAAAATAAAATAAAGAAGCTATTCTAAGCTATGGTCTATGAATTACAAGAAAATCCTATCTATGTCTTGTCTTCTTGTATTGTCGTGCTCTTCCATATTGCATGTTGCTCTTTATTTACATCTTCCATTTTTTGTGAATTTTTGCTCATGTAACGACCCGGCCCGTCGTTACGGGAATTTATCACCCCGTTACCTTGCATTTACATATATTATGCTTTTAAAATCAGTATTAGAAAATATCGGGTGAGTTAGGAGTGATTTGGATTGAAAATGAAACAAATAGCATGTTTGAAGAAAGCTTGAATATGAGAAGTCAACCAAGAGTTGACTATTGAGTTAGAGTGCTCGGAACCGGATTCGGATGATTCGACTAGTTCCGGGGGATCATTTATGACTTAGGAGAGCAATCGGAATTGAATTCGGAGTTCCGATGTAGTTTTAGGCTTGAATTGGCGAAGGTTGATTTTTGGCAAAAACTGGATGGTAGGTGATATTTTGATCCGGGGGTCGGAATGGAATTCCGACTATTTCAGTAGCTTTGTTATGTGATTTTGTATATGTCTGCAAATTTTTAGGTCATTCGGACGTCGTTTGATTGGGTTTTGGATTGAATGTTAGTTTTGAAAGTTTTGAAGAAACTTAGGCTTGAATTCAGGCGGAAATGGTGATTTTGATGTTTAGGATGGTGTTTTTGTGATTGGAACAAGTCCGTATCATGTTTTGGAGTATGTTGGGGGTTTTCGTTGGGGTCCCGGGGGTCTCGAGATGATTCCGGGGGTCCAAACGGACCATTCTTGGCCAAAGAAGAGAGCTGGTTTGCTGTCATAAGTGCAACAGGACTTTACTCTCTGCGATCGCACTAGTGAGCATGCGATCGCGTAGAGTAATAGTGAAGGGGGAGAATTTTACCCTTCGCGATCGCAGAGATAGGGACGTGATCGCATAAGGTCAAGAGCAGAAGCAACGCGATCGCAGGGGCACGGACGCGATCGCGTAGAGTTAACTGGGTGGCCATCGCGATCGCATGAGCATCTACGCGATCGCGTAGAAGAGAAATGGGGTCCAGGGAAAAATGTGCTACGCGATCGCAGGAAGAGGGACGCGATCGCGTGAAGCCGGATGTTTGTACATCGCGATCGCGTGAGGAGAGTTGGAGGCCTGAGAAAAATTACTCTATGCGATTCGCAATAGGGGGCCTGCGATCGCATAGAACAAAATGTTCTGGCAGTGAATTAAATCACAGAAGAGAGGGGTTACGGGTTTACACCCCCAAAACTCAATTTTGAGCCCTAGAGAGAAGAAAACTCGAGGAAATCAACTGAGGAATCATCGGGTATTCGTCGAAGGTACGATTCTTGACTCAAAAACATCATTTTATGCTAGTATTAACATCAATCTTCATGAAATTGGGTAGAAATCTAGAAGAAATGTGGCCTAAGTATTGAAAACGGGATTTTTGGATTTGGAAGGCCATTTGAATTCCGATTTCGATAAATTTTATATGCACAGACTCGTGGCGAGATGAGGGTCGCGTTGGTACTAATTTCGAAATTTTCCAAGCAGTGGGCCCGGGGTCGGGTTTTACCAACTTAGTGTATTTATGCGAATTTCATGTAAAATTGAAATGGGTTATGATTCTTTGACCCGTATTTGATATAATTATTGTGGTTTGAATAGATTCTACGCACGAGGGAGCTAAATTCAAAGGAAAAGGCATCGCGGACGAGTCTACGGCTGGCTAGAGGTGAGTAGTTTGTGTATATGGTAGCCTGAGGGTTCGAAACCCCGGCTTAGCACATTCTGATGCTAGTAGGGCGTGGCTCGCACACCGTGGCAGGTGCGGGATTGATTGTGACTGGGAATTGAGACTTGGTCCATCCCGAAAATGAATAATATATTATTAGTGTTGGAAATACACTGTATTTGATATATTTGTGGGCTGTAAGCCTTGTTTGGGGCCTTGTGCCGACCCTGTAGCGTCCTTAGAGGACAATATTTATGTGATAGCTATAATTGCTTAAATCACTGATCTTAGTCCTGGAAATTGAAATCACCTTTTTGAAATGCTAAGTCACCGGCTTTTGCAAATTTATTAAAGTTTAAGTATTTTTCATAAATTATGAATTGAAAACTGGAATTAAGAAAAATGAACTATTTTGTGACTTAATTGCTTATTGTGGACTGAGCATGGGATCGGGCTGCACGCCGCAGTGGTTGATATGAGGATCGGGCTGCACGCCGCAGCAGTATTGCACTGGGGCTATAGGAGTCCCTCCGAAGTCTGTACACACCCCCAGTGAGTGCCGTCGACGTTAAATTGGATCGGGCTACACGCCGTAGCGGTTATGTGCATTGCATTGCATCTTTATTTGTTGAATCACTATGTGGTAGCTGTATTGTATTGTTGCTGCTAGTTCGTAGGAGATTCGGACTGTAGTGTATCTTCATATTGTGGTATTTTGTGGATTTCTTACTGTCAGCTACTTATATATATTTGTTACTCACTGAGTACTTAGTACTCACCCCTACTCCCTGCACCTTTTGTGTGCAGACTCGGGTACTCAGGAGCAGTAGACAGGCAATTCCAGCGGTTCCAGTGTCATATCGGGTTGCTGAGGTAGCTGTCGACGTTCGCAGAACCTAGCCTCTCTTCCTCTTTCCAGTTGTAATTTTATATTCAGACTTAAGTATTTCCATACAGTATTTTCTATTCTGTTGGGTTTTGTTAGAGGCTCTAGACTTGTGACTCCGGATCTTTGGGAGTGTCAGTTGCTTTAGCACTTCTCAGCACCTTGTTCATTTTTATTACTCATATATTCTTCTTGGGTTGTCCATTTGGGACTGGTATTAGATGAAATCAGTAATTGTTGGTCTGGCTGGCCTAGCTTGATTGTTGGGCGCCATCAAGGTTTACTAGGACTCGCGAGTCATGAGCCGGTTTAGTAGGCTTTCGCGGATCGCTACGTAGACGTCCGTATCTATCCTCGGAGGGCTACGAAACTTTAGGAAAAACCTCATTTTCTTGGATTCATATCGTGCGATTTGTGTTGTCATGAAATTAAATTTTTCCATATTCTATTCTCTCGCGGATGGCGAGAACACGTGCTAGCGGACGTGGCGGACGACCACCATTGGCACCCGAGAGGTCGTGGTCGTGGTAGAGGTAGGGCGGCGACACCGGCACTCGCCGACCCACCGGCCGACCGGACTCGGGGTCGGATTCTTGCGCCGGTGGCCCGGACTCGGGACCGGATTCCGGCGGCGGACACTCCGGCAACTCGGGTTCGAGGCACCGGCGGTGCCCGTTGTGATACCGGGTCTTCGGGAGACCTTGGCTCGGATCTTATCGGTGTGCACGGGCTTGGCACAAGTAGTTGCGGCTACTGCTGCGGTATCTTCTTCACGAGCGGGGGGAGGAAATCGGACCCCGTGGCTCGCACACCCGAGCCGGTTCGGCCAGTTGCGCCCGTTCACCGGCTCCTGCTTATATGGTTCCGGCTATGCCCGACGATGAGCAACGTCGTTTGGAGAGATTTGAGAGGCTACGGCCTCCGACATTCGATGGTGCCGAGGGCGAGGACGCCCGTGGTTTTCTTGACGGATGTCGGCGCATGCTTCGCAACGCGGGTATTCTAGAGTCCAGCGGTGTTTCATTCACCACTTTTCAGTTCACAGGTGCAGCATTTCTGTGGTGGGAGGATTTCGAGAGGCGTAAGCTCGCTGGGGCAGTGCCCCTCACTTGGCAGCAGGTTCTCCATGGTATTTTTGGAGAAGTACGTGCCTCGGTCTCGGAGAGAGGAGCTGCGACGTCAGTTCGAGTGGTTGAAGCAGGGAGAGATGACGGTTAATTAGTACGAGATGAGATTCACACAGTTGGCCCGTCATGCCATGTGGATGGTTCCTACAGACAGAGAGAGGATTCGGAGATTTATCGACGGCCTAATTTATCCCATCCGCATATTGATGACCAGGGAGAGAGTTTCGACAGTTACCTTTGAGGAGGTGGTTGATGCTACACGTCATATTGAGACAGATCACCGCAGAGAGCGGGAGGAGAGAGAGGCTAGGAGGCCTCGTGGTACTGGAAGCTACAGTGGTGCTCCGTCTAGGGGCCAATCTCAGTATAGCAGGGGTTGTTCTTTCGGGTCTCATCAGTCTGGACGTGCAGAGTCCAGTGGGGTTTCATCAGATCGTGGTCGTTAGGGCCATCAGGGTTATCAGGGTCAGCAGAGCCGTCAGCAGAGTCAACCTGCACTGAGTGCTCTTCCAGCTCAGAGCTCTGCCCCTGTTTCCTCAGCACAGGATTCATCGGTAGCGAGGGGTCCTCAGCAGCCCCTTCTTCCATCTTCGGGTCGTTGTTTTGAGTGCGGTGATTTGGGCCATATCAGGAGAGAGTGTCCTCAGGTGGCTTCGTAAGCGGTCTCAGCAGAGGGATCAGCCCTCGTCTTCTACTCCTGTTTCTTCAGCGCCAGCACAGTCGGCTAGGACTGGTGGCCAGGTATCCAGAGGTCGCCCTAGGGGTGAGGATCGTACTGGTGGAGGCCAGGCTCATTTCTATGCTCTTCCGGATAGGAAGGATGCTAGTGCTTCAGATGCGGTTATTTCAGGTATTATCTCAGTCTGCCACAGGGATGCTTCTGTCTTATTTGATCCCGGATCCACCTATTCTTATGTCTCTACTTATTTTGCACATCATTTGGGTATGACCCGTGGTATTCTTGCTTTGCCCGTGCATGTGTCTACCCCAGTGGGGGATACTATTGTTGTGGATCAGGTATATCGATCCTGTATTATTACTATTGGGGGTCTGGAGACCTGAGTTGATTTATTACTACTGGGCATGGTAGATTTCGATGTAATTCTAGGCATGGATTGGCTATCTCCTTACCATGCGATTCTGGACTGTCATGCCAAGACAGTCACACTAGTTATTCCAGGTAATCCGAGGATCGAGTGGCGTGGCTTGACTGATTATGTGTCCGACAGGGTGATTTCTTATATAAAGGCCCAACGAATGATTGGCAAGGGTTGTTTATCTTATTTGGCCTTCATTAGAAATGTTGAGGCTGAGACACCCAGTCTTGATTCGGTCCCCATTATGAGGGAGTTTCCGGATGTATTTCCAGCAGACCTGCCGGGCATGCCGCCTGACAGAGATATTGACTTTGGTATTGACTTGGTGTCGGGCACTCAGCCCATTTCTATTCCTCCCTATCACATAGCACCAGCAGAGTTAAAAGAATTGAAAGAACAGCTTCAGGAACCCTTAGATAATGGTTTCATTCGTCCGAGTGTGTCACCTTGGGGTGCACCGGTGTTGTTCGTAAAGAAGAAAGATGGCACAATGAGAATGTGCCTTGATTACAGGCAGCTGAACAAGGTAACAGTGAAGAATAAGTACTCATTGCCTCGTATTGAGGACCTATTTGATCAGCTCCAAGGAGCTAGTGTATTTTCTAAGATTGATCTTCGATCGGGCTATCATCAGTTGAAGATCAGGGACTCGGATATTATGAAGACAGCGTTCAGGACGCGATATGGGCACTACGAGTTCCTGGTGATGTCTTTCGGGCCGACTAATGCCCCAGCTGCATTCATGCACTTGATGAATAGTGTATTTCGGCCGTACCTTGATTCTTTTGTGATTGTGTTTATTGATGATATTCTGGTGTATTCACGCATCCAGGAGGAGCATGCACATCATTTGAGGGTGGTATTGCAGAGGTTGAGAGAAGAGAAGCTCTATGCGAAATTCACTAAGTGTGAGTTCTGGCTTGATACTGTCGGTTTTCTGGGACATATAGTGTCCAGTGAAGGTATTCGGGTTGATCCACAGAAGGTCGAGGCAGTGCAGAATTGGCCCAGACCTTCCTCAGCTACAGAGATTCGGAGTTTTCTCGGCTTAGAAGGCTATTATCGCCGGTTTGTTCAGGGTTTCTCATTTATTGCTTCACCGTTGACTAAGTTGACACAGAAGAATGCTCCATTTGTGTGGTTTGATGAATGTGAGGACAGCTTCTAGAAGCTCAAGGAGGCTTTGACCACAGCTCCAGTACTTGTGTTCCCATCAGCCTCAGGGTCATATACGGTGTATTGTGATGCTTCTAGAGTTGGACTCGGTTGTGTGTTGATGCAGGAGGGTAGAGTTATTGCATATGCTTCTCGTCGGCTAAAGCCCCACGAGAAGAACTACCCTGTTCATGATTTGGAGTTAGCTGCTATTGTTCATGCCTTGAAGATTTGGAGGCATTACCTGTATGGTGTATCTTGTGATGTATATACAGACCACCGCAGCCTTCAGCATTTGTTTAAGCAGAAAGATCTAAATTTGAGGCAGCGGAGATGGCTTGAGTTGCTTAAAGACTATGATATTACTATCTTGTATCATCCCGGGAAAGCTAATGTAGTGGCGGATGCTTTGAGCCGGAAGGCTATTAGTATGGGCAGTTTGGCGTATATTCCAGTTGGGGAGAGACCCCTAGCAGTTGATGTTCAGGCGTTAGCTAATCAGATGGTAAGGCTGGATATTTCTGAGCCCAGTCGGGTGATGGCTTGTGTAGTAGCTCGTTCTTCTTTATATGATCGTATTCGAGAACGCCAGTATGATGATCCACACTTACTTGTCCTTAAAGATAGAGTTCAGCATGATGATGCCAGGGATGTCACTATTGATAGTGATGGTGTATTGCGGATGCAGGGCCGAATATGCGTGCCCAATGTTGACGGCCTTCGTGAATTGATATTGGAGGAGGCCCACAGCTCGCGGTATTCTATTCATCCAGGAGCCGCGAAGATGTATCAGGATTTGAAGCAGTATTACTGGTGGAGAAAGATGAAGAAAGATATTGTGAGCCATGTGGCTCGGTGTCTAAACTGTCAGCAGGTCAAGTATGAGCATCGGAGACCTGGTGGTGTATTCCGACGTATTGATATTCCGGAGTGGAAGTGGGAAAGAATAACTATGGACTTTGTTAGTGGACTCCCTCGGACGGCGAGGAAGTTTGATTCAGTTTGGGTGGTGGTGGATAGGTTGACCAAGTCAGCTCACTTCATCCCAGTGTGTACTACTTATTCCTCAGAGCGGTTGGCAGAGATATTCATCCGTGAGATAGTGAGATTGCATGGAGTTCCTATTTCTATTATATCAGACAGAGGTACCCAGTTCACTTCTCAGTTCTGGAGGACATTTCAGCGAGAGTTGGGTTCACAGGTAGAGCTGAGCACATCATTTCATCCACAGACGGATGGACAGTCTGAGCGTACTATTCAGATATTAGAGGACATGTTGCGTGCTTGTGTCATTGATTTTGGTGGTTCATGGGCTGATTATTTGCCTCTTGCAGAGTTTGCTTATAATAATAGCTATCAGTCCATCATTCAGATGGCACCGTATGAAGCTTTATGTGGGAGACGGTGTATGTCTCCAGTCGGTTGGTTCGAGCCCGCAAGGTTAGGTTGTTGGGGACAAAGTTAGTCCAAGATGCCTTAGACAAGGTAAAGGTGATTCAGGAGAGACTTCGCACAGCTCAGTTGCGTCAGAAGAGTTATGCAGACCGGAAGGTCCGAGATGTGTCTTATTCAGTAGGTGAGAAGGTGTTGCTGAAGGTTTCGCCTATGAAGGGTGTTATGAGGTTTGGAAAGAAAGGGAAGTTGAGCCCAAGGTTTATTGGACCTTTTGAGGTGCTTAGGAAAGTTGGGGAGGTGGCTTATATGCTTGCTTTGCCACCCGGTTTGTCGGGAGTTCACCCGGTGTTCCATGTATCTATGCTCCGGAAGTATGTCGGAGACCCGTCTCATGTGTTGGACTTCAGCACGATACAGGATGTGGATTTGACTTATGATGTGGAACTAGTAGCCATTTTGGGTCGACAGGTTCGTAAGCTGAGATCTAAGGACATAGCTTCAGTGAAAGTGCAGTGGAGAGGTCGTCCCGTGGAGGAAGCAACTTGGGAGACCGAGCAGGAAATGCAGAGCAGATATCCACACTTGTTTGATGCTCCAGGTATGTTTCTTAAACCGCTCGCGGACGAGCGTTTGTTTAAGTTGGGGAGAATGTAACGATCCGGCCCGTCGTTACGGGAATTTACCACCCCGTTACCTTGCATTTACATATATTATGCTTTTAAAATCAGTATTAGAAAATATCGGATGAGTTAGGAGTGATTTGGATTGAAAATGAAACAAATAGCATGTTTGAAGAAAGCTTGAATATGAGAAGTCAACCAAGAGTTGACTATTGAGTTAGAGTGCTCGGAACCGAATTTTGATGATTCGACTAGTTCCGGGGGATCATTTATGACTTAGGAGAGCAATCGTAATTGAATTTGGAGGTCCGATGTAGTTTTAGGCTTGAATTGGCGAAGGTTGATTTTTGGCGAAAACTGGATGGTAGGTGATATTTTGATCCGGGGGTCGCAATGGAATTCCGACTATTTCTGTAGCTTCGTTATGTGATTTTGGATATGTCTGCAAATTTTTAGGTCATTCGGACGTCGTTTGATTGGGTTTTGGATTGAATGTTAGTTTTGAAAGTTTTGAAGAAACTTAGGCTTGAATTCAGGCGGAAATGGTGATTTCGATGTTTAGGATGGTGTTTTTGTGATTGGAACAAGTCTGTATCATGTTTTGGAGTATGTTGGTGGTTTTTGTTGGGGTCCCGGAGGTCTCGGGATGAAACCGGGGGTCCAAACGGACCATTCTTGGCCAAAGAAGAGAGCTGGTTTGTTGTCATAAGTGCAGCAGAAATTTACTCTCTGCGATCGCACTAGTGAGCATGCGATCGCGTAGAGTAATGGTGAAGGGGGAGAATTTTACCCTTCGCGATCGCAGAGATAGGGACGCGATCGCATAAGGTCAAGAGCAGAAGCAACGCGATCGCAGGGGCACGGACGCGATCGCGTAGAGTTAACCGGGTGGCCATCGCGATCGCATGAGCATCTACGCGATCGCGTAGAAGAGAAATGGGGTCCAGGGAAAAATGTGCTACACGATCGCAGGAAGAGGGACGCGATCGCATGAAGCCGGATGTTTGAACATCGTGATCGCGTGAGGCCGAATTTTTGAACATCGCGATCGCGTGAGGCAAGTCGCGATCGCGTAGAACACAATGTTCTGGCAGTGAATTTATATCAGAGAACAGAGGGGTTACGGATTTACACCCCCAAAACTCAATTTTGAGCCCTAGAAAGAAGAAAACTCGAGGAAATCACTGAGGAATCATCGGGTATTCGTCGGAGGTAAGATTCTTGACTCAAAAACATCATTTTATGGTAGTATTAACATCAATCTTCATGAAATTGGGTAGAAATCTTGAAGAAATGTGGCTTAAGTATTGAAAACGGGATTTTTGGATTTGGAAGGCCATTTGAACTCCGATTTCGATAAATTTTATATGCACGGACTTGTGGCGAGATGAGGGTCGCGTTGGTACTAATTTCGAAATTTTCCGAGCAGTGGGCCCGGGGTCGGATTTTACCAACTTGGTGTATTTATGCGAATTTCATGTAAAATTAAAATGGGTTATGATTCTTTGACCCGTATTTGATATAATTATTGTGGTTTGAATAGATTCTATGCACGAGGGAGCTAAATTCAAAGGAATAGGCATCGCGGACGAGTCTATGGCCGGCTAGAGGTGAGTAGTTTGTGTATATGGTAGCCTGAGGGTTCGAAACCCCAGCTTACCACATTGTGATGCTAGTAGGGCGTGGCTCGCACACCGTGGCAGGTGCGGGATTGATTGTGACTGGGGATTGAGACTTGGTCCATCCCGGATGTAAATAATATGCTATTAGTGTTGGAAAAACATTGTATTTGATATATTTGTGGGCTGTAAGCCTTGTTTGGGGCCTTGTGCCGATCTGTAGCGTCCTTAGAGGACAATATTTATGTGATAGCTATAATTGCTTAAATCACTGATCTCAGTACTGGAAATTGAAATCACCTTTTTGAAATGCTAAGTCACCGGCTTTTGCAAATTTAATAAAGTTTAAGTATTTTTCATAAATTATGAATTGAAAACTGGAATTAAGAAAAATGAACTGTTTTGTGACTTAATTGCTTATTGTGGACTTGAGCATGGGATCGGGCTGCACGCCGCAGTGGTTGATATGAGGATCGGGCTGCACGCCGCAGCAGTATTGCGCTTGGGCTGTAGGAGCCCCTCCGGAGTCTGTACACACCCCCAGTGAGTGCCGTCGACGTTAAATTGGATCGGGCTACACGTCGTAGCGGTTATGTGCATTGCATCTTTATTTGTTGAATCACTGTGTGGTAGCTGTATTGTATTATTGCTGCTAGTTCGTAGGAGATTCGGACTGTAGTGTAGCTTCATATTGTGGTATGTTGTGGATTTCCTATTTTCAGCTGCTTTTATATATTTATTACTCATTGAGTACTTAGTACTCACCCCTACTCCCTGCACCTTTTGTGTACGGACTCAGGTAATCAGGAGCAGTAGACAGGCATTTCCAGCGGTTTCAGAGTCATACCGAGTTACTAAGGTAGCTGCCGACGTTCGCAGAACCTAGCTACTCCTCCTCTTTCCAGTTTTTATTTTGTATTCAGACTTGAGTATTTCTATACAGTACTCTCTATTCCTGTTGGGTTTTGTTAGAGGCTCTAGACTTGTGACTCCAGATCTTTGGGAGTGTCTGTATTTCGTTCATTATTATTATTATTGGAGTTCTTAAACTCATATATTCTTCTTGGGTTGTCCATTTGGGACTGGTATTAGATGAAATTAGTAATTGTTGGTCTGGCTGGCCTAGCTTGATTGTTGGGCGCCATCACGACCACATTTTGGGTCGTGACAGCTCATGACTTGCTTCCAACATACTGCTTTCCTCTTTTTGTATGACTTCGAAATGTGCTTCTTGCCTTCCAGGTCGATACCTGCTTATTGCAAAATCAAAGAAAATTTTTTCCTCTGCCCCATTATGGGGTTTTTAATTTTTTATGGTGTTACTTTGTTAGAAAAAACTTTTAAAAATGCAGAAAGTATTCCCTTGTTATACAGGTGGGCGGCTGAACAAAAATTAAAATGCTGAAAAGTATTCCCTAGTTATACAGGTGGGCGCCTGAACTAAAATTAAAATGCTGAAAAGTATTTCCTCGTTATACAGGTGGGCGCCTGAACTGAAATTGAAAATGCTGAAAAGTATTCACTCGTTATACAGGTGGGCGCCTGATGCAGAAAAGTATTCCCTCGTTATCTAGGTGGGCGCCTAATGCAGAAATGAAAAATGCAGAAAAGTATTCCCTCGTTATCCAAGTGGGTGCTTGATGCAGAAATGAAAATGCATAAAAATATTCCCTCGTTATCTAGGTGGACGCCTGATGCAGAAATGAAAAATGCAGAAAATATTCCCTCATTATCCAGGTGGGCGCTTGATGCAGAAAAATATTCCCTCATTATCCAGGTGGGCGCCTGATGTAGAAATGAAAAATGCAAAAAATATTTCCTCATTATCCAGGTGGGCGCCTGATGCAGAAATGAAAATGCAGAAAAATATTCCCTCGTTATCCAGGTGGGCGCCTGATACACTAATGAAAATGTAGAAAAATATTCCCTTGTTATACAGGTGGGCGCCTGATGCAGAAATTAAAATGCATAAAAATATTCCCTCGTTATCCAGGTGGGCGCTCGATGCAGAAATGAAAATGCAGAAAAGTATTCCCTTGTTATACACGTGGGCATCTGATATAGAAATTAAAATGCAGAAAATATTCCCTCGTTATCCAGTTGGGGGTCTAATGCAGAAATGAAAATGCAGAAAAATATTCCCTCGTTATCTAGGTGGGCGCCTGATGTAGAAATGAAAATGCTGAAAAGTATTCCCTCGTTATACAGGTGGGCGCGTGATGCAAAAATGAAAAATGCAGAAAAATTTCCCTCAGTTTGATAACTGGGGTGTAAATTTTGTAAAAGATAATACTTCCCTTGCTGTTCGGGTAGGTTCCTGATTACTGAGTCCTCCGTTGTGGATTCTCTCCTTTATTGCTATTTCTTTTTTATATTTTCTCCCACATTGGTCACATTCACTTTAAAGTGATTAGTGAGAATTTGAATCTATTGTCCCTGTCTAAATCAGTGAACAATTTATTAGTTATGAAATGATGGTTAGCAACTGGCATTCTTGCGGGCCTTGCTTCCATCTTCTGCATCATCTTGCTTCATTCTACTTTGCAATTCATTCCTGATTGTCTTCTCAATTTTTCTCTTATAATCCCCTTTGCTTTTCTCTTTTTGTTTTTTTATTTCCTTTGGCTCTGTATGATCGCTATGTGTTTTATTTACTATTTTCTTTTGAAGGACCCAGTGTTATTACGCCATCTAACAAGAAGCTGGTAGCTAGCTTTTAACTGGCAACTAGTTTTGAACAATTGGAATGAAATGCAATGACCTGAATTTCAAAGGTGAGGGTATTTTGAAGTAAAGACAGAACTTATCTAGTTATGAAGGCTGATTCTTTTGACCATGCCATGTATTTGAATATTCGACCCGGTCTGTCCAATCGAATCGTTGTTGTCTTAATTTAATCTTTCCTTCAACCCAAACCTTTCTTATTTTGATGTTTCCCTTTCATCAGAACATTCCTCACTTTCGCTTTATGGTTCTTGTGAAGGTTTTCACCAATATGGCTCTCTCATTTATTTTTCTCTCATCTTATATTCACCTTATGGTGCTGGTTAGGGTTTTCACCAATAAGACTCCCTCATTTATTTTTCTCTCATCTCATATTCGCCTTATGGTGCCCTTTAGGGTTTTCACCAATAAGACTCTCTCATTTATTTTTCTCTCATATCATATTCGCCTTATGGTGCCCGTTAGGGTTTTCACCAATAAGACTCTCTCATTTTATTTTTTCTTTATTTTCTGTTTTCAAACTTCCGGGAATTGTCCATGACATGTTTCTATTGTATCGTCATTTTTTTGAAATCAATCAGAAGGTCTTTCTTTGGACCGTAATGTGGCTTTTGGATGGGTTTAGAAAGAAAGGTATAAAGGCTTAAAATTTAAACGAGGGTTCAAAATAATTACAACTCTCTGAATCATAATACATAACTTCTGCCCCAGTTTCAATATTTGGGGAATCTTGGATTCTATTTCTATCGTGACCGAACCTCATTGAGGCTGCCTACGTACCCTTTTGGGATCAAGTCAGACGTAGTTCAAACCATAAGATATCTTCCTCATTTGAGTTTTTCCCGATTTTTCTTTTTTTTTCTTTTTTTCATCATTTTTTTTATTTTTTTCTTCATTTTCATTTTTCTTCATTTTCTTTTTCTTCTCTTTTCATTTCATTGTTCATAGTTGATTCCGAGAGAGGGGTATGAAAGAATAATGCAATAAGGCTCAAAAAGGGATAGCAATGGGTAAAGTGTTTGGATAGAGAAATAAAATGCCTTCATCATTTCAATTTCAAAATTATGACAAATACAATTGTACATATAAAAAGGAATCATACATAATATCTCTTGACTGCATCAGAGTTGATAGCAGTCTCTACACATTTTCCTTCCACATCTGTTAGATATAAAGCTCCATTGAAAAAATACCCGGGATACCATGCATGGCCCTTGCAAATTCTGTGCAAACTTTCCTTTTGTTTCGGCCTAGTGTGGTAAAATATGTCTTAGCACCAACTGTCCACCTTCGAATTTCCGTGGACGTACTTTTTTGTTGTATGCTCTGGCCATCCTCCATTGATACAACTGTCGGTGACAGACTGCTTCTAACCTTTTTTCGTCGATCAGGCTCAATTGCTCTAGCCGAGCTTTTACCCATTCATCATCGTCAATTTCAGCCTCAGCTATGATCCGGAGGGAAGGTATTTCAATTTCTACAGGTATGACTGCCACCGTTCCGCACACCAATGAGTAAGGGGTTGTGCCAATTGAAGTACGTACAGTTGTACGATAACTCATGAGAGAAAATGGTAATTTTTCATGCCACTGTCTTGACTCTTCCACCATCTTCCTGAGAAACTTCTTAATATTCTTATTTGCAGCCTCAACTGCTCCATTTGCTTTAAGCCGATAACGTGTAGAGTTATAGTGCATGATTTTGAACTTTTGACATGCCTCTGCCATGAGGTGACTGTTAAGATTTGCTTCATTATCTGTGATAATCATCTTAGGAATTCCAAAGCGATAAATGATATTTGTATGTACGAAATCCACTACCGCCTTCTTTGTTATTGCTTTAAATGTCTTCGCCTCCGCCCATTTAGTGAAATAATCAATTGCTACCAAGATAAACCTGTGCCCATTAGATGTTGCGAGCTGTATTGGGCTGATGACATCCATGCCCCAGGCGACGAATGTCCACGGCGCTGACATTGTATGCAACTCATAGGGTAGGGAGTGAATCAAATCTCCGTGTATCTGGCATTAGTGGCATTTCTGGACATGTCTAATGCAATCACGCTCCATGGTGAGCCACTAGTATCCTGCTCTTAGTATTTTCTTGGCCAAAACATATCCACTCATATGAGGTCCGCAAGCTCCTGCATGTATTTCAGCCATGATTGTAGAGGCCTGTTGTGCATCTATACATCTCAGTAGACCTAAATCTTGAGTTCTCTTGTATATAACTCCTCCGCTGAAGAAAACTCCATTCGCTAGTCGCCTTATAGCCCTTTTTTGATCTCCCGTGGCTTGTGCTGGGTACATTCCTGTCCTCAAATATTCTTTAATATCATGGTACCATGGCTTACCATCAATTTCTTCTTCTACGGCGAAACAATAAGCATTTTGATCACGAACTTGTATCTGTAGTGGATCTATATAGGCTTTGTCCAGATGGTGCAACATGGATGATAATATGGCTAGAGCATCTGCTACTTCGTTGTGCATTCTTGGGATATGCTTGAACTCTATGGATTGAAACCTCTAAGATAGTTCATGTAGGCACTGTCGATAGGGTATAAGTTTCAAGAGATCCAAGGGAACCATGACCAAAATCTCTTGAACACCCATGTCTATTGCCATTCTCAATCCCAATATACATGCTTCACACTCGGCCATATTATTAGTACAGAAAAATCGGAGCTGAGCGGTAACAGGATAATGCTGACCCATTTCTGAAATGAGCACTGCTCCGATTCTGAACCTTTTGCTGTTGACGGCCGCATCAAAATACATTCTCCAGCATGTTTTGTTGTCTTGTTCCAATTCTTCAATATTCATTGTCTCCTCATCAGGAAAATATGTCTTTACTGGTTCATATTCATCATCGACCAAATTTTCTGCCAAATGGTCAGCGACTGCTTGTGCCTTCATTACAGTGCAGGTTACATAAACAATATCAAACTCCATAAGTAGGCTTTGCCATTTAGCGAGCCTTCCTGTGGGTATAGGCTTCTGGATGATATACTTCAACGGGTCCAACCAAGATATCAGATAAGTGGTATAAGCCGACAAGTAATATTTTAACTTCTGTGCAACCCATGTTAAAGCACAACATGTTCTTTCCAGCTGAGTGTATTTTACCTCATAAGAAGTAAATTTCTTACTAAGATAATATATCGCTTGCTCTTTTTCCCTGTTTCGTCGTGCTACATCAGTACACAGCCAAAAGATTTATCCAATATAGTCAGATAAAGGATCAAGGGCCTTCCAGGTTCTGGAGGAACCAACACAGGAGGATTGGCCAGATATTCCTTAATTTTGTCAAATGCCTCTTGGCATTCCGCATTCCAATTCACCGCAGCATCTTTCTTCAATAATTTGAAAATGGGCTCATAGGTTGATGTTAACTGAGCAATAAATCTGCTTATATAATTTAACCTGCCCAACAAACTCATCACCTCTTTCTTGTTCTTTGGCGGAGGCAGGTTCTGGATTACTTTTATCTTTGATGGGTCTAATTCAATACCATGCCGGCTTACTATGAATCCCAATAACTTTCCTGATGGCACTCCAAAAGCATATTTTGCTGAATTGAGCTTGAGATTATATCTTCGGAACCTCTGAAAAAACTTTCTTAGATCTTTGACATGATCACATTGCTTTTTGGACTTGATAATAACATCATCCACATATACTTCAATCTCTCGATGTATCATGTCATGAAACATAGTGGTCATTACCCTCATATATGTAGCTCCGACATTCTTCAACCCATACGGCTTCACTCTGTAGCAATATGTCCCTCAAGGTGTGATAAAGGCTATCTTTTCTGCATCTTCTTCGTCCATCTGGATCTGATGATAACCCGCATAACCATCCACAAAAGAACCAATTTCATGTTTTGCACAATTGTCGATCAATATATGGATATTTGGCAATGGAAAATCATCCTTCGGACTGGCTTTATTGAGGTCTCGATAATCGACACACACCCTAGTTTTTCCGTCTTTCTTTGGAATAGGCACAACATTGGCTAACCAGATGGGATATTTGGTGACCCGTATAACCTTTGCCTCAAATTTCTTAATGACCTCTTCTTTTATTTTCACACTGATATCCGTTTTAAACTTTCTTAACTTTTGCTTAACCGGCCGACATTCTGGATAAGTCGGCAACGTATGTACCACTAAGTCAGTACTGAGCCCGGGCATGTCATCATAAGACCAGGCGAATATGTCTTTGTACTCATGTAACAACTGGATCAAATCTTCTCTGAGCGAAGTCTCTAAGTGTACACTAATCTTTGTTTCTCAAACATTCTCCTCACTTCCCAAATTAATAGACTCCATCTCATTTTAGTTCGGTTTGGGTTTTTCTTCAAAATGACTCAAATCATTACTAATTTCCTCCAATACTTCCTCATCCTCATATTCCACTTCATATTCGTTTTCAATTTCCTGTATAACTATCCGATTATCAAGACTGGACCGGGAATTCTTCATGCATGACATATCATTGGAATCAGCAAATATTGAACTTTACAAAAGAAGAAGAAAAATAAAATAAGGCAAAAATGGAGGAAGAAAGAAATTGCATTTCATTGAATTTGAAAGGTAACAAGATTTGGATATATTTCACTTGACGGGATATAGGATTACAATTTTAAAACAAGACAGTTTTGGGAATGAAATATTAAAAGCTAACTACCACAACTCCCTCCTGACTGGAAGAGGAGTAGCTTCCTAGTTATTTAGCATAGTGTGGGGTCCAACAAATTGAACGTCCATTTTTCTTGTTCCTTCAGCTGTCTCTATCACATTCACGTCTTCAAATAACTTTTCGAATCATGCTAAAATCTCTTCATCCAGTTTTATCTCTGCATGGTTCGGCATGACAGTTGCAAGACGTCTCTGTGTACCAGACTTGACAAAGGAGTTGGACAATGTTGGGATAGGTTTGGGGAGGGTCCACCCTTTCTTTTTCAATTTCTTAGCTCTCTGTATATCAGCTATGGTTGGCTTGAAACCCAAGCCGAAGGTATCAGTTCTACCTGGAAGATGAATTGGTTGCGTTATACCTTGCAAGGTAGCTCCTAAACCCTTTCCCGGAGAGAACCCATTCTTTATCATCTCTTTGGCAACCATGACCGCTGGAGGGGCCACTTTAGGTAATGGAATACTTTCTCCTTCTGATATTTTGTTCACAGTCATGGTGTCCATTACTTGGTACACCCATAGACCTTTGTCTCCTTCAATTTCTTCAAATGGCGTAATAGCATTACAAACATCGTCTAACCCGTGCACTATTATTTCTTGTTGCTCCCACTCAAATTTTACCATTTGATGTAAAGAAGATGGTACTGCTTTCGCAGTGTAGATCCATGGACGTCCTAACAAAAGGTTGTATGATACAACAACATCCAGCAATTGAAACTCCATGGTGAAATCCACTGGTCCGATAGCAAGTTCTAGTATGATATCCCCCATTGTGTTATTTCCCCCTCCATTAAAACCCCTTAAACATACACTGCTTCGATGAATCCTCTCATGATTAACTTTCAGCTTCCCTAAAGTTGACAATGGATAAATATTGGCGCTTGATCTGTTATCCACCAAAACACGAGTTACTACAGATTCTTCACATATTACCGTGAGGTATAGTGCTTTATTATGTTCCGTCCCTTCTAGCGATAGCTCGCTGTCCGAAAATGTTATCTTATTTGTCTCAAATATCTTGTTTGTGATTTTCTCCATATGACATACCGATATTTTCTCTGGTATGTGGGCTTCATTTAAAATCGTCATCAACGCCTTTTTATGTTCGTCAGAATGAATTAGCATGGATAACAACGATATTTGAGCGAGCGTCTTTCTTAATCGCTCAACTATGGAGTAACCTTGAGCTTTCATCTTCTTTAGAAATTCTTCAGCTTCTTCCCCGGTGATTGCTTTCTTCACATAAGCTGGATTTTCTTTCACCACTTTTGTCTTTCTCAAATCTTCCGGGGCAAAATATCGCCTAGACCGGATCAAACCATGAGTTTCACAGATTTCTCCCTTGACCTCTTTCTCTTTATACATTACTGTTACCTTATCATAATTCCAAGGTATATCTTTGGTACTTACAAAAGGCATCTGAACAACTCGTTCTATATAAGCCCTTTTCACAGTCAGTATGGGCTTCACCCCAGGTACTATCACTTTTACTAGCTCAGGCTCAATCATCACCGATGGTGTTTTGTTGGTGGCTCAGTTGATACTTTCTCACCTTCGGCTTTCTCCTCAACCTTGTTGTTTGCTTTAATTGTCATCACCGTCTGAGAAGGTTTTTTGCAGCTTTCTCCCTGTACTAGCTCTATCATATGTGTTTTATGATGCACCGGCAAAGGATTTTACATTATGTTGGGAGTCTCGGGTGCTTGCACCTCAATTCTTCTGGAGCTAGTGAGTTCTTGTATTGCAGACTTTAAGTGCCAACATTTCTCCGTGTCGTGTCCTGGTGCCCCAAAACAGTATTTACAACGGACGGATTGGTCTATGTTTATTGGTGGAGGGTTGGGAATTTCAGGTTCAATGGGATTTTACATTCCTAATTCTATTAATCGGTGAAAAACACTGGTATATGATTCTCCCAGAGGAGTGAAAGTTCTTTTTCTCTGAGCCCTGTCGCCTTTCACTTCTGGGTCAGGACGAAAGTTTGTTCGGTTTGGATTTCTGTAGGTTTTTGATTGTGGTTAAGCATTTTGGGCATGGTAGAAATTCTGAGGAGCTGGGGTTTGCCATGAAGGTAGAGGCGGTAGGTAAGATTGAGCATGCTGCACAGAAAATTGGGGATCGATTGGAGGATAATATTATGGAGGTGGGTTATATGGTGCTGGTGGATATGGTTGGTATGGGCGAGGTTGATGATGATATGGGTTGGGGCCCCGAGACCAAGATCTTCCTTCATTAACCACCACTTCTTCCTTCTTCTTCTTTCCAATTGACCCTCCTGTTCCGGTCCGAATTGCTTGATTTGTAGCCTTGATGGCTGAGTAGCTCATAATCTTGTTCCTCTTTAGACCTTATTCCACAAAACTCACCATCTTCACTACCTCATTAAAGGTCTTTCCGATCGCAGACACCAAATGGCCGTAGTATGTCGGCTCCAAAGCTTGTAGGAAACGATCTACTATTTCTCCTTCTTTCATTGGTGGATCCACACGGGCTGCATGTTCCCTCCACCTGAAACCATATTCCCGAAAGCGTTCTCTGGGCTTCTTTTCAATCTTGGTCAATAACAATCTATCAGGGATGATTTCTAGATTATATTGAAAATGGTTTGCGCATGATTGAGCTAAATCATCCCAAATGAACCATCGGGTATGATCTTGACGGGAGCTTTGACTGAAGTAGGCCATAAGTAGTTCATCTTTTCCTCCAGCTCCACGCATTTTACCGCAGTATCCTCTCAGATGGGCCACTGGATCACCATGGCCATCATACATGTCAAATTTTAGCAATTTAAACCCGGCAGGTAGCTGTATCTCAGGGAACAAACATAAGTTTTTGTGTGCCACACTAACTTGGCCTCCCAGACCCTGTTTAGTGCGAAACGACTGCTCAAGGCTCTTCATTTTCCTATCCATCTCCTTTTGTTCAGGGTTTCTAATAGGTTTCTCTTCCTTCGTCATGTCGATGAGTTAGGTGTAAGAATCATGTTGCCTGAAAGTGGGTTCTGGCGGGTAATAATGATTATCCTAGACATGAAATACAGGCTCGCTAGAGGATTTATGTAAAGAGACTGGTAGCGGTGCCACATATACGGGAACGACCTGGGGTGTTGGTGGTGGAGCTTGTTTAGGCGGAGGTGGTGGTACTTGTGATGTAGTGGCGTAATAGTGCAGGTAAGCAGGATATGTGGAAGATGAGTTCATGGTGGGTGGTTCTTGGTTTGGGTTTGAGGGAGGAATTTATGTGTGGTTAGGTGGGTAAGACGGTAAGGGTTGCCCCCTTGACCAAGCGTGGTACATTTCTGACATCTGTTATTTCAACTTATACATTTCTTCCTTTATGCTAGTCACATCTATTACTTCCTCCTCTTGCACGGGATCCATGATTGTAGGCTCAATTTCTTGGGTTACCACTTTTGTCATGCTTTTAGAACGTGTGTTGTAGTTGTAATGTGCCAGAATGTCAGTTGCTAACTGTTTTATCTGATACTCATCAACAACAAAAACTTGTTAATAGTTAGATCATAATAGATAAACATCACAAGTTTTAAAAACACAACTTTTTCCTAGTAATTATGCATCATCCCGACATTATTCTTCTTTTGTTTTTTTTTTGACCCGCCAATTTTCTTTTTCCACTTTTCTTTTTCTTTCATTTGTTTCCACCCATCATTGCTTTCATTGTTTCTTTTTCTTATTTTCCCTTTTTCTTTCCTTTTTTTTCGTTTTTCGATCCTATATGTTTGCCTATCTCTATATAAGAGAAAAATAATGCTAATTTCTTTTGAATTTTCATTGAAAAGAACTTTCTAAATGCTGAAAAATACAAAACCAAAATGCATGCCCTATGAATACTTTAAAGCTCCTAGTGCCCGCGAGACATCGTTCGGTCTTACCGCGGGCCTATATGCTAATCCCTTTTGGAGTTTGTCCAAGTCGGTCATTACTTGTTTCACAAAGATCGTTGCTGCTACGGTAAACGTTGACTGAGTCATATCCTCGCACAGTTGGCATTTCCGCGTAATGTATTTAGCAATGTTGACAATTTTTTCCCTCATGACCCCTTTTTCTTGAAGCAACCTACCAATTTGTTCGGTGCGAGCATCTAAGGTTTGCTAGTTCTTCTTTCGAAGTTGTTGTAGCTCCAATTCTAATCGAGCCATGGCCATGTAGCAATGTTCTCTCTCTACGTCAAATTCATTGGTTTGTTTACTATTTTTGACCTCGGCTTGGACGATCTTCTTTGTCAATCGGGCTACTTCAACATTATGTTCATCTTTCAACTGTCGAACCATCCGAGCTCTTTCTTCGGCATTCTTGGCCAATTGTTTTCGAATCCTAACTAGTTCCTTCTTAGCTTTATCTTGATCAAAGCTATAATCGTTCACCTTGTGCCGTAGATTTTCAATTAGCTTCTCATCTCGGGCAAGTCAAACTGGGGTTTCGGTTGTTGTTCTCATTTTTACAATCTGAGCCTTCAAAGTTTCATTTTCTTTTCTCAGCTGTTTCTTTTCACCCTCATCGGCTGCTGCTCGTAGGCTACTTTCAAATTTGAGGTCCTAGAATTGTTTTTCTAACATGTTGATTTTGGCTCAATATTCATTTTCCTTGGCCATCCAATCTTTTTGTTCCTTAGACTGATCGGCAAACTCTTGAATATGAGGCCTCTTCATCGGTCTCTCATGATCAACATCTCTGCGGTACCATGCGGAATATCCCGGTGATACTTCTTCTCTAGCCCGATATCTCACACAAGTGTCTATTCTCAAACATTGGCGTTCATTCCATATTTGACAAATTTTTGCTTCCAGCTATTGCCCATAAGGACTAATTCTATTGCTTGAAGGCTGAGGTCCCCATCTTTCGGCACAACCTGATATCTTCCGAGTTTCCTTAATACCCAGGTATGGCGCATAAGGTTGGATGCTCTTGAGACCCATTATCAAAAAATACGACCCTTCCGCTGGCATATATATAACTTCATTGAGGGGCAACCATCCATAGGCCCCTTCTATTTGGCTAGCAGTTAGTGATCGCAAATATGTGATCCAACCTTTCGATCCTTCTGGCAACTTGGCCTCTTTTGTCCTTACATAGAATTCTTCGATACACGTCTTCTCAGACAATCCACAGCTTGAAAACTGAGGTGGAGGCATAAATGCTCTATCATCCATATTTGAAGAAGTAAATTGCACCCCTCGAAGAAATCTTGTCCCGCTTTGCAGGCCATGAGAGCATGGAAGATATCGGCCACTATCATTGGTGCCAACATACTATTGTCCTGTACAAGGAGAGTACTGACAATGCTGGCAACTCTAATGCCAATATTCCTATCCTTCCTTGGAAATATGATCAATCCCAAAAAGGCTACCATAAAGGCGAAACGCCTGTGTTCCTCCCATTTAGCCTGGTTCGCTTTGCTGCAGAATTTGTTTGTCGGATCAATAAATCCTCCAACATGGCCTTATCTGCAGTATATAAAGTTCATTGTGCAGAACTCGTGGACCAAGTCTTCATTGTGAACATTTCTGGCAATCTTTAAGGAGTCGAGGAATCTATGCACAGTAATAGCTTTGGAGCAACCAGATACTTGTCTTTTAAGGGAACCTCGCCCTTCCCGATGTAGTTAGCAATTTCCTCCAATGTCGTAGTGAGCTCAAAATCTGAGAAGTGGAGCACATTATGTGCGGGATCCCAGCAAGCAACTAAAGCTCGGATAATATCACTCCGAGGTACTATGTTTAGCAGCCCAGTAAGATCTTTTAAATATTTGTTGACCCAATCCTGCCCATCTTGGCCTAGATCATTCCACCACAATCGCAACTCCAAAGCGATCTTGTTCATTAGTGCAAAGGGTTCATTTTGTATTGTGCTCATCCTGCACATTTATTTAAGGCGATTTATTCAAAAAGAAAAATAATTTTCAAGGACAATTTTCATTCTTTCAAAAGTGTCAAACTTTCCATATTTTATTTGAAAATTTCAAGGCTATTTTTTTTAAGGAAATGACTTCAAAGCGGCCATTTTTGCACAAATAGCCTTCCGGTGTCCTTTCAGAATATTCGGCTATTTTAAAAAATGACATCACTTTGATTTTATTGAAAACTAAAAATTCGACATTTTTTGGTTATTTTTTGAAAAGGGGTGGTTGGACCCATCACGGGTTGCCTACGTATCTCGCCTAGTAGTGAGAACCAAACCTGCGTAGTTCGGTCAAATTGTTTTACGACCAATTATTTCAAAAAAATTGTTCCAACTATTTTCAAACTTTCTTAAACTTTTGACAATGTCTCGTCAATATTTCGATATTTTTATTCTAAAATTTTCTTTCTTTTTGTTTTCAGGTATTTAGCCGGTCAGCATAATAATCTAGGACAAATAAATGCAACATATAATCATGCTCGGTCTTTGATTTTTGGGTCACCTGTCCTAGAAAGATTCAACCGCTGTGTTGTGTCCCCTAAGTAAGATATGACGCAAATAAACGTCCTAAATCTAGGCTTAATATCCTGATTTTTCATGGTACTCGACTGTGTACCCGAGTGGACAACTCGAATCGAGGAGGGGGCTACATATCGGGAACCCACGGGATCATCCGGCTTTGTAACTTATCCGTCCTCTATATTCATATCGGGTATTGACTTAACAGAAAGTGGAGTCTCAACCAGTAAGCACATGCCCGGAGATAAGAAGAGAAGGGTTTTCGACACAATTTTATATATACAATTCACGTAATATCAAAGTGGTAAACATGTAGCACATTGATCAAAACATATAATGAAACCGGATAATATCCAAAACAACAATTTAATCGAGCTCGAATTCTTAAACCCTGAACCAAAGTTCTGGGTTTCTTATCCCTAGCAGAGTCGTCAGAGCTGTCACACCTCCCTTTTTTACGTATACCCGCTTTTTTCTCTTATCCTAATACATACCATTTTCATATTGGATCTATATTGTTATGTATTAACGTCCAGGCCATACTTTGTTATTGGGCCTGAACCAAAGACCAATTCAATGATCTCTCTTGAAATACTGAGCTTCTGCAGCCCAATACTTATTTCCTTTCTCATTTTCGGGCATAAATTTCATCTCATTTCGATTGAGGCCTAATTTCGTGTTCAGGCCCAAATCTTGCATATTCAAGGTATGATAGTGGCTAATTAGCAATTTAATAATATACACTAATGATCATGCGACAAATATTATTATTAACTAAGTGGTTTGCAAACTCCAGTTTTCATGTAATCGGTTCTGATTAACTAACAGTCCTAACACAAGGATTTACACAAATGCTATTATTCTACTAATCAAATTTGATATCAATTCACTACTAGCATGCTAATTGCGAAATCGTTTTTATCACTTCCATTTAACTGAAGAAAACAGTGTTCTAATTTCAACTTAACAGGTTCGAATCAAATTGTAGAATCCTAAAACAAATTAATAGTTAAATTAACTAAGATATTAGTAACAGAGTCTGAAGTACGAAACTACTTATACTTTTACAAAATTTAGATTCGCAACATGAAACGCCCAAATATGATACTTAATGTATAGCTTATATTTGTTTCAAATCAGAATGATTTAACTAAACTTATTCCAGTTTTAGTTTTGGACTTAAGTGATTATTCCTTTACCGAGATTATTTAGCTGATGTTATCAAACTGAAAGCATATATCTAGTCTTCTAATTATTACAACCAGGTCCTAAATGAATTACAAGGATCTAAATACCTTCTAAATTACATAATGAAATATAAATACACGAAAATTCAGATAAACATGATTTTATATCATTTCTCCAATCAGCAGCTCATTACAACGTCAGGTCATAGTAGTGTACCTGATTCAAAACAGATTGATGAGTCTAGAGTTTGGAGAAGAAGAATATTCCGCAACCAATAACAACGTTACAACAATAGCAATGAAATGATTCAATCACAACAAACAGCTACCAAAACTCCAAATATGAAACCCGGCAAATCAACTCAAGTAAAATCAGAGAACCAAGCAAACTCGAGATGAATTAGTGAAGAATCGACCCAGAGAAATCCCCAGAATAGCCCTCAAGTTAATGAGCTTTCCTAAATGTGTGTAACCCTTAGTTGTATATTTCAGAATTTTCGAACTCTTTTCCTCTTTTTTGATTTCAAAATCTGGACCCTTTTTCAGGCTTATTAGAAGCCTATTTATAGAGTTATTTTGGGGGGAATTTCATGAGTTAATTCTATTTCCCCCCTTATTCTTTTCAATTAATTACAGTATAGTCCATTAAAATTGTATCGAAAAGCCTTAGAACACCTGCTAGAATGTTCTGGGCAGTTCTAATGGGTTCTATTAGGCAGGTTTTACCCAATTACCCTCACTTGCTAAGATTTATTACACAAATACCTTTTTATTCTACCCAGTCTGCCCTTTATTATCTAAGTAATTGCAGAAATACCAAGCACTAAAGTCATTCTTATCCTTATAGGCTCTATTTAATCCACAATAATGCTATTTACCCTTCCCCTTTACCCCTTGTATTTAATCATTATTACCCGACCTGCCTTAGGTCTGGCACAACTAGGGTAACACTTATTTAACAAATAGCCACTAATCAAACATGTCTTAAAACTTAACCAGTTTAGACCACACCCCTTTTCATTATTAGCCACCTTTCAGAACATAACCACTTATAAAAAAACATGACCACTATTTAAAACATAGCCATTTATTAAAAACATAACCATCATTTAATACATAGCCACTTAATCAACACCCAGACTTAAATCACAAACGTAGCCACAAGACCTTTATACCCATGACCCAAATAACATAAGCACTCAAAGGTTCAGAATGAACTCACATACAAATCAAGTTACATATATAGCCAGATTCATGTTGTTTTTGTAACGACCAGCCCGTCGTTACGGAAATTTCCACCCCGTTACCTTGCATTAACATATCTTATGCTTCTATATCAGGTGTTAGAACCTATCGGGTGAGTTAGGAGTGAATTGAATTAAAAATGAAGCAAATAGCATGTTTGAAGGAAGTTTGAATATGGAAAGTCAACCTAGAGTTGACTATCAAGTTAGAGTGCTCGAAATCGGATTCTGATGATTCGACTAGTTTCGAGGGATCATTTATGACTTAGGAGAGCAATCGGAATTGAATTTGGAGATCCGATGTAGAAATAGGCTTGAATTGGCTAAGGTTGAATTTTGGCGAAATCCGATCGATAGGTGAGATTTTGATCCGGGGTCGGAATGGAATTCCGATAATTCCTGTAGCTTCGTTATGTGATTTTGGATATGTCCGCAAATTTTCAGGTCATTCGGACATCGTTTAGTCGGGTTTTTGATCGAATGTGAATTTTTGAAATTAAAGTTAATCTTAAGCTTGAATTTGTTGAAAAAGGACGATTTTGATGTTAACGATAGATTTTTGATGATTGGAACAAGTTTGAATGATGTTATAAGAGGTGTTAGTACTTTTGGTTGAAGTCCCGGAGGCTTCAGGGTAAATTCGGATGCCCAACGGGTCATTTTTGGAAGATTTTTGCCGTTTTGACCATAAATGTAATGATCCAAAGGTCTAATTTTAGTTCTAGAGATCCAAATTTGATTTCAAGACTTTGAGAATTTAAATAATGAATTATAGGACTGATCCGGAAATTTTGGTGTAATTTCATCAAGTCGCGATTGGGTTTTTGAGGCGAAACATGAGTTAATTGTTTAACGAGCAAAATTGATGTTGCACTTAGCAAATGAGATCCAAATTCAGTTTTGTTTGAACCACTGGATCCGTATCAAAATTACGGAGTCATAGGAAAAAGAATCGTCGAATTCCGAGTTCGTATGATTGAGTTATAGCATATTTAGTGGAATAAAAAGCTGCTGCAATTTTCTGGGGCAAATCTGGTATTTTCGCTTCTGCGATGAACAGTACCCGCAGAAGCGGGTGAACAGTGATTTTCCGCTTCTGCGATGAACGGTACCGCAGAAGCGATGAACAGTGAAATCGCACCTGCGGTGAACAGTAACCGCAGATGCGAAAATCGCTGGACGTATAATTTGGGGCAGTCCGAGATGTTTCTTCATTTTTTGAGCTATGGAGCTCGGATTGAAGCGATTTTCGAAGCGATTTTCACCATATGAATGGGGGTAAGTGTTCTCTATCCAAAAGTGATTATATTTAATGATTACATGGTTATTTTCATCAAGTATTAGTGAATCAAATGGAAGAAATCGGAGAAAATTTATAAACTTTTCAAAAATGAAAATTTAGGATTTGAAGGGTCATTTGTGGTCCGATTTGGGAGTTCTTGGTATGTACGGACTCGTAGAGAGACGAGGATTCCAAAAATATGAGTTTCGAAATTTTTTGAGATGTGGGCCCGGGGCTCGGGTTTTGCAAATTTCGTGATTTATGATATTTTTCGAGTTCTTTCGATTGGGTTATGTTCCATTAGCCTATTTTGATATATTTGTACTGATTTTGACTAGTTTTGACGTGCGTGGATGCCGATTCGAGGAGCTAAGGCATCGCGGGCATGAGTTTTCGTCGGTTCGAGGTGAGTAATTCTTGTAAATGATGTCCTGAGGGTTAGTAAACCCCGGACTTGCACATCTTAGTGCTGTGTTGAGGTGACTTGCACGATGGATAACGGGCGTGGGGTAGAGCACCATTGGGGATCGTGACTTGGTCCGTCCCGCGTAATAAATAATAACACCTAATTGTTGAAATGAATTGGACTAATTATCATGTTTGGGCTTCGTACCAATTATTTGAATCCTTCGGGGATTGGTATCATTGTTTTGATAACACTGGTGCATATTTTCTTATAAATTTAAGGTTTAAAATGGTATTTTGCTATTCAGCATTTTTATAAGGTCATGAAAAACATGAACAAGGTCTTAATAACATTTTTAGTTGTGACTAACATGAAATTGTTGCCCGTAGGGCTTTCTTGATTATTTGTTAGACTGATTGGGCCGAGGGCCGTATGTTAGGGCATGACATTTCATGTGAGCATATGCATACACATGCATGGATCGGATTGCACGCCGCAGTGGTATACGGATCGGGCTGCGCGCCGCAGCAGGTGTGAGATTAATATTGTGCTTGGGCTGTAGGAGCCCCTCCGGAGTCTGAACCCCCACAGTGAGCACGGGTACCCAAATTGGATCGGGCTACACGCCGTAGCGGTCATATGCATTGCATGGCATAACATTCAGCACTCATACGTTACTGGCACACATGCATTAGTTGCCTTATTGACCAGATATCCTGGTGTAAATTGATAAGGAGTGCTAAGCCCGAGGGGTTGATTTGAGTGCGGACTTGCACTGCTTGAGATTGTATCCAGGTATTGGTATATTATTATGAAAGAAAGTAGTTAAAATTAAGATTTCTAAATAATCTACTCACATATGCTTGAAAGGAATAAAAGGATAGTCCTGTATTGTGTAGCATGAGGTAGTGCCTATCGTGGTTTTCTTCCCTTCAGCATTATTTACTTTTATTACTGCTGAGTTGGAAGTACTCACACCCGACTCCCTGCACCTTGTGTGCGGATCCAGGTACATCACAGTGGAGCTGATTCTATTGCGGCTCGGGAGTGCTTTTGGACAGTCGAGGTAGCTGCCAGCGTTCGCAGGACCTGATTCTCCAGTCTGTCTGTATTTTGTTCTAATCATCCCACACTTGTGCACAGTTATGTTCACTATTTACACTTTGTATATTCTGTAGAGGCTCATGACTCTTGACCCTTCGGTCTGTGGGAGTTGGCACGTGTTGGGACTTGGTTCCCTGTTTGATATATATATACCACTGTTGTTTATGACTTGATATGCTTAAATGGGCTAAAGAGAGCTTCTAGCTCCGTGGTTGATATGGATTGGTCAGGCTGGCTTAGCAATGTGCTGGGCGCCATCACGACCGGATTTGGGGTCGTGACAAGTTGGTATCAGAGCCTAGGTTTACTAGGCCTCCTGAGTCTTGAGCCGGTTAGTAGAGTCTTGTGGATCGGTACGGGGACGCCTGTACTTATCCTCGGGAGGCCGCGAACCTTTAGGAAACACTTCACATTTCTTGGAATTCTTATCGTGCGTACTTGATTCAGCTTGAGATATGCTTTTGAAATTCCTTCCGCACGTCTGTGTACGCATCGAGCGCTCAGTAATATAAGTGCCTTATGTGTAGTGGAACGAGTTCAAACTCTAGAAGACTAAAATGATTATGCTATGTGTATCCTGGTGGAAGGTATTGTGCTGAAATGCTAAATTGAGGCGAGATAGGTGGATTGGTTCTCATGTGTAATTGAAAGGTTGTTGATATGTGTTATGATTCGAGGAGGTACAAAGCATGTTCATGTACCAAATATGATAATATGATTCGTATAGTATTGATATTTAATGTTGTTGAAATACATTGTGATATCTTGTTGAGTTGTGGATGTATTGTTAGAATGGTTTGGTGATTCTCTGGCAGGTGGATAGGCCAATTTACAAAGGAAACTCTGCCGAAATTTTTGGAAAATTTGGGACTTAGAAAGATTTCTGTCACCTAAAGAGAGTGGGCTTATTGGTGGTGCATGTATATCCGCAAGAATTGCAGAAGAGCTAAGGTCTCTGATGATTCGAGTCTCTGTCGAGGGCTTGTAAATGACTTGAGTTTAATCTCATATTAACATTTCGGCATCACTTGAATAATAATGATATGAGTCGTTGAAAGTGCTTTGATGAATGGCTTCGAGCTAAGTTGGGGAGGTTGCTATTGATTAACTGATTGCACTATTGTGTGCTATGTTGATTCTGTCTTTAAGTATGTTGGGAAGATTCTGACAAGGTTATGGCGCTTCGTAGATGTGAAGAAATACTAGGATGTTTTGAACTACTGTTGGTAGAGAATGTTCGGTGTATAGAAAGGAAAGATGGCTCATTGTATCCGTAAGTAATCATGTTCTGCAATGTCAGAGTTCTAACAAAACACGAGTGGTTCTACTCAATGGGACAGTTGAATTACAACTGAATAAGGGTGAATGATGCCCGAGAATGGTTTTGCAGTGTTCAAGATTTTGCTTGTAACAGTCAGGTGCCTAAAGATTTGTGTATGTGGCTAAAGATGGCGGTTTCGTTAGAGAAGATCATGGCTTGTGTTATATCATGTGAAGAATGAGATTCTACGTATCCGTATTAGGAAGTAATGATAACAATTTAAAAATCGCGGGAAGTTCATCAAAATAAAGTGTGGTAGAACGTGGTACTTCTGGGAACACTAAGAGAGTATTCAGTGGCCTATGGGTCTTAGACCGTGTGGTCTTATGTACGAGTCTCGTGTGGAATGAGTTGATGTATTATGGTGATACAGTAATGACTAATATTAAATCATAGATGAATCAGAAAGGAAACTGGGTAAATGGAACAACTTGTTAATAAACCGAAGCGGTATGATAAAGAATACGACTAATTCCTGGTATGTGGTTGAAGTAATGAGTCTTGCGGATATTGTGCAATAAAGCTTTTGAGTGCTGGCAGTCGTGTAGCCCGATATCGGTATAATATGGGTATAAGGACTCAGTCCTGGCAGTTTAACTTATGCAATGTGATTGGGAGAAAGAGTTTATGATGTGTTTTAATGTGGTTTGAAAAATGAGTGTATTTCCTGTTGGTATGCAAAGCTTGGAATGTGTAATGAGTTTTCTCTATATGGGATCATAAAAGTCCTTGACTAGTTGAGTGCGTCGATGTTTGCGGCGTAGGAAAGGGATAAGAATTTCCATGTTATCTTAGTATGGTATTGTATATGCGATGTGTTATGAAAAAATTGATAAGGGTATATTCTAGGTTTTGAGACCAGTTCATTATATATGGGAAGTCAATAAAATTATTGAGCAGCGCGGACAATTGCAGGTGATTTAAGAATCGATCTTTCTAATGATTTAAGAAAATGGTACTGCTATTCAAGTAATTTGGCAGGGAATATGGTTCAAAAAGGGACAAGGTAATGTAAACTGATAATATCTAATGTCATGGTGGTATTCTCTTGTGGGATCGACTGTAATAATTGAGTCGTTGATGGCATAGTGAAATTTCTGAATGGCTTTCGTGGTATGAATGGACGCTTGATGTGCGTTATGTATTTGTATGGTGAAGTAGGGAATCAAGCATGGTGATTCCCGTGTTATATGGGTGTTGGAGACTAGAAGTTCTTGTAACCCGCCTACGCAGCGGTGGTATGTCGTGTGTACCGGCACCATTTAGCGGTTATTGGAAATCGGAAGCCCTAGTGGCTCTTTCTTGGCTTGATATGATGAATTTGGGTTAAGATACCTTATTTCAGACTAGTTGTCATGGGTCAGGTTGTCTAGACTAATGTGATATGGACTATGTCGGAAAATGGCACAAATTGCGTAGCAGAGAGCATCAGAGTATGCTCCAACAGAGTAGTTGTACCCAGGACCAGCGGACGGCTGGTAGGCAATGCCTTGTCAGTTGGATCGTATGGGCGGATATTAGTGTAGAGGTATCTATCATTGATTCAGTTCCAGTATTGAGAAACGTTGGAAGATGCGTTTCATGTGGCCGAGCTTGAGGCTATATATATATATATATATATATATATATATATATATATATATATATATATATATATATGTTTCGTAATGAGAAAATTCGACTCGATATGCATTTCCTTTTGCGAGATTTATGCGTGGATCGGGTGGCACGCCGCCACGGGTATGGTATCCGGATCGGGTGGCACGCCGCCACGGGTATGTCATTGGAGCGGGTTGCACGCCACAACAGAATATTGTGAAAATATAGTTAGTTATATGCTACCTGGTATACAATACTTCCTCGCTTCTGAGGAAAAGACCGTTTTGAGTATCGCTTGGCGAATGACACATCGGTTGTGTCCTTTTAGGATTTAATAGCATACGTTAATTATTTCACCGTGGGTGAGGTTGATTGCTTGGGTTCAAGACCTAGATCTGTGCATGGCTAACCGTTTGAGCTTAGTGGCTTGAGGTGCTTCATGAGTAATAATGTTGGGATAGAATCACGAGTCTTGGCAAGGCCACCTGATGTTATGAGCTCTCGAGAAGGATGCAGGTACTCTAATTCTATAATGTGAGACGCGATCTCAGATCTATGTTATGATGTCACAGAGGAATTGAATTGCAGCTCTTTTGCTGGAGATAATTATCATGATTTGAGATGTCATGATTCGAGTGTGTTCAAGCGTTTCTATTGGAGCCTATGTTGTGCTCGTCGTGGCTTAGGCCGGTGTTGAGGTGTCATATCACCAATGCGGTGTGTTATAATCGAAATGATCGTTGGAGCCAATAATGAGTGTGAGTATATGTGATTCCAGCTAGTATTTGGTTATTGTGGCCAGTTGTTGTGATTAGAGACTATCGTCTCGAGTGAATGGGTTGTCGATACATCATATGATCTCACCTGGAGTAGTGAATATGGGTTATTGCAGTGGATTCGAGTGTATCCTGAGTATAGGCATGGGATTTGCATTGGGCATATGATTTCAGAAAGTACAATGTGATTTATGGTTCAGATGGTCCGTGAAATTTTGACTACATGGTGTTTTCGGACTTATGTGAGATAGGGTGACGTATGATCGCCTGAAATTATGCTTGGTAAGGTCATTCAGCTATTGGGTGGCTTCTAGTACAACTCGGAGTCCGCTCGAGGACAAGCGTTTGTTTAAGTTGGGAAGAATGTAATGACCCAGCCCATCGTTACGGAAATTTCCACCCCGTTACCTTGCATTAACATATCTTATGCTTTTATGTCAGTGTTAGAACCTATCGGGTGAGTTAGGAGTGAATTGAATTAAAAATGAAGCAAATAGCATGCTTGAAGGAAGTTTGAATATGGAAAGTCAACCTAGAGTTGACTATCAAGTTAGAGTGCTTGGAATCGGATTCTGATGATTCGACTAGTTTCGAGGGATCATTTATGACTTAGGAGAGCAATCGGAATTGAATTTGGAGATCCGGTGTAGAAATAGGCTTGAATTGGCTAAGGTTGAATTTTGGCGAAATCCGATCGATAGGTGAGATTTTGATCCGGGGGTCGGAATGGAATTCCGATAATTCCTGTAGCTTCGTCATGTGATTTTGGATATGTCCGCAAATTTTCAGGTCATTCGGACGTCGTTTAGTCGGGTTTTTGATCGAATGTGAATTTTTGAAATTAAAGTTAAACTTAAGCTTGAATTTGTTGAAAAATGACGATTTTGATGTTAACGATAGAGTTTTGATTATTGGAACAAGTTTGAATGATGTTATAAGAGGTGTTAGTACTTTTGGTTGAAGTCCCGGAGGTTTCGGGTTAAATTTGGATGCCCAACGGGTCATTTTTGGAAGATTTTTGCCGTTTTGAGCATAAATGTAATGATCCAAAGGTCTAATTTTAGTTCTAGAGATCCAAATTTGATTTCGAGACTTTGAGAATTGAAATAATGAATTATAGGACTGATCCGGAAATTTTGGTTTAATTTCATCAAGTCGCGATTAGGTTTTTGAGGCGAAACATGAGTTAATTGTTTAACGAGCAAAATTGATGTTTCACTTAGCAAATGAGATCCAAATTCAGTTTTGTTTGAACCACTGGATCCGTATCAAAATTACGGAGTCATAGGAAAAAGAATCGTCGAATTCCGAGTTCGTATGATTGAGTTATAGCATTTTTAGTGAAATAAAAAGCTGCTGCAATTTTCTGGGGCAAATCTGGTATTTTCGCTTCTGCGATGAACAGTTCCGCGTAAGCGATGAACAGTTCCGCGTAAGCGATGAACAGTGAAATCGCACCTGCGGTGAACAGTAACCGCAGATGCGAAAATCGCTGGACATATAATTTGGGGCAGTCCGAGATGTTTCTTCATTTTTGGACCTATGCAGCTCGGATTGAAGCGATTTTCGAAGCGATTTTCACCATATGAATGGGGGTAAGTGTTCTCTATCCAAAAGTGATTATATTTAATGATTCCATGATTATTTTCATCAAGTATTAGTGAATCAAATGGAAGAAATCGGAGAAAATTTATAAACTTTTCAAAAACGAACATTTAGGATTTGAAGGGATATTTGTGGTCCAATTTGGGAGTTCTTGGTATGTACGGACTCGTAGAGAGACGAGGATTCCAAAAATATGAGTTTCGAAATTTTTCGAGATGTGGGCCCGGGGCTCGGGTTTTGCAAATTTCGTGATTTTTGATATTTTTCGAGTTCTTTCGATTGGGTTATGTTCCATTAGCCTATTTTGATATATATGTACTGATTTTGACTAGTTTTGACGTGCGTGGATGCCGGTTCGAGGAGCTAAGGCGTCGCGGGCATGAGTTTTCGTCGGTTCGAGGTGGGTAATTCTTGTAAATGATGTCCGGAGGGTTAGTAAACCCCGGACTTGCACATCTTAGTGCTGTGTTGCGGTGACTTGCACGCCGGATAACGGGCGTGGGGTAGAGCACCATTGGGGATCGTGACTTGGTCCGTCCCGCGTAATAAATAATAACACCTAATTGTTGAAATGAATTGGACTAATTATCATGTTTGGGCTTCGTACAATTTATTTGAATCCTTCAGGGATTGGTATCATTGTTTTGATAACACTGTGCATATTTTCTTCTAAATTTAAGGTTTAAAATGGTATTTTGCTATTCAGCATTTTTATAAGGTCATGAAAAACTTGAACAAGGTCTTAATAACATTTTTAGTTGTGACTAACATGATATTGTTGCCCGTAGGGCTTTCTTGATTATTTGTTAGACTGATTGGGCCGAGGGCCGTATGTTAGGGCATGACATTTCATGTGAGCATATGCATACACATGCATGGACCGGACTGCACGCCGCAGTGGTATACGGATCGGGCTGCGCGCCGCAGCAGGTGTGAGATTAATATTCTGCTTGGGCTGTAGGAGCCCCTCCGGAGTCTGAACCCCTACAGTGAGCACGGGTACCCAAATTGGATCGGGCTACACGCCGTAGCGGTCATATGCATTGCATAGCATACATACATTGGTTTGCGTGTGCTACGTGGCATAACATTCAGCACTCATACATTACTGGCACACATGCATTAGTTGCCTTATTGACCAGATCTCCTGGTGTAAATTGATAAGGAGTGCTGAGCCCGAGGGGCTGATTTGAGTGCGGACTTGCACCGCTTGAGATTGTATCCAGGTATTGGTATATTATTATGAAAGAAAGTAGTTAAAATTAAGATTTCTAAATAATCTACTCACATATGCTTGAAAGGATAAAAGGATAGTCCTGTATTGTGTAGCATGAGGTAGTGCCTATCGTGGTTTTCTTCCCTTCAGCATTATTTACTTTTATTACTGCTGAGTTGGAAGTACTCACACCCGACTCCCTGCACCTTGTGTGCAGATCCAGGTACATCACGGTGGAGCTGATCCTATTGCGGCTCGGGAGTGCTTTTGGACAGTCGAGGTAGCTGCCAGCGTTCGCAGGACCTGATTCTCCAGTCTGTCTGTATTTTGTTCTAATCATCCCACACATGTGCACAATTATGTTCACTATTTACAATTTGTATATTCTGTAGAGACTCATGACTCTTGACCCTTCGGTCTGTGGGAGTTGGCACGTGTTGGGACTTGGTTCCCTGTTTGATATATATATATATCACTGTTGTTTATGACTTGATATGCTTAAATGGGCTAAAGAGAGCTTCTAGCTCCGTTATTGTTATTGATTGGTCAGGCTGGCTTAGCAATGTGTTGGGCGCCATCACGACCGGATTTGGGGTCGTGACAAGTTGGTATCAGAGCCTAGGTTTACTAGGCCTCATGAGTCTTGAGCCGGTTAGTAGAGTCTTGTGGATCGGTACGGGACGCCTGTACTTATCCTCGGGAGGCTGCGAACCTTTAGGAAACACTTCACATTTCTTGGAATTCTTATCGTGCGTACTTGATTCAGCTTGAGATATGCTTTTGAAATTCCTTCCGCACGTCTGTGTATGCATCGAGCGCTCAGTAATATAAGTGCCTTATGTGTAGTGGAACGAGTTCAAACTCGGGAAGACTAAAATGATTATGCTATGTGTATCCTGGTGGAAGGTATTGTGCTTGAAATGCTAAATTGAAGCGAGATAGGTGGATTGGTTCTCATGTGTAATTGAAAGGTTGTTGATATGTGTTATGATTCGAGCAGGTACAAAGCATGTTCATGTACCAAATATGATAATATGATTCGTATAGTATTGAGATTTAATGTTGTTGAAATACATTGTGATATCTTGTTGAGTTGTGGATGTATTGTTAGAATGGTTTGGTGATTCTCTGGCCAGGTGGATAGGCCAATTTACAAAGGAAACTCTGCCGAATTTTTTGGAAAATTTGGGACTTAGAAAGATTTCTGTCACCTAAAGAGAGTGGGCTTATTGGTGGTGCATGTATATCTGCAAGAATTGCAGAAGAGCTAAGGTGTCTGATGATTCGAGTCTCTGTCCAGGGCTTGTAAATGACTTGAGTTTAATCTCATATTAACATTTCAGCATCACTTGAATAATAATGATATGAGTGGTTGAAAGTGCTTTGATGAATGGCTTCGAGCTAAGTTGGGGAGGTTGCTATTGATTAACTGATTGCACTATTGTGTGCTATGTTGATTCTGTCTTTAAGTATGTTGGGAAGATTTTGACAAGGTTATGGCGCTTCGTAGATGTGAAGAAATACTAGGATGTTTTGAAATACTGTTGGTAGAGAATGTTCCGTGTATAGAAAGGAAAGATGGCTCATTGTATCTGTAAGTAATCATGTTCTGCGATGTCAGAGTTCTAACAAAACACGAGTGGTTCTACTCAATGGGACAGTTGAATTACAACTGAATAAGGGTGAATGATGCCCGAGAATGGTTTTGCAGTGTGTTCAAGATTTTGCTTGTAACAGTCAGGTACCTTAAGATTTGTGTATGTGGCTAAAGATGGCGGTTTCGTTAGAGAAGATCAAGGCTTGTGTTATATCATGTGAAGAATGAGATTCTACGTATCCGTATTAGGAAGTAATGATAACAATTTAAAAATTGCGGGAAGTTCATCAAAATAAAGTGTGGTAGAACGTGATACTTCTGGGAACACTGAGAGAGTATTCAGTGGCCTATGGGTCTTAGACCGTGTGGTCTTATGTACGAGTCTCGTGTGGAATGAGTTGATGTATTATGGTGATACAGTAATGGCTAATATTAAATCATAGATGAAGCAGAAAGGAAACTGGGTAAATGGAACAACTTGTTAATAAACCGAAGCGTTATGATAAAGAATATGACTAATTCCTGGTATGTGGTTGAAGTAATGAGTCTTGCAAATATTGTGCAATAAAGCTTTTGAGTGCTGGCAGTCGTGTAGCCCGATATGGGTATAATATGGGTATAAGGACTCAGTCCTGGCAGTTTAACTTATGCAATGTGATTGGGAGAAAGAGTTTATGATGTGTTTTAATGTGGTTTGAAAAATGAGTGTATTTCCTGTTGGTATGCAAAGCTTGGAATGTGTAATGAGTTTTCTCTATATGGGATCATAAAAGTCCTTGACTAGTTGAGTGCGTCGATGTTTGTGGCGTAGGAAAGGGATAAGAATTTCCATGTTATCTTAGTATGGTATTGTATATGCGATGTGTTATGAAAAAATTGATAATGGTATATTCTAGGTTTTGAGATCAGTTCATTATATATGGGAAGTCAATAAAATTATTGAGCAGCGCGGACAATTGCAGGTGATTAAAGAATCGATCTTTCTAATGATTTAAGAAAATGGTACTGCTATTCTAGTAATTTGGCAGGGAATATGGTTCAAAAAGGGACAAGGTAATGTAAACTGATAATATCAAATGTCATGGTGGTATTCTCTTGTGGGATCGACTGTAATAATTGAGTCGTTGATGGCATAGTGAAATTTCTGAATGGCTTTCGTGGTATGAATGGACGCTTGATGTGCGTTATGTATTTGTATGGTGAAGTACGGAATCAAGCATGGTGATTCACGTGTTATATGGGTGTTGGAGACTAGAAGTTCTTGTAACCCGCCTACGCAGCGGTGGTATGTCGTGTGTACCGGCACCATTTAGCGGTTATTGGAAATCGGAAGCCCTAGTGGCTCTTTCTCGGCTTGATATGATGAATTTGGGTTAAGATACTTTATTTCAGACTAGTTGTCATGGGTCAGGTTTTCTAGACTAATGTGATATGGACTATGTCGGAAAATGGCACAAATTGCGTAGCAGAGAGCATCAGAGTATGCTCCAATAGAGTAGTTGTACCCAGGACTAGCGGACGGCTGGTAGGCAATGCCTTGTCAGTTGGATCGTAGGGGCGGATGTTAGTGTAGAGGTATCTACCATTGATTCAGGTTCCAGTATTGAGAAACGTTGTCAGATGCGTTTCATGTGGCCGAGCTTGAGGCTATATAGGCTATATATATATATGTTTGCTATAATGAGAAAATTCGACTCGATATGCATTTTCTTTTGCGAGATTTATGCGTGGATCGGGTGGCACGCCGCCACAGGTATGGTATCTGGATCGGGTGGCACGCCGCCACGGGTATGTCATTGGAACGGGTTGCACGCCGCAACAGAATATTGTGAAAATATAGTTAGTTATATGCTACCTGGTATACAATACTTCCTCGCTTCTGAGGAAAAGTCCGTTTTGAGTATCGCTTGGCGAATGGCACATCGGTTGTGTCCTTTCAGGATTTAATAGCATACATTAATTATTTCACCGTGGGTGAGGTTGATTGCTTGGGTTCAAGACCTAGATCTGTATGGCTAACCGTTTGAGCTTTGTGGCTTGAGGTGCTTCATGAGTAATAATGTTGGGATAGAATCACGAGTCTTGGCAAGGCCACGTGATGTTATGACCTCTCGAAAAGATTCAGGTACTCTAATTCTATAATGTGAGACGCGATCTCAGATCTATGTTATGATGTCACAGAGGAATTGAATTGCAGCTCTTTTGCTGGAGACAATTATCATGATTTGAGCTGTCATGATTCGAGTGTGTTCAGGCGTTTCTATTGGAGCCTATGTTGTGCTCGTCGTGGCTTAGGCCGGTGTTGAGGTGTCATATCACCAATGCGGTGTGTTATAATCGAAATGATCGTTGGAGCCAATAATGAATGTGAGTATATGTGATTCCAACTAGTATTTGGTTATTGTGGCCAGTTGTTGTGATTAGAGACTATCGTCTCGAGTGAATGGGTTGTCGATACATCATATGATCTCACCCGGAGTAGTGAATATGGGTTATTGCAGTGGATTCGAGTGTATCCTGAGTATAGGCATGGGATTTGCATTGGGCATATGATTTCAGAAAGTACAATGTGATTTATGGTTCAGATGGTCCGTGAAATTTTGACTACATGGTGTTTTCGGACTTATGTGAGATAGGGTGACGTATGATCGCCTGAAATTATGCTTGGTAAGGTCATTCAGCTATTGGGTGGCTTCTAGTACAACTCTGAGTCCGCTCGAGGACGAGCGTTTGTTTAAGTTGGGGAGAATGTAACGACCCAGCCCGTCGTTACGGAAATTTCCACCCCGTTACCTTGCATTAACATATCTTATGCTTCTATATCAGGTGTTAGAACCTATCGGGTGAGTTAGGAGTGAATTGAATTAAAAATGAAGCAAATAGCATGTTTGAAGGAATTTTGAATATGGAAAGTCAACCTAGAGTTGACTATCAAGTTAGAGTGCTCGGAATCGGATTCTGATGATTTGACTAGTTTCGAGGGATCATTTATGACTTAGGAGAGCAATCGGAATTGAATTTGGAGATCCGGTGTAGAAATAGGCTTGAATTGGCTAAGGTTGAATTTTGGCGAAATCCGATCGATAGGTGAGATTTTGATCCGGGGGTCGGAATGAAATTCCGATAATTCCTATAGCTTCGTCATGTGATTTTGGATATGTCCGCAAATTTTTAGGTCATTCGGACGTCGTTTAGTCGGGTTTTTGATCGAATGTGAATTTTTGAAATTAAAGTTAAACTTAAGCTTGAATTTGTTGAAAAAGGACGATTTTGATGTTAACGATAGAGTTTTGATGATTGGAACAAGTTTGAATGATGTTATAAGAGGTGTTAGTACTTTTGGTTGAAGTCCCGGAGGCTTCGGGGTAAATTCGGATGCCCAACGGGTCATTTTTGGAAGATTTTTCCCGTTTTGAGCATAAATGTAATGATCCAAAGGTCTAATTTTAGTTCTAGAGATCAAAATTTGATTTCGAGACTTTGAGAATTTAATTAATGAATTATAGGACTGATCCAGAAATTTTGGTTTAATTTCATCAAGTCGCGATTGGGTTTTTGAGGTGAAACATGAGTTAATTGTTTAACGAGCAAAATTGATGTTGCACTTGGCAAATTAGATCCAAATTCAGTTTTGTTTGCACCACTGGATCCGTATCAAAATTACGGAGTCATAGGAAAAAGAATCGTCGAATTCCGAGTTCGTATGATTGAGTTATAGCATTTTTAGTGGAATAAAAAGCTGCTGCAATTTTTCTGGGGCAAATCTGGTATTTTCGCTTCTGCGATGAACAGTACCCGCAGAAGCGGGTGAACAGTGATTTTCCGCTTCTGCGATGAACAGTACCGCAGAAGCGATGAACAGTGAAATCGCACCTGCGGTGAACAGTAACCGCAGATGCGAAAATCGCTGGACATATAATTTGGGGCAGTCCGAGATGTTTCTTCATTTTTTGAGCTATGGAGCTCGGATTGAAGCGATTTTCGAAGAGATTTTTACCATATGAATGGGGGTAAGTGTTCTCTATCCAAAAGTGATTATATTTAATGATTCCATGGTTATTTTCATCAAGTATTAGTGAATCAAATGGCAGAAATCGGAGAAAATTTATAAACTTTTCAAAAACGAAAATTTAGGATTTGAAGGGTCATTTGTGATCCGATTTGGGAGTTCTCGGTATGTACGGACTCGTAGAGAGACGAGGATTCCAAAAATATGAGTTTCGAAATTTTTCGAGATGTGGGCCCGGGGCTCGGGTTTTGCAAATTTCGTGATTTTTGATATTTTTCGAGTTCTTTCGATTGGGTTATGTTCCATTAGCCTATTTTGATATATTTGTACTGATTTTGACTAGTTTTGACATGCGTGGATGCCGGTTCGAGGAGCTAAGGCGTCGCGGGCATGAGTTTTCGTCGGTTTGAGGTGGGTAATTCTTGTAAATAATGTCCTGAGGGTTAGTAAACCCCGGACTTGCACATCTTAGTGCTGTGTTGACGTGACTTGCACGCCGGATAACGGGCGTGGGGTAGAGCACCATTGGGGATCGTGACTTGGTCCGTCCCGAGTAATAAATAATAACACCTAATTGTTGAAATGAATTGGACTAATTATCATGTTTGGGCTTCGTACCAATTATTTGAATCCTTCAGGGATTGGTATCATTGTTTTGATAACACTGTGCATATTTTCTTCTAAATTTAAGGTTTAAAATGGTATTTTGCTATTCGGCATTTTTATAAGGTCATGAAAAACTTGAACAAGGTCTTAATAACATTTTTAGCTGTGACTAACATGATATTGTTACCCGTAGGGCTTTCTTGATTATTTGTTAGACTGATTGGGCCGAGGGCCGTATGTTAGGGCATGACATTTCATGTGAGCATATGCATACACATGCATGGATCGGACTGCACGCCGCAGTGGTATACGGATCGGGCTGCGCGCCGCAGCAGGTGTGAGATTAATATTGTGCTTGGGCTGTAGGAGCCCCTCCGAAGTCTGAACCCCCACAGTGAGCACGGGTACCCAAATTGGATCGGGCTATACGCCGTAACGGTCATATGCATTGCATGGCATACATACATTGGTTTGCGTGTACTACGTGGCATAACATTCAGCACTCATACATTACTGGCACACATGCATTAGTTGCCTTATTGACCAGATCTCCTGGTGTAAATTGATAAGGAGTGCTGAGCCCGAGGGGCTGATTTGAGTGCGGACTTGCATTGCTTGAGATTGTATCCAGGTATTGGTATATTATTATGAAAGAAAGTAGTTAAAATTAAGATTTCTAAATAATCTACTCACATATGCTTGAAAGGAATAAAAGGATAGTCCTGTATTGTGTAGCATGAGGTAGTGCCTATCGTGGTTTTCTTCCCTTCAGCATTATTTACTTTTATTACTGCTGAGTTGGAAGTACTCACACCCGACTCCCTGCACCTTGTGTGCAGATCCAGGTACATCACGGTGGAGCTGATCCTATTGCGGCTCGGGAGTGCTTTTGGACAGTCGAGGTAGCTGCCAGCGTTCGTAGGACCTGATTCTCCAGTCTGTCTGTATTTTGTTCTAATCATCCCACACTTGTGCACAGTTATGTTCGCTATTTACACTTTGTATATTCTATAGAGGCTCATGACTCTTGACCCTTCGGTCTGTGGGAGTTGGCACGTGTTGGGACTTGGTTCCCTGTTTGATATATATATATATCACTGTTGTTTATGACTTGATATGCTTAAATGGGCTAAAGAGAGCTTCTAGCTCCGTTATTGTTATTGACTGGTTAGGCTGGCTTAGCAATGTGCTGGGCGCCATCACGACCGGATTTGGGGTCGTGACAGTTTTGCACATATAGCCTTAATCACGAATTAATTTCAAATTAATCAGAACTCAGAGGAGAAATTTGATAATGGTAGAATTCCAACTAACTAAAACCCAATCGAGACAGAATATAATGAACAATCACATAAAACTGGCTAACTAGCACATGATTCATGAGTAGTTAACATCAAAACCATAAGAACACTTAGATAATTTTTAGGCATGTGTAAGATTCAGGGCTCGCATGAACAAGTATGAATGAAAAATAGAGATAGATTGATATTTTTAGGCATGAATAAGAAACATATTCAGATAAACACAATAGGCATGTAAAGAAACACTTTTTTCAGAACACATAACAAAGATGGGAATACTTAGCTTTTTTCAGGCTTTTCTTTTTCCTTTTTCCCTTTCTTTCTTTCTTTCTTTTCTTCTTTCTTTCTTCTTCGTTCTTTTCATTTTTCTGTATTTTCAGAGCTTTGAAGACGGTTGGTCTTCTGAGTACTAGATCTTTCAAATAGGGCTTTGGGTTCGATTTAAGTGTATATGAGGGGTGCTCTGGAGACCTGGGGTAGTGCTTCGGGGGTAGGGTTAGTTTTTGGTACTCGCACGAGTAGGGTTCCAGCGAGTGTTTTTCTAATATTCAACGATTTTGAGGGTTATTCGAGGGAAACCACCTAGATAGGGTGGTAGATCACCTCAAGACGGTTTAAGGGTGTTAATATGGGACATAAGTTCGTACTTTGTGAGGTCGTCGGCTAGGGTTCTGGTGACCGTGATTTCAAGAACAAGGGACTGCTGGATTTTTTGGTAGTTTGAAGGTTATTTGGGTGGTGAAAGGTGATTGGGGTTTTGCCTAAGCCGGAGACGAAGACTGGTGGTGATTTTTTGGTGGTCTCCATGAGAGACGATGGAGAGGATGAAGGTGACCTAGAGGCGGCTAGGGTTTGTATGTGAGATGTGTATGTGTATGTAATGGTGTGAATGAACGGGATAAGGTAATATATATCGATTATGTCACACCTCCTTTTGGCGCGCCCTACCCCGAAGGGTTGAACCACAAGGGAGTTTTTCCAATTTAAGTGACAATATTCGAGACGGGATAATTCTATTTATTTCAGAGTCGCCACTTGGAATAAATTAAGGTGTCCCATGTCACCAATTCATTTAAATCTTGAATCGAGGAAATTTCAACTTTCCAAATGAAGTCTACGAACCAGAATTCTAAGTAAGGAATTCTGTTGACCCGAGGGAAGGTGTTAGGCACCCCTGGATCCCTTGGTTCTAGCACGGTCTCTTCAACTATTATAAATGGCTAAAAATATCTTATTTTTAATAATGTTATAAATTACATGCTCTGATTAAACTTTAAACCGCTTTGTTAATTGAAAAATGTACATTTAACCTTTAAGCAAAGCAAACCTAGTCGCAACATAAACTCGGGTCCTTGACGAATATGCAAATCAAAATGTGCCCGGATCACTTAACTCAACCTATGTCGATTAAACGGATTATTAGGCTAGACAAAAATCAATTTATCTAAACAAATATCCGTTGAGTGTATTTCCTATTAAGACCTATACAAGGCGATATCTTATTCTGTGACTTGTTAAATTAGGGGCGAGGATAGACTGAAAAGGTATAAACTAGTAGGAAATTGATCAACTATGCCAAGTAGAAATGATTCACCATGGTTCATTATTAACACATGAAGTTATTTATTTGGATTTCACTACTCTCAATCCGACGTTAATTGACGAGATCGAAACTATGCCATTAGAGTTGAACTAGCATTGGCGTCTAAGGCATTGGCTATTTATCTTGTTCGCTTAACTACAAATGGATTTAAAGGAAAATCAAATGAAGAAACTCGAAATGATTCAAGCCGCCCTATATTAATAGCTAACATAAATCAAACCAGCACCTTAAACATGCTTAAACTACTTGACTTTAACAAATTACCTATTTAAAGTATCAAAGAGAATCCCAGTCCGAACTAGATAATTTTTTACTTACACAAATCCGAACATTAACAGGAACTAAACAAACATGAATGAAAACTAGTATCTATTTTAAATAATAGTCCAAAGACAGTCCTAGTTTACAAATACGAGCCCAACGGATGTTGTTTCAAAGTATACATGCTGGAAAAAACAAAAATTAAGTAGACATACGAACTATGTATACTCTTAACCCCTCAATAACAGTACAATTTCTATTTCAACTAACAATCCTTAGTTTAACAAATAGCTAACAGGATCATTCATGTAACGGCTTCACAACAGGATTTAAAATGGGATTTCATTTCATGTCCAATACAAGAATGGACAAGCCCAAAGGATGTGTACCTGATTTTAACAGCAGAAACGAAAGAGGAGAAATCAGTAAGCAATTCCCAGCCAAGACAAAAGCAAACGCAGCAATAGATCCAAGCAGTGAATACCGCTACCAAAGATGCGACCGTAATAAACTAGTAATAGATTGAAGTTCCAGAAGTGGGCTAAACGAAACTAAGATTCTCATAGATGTCAAACAAACAACTCAGAACCAAAACATCAACAAATGAGCCCCAAACAACCTTCAGATAACTTTGGACAGAATCCAATTTAAAACAGTTTTCAACAAACAATAGACTCTCCAAAAGAATTCGACAGTTTTTCTTTCTCACAATGGCTTGAAAAGATATCAAATATGTGTGTGTAAAAAGGAATTCTCTCCAGGTCTATTTTCTTTTCTCAAAAATCAGTGTCTGTTTTCTGAACAAATCTGTGTTTATCCCTCCAATTTTCTGTCTTTTATCTCTCAAAATATTGGTGTAGAAAAATCTGTCTTTCAAGGTCTAAGTGTGTGTCCCTTAGGTCTGTTGCATCTCCTTACTTTATAGCCTTCAAACCCCAATCAAACAGCCTATTTTTAATTGTTTCAGACATGAAAACACATGTTATCCCCCCTGTGTTTTCCACCTTTTGTTGCCTAAGTATGGTCTAACTATTAAATAAACTTTGAAAGGCAAAAATTAGTCGAACACCCTGCTGTCCAGCAGGTTCCACCAATCTTTCCCATATGCATTGCACACTTTTAAACTTGGCCGTTAGTTTTTTTCCTAAAATCCTATCAGAATTACAGCTATATCCACCTAAAATCCTATCAGAATTACAACTATATCATATCCAAGGTTATAACAAACAAGACCCACATAATTAATTGACAACATTCGATTAAACGATTACGACATGTATAATCGATAACAAACTAATCGACAAATCAGTGATTCAAACATTCTTGGACAGAACAGGTAAAAATGCAGAATCAACCATTCAATGATTTTAATCAAAGCGAATTCATATCCTATAACTAATATATTCAATCAGATAATTAGAAACAAATTGACCAAATAAAGGTCTTTGATAGAAGAACAGAGAAATCGGACCAAACAAACAAATAATACAAAACAAATGAAACGAAGAATCAAGTACAAAAATAAACAAAGAAGAAAATAAAGAAGGCAATACCTCCATGAGTGAGAGAAAACAGAATCAAGATGGGACTGGACCACTCGAATTTGGATTTTTTGGAGTCGAACAGAACTTAATCGAAGTATTTTCAACCGAAAATACTCCGATTAAGGTCTATTAGACCCCAAATTTTGATTAATTGGGCCAATTTTGCCATTTGAATTTTTAGGGTTCTTAAGGGCTCGGATTGGGGTTCGATAATTTCTGGTGGGATTCGAACAAAACAGGGCATGGATTCATGGAGGGGAAGGTCTGGTGGTGCTGTGGTGTCAATTTTAGGGCGATTGGTGTAAGTTAGTCTTGGGCTCAAATCTTCGATTGAAGATTCGAGAAGATGTAGCTAGATTCGAGCCAAGGGGTTTGTGGATTTGGGTTCAGGGCGTGATGTAGGCTTTGTGGTGTTAAAATGGCGTGGTTTGGACCACCGGAACTGCCGTGAGGCGATTTCCAGTGGGTGGAGCACGGTGGCAGGCGACGGTGTTAGCTTAAGCCTCTAGGGTTTAGAGAAGGGGACGAGGAATGGGGGTTTGGGGTGTATTTGGTAAATTAAAATGCCACAATTAATTTGGGCCGTTGGATCATTGGAGTCCAACGGCTCAGATCAATCCTTTTCTTTTAGAACGGCGTCGTTTACAGGTAAAGGGAGATGGATCTGGGTTAATGGGCTGTTTGGGCGGGGTTAACATTTTTTTTGGGCTGGACTTATCCGGATTTAAACCAAATTTTCAATTCTTTCCCTTTCTCCTTAATTTCCCCAAAAAAAAAAAAAATAGAATTCTAAATTACACTAAAAATAGAATTAATTCTACAAAAATACTAATTAAGTCCTAATAACATATAAAATTAAATATCAACTAAGATTATAATCGACACAACATTGACAAAGATATAAAAATGCGAAAACACACCTTTTGATTTTTTTTTTATAAAACAAACTACTTATTTAAATTCTAAATTCAAATGCAACGTGTATACATGTATATATATATATATATATATATATATATATATATATATGTATATTTGTATTTTATTTTTAACAAATAAACATGTACAAAAATGCATATAATATTTAAGAAAATCGCACAAAATTCACAGGAAATCACACACAACAACAAAACTATTATATTTTGAATTTTGGGAGTAATTCTCATGCAGGGCAAAAATCACGTGCTCACAACTGCCCCTCTTTGCGCGGAAACGCGAAGAATTTTCGTGCAAAGAATGATGAGCAAATACGAGCGATTTTTCCTCGTTTGAGCACTCCGTGTGAAGCATTTTGAAAAGATCATGACCGAGCCTTTGCTTCGGGAGGCCTCTTACATATCCTGGGCTAAACAGGAATCAGGTCAATGTAGTTTGGGGAGTTTTGGTAGCTGGGACTACCGTGGACTGTCACTTTGCTGTTAACTGTTGCTATCGTTGCTGCTGTTGCTGCTTACTATTTACTGACCTCCTTATTACACCAAAAGAGAAAAAGCTAAGTTAGCAATGCTATCAACTATGAGTTACAAGATAGCTATCTATGATTCTCTTGAAAACTTAATCTTGAGTCTTAGCTGATTTTGCTGTAGACCTCGATCTGAATCTTGATGCTTGCAAGCTCTACATGCTTGTTTATTCTTGTAACATTGAGTGAAGTGGAATTGGCGGAACTCGTGACTTCAATCAGATTCTGAGCAATCTGCGCCTCTGTTTACTCCAACATTTGAACTCGTTTTCTTTTGGTTCTTTTCTTCATTCTGGATTGAGACTGCACTCGTAGGTATCTCGATCCTTGCGTCCCGAGGTCAAACCTGTTTGGACAACAAAACAAATAAACGAACGAAATTATTCTGCCCTAATTTCACTAGGAAAATTTCGTGAGTTAGTTGTGACACAGAAAATGATTAAAAAGACTCTTTGGTATTGGTCAAGAGAATCTTAATTTTTAAAACCTTAATTTCAAAAATAAACGCTCCACAGTTTTCTGGCCGGGGTTTTGAAAGAAACATCTCCACGATTTTCTGGCCGGGAGATCCTCGATTTTCTGGTCGGGATTTTGAAAGAAAAGTTTCACGGCTTTCTGGCCGGAATTCAAAAACAACGTTTCGCGGCTTTCTGGCCGGGGTTTAAAAGAAATGGCTCCAAAGTTTTTTGACTAGGAGATCCTCGGTGTTCTGGCCGGGATTTTGAAAAATAATTTTCACGGCTTCTTTCCGGAATTCAAAAACAACGTTTCACGGCTTTCTAGCCGGAAGACCCTCGGTTTTCTTGCTGTGGTTTAAAAGAAATGGCTCCGCAGTATTCTGACTGGGAGATCCTCGGTTATCTGGTCGGGATTTTGAAAGAAACGTTTCACGGCTTTCTGGCCAGAATTCAAAAGCAACATTCATGGCTTTCTGGCCGGAAGACCCTCGGTTTTCTGGCCGGGGTTTGAAAGAAGTGTTTCACGGTTTTCTGGCCGGAAGACCCTCGATTTTATGGCCGGGGTTTTGAAAGAAACGGCTCCACGGTTTTCTGGCCGGGAGATCCTCGGTTTTCTAGCCGGGGTTTAAAAGCAACGACTCTACAGTTTTCTGACTGGGAGATCCTCGGTTTCTGGCCGCTATTTAAAAGCAGCGACTCCACGGTTTTCTAGCCGGGAGATCCTCGGTTTTCTGGCCGGGATTTAAATAAATGGCTCCACAGTTTTCTGACTGGGAGATCCTCGGTTTTTTGGCCGGGGTTTAAAGAAATGGCTCCATAGTTTTCTGACTGGGAGATCCTCGGTTTTCTGGCCGGGATTTAAATAAGTGGCTCCACAGTTTTCTGACTGGGAGATCCTCGGTTTTCTGGCCGGGGTTTAAAGAAATGGCTCCATAGTTTTTTGACTGGCAGATCCTCGGTTTTCTGGCTGGAGTTCAAAAGCAACGGTTCCACAGTTTTCTGACTGGGAGATCCTCGATTTTCTGGCCAGGATTTAAAAGCAACAGTTCCACGGTTTTCTAGCCGGGAAATGTCAAACTAACATGACTTGATTTTTTTTTCGTTTTCCTTTCCTTTCTCCTTCCTTTTTGGGTTTTCTTTTAGGTGTTTTCCTTTTACTCATCAACAATGCATGAAAATAATGTTTTTGAATAGAAACTTCCCTTTTGGGCATTTTTCTTGTTACAGAGCCATTTCGATGCTCGCGCATTTCATTTTCGTTGGACAGCACCTTCTTCTTGCACAACCAATTTGTAATAGACCTGTTTTCAACAAAGAACAATTTGTTAGTTGAAAAAGTGGTTGATTTTGTGGCCTTGATTATCTTCACCGCTTGATCCTGGCCCCATTTCATTAAGAAACTTTGCTGCTGATTGTCTTTGAGGGTGACTTTCTTTCACCATGACCGGGTTCAAGCTCGGAATTCCTTGAGGACTCGCCTGTGTGGGCTCTGTCTTTCTTTCTCGTTCCATTTTTTCTAAAACCTTAGCCTTTGATTTTCCTTTTTCTTCCTAACGTCCTTTCCTTTGGAAGTGAATGACCATCACGATCAGTCGGGATTGGATCAATACACCACTGAGGCTGGGTATCTTTCTTTGCGTTTTTACCAGACGGAGTCCTGTAAAACCGATCCTGCCACCTTTCTTTGTAATAGTTTCATAATTAAAATTAAACTCAAAGAGATTCAAAGAATAACTATACAAAAAGCAGGCATATGAGTTTCTAGAGAAGCGTCCTTTTCGGGGGAAAAAAAGGACTTATCTGGGATGCATGCTAACTTCAAATAAACATGACATGCTTCTTGGACTGGACGCCCGACCCACATAAACTTTACAACTTATTATGAACCCAGTGATTCGCAATTTCAAAACCAGGGAACCTTGTCAAGACTCTTTTAGTGAATAGATGTCTTCTTTTTGGTCACCCGCGCCCTTTGTGGGTTTTCGCCAATCGACCTCTCTCATTTCTCTTCTCACTGTCGCCCGATAGTGCTCTTTGCGAGTTTTCACTAAATGGACTCTCTCCTTTTTAGTTTCTCCCACTGCCATCGCCTTATGGTGCCTGAAGGTTTTCACCAATAAGACTCTCTTATTTTGTTTCTCTCAATTCAGGTTCTGCCAGATTCCGTCAATGACGTTTTTCCTTTCCTTGCCTTTGCCAATTGATCTGAATGACTTGAACAAGGTCTTTGGGTAAAAAGGAAATTGAATGGAATTACAACTCTAGAACCATCTTGACGGATCTAAACTAAACCGTCATATCATATGCCCCAGTTTAAATTTTTGGGGAAATTGGGATTTTTTGTTTGGTGTGACTAAACCTCAGTAAGAGGTTGCCTACATATCCTTTCGGAATCAAGTCAGAACGTATTTCAGGTGCAATATTTTTTGTTTTTTTCTTTTTGTTTTATTTTGTTTTTTTTCATATATATGTTTTTTTTCTTTTCTATTTTTTTTAATTATTTTATTTTTTATTTCGGGTTCCAAAGAGGGTGAACAAAAAAGAAACATAACCGGCTCAAAGGGTTTTACAAAGGATTTATAGTGTTTGGGGTTACAAGAAAGAAAGCCTTCGTCATCTCAATTATACAAAAGCCAACGTCGCAGGAGGTCCTGACATAGTACCTTTATACTGCATCTGTATTGACTACTGTTTCAAGATTATTTCCTTTAATGTCTCCCAGATACAGTGTCCCTCTCAATGATATTTTCCAGATCATGTGCAGATCCTTCTAATTAGGAGCAAATGTTCCTTTTGCTTCTTGGTAATGAGGAGCTATGCGCCTTAACACCGGTTGTGCTATTTCGAGATTCCTGGACCGCACTTTCTTGTTGCAAGCATGGGCATTCTTTGTTGGGATAATTACTCGGATATTCCCTGAATACAACACACCATTTTTGTACGCGAACCAATCTTCCTTCAGTTATACCAATTCTTTACTTCATTTCCTCGAAGTAACATTTTTGTGCATTTCGACTCTTGATTCATTATTCTGAAGTCTGACAGTGTTTTGGGATCTAGGCATGAAGTCCGCAAGCATGTCATGTTATTTAAATCTGCATGATTTGAACTAAAGAGAAGAGAAAGAGAAAGCTAAAAAAATTTGAAAGAATAAAAAATAATAAAAGAAAAGGAAACGGATGATGAAATATTAATTTCATTTCTTGGAATTGAAAGGATAAATATGATTCATATTCGGGAATTTAATGACAAAAACTAAAAGAAAAGTCCAATTTACACCCTGAAATAACTTGGGATGCATAAAAATGCGGCAGGACAAGTCTACTGGGGCTTCCGCCTGATCGGGAATGGCCTAGCCTTTCAGTTTTTGACTTTAGCGTTTGGTCCCATCTCAACGGTGATAGTCCATTTCCCTGGCTCAACCATGTGGGTATCGCAGAGCCTTGCCTCATGTTTTCCTTCACACTCTTTAGTCATGAAATCCTCATTATCTTCCTCTTGACGGTCCTTAAGCTTATGTGGTATGCATCCAACAAACACTGGCTCATTCAGCCGAGGTGTTTTAATTGCCCCCCCATACAACATAGGCTTGCTTAGGTGCATCAATTTCCCTTTCTGGTTCTATCTCAGTGATTTTACTCTTCTTTTCCCTTTTCTCCTGTTTCGGGGCCGCCTTCGGCTTCCTTTTCACATCAGCAATAGCAATTATGGCCTTAAGCACTGGACCGAATTCTTTGTCTTCACAAATTATCCCGATTATTGGCCCGTTGTTATGAGCGGGCAGCGGATTATTGGTCATATTTGGAACATCCTCATCCTTCAACACAATTTTCCCTTGCTCTATTAAATTCTCCACTGTTTGATTCAGAGTCCAACAGTCATTAGTATGATGGCCCTCTGCCCCTGAATGATATGCACACCTGACGTCAGCTCTGTAGGCAGGCGATGCCGGGTTTCGTCTATTTTGAGGAACCGGCTACAGTAGACCCATTTGGACTAGTTTCGGGAATAAACTAGAGTAAGATTCACCAATTGGGGTGAAGTTTGGTCTCTTTGGTGGTTCCCAAGGACGAAAGTTATTCTGTGGAGGTTGAGGGTTATAGTGGTTATGGTGGGGAGGCTAATTTGTTGGAACTAGAGCTTGGTTTCTACTGACATGTTGCTGCGGTCGTGCAAAAGGTTGAGCATTCATGACTGCGTACGGTTGAGGAATATAGGACATTTCCTGAGCAGGGTAATAATGCTAGGGGTTCTTTCTGAAAAGATGGGTCTAGGAGCGTGGTGTCTTCTATCACCGGAAGTTGCCATGGATGTTTCCTCTCTCGTCCTACCCTTTGCTATTCCTCCGGACCCTCCTTGGATGGCTTGGGAAGTCGCTCGAATGGCCGCCTGACTCAAAATTCTTCCTGTCTTTAAATCGTTCTCTACCATTTCTCCAATCTTGATCTCCTCCGGGAAAACGTTTTCCATTGCTGACAGCATGTTCTGGAAATAGTCTTGTTCCTGGGCCTGGAGGAAAGTAGTGACCATTTCTATTTCGTCCATGGGGGGTTTCACCCTGGATGCTTGCTCGCACCATTTGATAGCATATTCTCTGAAGCTTTCTGAGGGCTTCTTCTTTAAGTTCGATAAGGAATTCTTGTCTGGCGCAATGTCGATGTTGTACTGGAACTGTTTCACAAAATCTCTAGCCAAATCATCCCAAATGTGCCATCGAGATATGTTTTGATCCATGTACCATTCTGAAGCTATCCCGATCAAACTTTCTCCGAAATATGCCATGAGCAATTCTTCCTTGCCGCCGGCACCTCGCAACTGATTGAAATATTTCTTTTGGTGAGCAATAGGGTCGCCATGCCCGTCATACTTGTGAGCACGTGATTTTTGCCCTACATGAAAATTACTCCAAAAAATTTAAAATAAAATAATCTTTCCGTTGTGTGCTATTTTTAGATTTTTTGTGACATTTTTGGATAATTGTTTGTATTTGTCTAAGCGTGTTTGTTTGTTTAAATTAAGGAAAATACAAAAATATGTTGTGTTTGCATTCTTAGGAGTTAATCTACAATTGAAAGTAATCAAAATTATTTGACAAAAATGGAAAGTTACAAAAATATGTATTGTTTGTATTTAATATCTCAATTGTGTGATTTATACTTAATTGATGTTTAAATTGAGTATGTTAATTGTTAGTATAACTTAATTAGTATTTCATATAATCTAATTGATTTTGTAGTGTAATTAGAAATTTTGTTTTACTAAATTTGAAATTAAAGAGATAAAGAAAAACAAAATCAAACAAGAGAAGATGAAATCGGAATTGGGCCCTATTTAATTAGGGGAAAGCCAAGCCCAAAACAAATGCCCAATGCCATGACCCACACCCCCAGCCTTGACCCGGTCTGACCCAGCCCGTTATACCCAAAACGACCCCGTTTCTGGTATTGTAGTAGATTTTGGCCGTTGGATGTTGTAATCCAACGGCTCTGATTAAATGCCTATTTTTAAGTATACAAAATACCCCCCAAACCCTGTGTCTCTCATTCATTTTTCACCAAACGACCCTTTAATCTCGTCTCTTCAAGAGACGGCCAACCCTAGCAGCCGCCGCCCTTCTCCTCCGCCCAAAACCCGGCGGCAACGACGCCGCCGGTAACCAAAATAACACCACGAAGCCACCTTAACACCCTGAACCCAAATCCTGTACTGGCTTAACTCGAATCCGTCTTCATCTTCTCGAATCTTCATTTTGAAGATTCAAGTCGAGCTTGAACCGACCCCAACTAACCCCAAATCGACACCCCTGAACCAACATGCTACCTTAACCCCAAATCCCGTGATAGTTTTGCTCGAATCGTAGCAAAACTCGTCGAATTTCAACTCGATTGAACGAGCCCTAGAAGAACGCAAAGAATTTGAGGTCTCAATCGACTTTAGTCAGGTGTTCTTAGTCAAGAACACTTGATTAAAGTCCGTTTGGACCTCACAAGTTCGAGCCAAATTGACAACCGGACAAGTTAAGATTTAGCTTGAAAATTGAGGTATTTCTTCTCCTTTTCGGTTCTCGTTATTCATTCTCGTTAGTTTAGTTTAATCGTTTTTGCAGTTTCGTTCATTGTTGATTTCCTCGGATATTCTTGTTAAATTTTCTATTTTTCTATTCTTCTACCAAAGACCTCTTATTTGGTCAATTTGTTGTTTCTGACTGTTGTTTGAATGTGGTAGATTCGTCTCGATTAATGTCGTCGTGTAGTTAGTTCCGCAATTCATTTTTTTTGCCGGGACTTTTTGTTTTGAAGTCATTTGTTTGACGATTGGCATTGTCGATTAGTTTCATGAGTTTGTTTATTAGCATTTTAGGGCAGAATTGGACACTACAAAGCACTGTTGGATCGAGATTCCTTCCTTTTGAACTGACTGTTAATTAAATGATGAATTGGATTGGTTGTTGTTAGTTCAAGATTGGAGGGTGTAACTAATGAAGTGTAGTACACATTAGGACTGTAATGGGATCAAAATCTGGATTTGTTAACTTTAAATTAGGGATTAACAGACTTAGCATTTTCTTAGGTTTTAAAACTACCTTGGCCATGAGTTAAACTAGTGGAACCTGCTGTTACAGCAGGGTATCCCTCCAGGCCTGCACTTATCATTTTAATATAAAAAAAAAAACCCATGCTTAGACACGTTTTAGTGGCTAAAACAGGGAATCTACTGGGCTGGGCAGAGATGGGAATGGGCAGGGGTATTAGTTTAGTTGGTGGCAGTCATTCAGGAGGGATTTTAAAAAACTATAAGTATAGGGTTGAGTTCTGAAAACAGGACAGACATTGATACCTAGAGAAACCTTAGAGAAAACAGTGATAGAGGACTTTTGGGAGAGCATTCTGAAAGATACAAATAGATACACACATTCACAGCATAGACACCCACGTACACTCATAAAAATACACACAAGTATTCACTGTTTGCTTCTATTCTTCTATTGCTTGTGGTTGCTGTGTTTGGCCACTGTTGTTGCTGGTGTTGTTCAGTTGTTGTAGAGGCTGTTGTTGTTGTGTTGTTTGTTGTTGAGGCTATTGTTGGTCCTGGTATTGTTGCTGTTGTGCTGTTGTTGTAGCTGCTGTCTGTTATTCAACTGTTGTTGCTGCTGTGTTGTTTGTCCTGGTTGTTGCTGCTTCTATTGGTATTGTCCTGGTTGTTGCTGCTTCTATTGGTATTGTCCTGGTTGTTGCTGCTTCTACTGGTATTGTCCTGGTTGTTGCTGCTTCTATTGTTATTGTCCTATTGCTGCTGCTTCTGTTTGTTGTTGTGTTTGTTGTTGGTCTTGGTGCTGCTGTTGGTGTGTGGTTGTTGCTGTATCTTACTACTGCTGCAACTAACCTCTCCTCATTGTAATTGCCAGGTATGTCTTCAAAATTCGAAGTGTTGAAACTGAATTGGCATGTATGAACCCCTTTTTTTAGATCAATCAATGAAGAAAGGGCCTGCTGAAGCTCAGTTTGTGCATATCATATGTAGTAGAAATGATAGATGACTTTATGTGTGTTATTTAGACTTCATAAACCATCTGGACCCTTTTGATTCATTTGGAATTACTTGTACTTAATTGGGACTTATGCTAGACTGAACATTAGAATTAATTGAAATGTTAAAGTGATTTGAAATCCTATCATGAATATGTAATTGGAGTAGGCTTTAGCACTAACTTACATTAGAAATAAAATATATGAATGAAGTTTTAGTAATCTAGACATGTGAAATGCAGTGTTAGTTGGAGTTAATATGATTGGAATAATTCATGGGTGTAATCATATGACTTGAAGGTCATATCAAATTCGCTCCTAAGCCCATTTCAATGTTCAGCATTTGTTTTAATATTAGAAGCCTGTAAATAATTTATACTGATTTCATGTGAGAATGTGGATTAATTTATTTGAGATCCGACTTGGATTTCGTCACTGTTGTCCTGGTAAGCTGCTTGGGCCTAAGAGTAGCAAGGGATAGCCCAGACCACAAAAATGTTGATTTTGATTTGTAAATGATTTCCCGGTCAGTCCAACACTGAGAATCGATAGCGTGACCTTCCACATGAGGTCTGGCAGGTTTAAGCGAAGCGGACCATCCGGCTTGGGCTGTCTTGGGCCTGATATTAAATATGGAATGTGGACCTTTAGTATTTCCAAATAATAGGCCCTTTATGATAATATTTTGAAAGAGATAGATAATATAATAAGTACATATTTGTTAAAATTGATTATTTTGTGAGTCAACTTATTGAAAAAATCATTTAATGCACACGAATATATTACCTTTTGCCTATACAACTATATAGTTTTGAAGAAATGACTTATTTTTATTTTTGTAATATTAAATATCATAAGTGACTTAATGTATCTGTGACGATCTAATATATCTAACATTTTCGTTTTTGCGCCAATAAACACCCTAAATTTTGTGTTAATAGTTCACAATGGTGACAAGCACATTTTAATTTTATTAATGATGATTCAATATAGTTCCTCATAAAGAGAAAAGCAAGTGCCGTTTCATAAGTTATTCGTTAGGATGCAATTGACAGAAGGTGCCTTAATGGTTTAATTTAACTATGGATGTTTCAACATTAGAATAAAAATATGTTAACGTTGCCGGAGTCCTCATAAGTGATATCATAGGATTTCTACATAGAAGTAATTAATTAGGACCTTTCCTTTATATTTAGAGATAATTTAATAAAAATATAGTCACTTTAGGTATGACCTTTAATAAAAATGAGACGAGCCTCGCCACTTCAAATGTACAATTGCGGGTCCCTCAAATTAATTGTACAAATTTAAACTCGGGAAGACCGTTTAGCGAATTTCGCGGTCTTTCCCAAAGTTAATAAAGACGATAGACTATTTAGGCACGATTTGTAAATAACATACTTTCCTAATTACGGGTACGCATTTATGTGACCCAAATCTTATTCTCGGCACAACCGAAATACATTAAAGTCATAGGCGTACCGGCTGCGGTGTGACTTGAAAAATGTGTTTTCGTGACGTCACAATTCTTCTAAAAATCAAAAAGCGGAACATAATAGCACATAGTTAATATATATAGAGAAATCAGATAAAAGTAAAAATTGCAGTTGAGCGACCGTGCTAAAACCACGGAATCCGGGAGTGTCTAACACCTTCTCCCGGGTTAACAGAATGCCTTATCCAGGTTTCTAGTTTCGCAGACTATATTACAGGGTCATAAATTTCCTCGGTTCGGGATCAAACCGGTGACTTGGGACACCATTATTTTCCCAAGTGGCGACTCTGAATTAAATAAAATTGATCCCGTTTCGATTGTCCTTTAATTGGAAAAACTCCCTCGTACCTTCGCGGGTAAGCGTAAAAAGGAGGTGTGACAATACTTTTTGAACTTCGGCGTCTTAAAGCCTGATGGAAAATGGACATGTGGGAACATGCACAAATCTGCGTAAGAAACACTCTTCTGTCCGCCTAGACCTTACATGTTTTTCAAACTCTGTTCCAAGCTTCTCATTCTCTTCGCCATTTCATCCTGTTCGGGAGATTTTGGATTTTGTCTTGGCAAGAACTCATATTGGGGTGGCTGAGGATAAACATTGGCAGCAAACTGGGTAGGATCCCGCGAAAGAGGTGGCATTGGGAATGTAAAAGAAGAGGGGTCAAAGAAAGGAGTATGTGTGACGGGTTGCGCCGTAATTGGAACGGGCAACCGAGTGGAGATTCTTGTGGACGTATCTGGTATTGTCACCCGAGGATAGAAAGTGGAGGGTGATTCGGAGAGGGTTGTGATGTTAGAATACCCAAACAGAATAGGTGGGTAATTTGTGGGGGTATTAGAAATCCCACTTGGCCTGATGAATAGTTCGGGGAACCCAGGGATCAGACTTGGGGGCTCTTTCTCATTATTCCAATCATCTAACATCTCCAACATGCGACAGCGCAAAATTCTGTTTTCTTCCACAGCTGCTGATTCAGTTGCCGGAACGGCTGATATGGAGCTCTCTTCTAGGACGGGAACGGTTGGTAGAGGGATTTCTGAAGACATGTTGACACTTCTTTTCGACTTCGTGAAGTAAGGATGGGTACTTTCTTTTGATTTAGTAACGAGCTGCTGAACTTTTCCTTTGGACTTCGTGAAGTATGAATGTGAGGCCAAATTACAACAAAATCAAACACCCTTTTCTAAAACCTGGAGTTTGGCAAACAAATGGTTAGTCATAAACAACATAACAGATAAGTAATCTCACGTTGGGTGTCATGCACTTATACAGTCGATCGTGTTGCCACATGTATTCGATTGTAATGCGTCATTCCGGCTTGTACTTTCCTTTGCTTTCATCTTCTTCCTCTCTTTATCAGCTTTCTTTTACACTCTTTCTTTTTTTTTCGTTTTTCTTTTTCTTTTAGTGATGGTCGAATCTTATGTGAATTGCCTACGTATCATGTCCCCGCATGAATCCGACCGGGCGTAGTTCGGATAATCGGGAATGGAGTTAATAAACTAATTTTTTTTAGTTCTTGAAAGAAACGCTTTAAAAGAAGAAAGAAAAATATATTTATATTTTTGTTTTTTTTTTCTTTTTGTTTTGCTTTTTTGAAAGAAAGACTTCTTAAAAAATTATCTGCTTTGGAGTAAAAGAAAAAAATATTTTTGTTTGAATTTTTACTTATTGTCTCTTTTTCTAAGGAGGAAAGAAAATATTTTTTTGGATTTTTGTTTCTTTTTTTTTTAGAAAAGTACTTCAAAAATGAAGGAAACCCATATTTTTCATTTTGATTTTAATTGATTTTTCTTTTTATTTCATGAAAAACAGTAGGAAGAACGAAACAATTTTTTTTATAGTTTTTAAAACTACTTTTACCCATTTTTTTTGAATTTTCTAAGGAAATATTTTAAAGAATGAACTAAAGGAAAATATTTTTTTTTTTTGAAAATTGGGGTCGGAACCGATGAGATTTTCCTACATATCTCACATCCTGTGAGAATCAGCCGCGTAGTTCGGAAACAAATGAACTAAATCATTTTAACAAAAAGAAAACACACTATTTTTAATAAAATTTATTTGGAAATTTTTTGCACCATTTTTAAAAATTATTTTCAAAGAAAATAAACTATTTTCCATAAAATTATTTTGACTCTATACCCGGACATTTTCTACTTCTTCCCCTCTCTTTTTTTTTAAATAATAAACCGGTCAGCATGTAAGATCTAAATGAATAAATGCACAGACAAAGATGCATCAAGTTGGTCTTTTGTTTCAGGTACACCTGTCCTAGACAGGCCCAACCCCTATGTTAAGCCTCCTAAGTCAGATATGCACATAATGCAAATAGACGTTCCTATCGGGGATCCGGCATGAGGTTTTGTTATTCTAAGTCATCATCATGTTAGAGAAGGTGTCTAGACTGGCTTTACTCGAGCGGACAACTCGAGCCGAGGAGTGTCAGTGCACCAGTAGCATGACTTTCCGACTTAATTGACAATACTCCCCGCTTAAACATGTACAACAACAACTACCCAGTATGTTCCCACAAAGTGGGGTCTGGGGAGGGTAATACGTACACAGGCCTTACCCCTACCCGAAAGGGTAGAGAGGCTGTTTCCGGCTCCCCGCTTAAACATGTCTGACTAAAAATCCTTCACCGGGTGCCAAGCACCACAGCTATCTTGAGAAAACGGGCTATGTCCAGCAAATGCCCGATATTATATTTTAAAGAGACACAGAAGAGAAAAATGGGTATCGGCACAATTTATATACAATTCAAAAATATCAATGCGGTAAAAGCAACATTTAGCACATTAAATACAAACATATAATAAAATAAGATAATAAATAAGCCAAATACAATAATTATTCAAAGCTCGAACTCTTAAACCCTGAACCAGTGGTTCTGGGTTTGTATCCCCAGCAGAGTCGCCAGAGTTGTCACACCTCCTTTTGGCGCGCCCTACCCCGAAGGGTAGAAGCACAAGGGAGTTTTTCCAATTTAAGTGACATTATTAGAGACGGAATTATTCTATTTATTTCAGAGTCGCCACTTAGAATAAATTAAGGTGTCCCAAGTCACCTATTCATTTAAATCCCGAATCGAGGAAATTTTGACTTTCCAAATGAAGTCTACGAACCAGAAATTCTAAGTTAGGAATTCTGTTGACCCGAGGGAAGGTGTTAGGCACCCCCGGATCCCGTGGTTCAAGCACGGTCGCTTCAATTATTATAAATGGCTAAAAATATCTGATTTTTAATAATGTTATAAATTACATGCTCTGATTAAACTTTAAGCCGCTTTATTAATTCAAAACTGTACATTTATCCTTTAATCAAAGCAAACCTAGTCGCAACATAAACTCGGGTCCTTGACGAATATACAAATCAAAATGTGCCCGGATCACTTAACTCAACCTATGTCGATTAAAGCGGTTATTAGACTAGACAAAAATCAATTTATCTAAACAAATATCCGTGGAGGTTATTTCCCATTAAGACCTATACAAGGCCATATCTTATTCTGTGACTCATTAAATTAGGGCCGAGTATTGACTGAAAAGGTATAAACTAGTAGGAAATTGATCGACTATGCCAAGTAGAAAGGATTCACCATGGTTCATTATTAAACATGAAGTTATTTATTTGGATTTCACTACTCTCAATCCGACGTTAATAGACGAGATCAAAACTATGCGATTAGAGTCGAACTAGCATTGGCGTCTAAGGCATTGGCTATTTATCTTGTTCGCTTAACTACAAATGGATTTAAAGGAAAATCAAACGAAGAAACTCGAAATGATTCAAGTCGCCCTATATTAATAGCTAACATAAATCAAACCAGCACCTTAAACATGCTTAAACTACTTGACTTTAACAAATTACCTATTTAAAGTATCAAAGAGAATCCCTGTCCGAACTAGCAAATTTTTTACTTACACAAATCCGAACATTAACAGGAACTAAACAAACATGAATGATAACTAGTATCTATATTAAACAATAGTCCGAAGACAGTCCTAGTTTACAAATACGAGCCTAACGGATGTTGTTTCAGAGTATACATGCTGGAAATAACAAAAATTAGGTAGACATACGAACTATGTATACTCTTAACCCCTTAATGATTAACAGTACAATTTCTGTTTCAACTAACAGTCCTTAGTTTAACAAATAGCTAACAGGATCATTCATGTAATGACTTCACATCAGGATTTAAAATGGGCTTTCATTTCATTTCCAGTACAAGAATGGACAAGCCCAAATGATGTGTACCTGATTTTAACAGTAGAAACGAAAGAGGAGAAATTAGTAAGCAATTCCTAGCCAAGACAAAAGCAAACGCAGCAACAGATCCCAGCAGTGAATACCACTACCAAAGATGTGACCTAATAAACTAGTAATAGATTGAAGTTCCAGAAGTGGGCTAAACGAAACTAAGATTCTCATAGATGTCAAACAAACAACTCAAAACCAAAACATCAACAAATGAGCCCCAAACAACCTTCATATAACTTTGGACATAATCAAATTTAAAATAGTTTTCAACAAACAATAGACTCTCCAAAAGAATTCGACAGTTTTTTCTTTCTCACAATGGCTTGAAAAGATATCAAATATGTGTGTGTAAAAGGGAATTCTCTCCAGGTCTGTTTTTTTTTCTCAAAAATCAGTGCCTGTTTTCTAAACAAATCTATGTTTATCCCTCCAATTTTCTGTCTTTTATCTCTCAAAATATTGGTGTAGAAAAATCTGCTCTTTCAAGGTGTAAGTGTGTGTCCCTTAGGTCTATGTGTGTCTCCTCACTTTATAGCCTTCAAACCCCAATCAAACATCCTATTTTAAATTGTTTCGTACCAGAAATCCCATGTTATCCCCCCGTGTTTTCCACCTTTTGTTGCCTAAGTATGGTCTAACTATTAAATAAACTCTGAAAGGCAGAAATTAGTGGAACACCCTGCTATCCAGCAGGTTCCACCGTCATTCCCAAGTGCATTGCACTCTTTGAAACTTGGCCGTTAGTTTTTTTTTTTCTAAAATCCTATTAGAATTACAACTATATCCACCTAAAATCCTATCAGAATTACAGCTATATCCAATCCAAGGTTATAACAAACAAGACCCGCAAAATTAATTGACGACATTCGATTAAACGATTACGACATGTATAATCGATAACAAACTAATCGACAAATCAGTGATTCAAACATTCTTGGACAGAACAGGTAAAAATGCAGAATCAACCATTCGACGATTTTAATCGAAGTGAATTCATATCCTATAACTAATATATTCAATCAGATAATAAGAAACAAATTGACCAAATAAAGGTCTTTGATAGAAGAACAGAGAAATCGGACCAAACAAACAAATAATCAAAAACAAATGAAACGAAGAAACAAGTACAAAAATAAACAAAGAAGAAAAGAAAGAAGGCAATACCTCCATGAGTGAGAGAAAACATAATTAAGATGGGACTGGACCACTCGAATTTGGATTTTTTGGAGTCAAACGGAACTTAATCGAAGTATTTTCAACCAAAAATACTCCGATTAAGGTCTATTAGACCCCAAATTATGATTAATCGGGCCAATTTTGCCATTTGAATTTTTAGGGTTCTTAAGGGCTCGGATTGGGGTTCGATAATTTTCGGTGGGATTCGAACAAATCGGGGCATGGATTAGTGGAGGGGAAGGTCCGGTGGTGGGATGGTGTCAATTTTGGGGTGATTGGTGTAAGTTAGTCTTGGGATTGAATCTTCAATTGAAGATTCGAGAAGATGTAGCTAGAGTCGAGCCAAAGGGTTCGTGGATTTGGGTTCGGGGCGTGATGGAGGATTTGTGGTTTTAAAATGGTCTGGTTTGGATCACCGGAACCGCCGTGAGGCTATTTCCAGTGGATGGAGCACGGTGGCAGGCGGCGGAGTTAGCTTAAGTCTCTAGGGTTTAGAGAAGGGGACGAGGAATGGGGGTTTGGGCGGTATTTGGTAAATGAAAAAGCCACAATTAATTTGGGCCATTGGATCATTGGAGTCCAACGGCTCAGATCAATACTTTTCTTTTAGAACGGCCTCGTTTACAGGTAAAGGGAGACGGATCCGGGTTAATGGGCTGTTTGGGCTGGGTTAACGCTTTTTTTTTTTGGCTGGACTTATCCGGATTTAAACCAAATTTTCAATTCTTTCCCTTTCTCCTTTAATTCCCAAAAAAAAAGAAAAAAATTCTAAATTACACTAAAAATCAAATTAATTCTACAAAAATACTAATAAGTCCTAATAACATATAAAATTAAATATCAACTAAGATTATAATCTACACAACTTTGACTAAGATATAAAAATACGAAAACACACCTTTTGATTATTTTTATAAAACAAATTACTTATTTAAATTCTAAATTCAAATGCAACGTGTGTGTATATATATATATATATATATATATATATATATGTATATGTATGTATGTATTTTATTTTTAACAAATAAACATGTATAAAAATGCAAATAATATTTAAGAAAATCGCACAAAATTTATAGGAAATCATACACAACAAAAAAACTATTATATTTTGAATTTTGGGAGTAATTCTCATGCAGGGCAAAAATCACGTGCTCCTGGATTATACGCTTTTGATCCTTGGCCGTTGGATTGGATTGAATGAATGGCCAAGATCATTTGGCCTCAAAACGACACCGTCTATTTTAATGAGGGTGTCTCACTATGACCGTAGGATTATGATACTGGACTATTGAGATTGATTTACCTAAGCTACGTCGTTTCATTTAAATGGTTCGTTGGTCTTGTCCGTTTGATCAGTTGTATTGGACGGCCAAGATTAATTCTATATGCGACGTCGTTTAATTTATAAGGGAACCGCCTCACTAGGTCCATTGATCAAATGTATAAACGGCTTGGATTAATACACCTATACGGTGTCGTTTGGTTTTAAGCTTGGGAAGACTGGGTTAGTTTCGTTTGGGCCTGGTCAATATTTGGTATTGGATTGTATTTGGCCCAAATTATATATATATATATATATATATATATATATATATATATATATATATATATATATATATATATATATATATATATATATATATATATATATATATATATATATTTATATTGTATTCTTGTATTTTGTTGTTTATGACTTGTATTTATTTAATTTCTGTATTTTCTTTTTGTATTTTGTATTTTTCTTTTTGTATTTATTTTCAACTGCTATATTTCCTTTATTTTCTATTTTTTCATTTTTTCCTTAATTTTCCGGTATTTTTTGCATTTTTACTTGATTTTCTAAATTTTAACATTTTTTATGATATTTTCCCAATTGATTTTTTTTGTAATTTCATTTAAATTTATTTTCAAACAAAAACACTGGTATTTCAACTAAATCACACAATTACAAACAAAAATCATTTTTGTATTATTTATATATATATGTTGGAATTTAATTGCTTAGGGCAAAAACCACGTGCTCACATTGATTTGCACCTGTTGTGCTGATTCCTCTTTGTTAGCTTAACTGTAGACGGTTTGTAGTATTTATCTCATTTGCTGTTAATTCAGACTTATTCCTATTTTCTGTAAGGATCGGGCTGCACGTCGCAGCAGTGTAGGTAATTTATCGGAATTGGAGAGGAGTAAGGGAATTGCATACTAGTTTGAGAGATATTCACCTATTTCCCCCACTTTGCCGTTGTTTACTACCTTTATTGTTTTTTAGAGTACTGTGTAGTATTTTTACAAGAATTCTTACTTTCAGTCGTTATGTATCGCTATTACTCACTGAGTCGGAGTACTCACTTTACTCCCTGCACCTTGTGTACAGATATAGGTACCCCGGAGGCTTAGCTAAGTTTGTTGATGCTGCCCAGTCTATTTACCGGAGTCATCGAGGTAGCTGCCTGACATCCGCAGGACCCGATTTATCCTATTATTCCTTTTTACTTCCGCATCTAGACTTTCATATGTATAGGATGTTACTCAGTTGTACCTAGAGGCTCTAGAATCGTGACACCAGATCTGTTAGGGGCTTTATTGGAATTATTATGGTTTTCGTACTGCTTTTATTTATTATCACATATTGAAATTAATTTTAACTGATGATTTAATTCTAATAACTAATAAGGAGTTTCGTATTTGGGGTTGAGAGTGTTTGAATGGTCGGGCTTGCCTAACAAGGTGTTGGGCGCTATCACGACTGGGGTTTGGGTCGTGACAAGTTGGTATCAGAGCCTAGGTTACTAGGTCTCACAAGTCATGAGCCGGTTTAGTAGAGTCTCAGGGATCGGTACGGAGGCGTCTCTACTTTTCATCGGGAGGCTGCAGAACCCTTAGTAAAAACTTCATATTCTTGAAATTTTTGTCGTGCGACTTTGTTGATCCGAGAACTAAACTTCTGTATTCTATTCTCTCGCAGATGGCGAGAACTCATGCTATCGGACGTGGAAAACAACCACTAGTATCACACGCTAGGGGTCGCGGTTGTGGTCGCGGTCAAGGCAGACGAGCGAAGGCAGTACATGTAGATCTATCAGATGCCCCGGTTCAGGACAAAGCTATAACTGTAGATACGCTAGTAGCACCTGTACATGCACCAACTGTGTCCATTATTATATCGCGTCTCTAGGTGACATTGGCCCAGATATTGACAGTGTGTTTGGGTTTGGCTCAGGTTGTCTTAGCCACCATAGCAGCAATATCTACATCACAGGCCAAGGGAGGCAATCTGACCCTCGCTGCTCGCACACCGGAGTTGGGATTTTAGGGACCACATGTCACGACCCGGATTTTCCCCCAACATCGGGATCGTGATGGCGCCTACTCGTGGTAGCTAGGCAAGCCACTATATTCATACTATCCTGTTTTTAACACAATTTTAATTAAATAAATGCGGAATACTTTATCAAAATGGAAATAACAAAACACAAGGTGAAAATCATACTGAAATCCTCTACCCAAGACGTGGAGTCACCAACTCACAAACTACTATGGAATACTACACATAAAAGTCTGAAGAAATATAACACAATTCTGTTTGTCTCGGAACAAAGAGACTCCAGCTAATAATATAAATAAAGAGAGAGACGCCAGGCCTGCGGACGCCTGCAAGCTACCTCGGTCTCAAATATGATCAACTCCCAGAAAATCTACTTACTGCTGCTGCTGCTCCTGATCGTAACCTGGTCCTGTGCAAAAACGCACAGAAGTGTAGCATCAGCACAACCGACCCCATGTGTTGGTAAGTGCCTGGCCTAACCCGGCGAAGTAGTGACAAGCCTAGGACCAGACACTCACATAAACCTGTGCAATTCAATATATTTATATATGTACCACAAAATAACAAGAAATAATCAAGTATTAACGCAATAAGGAATACCTTAAAGAATTCAACAATTAATCACAGTTTATAATTTCACAAGGAAAAACAAAGTATAATGTAAACACAAGTAATATCACTTCAAGAAATAGCAAGCGGTTGCACGGCATCACCCTTCGTGCTTTTACTCTCATCCTCACATCCATAGTACGGCATGATCCTTCGTACATGGTTCAATAACAGAGGGCACGGCATGATCCTTCGTGCATAATCAATAATAGGGCACGGCATGATCCTTCGTGCATAATCAATAATAGGGCACGGCATGATCCTTCGTGCATAATCAATAATAGGGCACGACATGATCCTTCGTGCATAATCAATAATAAACATGGCACGGCATTAACCTTCGTTCATAAATAATTAAACATGGCACGGGATTACCCTTCGTGCATTATCACTCTTCCTCACCCAAATAACAATCACAGAGTTAAGGGCAAAGAAAGAAACAATAATTCATAAACCGTCCCATCAAGGGCAATCAATACTTATCTTCACAACAAGTCCCAACAAGGGAGAACAATAACAATTCATCTGTAATATATATCAAAATAATCATTTTCCCAACGACTCACGGTCATACTAGACGCCAGTGTATGGATGCTCGTCACCACAGCCCATACACCGCACTCGATCACATAACACATAACACATATTCCTATTCCCTCAAGCTAGGATAGAACAAACACTTACCTCGAATGCTTACGAACAATTCACTCCGTGGAAATGTCTTTTCTTTCAATTTGGCTCCAATCCAACCGTATCTATACACAGTTGATTTAATATCATCAATTCTACTCAACAAACCAATTCTTAATACCAAATACAACTTTTACAACATTCTGCCATGAATAGTGAATTTCAACCCCGGGCCCACATGGTCGGAATTCGGGGTTATGACCAAAATCCGGTTACCCATTCCCCCACGAGTTCATATATATAATTTGTTTCAAAATCGGACCTCAATTCGAGGTCCAATTCCCCAATTTATGAAAAACCCTATTTTCTAACAAAAACAAGAATTTTACCATGAAAATCTTTGATTTCTTATGAAAAACATGTTTAATGATGTTAGGAATTGAAAGAATTAAGTAAACAGTGACTTACAATCGTTTTGATGAAGAAGAAATCCTTGAAGAATCGCAAATGGGTGTTTTGGTTTTGTAAAATGTGAAGAAATGACTGAAATTCGTGTTTTCAAGTCTCTGTGTTCGCATTTGCGAACATGGGTTCAATTTCTGGAGTTTGAAAAATAAGCTAAGGGTGGGAAGTTCGCATTTGCGAACATTTGTTCGCATTTGCGAACAGTTCGCATTTGCGAACTAATGTTCGCATTTGCGAACACATGTTGTATAAGGCAGTGTTCGCATTTGCGAACAATGGTTCGCATTTGCGAACCAAGGCATAATGGGGAATGTTCGCATTTGCGAACTTTTGTTCGCATTTGCGAACATAGGCTGGCATTGGGGACCTTCGCAAATGCGAACAATTGTTCGCATTTGCGAACAAGGCTGGGCCAAAGGGGGCTTCGCATTTGCGATGAATGTTCGCATTTGCGAGCCTGTCCCCCTTCGCAATTGCGAGAAAACTTCGCAATTGCGAAGCCAACAGCTGGGTGAAAACCAGCAGTTCAAAAATTCAGAGTTTCATCCAACGGCCTATCAAATCTTTACCCGAGCCCCCCGGGCTCCAAACCAAACATGTACACAACCTCAAAAACACATTATGGACTTGTTCGTGTGATCAACAACAACAACAACAACAACCCAGTATAATCCCACTTAGTGGGGTTTGGGGAGGGTAGTGTGTACGCAGACCTTACCCCTACCCTAAGGTAGAGAGGCTGTGTTTCCAAATAGACCCCCGGCATCCTTCCCTCCAAGAACTACCCACCTTGCTCTTGGGGAGACTCGAACTCACAACCTCTCGATTGGAAGTGGGGGTTGCTTACCATCAGAGCAACCCCTCTTGTCTAAGGACTTGTTCGTGTGATCATATCGCCAATATCACTTCGTTTTAATCAAATCAAGCCTCAAACTCATGATTTTCATACTTTTGATTTTCAAAACTTCTTAACATTGGAACTCAAGGTCCAAAACATCTCAAACGACATCCAAATGTCACCAAACTTTACAGAAATCACATATATAATATTTAAGACTTGTACCGGGCGTCGGAACCAAAATACGAGCCCGATACCAAGGTCAATTAATTTATTTCCTTTAATAATTGCATTAAAAACAATTTCACATAAAAATTCATAACTTGGGCTCTAGGCCTCAGAATTCGACTCCGGACGCATGTCCAAGTCCCATATTTTTCTACGGACCTCCCGGGACCATCCAATCTCGGGTTCGGATCCATTTACCAAAAATGTTGACCGAAGTCAACCATATTAATATTAATATCATTTTTATCCAAATTTCTCATAGAATTCATATTTTCTATCACAAAATCTTTCCGGCTACAAGCTCGGATCGTGCACGTAAATCGAGGCAACATAGAATGAGGTTTTCAAGGCCTCGGAAGCTCGAAATGATTAATTAAATAAGTGATGACCCTTTGGGTCGTCACAATCTCCACCTCTAAAACAACCGTTCGTCCTCGAACGGACAAAAGAAAGAAGTACCCGAGTCAGGAAACAAGTGTGGGTAGCGGCTCCGCATATCAGACTCGGACTCCCAGGTCGATGCCTCAGGAGGCTGACCTCTCCACTGAACACGCACAGAAGGATAACTCTTCGACCTCAACTGTCGAACCTGCCGGTCTAGAATAGCTACCGGCTCCTCCTCGTAAGATAGATCATTGTCCAATTGGACAGGTACTGAAGTCTAACACATGTGTGGGATCGCCGTGGTATCTCCGAAGCATAGATACATGAAAAACTGGATGCACGGCTGATAAGCTAGGCGGCAAAGCTAATCCGTAAGCCACCCCTCCCACTCTGTCTAGAATCTCAAATGGGCCAATATACCTAGGGCTGAGCTTGCCCTTCTTCCCAAACCTCATCACGCCCTTCATAGGCGACACTCGGAGCAATACTCGTTCACCAACCATGAAATCTACATCTCGAACCTTATGATCCGCATAAGTCTTTTGCCTAGACTGAGCTGAACGCAATCTCTCCTGAATAGTCTTGACCTTATCTAAGGCCTCCCGAACTAAGTCTGTACCCAACAACCGAGCCTCTCCCGGTTCAAACCATCCAACTGGTGATCGACATCGCCTACCATATAACGCCTCATACGGGGCCATTTGGATGCTAGATTGGTAACTGTTATTGTAGGCGAACTCTGCTAATGGCAGAAACTGGTCCCACGAGCCCCCGAAATCAATAACACAAGCTCGAAGCATGTCCTCGAGAATCCGAATAGTCCTCTCCGACCGGCCATCCGTCCGAGGATGAAATGTCGTACTCAACCGAACCCGGGTGCCTAACTCCTGCTCGACCGCTCTCCGAACCGCGAGGTAAACTGCGTACCCCGATCAAAGATAATAGATACCGGCACCCCACGGAGACGAACAATCTCCCTAATGTAAACCCCGCTAACCTCTCCGACGAGTAGGAGACAGATCCTGGAATAAAGTGTGCTGATTTGGTCGGTCTATCAACAATGACCCAAATAGCATCAAATTTTCTCCGAGTCAAAGGAAGTCCGAGTAACGAAGTCCATAGTGATTCGCTCCCATTTCCACTCGGGAATTTCAATCCTCCGGAATACACCACCAGGTCTCCGGTGCTCATATTTCACCTGCCGACAATTTAGACACCGAGCGACATACGCAATGATATCTTTCTTCATTCTGCGCCACTAATAGTGTTGCCGTAAGTCCTGATACATCTTCGCAGCGCCCGGGTGAATAGAATACCGTGAACTGTGGGCCTCTGCTAAGATCAACTCTCGAATCCCTTCGACATTGGGCACACAAACTCGACCCGGCAATTTCAATACCCCATCATCATCTAGATTTACCTGTGTGGCACCTCCTTGCTGTATCGTATCTCTCAACTCACGCAAATGAGGATCATCAAATTGCCTCTCACGGATGCGCTCTAATACAGAAGAACGAGCGACCGTGCAGGCTAACACTCTGCTAGGCTCGTAAATGTCTAATCTCACGAACCGGTTGGCTAAGGCCTGGACATCTAGAGCTAATGGTCTCCGATTGACCGGAATATATGCAAGACTACCCATGCTGGCATACTTTCTACTCAATGCGTCGGCCACCACATTGACCTTACCTGGGTGATATAATATAGTAACATCATAGTCTTTTAGCAACTCTAACCACCTCCGCTGTTGTAGATTCAACTCCTTCTGTTTGAACAAGTACTGTAGGCTTTTTTGATCAATGTACACCTCACATGTCACACCATATAGATAATGCCTCCGGATCTTTAAGGCATGAACCACCGCTGCCAACTCAAGATCATGAACTAGATAATTATTCTCATGTATTTTCAACTGCCTCGAAGCATACGCGATAACCTTACCATCCTGCATCAATACCGCTCCAAGCCCTGTACGAGATGCGTCACAATAAACTGTATAAGGCCCTGTACCTGTAGGTAGTACCAACACCGGTGCGGTGGTCAAGGCTGTCTTGAGCTTCTGAAAGCTCGCCTCACACTCCTCTGACCACTGAAACTGGACACCCTTCTGGGTCAACCTGGTCATCGGGGCTGCAATAGAAGAAAACCCCTCTACAAAACGACGGTAGTAACCTGCTAATCCCAAGAAACTCCGGATCTCAGTCACTGAAGCTGGTCGAGGCCAATTCTGGACTGCCTCAATCTTCTTTGGGTCTACCTGAATACCTTCTACGGATACAATGTGACCCAGAAATGCTACCGAACTCAGCCAGAACTCACATTTAGAAAATTTGGCATATAGCTAGTTACCTTTCAGAGTCTGAAGAACCACTCTGAGGTGCTGCTCGTGCTCTTCCTGGCTGCGGGAGTACACCAGGATGTCATCTATGAAGACTATCACGAACAGATCTAAGTAAGGCCTGAATACCCGATTCATCAACTCCATGAATGCTGCCGGGGCATTGGTCAACCCGAAGGACATGACCAAGAACTCATAATGCCCATATCTAGAGCGAAAGGCTGTCTTAGGAATGTCAGCCGCCCTGATCTTCAGCTGATGGTAGCCCGACCTCAAGTCTATCTTAGAGAATACCCTCGCTCCCTGGAGCTGGTCAAACAAATCATCAATCCTCGGCAGTGGATATTTATTTTTGATAGTCACCTTGTTTAACTGCCGGTAATCAATACACATCCGCATCGAGCCATCCTTCTTCTTTACAAATAACACAGGTGCTCCCCAGGGGGAAACACTGGGCCTGATAAAGCCCTTCTCAAGAAGGTCCTGCAACTGATCTTTCAACTCTTTTAGTTCCGGCGGGGCCATACGATAGGGTGGAATAGAGATGGGTTGAGTACCCGGTGCCAGATCAATACAGAAATCAAAATCCCTGTCGGGTGGCATGCCCGGCAGGTCTGAAGTAAAAACCTCAGGAAACTCCCGTGCAATAGGGACTGAATCAATGGAAGGAACTTCTGCGCTGGAATCACGAACATAAGCCAAATAAGCAAGACACCCCTTCTCGACCATACGTCGAGCCTTAACATAAGAAATAACAGTGCGAACGGAGTGGCTTGAGGTACCCTTCCACTCTAATCGGGGTGATTCTGGCAAGGCTAAGGTGACAGTCTTAGCATGACAATCAAGAAAAGCATGGTATGGGGACAACCAGTCCATCCCCAATATGACATCAAAATCTACCATATCCAAGAGCAACAGATCAACACGGGTCTCAAGACCCCCAAATATAACTACGCACGAACGATGCACCCGATCGACTACAATAGAGTCACCCACCGGCGTAGCCACATAAACTGGAATATCCAGAGCATAGCCGGGCACGGCCAAATACGGTGCGAAGTAGGAAGACACATAGGAGTATGTAGATCCGGGGTCAAATAATACCGAAGCACCTCCGCCACACACAAGAATAGTACACGTAATCACGACATCCGATGCCTCTGCCTCCTGGCCTGGTCGGTAAAGCATAGAATCGGGGATCCGCACCTCCCCTCCGAGCCGCGTCTCTAGGACGACCATCAACCGGCCGACCTCTACCTCTCGCTGGACCGTCTCCACCTCTACGGTCTCGACCTCCACCTCTATAATCTCTACCCCCGCCTCCGGCCGGCTGGGCAGGCCGAGTCAGCTGGGGCCTCGAATCATAGGACGAGGACCTCGCTGCCGAGAGTTACCCGCCGCTATAGGGCAATTCCTGATAAAATGACTCGGGTCACCACAACCGTAGCAACTCTTGGACCGATAGGGCTGCCGGCCCCGACGACCCGAATGGCCTCCACGAACACTCGAAGAGGCCGAGCATTAATAGGAGACCGGTCCGAATAATACCCCGAGAACCACGATCACCCGATCCACCCCGTGAAGCTCGAAGGGCGGAATGAAAAGGCCCGGAAGACCGGCCTCTATCAAAGGATTCTCTGCTACCAGAGGAAGAAGCACCAAACCTACCCGAATGACGAGGCCTCTTATCCGAAGAATAACCGCCTCCTCTAGCAAGAGCCATCTCAACTCTGCGTGCTGCATTGGCTGCCTCCTGAAATGATATGTCACTCCCCACGCCCATAGCCATCCGGAGTCTAATCGGATGATTAAGCCCATCTATAAACTTGCGGACCCTCTCCCGCTCCGTGGGAAGTATCACCACCGCATGACGAGCCAAGTCGATAAATCTCATCTCATACTATGTAACTGTCATAGTGCCCTGATGGAGGCGCTCAAACCGCCTCCGAAGTACATCCTGTCGAGTAGCAGGGAGAAACTTCTCCATAAATAGTTCCGCAAACCGGTCCCATGATAAAGCTGGGGACCCCTGCTGGTCGAGTTAGGCAATAGTCTCTCCACCAAGTCTTGGCGGATCCCGCAAGTCCGAAGGTACAGAAGTCAACTCCGTTTGTCTCCACGATCCCCATAGTCTTGAGAATCTCACGGCAACTGAATAAAAAGTCCTGAGGATCCTCTGATGCGGCTCCACCGAATGTAGTGGTAAATAGCTTGGAGAACCGATCAAGCCTCCATAACGAATCGAAGTCATGGCCGTTCCATCACCGGCATGAGCCGTGGTACCTGACTGAGTGGCCACAGCTGGCTGAATCACCGGTGCCTGAGGCCGAGGAGCTACCGGCTCCGGAGTATGAGCAACAGGAGTCCGGGCCCCTCCTCCAGCCCGAGAAGTAGCCGGGCAACTGACAATAAACCCGCTCCGGCAATGCTCGTCCATGAATCCCGCTATTCTAATCAAGGCATCCCGGAGATCCGGGGTAATTAAAGCCTCTCTTGGGACCTGAGCTGGGCCCACCGGAGCTGCTGGAACCGGAACCTCCTCGTCAATCTCAATATGGGGCTCCACCTCTCGGGTAGCTGCCTGGGGCCGAGCTCTACCCCTACCACGGCCTCTAATACGGCCTTGGCCCCCGCCCCCCACGGGAGCCGCCCGGGGCTCGGGCCGCCGGTCGACCGGACGAAGAAGCGCGTGTCCTTACCATCTGCGAAAGGACAGAATAGAAATTCAATCGGTATTTGAGGAACAAGTCGCACGACAAGAAAGAACAAATGAGAGACTCTTTCCTAACTCAATAGACTCGGAGGACAAGTACGGACGTCTCCGTACCTACCTCTCAAACTCTACTAAGCTTGTTCGTGAGTGGTGAGACCTATGTAACCTAGAGCTTTGATACCAACTTGTCACGACCCGGATTTTCCCCCAACATCGGGATCGTGATGGCACCTACTCGTGGTAGCTAGGCAAGCCAATGTATTCATACTATCCTGTTTTTAACACAATTTTAATTAAATAAATGCGGAATACTTTATCAAAAGGGAAATAACAAAACACAAGGTGAAAATCATACTGAAATCCTCTACCCAAGACGTGGAGTCACCAACTCACAAACTACTATGGAATACTACACATAAAAGTCTGAAGAAATATAACACAATTCTGTTTGTCTCGGAACAAAGAGACTCCAGCTAATAATATAAATAAAGAGAGAGACGCCGGGCCTGCGGACGCCTGCAAGCAACCTCGATCTCAAATATGATCAACTCCCACGCAATCTACTTACTGCTGCTGCTGCTCCTGATCGTAACCTGGATCTGTGCAAAAACGCACAGAAGTGTAGCATCAGCACAACCGACCCCATGTGCTGGTAAGTGCCTGGCCTATCCCGGCGAAGTAGTGACAAGCCTAGGACCAGACACTCACATAAACCTGTGCAATTCAATATATATATATATGTACCACAAAATAACAAGAAATAATCAAGTATTAACGCAATAAGGAATACCTTAAAGAATTCAACAATTAATCACAGTTTATAATTTCACAAGGAAAAATAAAGTATAATGTAAACACAAGTAATATCACTTCAAGAAATAGCAAGCAGTTGCACGGCATCACCCTTCGTACTTTTACTCTCATCCTCACATCCATAGTATGGCATGATCCTTCGTACATGGTTCAATAACAGAGGGCACGGCATGATCCTTCGTGCATAATCAATAATAGGGCACGGCATGATCCTTCGTGCATAATCAATAATAGGGCACGACATGATCCTTCGTGCATAATCAATAATAGGGCACGGCATGATCCTTCGTGCATAATCAATAATAAACATGGCACGGCATTAACCTTCGTGCATAAATAATTAAACATGGCACGGCATTACCCTTCGTGCATTATCACTCTTCCTCACCCAAATAACAATCACAGTTAAGGGCAAAGAAAGAAACAGTAATTCATAAACCGTCCCATCAAGGGCAATCAATACTTATCTTCACAACAAGTCCCAACAAGGGAGAACAATAACAATTCATCTGTAATATATATCAAAATAATCATTTTCCCAACGACTCACGGTCATACTAGACGCTAGTGTATGGATGCTCGTCACCACAGCCCATACACCGCACTCGATCACATAACACATAACACATAATCCTATTCCCTCAAGCTAGGATAGAACAAACACTTACCTCGAATGCTTACGAACAATTCACTCCGTGGAAATGTCTTTTCTTTCAATTTGGCTCCAATCCAACCGTATCTATACACAGTTGATTTAATATCATCAATTCTACTCAACAAACCAATTCTTAATACCAAATACAACTTTTACAACATTCTGCCATGAATAGTGAATTTCAACCCCGGGCCCACATGGTCAGAATTCGGGGTTATGACCAAAATCGGGTTACCCATTCCCCCACGAGTTCATATATATAATTTGTTTCAAAATCGGACCTCAATTCGAGGTCCAATTCCCCAATTTATGAAAAACCCTATTTTCTAACAAAAACAAGAATTTTACCATGAAAATCTTTGAATTCTTATGAAAAACATGTTTAATGATGTTAGGAATTGAAAGAATTAAGTAAAAAGTGACTTACAATCGTTTTGATGAAGAAGAAATCCTTGAAGAATCGCAAATGGGTGTTTTGGTTTTGTAAAATGTGAAGAAATGACTGAAATTCGTGTTTTTCAGGTCTCCGTGTTCGCATTTGCGAACATGGGTTCGCAATTGCGAACCCCGACCAATTTCTGGAGTTTGAAAAATAAGCTAAGGGTGGGAAGTTTGCATTTGCGAACAGTTCACATTTGCGAACTAATGTTCGCATTTGCGAACACATGCTGTATAAGGCAGTGTTCGCATTTGCGAACAATGGTTCGCATTTGCGAACCAAGGCATAATGGGGAATGTTCGCATTTGCGAACTTTTGTTCGCATTTGCGAACATAGGCAGGCACCACTGGGGACCTTCGCAAATGCGAACAATTGTTCGCATTTGCGAACAAGGCTGAGCCAAAGGGGGCTTCGCATTTGCGATGAATGTTCGCATTTGCGAGCCTGTCCCCTTCGCAATTGCGAGAAATACTTCGCAATTGCGAAGCCAACAGCTGGGTGAAAAACCAGCAGTTCAAAAATTCAGAGTTTCATCCAACGGCCTATCAAATCTTTACCCGAGCCCCCCGGCTCCAAACCAAACATGTACACAACCTCAAAAACACATTATGGACTTGTTCGTGCGATCATATCGCCAATATCACTTCGTTTTAATCAAATCAAGCCTCAAATTCATGATTTTCATACTTAACATTGGAACTCAAGGTCCAAAACATCTCAAACGACATCCAAATGTCACCAAACTTTACAGAAATCACATATATAATATTTAAGACTTGTACCGGGCGTCGGAACCAAAATACGAGCCCGATACCAAGGTCAATTAATTTATTTCCTTTAATAATTGCATTAAAAACAATTTCACATAAAAATTCATAACTTGGGCTCTAGGCCTCAGAATTCGACTCCGGACGCATGTCCAAGTCCCATATTTTTCTACGGACCTCCCGGGACCATCCAATCTCGGGTCCGGATCCTTTTACCAAAAATGTTGACCGAAGTCAACCATATCAATATTAATATCATTTTTATCCAAATTTCTCATAGAATTCATATTTTCTATCACAAAATCTTTCCAGCTACAAGCTCGGATCGTGCACGTAAATCGAGGCAACATAGAATGAGGTTTTCAAGGCCTCAGAAGCTCGAAATGATTAATTAAATAAGTGATGACCCCACAGGGGTTACAGACTCCAGAGGCATCTCCAGCTTAGCCAGTGGTACCAGCTCAGAAGTATAGGGTTCCAGTTATGCCCGAGGACGAGCAGCATTGCCTCGAGAGGTTTGGTAGACTCCAGGCTTCGACATTCAGTGGAGCTGAGGGCGAGGATGCCTAGGGTTTTCTTGATAGATGTTATTGGATGCTCCGCACAGCGGGGATTCTTGAGACCAGTGGTGTGTCTTTTACTAAATTTCAGTTTACTGGAGCAACTTTCACATGATGGGAGGCATATGATCGGCGTAGGCCGATTGGGGAAGCACCTTTGACATGGCAGTCGTTCTCCACTCTCTTCATGGAGAAGTATGTACTGCAGTCCCTTAGGGAGGAGATGCACAGAATTTTTGAGGGGCTAAAGCATGGAGAGATGTCAGCGACACAGTATGAGATGAGATATTTTAAGTTATCTTGGCATGCAGCTTAGTTGGTTCCGACAGACTGTGAGCGCATCCGGAGGTTTGTCGATGGCTTTTACTACCCTTTTCAAATTCTGATGACTAGAGAGCAAGTGATGGGTGCTACATTTGAGGAGGTGGTGGATATAGCACGAGATATTGAGGCAGTTCCCCGCCTGGATCGTGAGGAGAGGGAGGCCAAGAGGCCTTGAGGTTCTGGTAGTCACAGTGGCGTTCCTTCGAGGAGCCAGTTCCAACAGGGCCAGGGATGTTCTTTGAGGCTCGCACGGTCAGCTAGGCCTGAGTATCATGGTGGATCTTCTGGTTGGGGTTATCAGTGCTCTCGGTAGAGTCAACCATCTCTTAGTGCACTTCCAGCGCATAGTTCATCTCATGCCCCACCTGTTTAGGGTTCATCCCGGCTGAGTGCATCAGCTAGCCATTCTGGTGCAAGGGGTTCCCTTCAATCCCATTTCCCAGCATCCGGGACTTGCTACAAATGTGGTGAGTTTGGGAATATGTGGAGGGAGTGTCCTCGTCGTGTAGTCAGTTCATCTCAGCAAAGAGGTCAGCCCTCATCTTCTAGCCTAGTATCTTCAACACCCGTCCCACCAGCTAAGGGTGAGGGACATGTTCTATGATCTTCAGGGCAGGTCAGATGTTATTGCCTCAGATGTAGTTATCACATGTATTATTTCAGTAAGCCACAGGGATGCCTCAGTTTTATTTGATCCCGGATCGACCTATTCCTATGGGTCTTCTTATTTTACTCATCATTTGAGTACAAACCGGGGGTGTCTTTCCTTACCTGTCCATGTATCTACCCCAGTGGGTGATACTATTATTGTAGACTATGTATATCGGTCGTGTTTAGTGACTATTGGGGGTCTAGAGACTCGAGTTGATTTGTTGCTATTGAGCATAGTAGATTTTGATGTTATCTTGGGCATGTATTGGTTATCTCTATGTCATGATATTCTAGACTGTCAAGACAATCACGATGGCTATTCCAGGTATTCCGAGGATCGAGTGGCGTGGTATAAGTGACCATGTGCCTAGCAGGGTGATTTCTTTTCTAAAGGCCCAACGGATGATTGGGATGGGTTGTTTATCATACTTTCCTTTTGTGAGGGATGTGGGAGCTAAGTCCTAGTCTTGATTCCGTTCCTGTTGTGAGGGAGTTCCCTAATGTGTTCCCTACAGACCTGCCAGGCATGCCACCGGACAGGGACACTAATTTCGGTATTGATCTCGTGCTGGGAACTCAGCCCATCTCTATTCCTCCCTATCGTATGGCACCAACAGAGTTAAAGGAGCTGAAGGAGCAGTTTCAGGAACTCCTAGATAAGGGGTTAATTCGCCCGAATTTGTCATTGTGGGGTGTACCGGTCTTATTTGTGAAGAAAAAGGATCTCACAATGAGAAAGTACACTGACTACAGGCTTCTGAACAGGGTGACAGTGAAGAATAAGTATCCACTACCCAGTATTAATGATTCGTTTGACTAGCTCCAAGGGGAAAAGCTATTCTCCAAGATTGATCTCCATTCAGGCTATCACCAGTTGAAGATTAGAGATTCAGATAATATGAAGGCGGCTTTCAGGACGAGATATGGGCACTAGGAGTTTCTTGTTATGTCTTTTGGGCTGACTAATGGCCAGTTGCATTCATGCACTTGATGAATAATGTTTCGACCGTACATGGATTCATTTGTGATTGTGTTTATTGATGACATCTTGGTGTACTTGCGTAGCTAGGAGGAGCACGCACAACATTTGAGAGTGTTATTGCAGAGACTGAGGGAGGAGAAGCTTTATGCAAAGTTCTCCAAGTGTGAGTTTTGGCTTGGTTCTGTGGCTTTCCTGGGGCACGTGGTGTCCAGTGATGGTATTCAGGTTGATCCGAAGAAGATAGAGGTGGTGTAAAGTTGGTCTAGACCGACCTCAACCACAGAGATTCGTAGTTTCCTTGGGGTGGCAGGGTTTTACCGTCGGTTTGTTCAGGGATTTTCTTCTATTGCATCGCCTTTGGCCAGGATAAGTTAGAAGGGTGCTCCATTTGTGTGGTCGGATGAGTGCGAGGAGAGCTTTCAAAAGCTCAATACAGCTTTGACCACGACTCAAATGTTGGTACTGCCATCAGTTTCAGGTTCTTACACGGTGTATTATGATGCTTTGAGAGTTGGGATCAGATGTGTGTTGATGCAAAAGGGTAAATTTATTGCATATGCTTCTCGTCAGTTGAAGCCCCACGAGAAGAACTACCTTGTACATGATTTGGAGTTGGCTGTCATAGTTCATGCTTTGAAGATTTGGAGGTACTACTTATATGGCGTATGGTGTGAGGTGTATACTGATCATCGCAGCCTTCAACATCTGTTCAAACAGAAGACTCTTAATTTGAGACAACGGAGATGGCTTGAGTTACTCAAGGACTATGATATTACCGTATTGAATCACCCAGGGAAAGCCAATACAGTGGCCGATGCTTTGAGCAGGAAGGCGGTTAATATGGATAGTTTGGCATACATTCCAGTTGGGGAGAGGCCTTTTGCAGTTGATGTCCAGGCCTTGGCCAATCGGATGGTGAGATTAGACATTTCAGAGCCTAGTCGGGCATTGTCTTGTGTGGTTTCTCGGTCTTCCTTGTATGACCGCATTAGAGAGCGCCAGTATGATGATCCACATTTTCTTGTCCTTAAGGACATGGTTCAGTATGATGATGTCAGGGATGTGACTATTGATAGTGATGGCGTGTTGAGGTTGCAGGGCCGGATCTGCACGCCCAATGTAGATGGGCTCCGAGATTTGATATTGGAGGAGGCCTACAGCTCGTGGTATTCTATCCATCCAGGTGCTGTGAAGATGTATCGGGATTTGAGACAACATTACTAGTGGAGGAGAATAAAGAAGGATATTGTGAGTTACGTAGCTCGGTGTCTCAACTTTCAGCAGGTCAAATATGAGCATTAGAGGCCCTGTAATGTACTTCAACAGATGGATATTCAAGAGTGGAAGTGGGAGAAGATTACTATGGATTTTGTGAGTGGTCTTCCTTGCACCTCGAGGAAGTTTGATTTGATTTTGGCAATTGTGGATCGGCTAACCAAGTCAGCACGTCATTCCGGTGTATACTACCTATTCTTCATAACGGTTAGCAGAGATTTCCATCGAAGAGATTGTTCGATTGCATGGGGTTCCAGTTTCTTTTATCTCATATAGGGGTACTCAGTTTACTTCCTAGTTTTGGAGGATTTTTCAGCGGGAATTGGGAACACAGGTGGAGTTGAGCACAACGTTTCATTCTCACACAGACGGTCAGTCCGAGCGTACCCGTTATCAATTTTGGAGGTTCTTGGGATAAGTTCTTTCCACTTACAGATTTTTCTTACAACAACAGTTATCAGTCCAAAATTTAGATGGCACCGTATGAGGCTTTATATGGGAGACGGTGTAAATCCCTAGTTGGTTGGTTTGAGCTCGGCGAGGCTAGACTATTGGAGACAGAGTTAGTCTAATAGGCCTTAGAAAAGGTGAAAGTAATCCAGGAGAGTCTTCGTACAGCTCAGTCGCGTCAGAAGAGTTACGCGGATTGGAAGGTTCGAGATATATCTTACATGGTGGGTGAGAAAGTTTTGCTGAAGATTTCGCCCAAAAAGGGGGTTATGCGGTTTGGGAAGAAAGGGAAGCTGAGTTCGCGGTTCATTGGGATTTTTGAGATACTTATGAGGATTGGGGATGTGGCTTATAAGCTTGCTTTGCCATCCAGCTTGTCGTGGGTTCATCCGGTATTTCATGTTTCTATGCTCCAGAAGTATGTTGGGGACCCGTCTCATGTATTGGACTTCAGCACGGTTCAGTTGGATGATGACTTGACCTATAATGTGGAGCTAGTAGCTATTTTGGTTCATCGGGTTCAAGAGTTGAGATCAAAGGATATAACTTCATTGAAGGTGCAGTGGAGAGGTCGGATCGTGGAGGAGGCTACTTGGGAGACCGAGCGAGAGATGCAGAGCAGATATCCTCACTTGTTTGAGGCTCCAGGAATGTTTCTTGACCCGCTCGAGGACGAGCGTTTGTTTTAGTTAGGGAAGATATGACAACCCGGCCTGTCGTCATGTGAGTTACCGCCCTGTTTTCCCCATGTTATGTTTCTCTGTGCTTCATTATCGGTATTTGAGGTGATCGAGTTGAATTTGATTTGTTTTAGATGGAAATAAGACACTTAGTCTCTTTAAGGAAAACTTGTTTTGGAAAAGTCAACCGGAAGTTGACTATTTAGTTAGAGGGGTCGGATATGATTTTCGTTGATTCAGTTTGCTTCGGGGGATGATTTCTTACTTAGCAGTGCGATCGGAATTGATTTTGGTGGTCCGGTGTAGAATTAGGCTTGAATTGGTGAAGTTAGTATTTTGGCGAATTCCGGTTAGTAGGTGAGATTTTGATCCCGGGGTCGAAATGATATTCCGGGAGTTGCAGTAGCTCCATTAGGTCAATTTTAGATGTGCGGGTAAAATTTGAGGTCATTTGGAGGTGTTTCGGTTGGGTTTTTTATTGAATGCGTGTTTCGAAAGATTTGAAGAAACTTAGGCTTGAATCCGATGTGAATTGGCACAAGTTCGTATGATGTTTTGGGATATATTGGTGCTTTTGGTTGAGGTCCCGGGGGCCTCAGGGTGATTTCGGATAGCTTAACGGAAGATTTTTGGACTTAGGATATCGTAGAAAATGCACAGTTTTTGTAGGCTACATTTGCCCTTCACGTTCACAGGAGGTATCCTCGCATTCACGTAGTAGATTTTCCTGGGCCATTGCATTCACATGGTTGGCCTCGCGTGCAAGCAGAAGGGGCCTGCGGCCCTGCCTAGTTTGTTTAACGCGTTCGCGATGAGGGAGTTCGCGTTCACGTAGGTTGAGGGCCCTGTGCATCACGTTCGCGTAGTGGGCATCACGTTTGCGTAGTTGGAGGACTCAGAGCATCGTGGTCGCATATGGGTTGAAGCGTTTGCATAGAGTAAATTATTGGTCAATGAAATTTGTTCATTGTGAACGTGGGGGTGTTGACCGCGTTCGCGAAGGGTAAAACCTAGGCGTCCAGAGGGGTTTTTTATATTATTTCATCTGCGAACCCATTCATTATTTCCTCCATTGTTGACTACCTTAAGAAATTTTTGGTAGAAATTGAAGAGGATTTTAACGGGAATTGATTGGAGATTCTACGCACGAGGAGGTTGATTTGCGAGGGAAGCGCAAGGTGAGCTAGGATTTCAGCCGGCTTGAGGTGAGTAATGGTTAAAAATGATGTTCTGAGGGTTTGAAACCCTAGATTTGCACTACGTGGTGCTATATTGAGATGAGATACACGCCGTATGATGAGCGTGGTGTTGTTACTACTGGGGATTTAGAATCGGTCCATCTCAATTGATGACTCTACTATATAGTTGACTGAGACTGAAATAATTTTAGTATATTTTGGGCTGGTTGCCATGTTTGGGGCCTTGTGCCGATCTGTAGAATCCTTAGGGGGTACTTTGTGCTAGTTGACCTCACTTTACTTGTTGAAATCATATTCTTAACTGTAAAATATAATATGATCCAGTTTTAGGAATTGAAAGTTTGAATGAGAAACACCTGGGGTTGGAAAACCTGTCTTAGCCGAGTGAGCCCGAATGGCCAAGTCTGTATTGACTGAGAGGGGTCCAGAAAACTAGACTCCATGATGTGTGTATATATATATATATATATATATATATATATATATATATATATATATATATATATATATATATTATGGATCAGACTGCACGCCGCATTTTTATAGCACTTGGGCTATAGGAGCCTCTCCGGAGTCTGCACACCCCCAGTGAGCGCAGTCGAATATTATTGTTGGATCGGGGTGAACGCCGCATCAGTATATATTATTATTGAATCGGGCTACATGCTGCAGCAATGCATATATATATATATATATATATATGTATATATATATATATATATATTTTGGGCTACACGCTGCATTAGTGTTCTGTACGAATCAGGCTGCACGCAGAAGCAGTGTAAGTAATTTATCGGACTTGGATAAGAGTAAGGGAATTGCATACTGGGTTGAGAGATATTCACCTGTTTCCCCCACTTAGCTGTTTTTTACTACCTTTACTGTTTGTTAAAGAACTGTGTAGTATTTTTACGAGAATTCTTACTTCAGTCATTATTTATTACTATTACTCACTGAGTCGGAGTACTCACTTTACTCCATGCACCTTGTGTGCAGATATAGGTATCCCGGAGGCTTAGCTGAGTTCGTTGCTGCTGCCCTATCTATATACCGGAGTCATCGAGGTAGTTGCTTTCTCCTCTTATTCCTTTTCACTTCCGCATCGAGACTTTCGTAAATATAAGATGTTACTCAGTTGTATCTAGAGGCTCTAGACTCGTGACATCAGATCTGTTAGAGGCTGTATTGAATTATTATGGTTTCCGTACTGATTTTATTTATTATCACAGATTGAAATTATGCTTAGTTAATGATTTAATTCTAATAACTAATATGGAGTTTCATATTTGGGGTTGAGAGTGTTCGAATGGTGGGGCTTGCCTAACAAGGTGTTGGGCGCTATCACGATAGGGGTTTGGTTCGTGACATGAGCCGAGAGTGTATTGGGGAAAATTACGTACATAAATATATGGTGACATGTCATGACGCGTGGAATAGACTATGGATTATATATGGTACATGAATTGCAAACAGGCTTGGATAAAAAGAGGTACGAGATAGAAGGCTAAAAAGAGGCACGAGACAAAAGGCTAAAAAGACGTACGAGACGAAAAGCTCAGAAGCCTCGTCCCTATGTGTGTTTAGCTACATGCGAGCAACGGGAAGAATAATGAACCTGGCTAAAGGAAAAGATACAAACATAGCATTTCAAGAGTAATAAATGCTGGAACCGTTAAGGAATATTTATATTCAATATGAATGATTATGTAACGTAGTATTTAATGTCACTAAATGCTCATAATAACCTTATTATGGTTTAGTCGTAACGTGTATCTCTAAAGATTCCCAAAAGAATCTATAAAAGGGAAAATATGTAATCAGTCGAGACACAAGTAACTATTGATAAACACTCTGATTTATCAGCTTACAAACTTGAATACTTAAAAACTTCCTTCTTTATTTACTTTTTTTCCCGATTATCAGTAACCCGATTCTTCTAATTTATAGCTTTGACTAAAACGTTTATTTTTAGTTAAACAAATTGGTTCCGTTACCGTAAATCTGATAATAAAGTATATCTCAACTTAATTTCCTTGTTCTTATTAATCATGTCAAACAACAACGATAACACCCAAGGAAATCCAGAAATTCAAATGATCCAACAGCTTTGAGGAGACTCCCCACGAGGCTCTCCACAAGGCTCTCCACGACTGTCTCGTGAAGGCTCTCCTGATAGATATCATACAAACGAACATGCTCAAGGCGACAATTTTGAAAATATTGACTGAGGCTTTGCAAAAACTAATTGCCTCCCAAGTCAGTATAGCTCTTCAGGCTTTGTCGACCAATTACCTACTGCTTCACCCACACCAACTCCAAACAATAATACTTTGGGGAAGCCCCATTCTTGATTGGTTAATTCAGGCAGTGATGGAATTCCTAGTTAAATGCAAGAAGGAGATCAAGATAATCCAGTTAATTTTGATTTACAAAATCTCGTACTAACCTTATAGAAACAGCTTAAGGAGAAAAATGAACGCTTAGAGCAAATACCCGGAGTACCGACGTGATCAAAGGAGTAGACATAGACAAGTATTCTCAACAACCATGGAATCCAAGTGCAGCCCCTTCCCGATTCCAAAGAAATTTAAGATGCCTGACATTCCAAAGTATGATGGTACATCAGATCCACGAGATCACGTTACCTGATTCACCACATGTGTTAAAGGAAATGATTTGACTAAGCAAGAGTTGAATCGGTCTTAGTCAAGAAATTTGGTGAAACACTCACCAAAGGAGCATTAACCTGGTATTCTCTTTTACTTGAAAATTCTATAAATTCATATGCTGAGCTTGCAGATTTGTTTATCAAAGCGCATTTGGGAGCTCAAAAAGTTGAAAAGAGAATGGAAGACATCTTCAAAATCAAGCAAGGAGATGTTGGGTTACTTAGAGAGTTCGTGGATAGATTTCAACAAGAAAGAATGACGCTACTGCGGGTACTTGATAGTTGGGCAGCCATAACCTTTGCTAGTAATCTGAACGAGAAGAGTTCAGAAGCCATGAGGCGACTCAAAGAAAGCCTTCGAGAATTCCCAGCAACAATGTGGAATGACGTCTATAATAGATACAATACAAAGATGAGGATTGAAGAAAACATCATTTTATAGCATAAAACTGACGAGAAAAAAAGTTCAATGCGTGTAGAACATAGAAAAAGATCTGGTAAAAACAGGTATGAGCCTTATGTGGGACCTGCAAGAAAAGACTCACGATCAAAGCAAGAAAGGTACGATCACAAACCTAGACACAAAGAATCAGGCTCCTCATCAAGGTTCGATAATGATTGAGTTACACGTGGACAATGAGATGATGTTAGTAGTTTAAAATTAGCTGCCTCAACAAGCTGACCTTTTCACTGAATATAAACCGACGGATAACTCTTTGATCTCGACTATAGAACCTACTGGTCTAGAATATCTACCGACTGCTCCTCGTAGGTGAAATCCTAGTCCAACTGGACAGTGCCGAAGTCTAACATATGGGATGGATCACTGTGATACTTCCGAAGCATGGACACATGAAGCACTGGATGCACAACTGATAAACCTGGTGACAACGCAAGCCTATAAGCCACCTCTCACTCAATCAAGGATCTCAAAAGTTCAAAAGAAACTAGGGCTTAGCTTTCCCTTCTTCTCAAATCTCATTACGCCCTTCATAGGCGTCACCCGAAGCAACACTCGCTCTACGACCATGAATGCCACATCACGAACCTTATGATTGTAGTAGCCCTTTTGCATGGACTGTGTTGTACGAAGCCTATTCCTGAATGATCTTAACCTTTTCCAAGGCTACCTATACTAGATTTGTACCCAACAATTGAGCCTCCCCCGGCTCAATCTACCCGATTGGCAACCGATACCGTCTACCATATTATGTCCCATAAGGAGCCATCTGGATGCTCGACTGATAGCTGTTGTTGTAAACAAACTCTGCTAATGGCAAGAACTGATCCCAAGAACCTCCAAAGTCAATAACACAAGTGTGGAGCATTTCCTCCAAAACCTGAATAGTATGTTTGAACTATCTGTCCGTATGAGGATGAAATGTTGTGCTCAATTCAACCCCCGTACCCAGCTCACGCTGAAATGCCCTAAATTATAGGTAAACGGTGTACCTCGATCAGAAATGATAAACACGGGCACACCATGAAGACGAACAATCTCCCAAATATAGATCTCAGCTAACCACTCTTAAGAATAGGAAACTGCCATATGAATGAAATGCACTGACTTAGTCATCCTATCAACAATAACCCATACCGAATTGAACTTCCTCTGAGTCTATGGGAGTCCAACAACGAAGACCATAGTGATACACTCCCACTTCCACTCAGGAATCTCAATCTACTGAAGCAAACTACTAGGTCTGATGCTCGTATTTACCTGCTGACAATTCAAACACTGAGCTACATACGCAAAAATATTTTTCTTTATCCTCCTCCACCAGTAATGCTGCCATAAATTTTGATACATCTTAGCGGATTTTGGATGAATAGAATACCGAGAACGATGGGCCTCCTCTAGAATTAACTCACGAATTTCATCCACATTAGTCACACAAACTTGACCCTGCATCCTCAAAACTCCATCATCTCCAACTGTAACCTGTGTGGCATCACTGTGCTGTACAGTGTCCCTAAGGACAAGCAAATGAGGATCATTATATTGTCGATCCCTGATACTCTTAAATAATAAAGATCGAGCGACTATACAAGCTAAAATACGAATGGGCTCAGAAACATCCAACCTCACGAACTGATTGGCTAAAGTCCGAACATCGAAAGCAAGTGTCTCTCACCGACTAGAATATACACAAAGCTACCCATACTGAATGACTTCCTACTCAAAGCATCAACCACCATATTAGCCTTTCTCAGATGATACAAGATGGTGATATCATTGTCTTTTAAAAGGTCCAACTACCTTCTCTGCCTTAAATTAAGCTCCTTTTTCTTCAACAAATACTGAAGACTCATGTGATCCATGAACACCTCACATGACACGCCATATAAATAATGCCTCTAGATCTTCAGTGTGTGAACAATGGCTGCTAGCTATCATGAACTGAATAATTCTTCTCATGAATCTGCAACTGTCGCAAAGCATAAGCAACAACCTTGTCGTTCTATATGAACACTGCACCAAGTCCAATATGAGATGTGTCTTAATAAACTGTATATGGCCCTTAGCCTGCGGGCAACACCAACACCGATGTCATTGTCAACGTTATCTTGAGTTTCTGAGAGATTGCCTCACACTCGTCTGACCACTAGAAATTGGTAACATTTTGTGTCAACCTGGTCATCGGGCTTCTATAGATGAAAATCCTTCCATAACCCGCGATAATAGCCTGCCAAACCCAAGAAACTTTGGATCTCTATAGCTAATATGGGTCTAAGCTAGTCCTTGACTACCTCTATCTTCTTTGGATCCATTTGAATATCCTCTGCTGATACGATGTGGCCCAAAAATGCAACTGAACTCAACCAAACTCACATTTTGAAAATGTAGCATACAACTGACTGTCTTTCAAAGTCTGAAGAATGACTCGAATGTGATGCTCGTGCTCCTCTCGGTTGTAGGAGAAGATCAAAATGTCATCAATGAAGACAATCACGAAGGAATCCAAATAAGGCCTGAACACCAGGATCATCAAATACATAAATGCTGCTAGGTCATTTGTCAAACCAATAACATCACTAAAAGTTCATATTGCCCGTACCGAGTGCGGAATGCTGCCTTAGGGACATCAGATTACCTAATCCTCAACTGATGGTAGCCCAATCTCAAATTAATATTCGAGAAAACCTTGGCACCCTGAAGCTGGTCGAACAAATCATCAATCCTCGGCAGGGGATACTTATTCTTGATGGTGACTTTGTTTAGCTGCCGATAATCTATACACATCAGCATCATCGATCCATCCTTCTTTTTAATATGCAATATGGGTGCACCCCATGGCGGGACACTCGGTATAATAAATCCTTTATCAAGCAAACCTCACTACTGCTTCTTCAATTCTTTCAAATCTGGTGGAGCCATGCGATATGGAGAAATAGAAATGGGCCGAGTGCCCGGAGCCAAATGAATACAAAAGTCAATATCTCTGTCAACTGGCATCCCCGGCAGGTCTGTAAAAAACACCTCTAGAAATGCCTAAACTACTGGCACAAAATCCATAGAAGGAACCTCACCACTAGAATAATGAACATAAGCCAAATAAGCCAAACACCCCTTCTCGACAATATGTCGAGCCTTCATATAGGAAATAACCCTACCGACAGAATGACCTTGAGTCCTTCTCTAATCAAATCAAGGTAAACCCAGCAAGGATAAGGTTATGGTCTTGGAATCACAGTCCAAAATAACATAGTAAGGTAACAACCAATCCATCCCTAAAATAACATCAAAATCAACCATATCGAGGAGTATGAGATCTACACTTGTTTCAAGACCCCCAATAACAACCGCACATGAATGGTAGACACGATCTACAATAATAGAATCACCCACCGGCATGGACACATATACTAGAGCACTCAAAGAATTATGACACACAATGAAATATAAGAAGATGTATAGGAGTATGTAGACCCTAGATAACACAGAACTTAAGCATCTCTACTGCAAACCGAAACAGTACCAATGATAACAACATCAGAGGACTCAGCTTCAGTCCTGACTGGAAAAGTATAACATCGAGGCTGGACCCACCATGCAGAACTATATCTCTAGGATGGCCTCCACCTCTAACGGTATAACCTCTACCTCTAGCGGGTTGACCCCTACTTCTGGATCCGTGACACCCACTTCTAGCTGACAGGGAAGGCGATGCCTGAATCATAGAACAAGTACTCTAATCCTACAACTGAGCACCCACTAACCCCGTACAAGCCCTTCAAATATAACCATACTCACCACACTCAAACATCCATCTGAATACTACGCCTGGGAAATTGAGACTAATTGGAAGGAGGTACATATGGATCACGACTCCTTGAAGCCCCGTGAGATGCCTGGAATGCTGAATGAAACAGCCTTGGATGATGGCCTCTAGCAAAAATACCTCGACATCCAGATGAGATCCCACTAAATCCACCGGAATGATGTGACCTTTTGTTAGACCCTTAACCACTAACCCTAAGCTAGAACTATCTCGATTCATCGGGCCATGTTGGCTGCATCATAGAAAGAAATATCACTCCTTGTCTCCTTGTCAAGTTGCAATCTTATAGGTTGTGCAAGTCCCTCAATAAACCTCCTCACCCTCTCTTTGTCTTTATCACTCTCTCTCTCTCTCTCTCAGTGGGGTGTGTAAGAAGAGCATAAGGTGCCAAGCCAATAAATCTGGTCTGGTATTGAGTGATGGTCATAGAACCCTGCTGGAATAGCTCAAACTACCTCTGATAGTCGTCTCTCTGAGTGAAGGGGAGAAACTTCCCGAGAAATAGCTGAGAAAATTGATCCCAAGTCAAAGAAAGAGACCTATATGGTCTAGCCAAACCAAAATTCCTCCACCATTTCTTGGAGGAACCTGATAAGCGTAAAGCGGCAAAGTCGACCCTACTGGTCTCCACTACCCCAAATTCCGTAGAACCTCATGGCAACTGTCCAAGTAGTCTTGGGGGTCCAATGAAGATGTACCGCCATAGCTAGTAGTGAAAAGCTTGGTGAACCTTTCCAAACTCCAAAAAGAATCTGAGGACATAACTTATCCATCACCGATCTGTGCTACAACACCCGGCAGAACTACCCCAATTGGCTGAGCAGCTGAAGTCTGAAACGAGCCCTTTTCTCTGGAGTGTGAGTAGTGGGAGTCTATACTCCTCTCCTAGCCCGAGAGACGGTTGGTGCTACAGGAAGTTTGCCCGCTTGAGTGACACTCTCCATAAGGCCAACTAGATGGACCAGTGCATCCTGGAATACCGAGGTAGCTATGAACCCCTCTAGCACATGAGCTAGTCCCCCTGGAACAGTTTGGGCTAGAACATTATCATCAAACTCAACCTCAAGCTCTGCCACTGGTGCTGCTGCTTTGGGTTGTGCCCAACCCTTGCCTTAGCCTCTAACACTGCCTCAACCTCGTCCTATTCACCTCGTAGGAGCTTCCACTAGGGGCTCGAGCTGCTGATCGACCGATGAAGCGGTAGACATTCTCGTTGTATGCAAAAGAATAGAGTAGAGAATTCAACTAGTTTTGAAAGATCAAACCACACAACAGAGATGAATGGAAGTGAATTTCTATCTCTGTAGCCTCTGGGGGATAAGCACAGATGTCTCCGTACCGATCCCTCATACTCTACCAAATTTGTCCGTGAATTGTGAGACCTAAGCAACCTAGTGCTCTGATACTAACTTGTCAATGCCCGAATTTTCCATCGTCGGGACCGTGATGGCACCGAACATTATATTCGCTAAGTAAGCCAATGTTACAATTGATTTCACCCTTTTATCTTATCTTTAAACAGTTTAAAACTATACAACAGTAAATCTACGGAAAAAAATGTGGAAGAAAACAGTTTAAGAGATTATCTTAATATAACTACGAAACTATAATAAAACTCCACCCAAACTGGTGTCATAATCTCACGGACTATCTACGAATACTAAAAATAATAGTCTAAACAAAGAAATACCCTGTCTCAAAGTAGATAAAATAGAAAAAAAATAAGATAGAAGGGGTCGCCAAGGCCTGCAGACGCCTACAACACTACCTCGGGTCTTTATTGGACTAAAGGCAGCAACTATAAACTACGGTCTGCCACTAGCTCCGTAATCTACACAAGAATTGCAAGTCTAGAATCATTACAACCGACTTAATTTACTCGTAAGTACCGAGCCTAACCTCAACAAAGTAGTGACGAGGCTACGACGGGGCATAACAATATAAATATATAAGTTGCAATAGTTTATAATAATAGAATAGAGGTATAGAATTAAAAATAACCGAAACTTGCATTAAAGAAACATATGACTCAGCCATTCTACAAGTATCAAGCTATAACCAATCCTTAGGGAATTCACAGTATATTAGTAATAGACTTTCAACATGAATAAATGGCAAAAACATAACTGAAGTGGTGTGCATCCCAATGCCACCATATAAACAATAGCAGTATCAATAATCCAACAATAACCATATCAATATTCTTCCTTATTCCTCCTTATTGCGGCGTATAACCCGATCCCACCTGTTCCCCCGTATTACTGCTTAACATATATCACCCTTATTCTTCCTGTTGCGTTGCGCAACCCGATCCCATCGGTCCACCCTTATTACTCCTTGTTGCGGCATGCAACCCCATCCCACCAAACAATCATAATTCTCCCTTATTTCTTCTGTTACAGCGTGCAACCCAATCCCAACATATGTATACATTAGCACCAATCACAAAGAATAAATACAAGGTGTTTCACAAGTTAACTCAATTTTAATAATTCTTATACTTCAATCTGTGCAATGGAGTATCACTATGGTTATGAAACTTCTCCCATGAAGACAACTTAATGATACCAACCAATATACACCATAAGGCACCAATGAATCAATATAAGCTAATGAGGTATTACAATGAAACTACGAAACCAATAATAACTTCAACGGGAACATCAATAATTAACATGAAGTAGTTTAATAATTCAATAAAGAGAACAACAGTGAACATGAAGCATGTAGACATAAAAACATTTATGATAAGTAGCAATTAAGACATGAAAACAGTTTAAACATGTAGCTAATAAGATAAGAAATAGTATAATAGGATACGGGGAAGGGAACAAACTAAAAATGGAAATTTAGTGGCGCATAGGTACTCGTCACCATATCTATATGCCACACATATAACATTTAACATAGCACATAAGTCGAGGATTCCTATTCTCTCAAGTAAATATTAAACCAAACACTTACCTCAAGCGAACGAGTAATTCAACACTCAACTATCACTTTACCTATGGGTTCCACCACCAATTAACGCATATCTAGCCATAATTAATTTAACAACATCAATAAATTCGAAATAAACCAATTCTAATGCATGAAATTAAATTTCTCAATATTATCCCAAAAAAGTCAAAACCCGACCCCGGGCCTGCTTGGTCAAAACTCGAAGTTTGAGCCAAAACTCGATTATTCATTCACTCAAGACCTCGAATATTCAATTGGTTTTGACATCCAAGCTCAATTTGAGGTCCAAATCCCCAAAATTCGAAAATCCTAATTTCTAACCAAGAACACCCAATTTCCCATGAAAACCCTAGATTTTGTGATGAAATCTTGCAAAAAGATGATATAGATCGAAAGTGTAGTGTTATAAATCACTTACCTATTATTTGGAGAAGTTTGGGTCTTTGGAAAATCGCCTAGGGAGGTTTAGGCTTTGAGACATTTGAAAAATGGGTGAAAATCTCGTCAAAGTTATGATTTAGACAGTCGCAGTTATCGCATTTGTGATAACGTGTTCGCAAATGCGAACTACAAATTCAACCAAAGCATCGGAAATGCGAAGCTTGACCTGAGCTGCTGCCTTCGCAAATGCGAACTATTGTTCACAAATATGGCGACTGTTGGAGTCGCAATTACGGTGACGAGCTTCACAAATGCGAATGTCCCCCTCACTTCCCTATGATCGCAAATGCGATGATGTCATGACTCGGATTTTTCACCCTCGGGAGTCGTGATAGCGCCTACTCATAAAAATAAACCCAAATAACTATAAATAGTAACTATAGCTAAACAAATGAAAAACATGAAGAGTTAAAATAAATCTAAGTACTCCAATACATGTTTACCCACTAATCTGGTGTCGCAAATGCACGAACGACTAAGATTTTTAGTACAAATATAAGTCTAGAAAGAAAAGCACAACTGTTATCGGAATGGTAAGAGGCAGTAGAAAAGCTAAACATGGAAGTGGAACTCTAGGATCTACGGACGCCAACAGATCTACCTTGGTCTTCCTGGACTGAAGGCAGCTACATCAGCTAGTCACCGGGTCTTGAACCGAAATCTACACAGAAGAGTGTAGAGTGTAGTATCAGTATAACCGACCCCATGTAATGCTTGGCGAAGTAGTGACGAGACTGGTACACAACAATTATATGTACATGTGCAGATAAATCATATACAAGTAGAAACATAACAATAGAAATCAACATAATGAGATGGTAAGGGGACATGCTGCGGGGAAATATCAGATTCTACCAATAAACCAATAAGGAAAAGTCAATAAGGAAGCATAATGAACATCATATATAGATCAATAATAATAATGAAACGGTAACACATACATGACATCACCCTTCATGTTTTTACTCTCATCCTCACTATATGAATCAACAAAAACAGCACGACATCACCCTTCGTGTATCACCTCTAATAATGATGGCATGGCATCACCCTTCGTGCGTTATTCCTCACGATATCGGCACGACATCACCCTTCATACATTAACTCTCAAATCATGGCACGACATTAGCCTTCATGCATTAACACTTATAATATCAGTACATCATCAGCCTTCATGCTTTACACTCTCTCATAATATCATGCACGACATTACTCTTCGTGATTTACACTCTTCCTCACCCAAACAATAGAAAACAATATGTCCTAGCAAGGGAATCAATAATATCAATAATAATATATCGGAAAGGGAATCACAAATATCAACAAAACGTCATGGAAAGGTTTTCAGTGATAACCAGTCTCGTTTCAACAATTTCTTTACAAAATGAAACTTCAATTTGAGTCAATACTCAACAATAGTAAATTACCTAGAAAATTTCATAAGTTTTGTTCAACATTAATAATCATCAATTTGAGCATGATCGATACATAATAGAATCACCACAATCATGGTATAATACTCACGGTCATGCTTGACGCCAACGTATAGATACTCGTCATCACACCTATGCATTGTACTCAATACAAACACATAGAAAATAGACCACAACTCCTATTCCCTGAAGATAAGGTTAGGCCAAACACTTACCTCAATTCCACGAACAAGATTAAGCCTCAAATACCACTTTACCTCTCAGTTCCACTTCCAATTCGTTTGTATCTAGTCACAATTTACTTAAATTACCACTTAATGCCAAATAAACCAATTCTAATGCATGAAATTGGGTTTTCCATTATTTTCCCCCAAAAGTCAAAAATTGACCTCGGGCCCGCTTGGTCAAAATCCAAAGTTCGAACCAAAACCCGATCACCCATTCACGCACAAACTCATATATGCAATTAGTTTTGAAATCAAACCTCAAATTGAGGTCCAAATCCCAAAAATTTGAAAATCCTAACTTCTACCCAAAAACACTCAATTCCCAATAAAATGCCCTATATTTTAAATTGAAATCATGTAAAAAGATGTTATAGATTGAAGAAAATAAGTTATAACTCACTGTGGATGGAGTGAGGGGGGTAATCAAAGAAGGGAGCTGCAGATTCTTTCTTTCTTTGTCGGAAAAGTCTTGGTTTGGTATGTCATTAGAGAAAACTTGTTTTGGTTATGTAGCTAATATATAACTTACTAATGATTTGGAGAAGTTTATGCCTTTGAAAAATCTCCTAAGGAGGTTTAGGGTTGAAGAGAGTTGGAAGAATGAAGAACATCTCGTCTGGAATCTCATTTAGCAGGTGCAAATGTAGCAATTGCGACTAGGATTCGCAATTGCGAATCTTTTAAGATCCTGCTACCTTGCATTTGCATATGTCGAATTTGCTACTCCTGATTTTTTTTTATTTTCGACCAAAGTCTCGCATTTACAAGAATGGCTTGCCCAGGCTTGGTTTGCTGGGTCGCATTTCTCAGGCCTGAGAACTTCGCATTTGCAAAGTTTGATCTTACAATTGCGAGATCAGAGGCCTATTGCACAAGTGCAACATTCGAGCAATTCTGTTAAGTCCAAATTCACTGTGTGGCCTATCCAAACCTCACCCGAGCCCTCAAGGCTCTAAACCAAACATTTACACAAGTCTAATAATATCATACGAACTTGTTCCTGCGATCAAATTATTAAAATAACATCAAGAACTACGAATTAAACCTCAAATTCATGAAATTCTTCAAGAACAATAAAATTTCCATTTTCTCAACTAAAGGACCAATTTGTACCATATCAACTCGATTCTTACCAAATTTCATAGATTCGACTTATTTGTTATCTTAAACTTGTTTCGGGATCCGGAGCCAACATATGAGCATGATACCATCAAGAATATGCATCATTTCGTTTCAAAAAGCCTTTATATTTTCCAACAAATAATTTTTTGTAAAAATTCTTTTCTCGGGCTTGGGACCGCGGAATTCAATTACGGGCATACACCCAAGTCCCATATTTTACTATAGACTCTATGGGACTGTCAAATCATGGGTTTGAGTCTTACCAAGAATATTAACCAAAGTGAACTTTAATCAATTTTAAAGGCCAATTTGATCATTTTTCTAAAATTTCACATAAAAGATTTACGAAATGCGTCCGAGTTGCGTATGTAAATTGAGGTGAGATAAAAAGAGGTTTCAAGGCCTCGGAATACAGTTTTGACTTCTAAAATAAGAGATGACCTTTAGGGTCATCACACCAGACTTTGCAAATGCAAAGTCTGCAGACCTGCAATCACATCAGCAAATTCCTTAAGTCTTAACACACTCCGTAATGTATCCCAAAACTCACCCGAGCCCTCGGGGCTCCAAAAGAAATATGCACACAAGTCTAAAAGTATCATACAAACTTGTTCGTACGATCGAATCGCTAAAATAACATCTCAAACAATGAGTTTAACACCAAAACTCATGAATTTCTCAAGATAGTTCAAAATTCCTTACTTTTCAACCAAGGGTTTGATTTATACCAAATCTCCTCCGTTTTTCACCAAATTTCACACATATGACGCAAATATTATGTAACACCTGTAAGTGGCTCCGGAACCAATTACGGGCCCGATACCATAAAGATTATGCACCATTTCATTTCCAAAAGTCCTTATATTTTCCAGCAAATAATTTTCTTTAAAAAATATTTTCTCGGTCTAGGGACCTCGGAATTCAATTTGAGTGTATGCCCAAGTCCCATATTTTACTACAGACCCTCTAGGACCGTTAGAATATAGGTCCGGGTCCGTTTAACCAAAATATTGACTGAAGTCAACTTAAATCATATCTTTAAGCCAAAATCATTATTTCTTAATATTTTCACGCAAAAGCTTTCCGATATTGCGCTAGAACTGTGCACGCAAATCAAGGAGAGATTCAAGGAGGTTTTCAAGGCCTTAGAACACAAAAATGGACTCTAAAACAAAAGATGACCTTTTAGGTCATCATAATTTTATCCCAAAGTTGTCATGGCCTAGGTCGATCAGGGGGAATGACTTTGTGGGTTTCCATTGTTTGATGATTTTCTCCTTGAGATATTGGTGTTGTATATGCTTCCCTATTAGTTTAATAATTAGGTAATATTTTCATGGAGAGTACATACGATTTTGATCTTTATTGGTTAAATTAATATGTTTGATGCCTTTTGTATTCAGTGTAGTTAAATCATTGAAAATATCTCTTCTTCCTCCGTAGGTTGGGTTGATCATGAGGGTGCGCAATCAACTGGATTGGAATTGTTTTCATGGTGTATTGTCCCAAAATCTTCCATCATCTTGTAAGCTAGGAGTTTATCTTTGAATGAAGGTATTTGATTTTGACTTCTGCCCCGATGTTTTTATTGGTTATATCGGGAATTTGGGGGAGATAAAATTTCCATGATCAATGGTTAGATTTTATATGAGCTCTTGCATGAAGTTTTGAAGGTGGTATTGCTATTAAGAAAGAGAAGGTTTTTTTCCAGAGAGAAATGTATACTAATAACTATTTACTATCATCGGAAACTCCTACAAGTTATTTTAAATAAATATTTTTGAGTTGAAGAAGTTTTTGATTCTTTTGTGTTTTGGTTGTGAAAGGTGGTAAATTTTCTTCTATCATTTTCAAAAATGTTTTGTGCCTCAAAGGAAATTTTCTCCTTGACTTATTTTTTTAAATAAGAATATATACTGTTTATTATAAACAACACTAGTATAAATGGATATTCCAAATTAAATAAATGGATGTGAGCCATTAAAATTGATATAAATTATAGATCAACTCTTTGATGGATATAATAATTAACTATTATATTTCACCAATGATAGAGTGAGATGTCCATACTGAACAAACTCAAATATAATCTTTGTATTCTACTTAAAATAAGTTAAATCCAAAACTAGCCAATAGAGATGATGGAGACTTGTGCTTTGGTTTATTATCGCTCTTTGGTGCTTCGGCCGGTGAATGTGATGGTTTATGCTTGTGTTTGTGGTCATGTTCATGTTTGTGCTTGTGTTGGTGCTCTTCTGGTGCCTCTGCGGGAGATGGTGATAACTTGCTATGATGCTCGTGCTTGTGCTCGTACTTACGTTTTAACTCTTCATTATATATTTCTGAATACGGCGTAGGTGCAGAATCAACCATGCTATAACGATGTAGCACCTCATCTTACTCATATAACATGTTAATTTTTATTTTGAGCTAGTGAGGGTGTGGCTAAAACCACTATAGCAATGAATAGAAAAAAGAAATATGGGGTGGACATAATTTTCTCCTTTGTGTATGTGTGAGAACTTTGTGTTTTTGTTGAAGGTAAAATTGAGGGTCATTTTATGGTATTGACAGAGTGTTATTTAAGTAAGAAATTTAATGTTATAGTACTTTATTAAAATATACTAGATTTTGTTACCCAAAAAGTCATCACTTGTTTTAGAAATAAATTCAGTGTTCCTCGGCCTAAAAACATCCTTTTTATCTCACGTGGATTTGTATGCGCAATCCGGACGCGTAGCCGGAAAGCCATTATATGCAAACCTATGAAAAATAATAAATTTTGGCTTCACAATGAATATAAGTTGTCTTCGGTCAATTTTTGGGTAAACGGACCCGGATCCATGTTCCGATGATCCTTAGAGGTCCGTAAGAAAATATGGGACTTGGGCTATGTCCAGAATCGAATTTCAAGGTCCCTGGCCCAGGAAATGAAGTTTTGAAGAAAATTATTTTCTGAAAAATATATGAGATTTTGAAAATGAAATGTGTTTGAAATTTGAAAATATTGGGCCTGTATCTTTGTTCTGGAGCCCGGTATAGGTTTTATATGTGATTTAAGTTGAGCCTGTGAAATTTGGTAAGAACCGGACTTGCAATGGCATGAATCCGACCATATTTTAGAAAATTAGCAAATTTGATGTTATTAAGTGATTTCATGATTTTTATGCTAAATTCATAGTTGTTGATGTTATTTTGGTGATTTGAATGTATGAGCAACTCCACATAATGTTTTAGGATTAGTGTACATGTATGGTTCGGAGCCCCGAGGGCTCGAGTGAGTTTTGGATAGGCCACGAAGTGGAATCTAACTTAGGAAGTTGCAGGTCTTCAGCTAGTATGTTGCAGGTCTGCAGGCTTCGCAAATACGAAGCTTGGCTCGCAAATGCGAGAAAATCGTCGAAAATGCAAAACTGGACCTAGCCTGCATTGGTCGCAAATATGACACTTGTATCGCAAAATGCGATCATCGCAATTGCCAACGGTCCCTTGCAAATGCAAAGGTGACATGATTGGTGCTGAGTCGCAAATGTGACAAAAGCTTCGCATTTGTGAAAGCGGCAGTCTGAGGGATTCATAATTGTGACATCATAGACCTAAAAATCCACACTTAGATGCATTTTTAGCCGTTTTTCATATCCACTCAAAACATAAACACTCTAGGGCAATTTTTCAAAGGAAACATCTTCTCCAAATCAATTGAAAGTCGTTTCTCACTAGTTTAGTTCAATCCTTAACATCTTTTCACATGATTTGAACTCAAAATCAATAATTTTCATGAGAGAAATTGGGTGTTTTAGGTAGAACCTAGGTTTTTCAAATTATGGGGATTGAACAACGATATGAGGTCCGATTTCAAAATAAATTATATATTTAAGTTCCTAGGTTAATGGGTAGTAATATTTTGGTTCGAACCTCGAATTTTGATCACGTGGGCCTGATAACTGTAATTTTAACATGCATTATACCCATTCTTGCCTAAGCTTTGTACGTGAATTGCCATAAATTAGTCCCAAAATGCTAATAAATTGCACTTGATTGAAGGTTTGATCGACAAGATGACAATGGTCACAAATCGGCTCGATAAGGAGTGAAATCTGCCAAGTGTGGAAGTCAAGTAAAGTGAAGATTAAAATGACCCAATGCGGACTACACTGATTTTCTACGCGATCGCGCTGAAGATTCAAAGAGATTGGAATTATGCTCGAGACCTGTGCGGTCCGCGCTCCCTCTGGCACGGTCTGCACGGTCCGCGCTCACTCTGATGCTGTGTGCGCCTGATGAACTCTAGAGGCTAAGGAAAAGCCCATGCGACCGCGCACCAAAATAGTGTGGTCAGCGTGGGTGAGATTCAAAGGATTATCATTGTGGCCAATTTATCTATGCGGTTCGCGCCCCATTTCTTTGCAGTCCGTATTCCTTAGTCAGTGCAGCCGCGCTCCCTTTTTTGTGCGGTTCGCATCCCCAGCTCCATATTCAAGACATTGAAGGCAAAGACCCTGCGCGGCCGCGCAAGATTTTTGTGCGGTCTGCGCCAGTCCCGTAGGGGTATTTTTGTCCAATTTTTCTAGCCAACTCTAAATAGATTGTTTTATTAATTTTATGGCAAGTTTTGTACTAGACAAAGCTGCTGCACTCGTGAGAATAGATTTTAAGCCTATTTTTGGCAATATCTTCCTCTTTGAACATTTATTCTTGTAGATTATCAATATAGTTAATTAATATGTTGGTTTTATAGATTATTTCTTTAATTTCTACTTTTTCATGTCTAGCTAAACCAATTAGCTAGGGTTGTGGCTCAACCCTAGTATTGGTAATTAATGGGTGTGATTGTTTAGTGCTTGAATGATGTTGGGTATTTTCTATTTGGGTTGTTTTTATGGTTTAATCTGGATTTAGTAGTTGCAAACACTAAGTTTAGCTTAGTGGGTCTTGACACTTCTTGAGAAAGAGTGTCTATGAATTCTAAATTAACCCAACAAGAAATTTAGCTGTACCCATGAGGATGGTAGTCCCAATTAACGGGTAAACCTCGAGAGAGTAATTACCCAACTTGAACCTAAGTTACTTGGGCATATTGGCCTACCCTATTGGTCTCGAGAGAGTCAATTAGGCAAAATCACTCTCTCTATCGAGAGGTCTGAGAGTGAGTACAACCGTGCAACGGTTATAGCATAAGCTCCATAAACATCATTCTTGCATTAGGAATCTTTACATGTTAGTTGACCACCTAGGTAAATGTCATGACCCTAGTGGTTTTTCTCTATATTGCATATAAACTAGACTCAATATTCTAGCATAATTTAGTTCTATCTAGTAGTTGTTAAAAGTGTAGTTGATAAACATAAAAATCCAAAAATGATAGAAGTAAAATTAGAAGCCAAAACGCATTTCTAGACTTTACAAATACTCAACTCCCTTCTCTAGCTTCCTGTGGATATTGACCCCGATACCGATGCTGGGTAAATGTAATTAGCGCCCACTCTTTCTAAGGTTGAGTCCGCTCCGATCACCTTTTGAGGCCATTGCTGTGGAGCTTACGGTGTTGACTATTTATGTAGCTAGTTTTGTGTTTTGCTTCTCTTTCCTTCTTTTTAATAACGTTATTTGTGTCAAGCCAACAGGTACACATGGCTCTAAACGGGAATGTCCCTCTTGACAATGTGATTGCGGGGGAGGAGGTTGATGATGTTGAATAAGAGGAACTCTAGTTACCACAAGTACTACGGAGAGGTAGAAATGCTAATGCAAATCCTAATGATCCAATTCCATACCCTACTCCACCTCCACCAAGAGTAGCTCCAAGGGTCCTTCCGAACCAAGGTTATGCAAGTGCCATAGTTCCTCCCCTAATCCGGGCGGGGAATTTTCAAATCACCAAAGTTATGTTGACACTTCTCGAATAAAGAGGGTATTTTACGGGCGCCTCCGATCAAAATGCATACAAGCACTTGAAGGGGTTCATAGATACTTGTTGGGGGAGTAAACAAACCAATGTGTCCGAAGATACTTTGAGATTGAGGCTTTTCCTGTTCTCTCGTAGGGGTAAAGCGCTCGATTGGTTGCAGAGGTTACCGAATCATTCAATCACTACATGGGATGAATTGGTGGACAAGTTCATTGCCAAATTCTTTTCTCCAAGTCACATGGCGGCGCTATGTGATGAGATTTTGGCTTTCAAACAAGAACCAACTGAGCCTTCGTATGAAATATAGGAGAGATTTAGAACTATGGTCAAGTAGTGTCCAAATAATGATATGAATGATGTGATGATTCAACAATAATTCTATAGAGGCATACACACAACAAACTAATGTATTGTGAACCAATTGGCGGGTGGAATTTAACGAACCGGCCCGTTGTTATGGGAATTACCACCTCGTTACCTTGTATTTATATGTTTCCTGCTTTTATATCGGTATTAGAGTCTATCAGGTGAGCTAGGAGTAATTCTGGTTGAAAACGAGGCAAATAGCCTTTTTGAAGGGAGCTTGAATATGGAAAGTCAACCCGGAGTTGACTATTTAGTTATAGAGCTCGAAATTGGATTCTGATGATTCGACGAGTTTCAGGGGATCATTTATGACTTAGGATAGCAATCGGAATCTAATTCGGAGGTCCGGTGAAGAAGTTAGGCTTTTTTGGCGAAGTTAGTATTTTGGCAACTTCCGGTTGATAGATGAGATTTTGATCCGAGGGTCGGAATGGAATTTCGAGAGTTGCTGTAGCTTCTTTAGGTGATTTGGGATATGTGTACAAAATTTCAGGTCATTCAGACGTGGTTTGGTTGGGTTTTTGATTAAATGCGTGTTTTGGAAGTTTTAGAAGAACTTAGGCTTAAATTCAATGTAATTTGATGGTCTTGGCGTTGTTTGATGCATGTCGATGATTGGAACAAGTTCGTATAATGTTTTAGGAGGTGTTGGTATTTTTGGTTGAGGTCCCAGGGGCCTCGGGATGATTTCGGATGGTTAACGGGAATTTTTGAAGTTGGAAAACTTCATAATAGGTGAAGATGTAAATGACTGTGCACAAGATATCACTTTAAACGATCATATCTACCGTTATATAAAGTGTTGTGTGACCCACAATCTATCAAATTAAATCCCTTTGAGTCTAGTTTCCAACTTAACAAATCGTGCATCATTTGGAGGTGTATAGAGAAAGTTATGATCATTTTACTGGGCATGTGTCAGTAGTGCGGCCTTAGCACGAGAACGCTAGTAGCCCGCGCTAATTGGGTTATATTCTGCCTCAACCCGCGATAATTAGCACGGGCGCACTAGTATCAGGCCCCTAAATATACCTAAGGACGGGAAATGACAGAACTTGAGTCATTTCTCAAGCCTAGGGCTTCCCCAACACCCCCAATTCGACCAAGGCACTCAATTGCACTCCTAAGGTAAGCTTTTAAGTGTATTTTCATGGTGATTTCTCTTCTCAATCACTAGTTACAATATGATTTTGGTTGGATTTCATAGGATTTCTTCAAAATCTCAAGAACACCCCAAAGTTGTCTTTCAAGATTTGATATACAAGAGGTAATCCTACACCTTAGACTTACACATATGGTGTTATTATGGGAATATGAGTATGAATCAAGGATTACAACTTATAGTATGGTTGTTGGAAGCCATAAATCCCCAATTTAAATACATGAACATGGTAGGGATTTAAATGTGTATATTTGTTGGAATTTTGTTGGTGTGGGTGTGAATGGTTGATCACACACGTGCTGTTAGGAGTATAAATTGATAAAGAAGGATAGGGAGATGAATTGTTGGTTAATGGTGATAGTTGGAGGAACCAATGCTATAGTTAAGAGGTGTAAATATTTATGCCTACAAGATGTTTGATAATAGGCCTAGATGGAACAAGTTATGGGATTTATGACTAATATTGGCCTTATTGAATGTGGTATTGTAGATTGAAGTTGCATAACTATATTGGATCATTGTAGTATCATTAAGGGGCGAATTCCAGATATGTATGGCTAAAACCCCATCTTTTAGAAATCGAACTTCATCGATGTTTGTATGAATTTGGAAATATTGGAAGCGTGAGGAGGCCAATTGAGGGGCAAAGGCGTTGCGGACTAGAATTCTCGCCGGTTCGAGATTCGGCATCCGAGGTGATTGAATTGCGGGGCAAGTGCAAGGCGGACTAAGGATTCTACCGGCTAGAGGTGAGTAGTTTGTGTATATGGTAGCCTGAGGGTTCGAAACCCCGGCTTAGTACATTGTGACACTAGTAGGGCATGGCTCGCACCCCGTGGCAGGTGCGGGATTGATTGTGACTGGGGATTGAGACTTAGTCCATCCCGAATGAGTATAATATGATATTTGTTGTTGAAAAACACTATGTTTGATGTAATTGTGGGCTGTAAGCCGTGTTGGGGGCCTTGTCCCGACCTATAGTATCCCTAGGGGATAGTTATATATGTGATAGCTATATTTGCTTAATCACTGATCCTAGTCCTGGTTTGAAATCACCGTATTGAAATGCTAAGTCACCTGTTTTGGGAACATTAAATAAAAGGTTAAAGCATTTTCATAACTTATTAACTGGAACCTGGAAATAAATAATTTGAGTTGTTGTGTGACTTATATGTTTGTTGTGGACTGAGGATGGATCGGGCTACACGCCGCAGCGGTTGATATGACGATCGGGTTGAACGTTGCAGCGGTATTGCACTTGGGCTGCAGGAGCCCCTCCGGAGTCTATACACACCCCTAGTGAGCGTCGTCGACGTTAAATGGATCGGGCTACACGCCGTAGCGATTTTGTGCATTGCATTGCATTCTTTGTCTGTGAATTATCCATGATAGTGGTAATGTGCTGCTCTTGTTGCTAGTTCGTAGGAGGAATCGGACTATAGTTTAGCTTCATTTTGTGGTATTCTGTGGACTTCTTACTTTCAGCTACTTGTATATATTTATTACTCACTAAGTACTTAGTACACTCCCTGCACCTCTGTGTGTAGATTCAGGTACACAGGAGGGATAGACGAGCACTCCAGCTTTTATTAATGTTTATCCGAGTTGCTGAGGTAGCTGCTGGCGTTCGCAGGACCTGGCTTCGCTTCTTAATCCAGTTTTTATTTGTATATACATTATTTAGACTTGAGTATTTGGTTTAGATATTTTTATCCGATCATATTTAGAGGCTCTAGACTCGTGACCCTAGATCCTTGGGTGATTGTGTTACAACCCATATCCACACACATTAGTTCATTCCATAAGTTAGATAACACAAATCCAAGAAGGAATTATCCTTGAGATGATAAGAAGTTAATCCGATTAATCTTAAGTGATACAAGGGTGCATAAGGGTGATTAACAGGTATTAGAAGTTAAACGAATCAAGGATGTTGTAACTCGCACTTTTGGGTAAACCTATAGATGCTTAGTATACTTAGGAGGTCATGATTTAAGGTATTTGAATCATATAATATCCGTATCATAATTCTTGAATTCAAACGAGTTATGAAACAAAAGTCGACAAAAGTTGTTGCAACTTAGGTTCATAGTTTTACCTAAACTTTAGGTCAAATGTTATTACGTATTTCTCCTAGTATACTTGGAATTACGGGGTGATTTACCCACCAAATTGAATATCTATGAGTCCAGTTTCCAACGCATTAAACGGTTTAGCAATACGACATTGGAATAGAGAGATATAGACATTTTCGTGAGACTGCACAAGCTGCTAGGTGCAAGTAGGTGAGTCACCTACTTGGTTAAATGTCGGCCCAAAAGAGGGAATTTCGGGTCAGAAAAGCAGCCCATTAAAAGGATTATCTTCTGCAATATATCCCTCTTTATATTTCATAAATAACCAGACCTAAGACCCTGCAAAATTCCTCCCAAAAAGTATCCACAAACCCTAATTCATTTTCCCTCTCTTTCAAGTTCAAATTGGGGGTAAACACTAGAGTTTGAAGAACCAAGTTAAAGGCTGAGTTATCCAACAACAAAGGTGAGTTTACTGTTATATTTCATACATTTATTCTGCTGTAAATTCATGGTAATTCGTTATATACATGTAAGAACTCACGGGACGGTGATCGGAAGCCGTGAGTTCAAGTTATTCACTTGTAGCGGACTGTTTTGTGGACTGTTTTGTGTTGCTGTTGGGCTGCGTTTTTATTACTGTTTTGTGGAGTTTTGGAGGAGGCAGGGTGCGGAGAAACACCATATATATGTTGGGTTGTGGTCTGCTAGTTCTTGGTAATATTTTTGGGTCGTTTGATACGACTACAGTGGCCGTCATATGTATGATGTGATTAGGTTGTGTGTGGACTGTTTTGGAAGGCTCAATATGTTTATTATTGATGTTGTTTAGGCTGTTTGGTGATTGTTTTGAATAGTGTGAAGTCCTATATATAGGGGAGGTGCTGTCCGTTTCATCACAAAATAGATTGTGGTTGGTACATAATAGTTGCGACGCTTAAACGTTAACGATAGTGTCATTTCTCCTATTGTAGACTAAGGAGTCGTGACGTTTGCATAGCTTGAGGTTGTGGCAGTATATACAAGGTATGTGTGGCTATCCCTTTCCTTCTTTTGCACGACTCCAATTGTACACAATGTAATGAACGAGCTTCCAAAGATACTCTATTCTTAGAAGCTAGCAGTACTTACATTGTTTCCCCTCTTATGGAACGATTGATGTTGATGTTTCTTCTCTTATTCTTATGTTATCAATCTTGTTGGTACTTCCCGATTCCTATAAGGTTCATAGTGAAGAGTTAGTCCTAATAAGGTGTACATAGGATACCGACCTTACGTCACTCCGAAAGGTCTACAAGGTGTTTCCATGAGTCGAGCATGCATTATATATATGTATCTATTTTACTCTACCGAGCCACGCTATAGTCGGCCGGGTACGACACCTATTGTGCAACCACTGATCAGTTGGGTTTTACCGAGCTCCACGTGGCCGGGTACGATTCTACCGAGCCTTATAATGGCCGGGTATGTTTTTACCGAGCCTATTACGGCCGGGTACGATATGATGATGATGATGCCCACAGAGGTGTATGTTTTAAAAGATTATGTATTTATACATATGTATCATGTATTTCATGTCAGTAGCCCTCAGAGGTACTCAGATGTTACAGGTTGTATATTCTCTATCCCTGCTCACATTGCTGTTCATATTTATGGTTCTCTGCCTTACATACTCAGTACTTTATTCGTACCGACGTCCTTTTATTTGTGGACGCTGCATGTCGTGCTGCAGGTCCTGATAGACAGGCAGGTGTAGCTCCCCCATCACAGTAGGTTGTCCAGTTCAGCGGTGATAGGCGAGATCCCTTCTCCGGACTTGCCTTGGTCTTGGTATGCATTTTTGTTATAGACATTATGGGTATGTCGGGGCCCTGTTCCGGCTATATTGCAGCACTTATGTTCCTTTAGAGGCTCATAGACAAGTTGTCGACTCATGTATAGTTTGGTATGCCTTGTCGGATGGTTTTTGTTGTATAGTCTTTCATTTTAGCGTGGTAGCTTGTACCATATGTATATAGTTTTTTGATTGTCTGGTCATCCCATGTTATGTAGGTTCATGCAATCATATTTTATTGTTGGTTGTTCATGATCCATGTCTACCATTTATATTGGTCTCGTCAACCTAAAAGATAATAAAGAAGGTTAGATAAAATGTACGTTGGTGCTCGGCAAGTATGGTCGGGTGCTAGTCATGGTCCTCCAGTTTGGGTCGTGACAAACTTGGTATCGGAGCAAGTCTGTCCTAGGGATTGTCTATGAGCCATGTCTAGTAGAGTCTTGATTATGGATGTGTAGCGCGCCACATTTATAATCGGGAGGCTACATGACATCTAGGGTTGTTACCTTCTTCCCGAATCTAGATCGTGCATAGAGTTGAGTCGTAAGTGTTCGTCTCTAATATGCACCTTGTTTTCTTTCAGCGATGCCTTCGACTAGGAAACAAACAATTAGTAGACGGCTTGATACAGCTGCGGGAGAGGGTACCAGTCAGGTGCCCCAAGCCAGAGTAGGCCAAAGTGAGGCTCAGAGTGAGATGCCGTCTCATACCTCATCTACTCCGTCTCCTCCAGAGGATATTAGGTGGCACCCAGCACCTCCAGCTCCTCCGTCTGGCACTACAGACCAGGATATGCGGGGTGCTTTGCAGTTATTGACTAGCTTGGTTGCTGCTCAGGCTCAGAGGTAGAATACAGGTGCTGCTGATAAACCAGTTAGTACAAGAGTTCGTGATTTTATTAATTTAGACCCTCCAGTGTTTACAGGATCAGACCCCAAGGAGGATCCGCAGAATTTTATTGACCAGGTTCATCGTACACTACGGGTTATGCATGTTAGTGATAGAGAGGCAGTAGAGTTGGCTTCTTATCGGCTACGGGATTTAGCGGTTCTTTGGTATGATAGTTGGGAGAGATCCAGGGGTCCGAACGCTCCTCCAACTGTGTGGAAGGATTTTTCTGAGGCCTTTCTTCGTCACTATTTGCCAGTTGAGATACGACGAGCTAGAGCTGATAAGTTCTTGAACCTTAGATAAGGTAATATGAGTGTGCGAGAGTATAGTATGCAGTTTGATTCTTTAGCAAGGTATGCTCCCCATATGGTGGCCGAGATGAGTGATAGGGTGCATTTGTTCGTGAACGGGTTGGGACCCATCTGATAAATGAGTGTATGACAGCCTTCTTGGTAGAAGGCATGGATATTTCCCTTATTCAAGCTTGTGCTCAAACCCTAGAGGATCGTAAGCGCCAGCAGAGGGCAGATAGGGAGCAGGATAGGGGCCAGCATAAGAGGGCGAGATTTGCAAGGTATTCTAATGACTTAAGAGGCAGCGCCAGGCCCCAGTCTTCGAGGAGTTCGGCGCCATCTGTAGCTAGTGCTCCTCCACAGTTTCAGAGGCCTCGATATGATCGATCATATTCTGGTCCAGGTCAGAGTTCGCAGGCATCTGGATCACAACATCACATGGATACTAGTCAGACGAAACCCCTAACATCACGTTGTGATCAGTGCGGCAAGGCCCACTTTGGACTGTGCCGTCGAGGTTCTGATGCGTGTTATTCTTGCGGACAGCCTGGCCATATGATGAGGGATTGTCCTAACAGGGAGGTGATGGTATGGCTCAGCCGACTAGATCTGTGTCTGGTTCTTCCTTATCAGTTCGACCTCCAGCACGGGGTTTTCAGCAGTCGACAGGTCGTGGTAGAAGTAGAGGTGCAGGGCCGAGTTTGAGTGGTGCTTAAAATCGAACATATGCTCTAGTAGGTCGACAGGATCTCGAGTCGTCTCCAGATGTTGTTACAGGTATATTATCTGTGTTTTCTTATGATGTATATGCGTTGATTGATCCGGGATCTACATTATCATATGTTACACCCTTTGTGGCTAATAAGTTTGGCATTGAACCTGAATTGATAAGTAAACCCCTTGCGGTATCTACTCCAATAGGAGATTCTGTGATTGCTAGAAGGGTATATAGAGGTTGCACCGTGATGATTTGTAGTCGTCAAACCTCGGCAAATTTATTTGCGTTAGAAATGGTTGATTTTGATGTGATACTGGGAATCGACTGGTTGGTCTCATGCTATGCAAATGTTGGCTGTCGCATGAAGATGGTTAGGTTTCAATTTCCTGGTGAAACCGTCATTGAATGGAAGGGGAACATTGCTACATCGAAAGGTAGGTTTATTTCCTATCTTAAGGCAAGGAAAATGATCTCAAAAGGTTACATTTATCATCTTGTTCGCGTTAGGGATGCCGAGGCGAAGCTGCCTACTCTACAATCTATCCCCGTGGTCAATGAATTTCCGGATGTTTTCCCAAATGAACTCCCAGGCCTTCCTCCAGAAAGGGAGATTGAGTTTAGCATTGATGTGTTGCCTGACACTCAACCGATCTCTATCCCTCCATATAGAATGGCCCCGGCAGAGCTGCGAGAGTTGAAGGCGCAGTTAAAGGACTTGCTGGATAAGGGCTTCATTAGGCCTAGCACTTCACCTTGGGGTGCGCCAGTCCTATTCGTGCGGAAGAAAGATGGGTCATTACGGATGTGTATCGACTATCGGCAGCTGAATAAGTTTACTATAAAGAACAAGTATCCACTTCCAAGAATTGACGACCTATTGACCAACTCCAGGGTGCCAAGTATTTCTCCAAGATTGACTTACGTTTAGGGTATCATCATGTGAGGGTTAAGGAGAAGGATATTCCAAAGACGGCCTTTCGGACAAGATATGGGCACTTTGAGTTCTTGGTGATGTCGTTCGAGCTAACAAATGCCCCAGCAGCTTTTATGGATCTCATGAATACTGTATTCAGGCCCTATCTTGATGTGTTCGTGATTGTATTCATTGATGACATTCTGGTGTATTCTCGTTCGGAGGAGGAACATGCGAGCCACTTGCGGATAGTATTACAGATGCTTCAGGATCATAAGTTATATGCTAAGCTCGCCAAATGTGAATTCTGGCTGAACTCAGTAGCATTCCTTGGCCATGTGATATCTGACGAGGGTATTAGTGTCGACACTCGGAAGATTGATGCAGTAAAGAATTGGCCGAGACCTACAACACCATCAGAAGTTCGTAGCTTCCCGGGGCTAGCAGGATATTATAGGCGGTTTGTAGAAGGGTTTTCCTCTATATCAGCACCATTGACTAAGTTAACACAGAAAGCTACCAAGTTCCAGTGGTCTAACATTTGTGAACGTAGTTTTCAGGAGCTGAAGGATCGATTGACATCCGCACCGGTGCTCACTCTCCCTGAAGGAACAGAAGGATTTGTGATATATTGTGATGCCTCAGGTATAGGTTTGGGGTGCGTGTTGATGCAGCATGAGAAGGTGATTTCATATGCATCAAGACAATTGAAGAAGCATGAAAAGAATTATCCAACCCATGATTTGGAATTAGCTGCAGTAATATATGCTTTGAAGATATGGCGGCACTACTTATACGGCGTCCATGTTGACATCTACACAGATCACAAGAGTCTACAATACATCTTCAAGCAGAAAGAGTTGAATTTGAGGCAGCGTAGGTGGCTTGAATTACTGAAGGACTACGACGTCGAGATATTGTATCATCCCGGTAAAGCCAATGTTGTGGCGGATGCTCTCAGCCGTAAGTCAATGGGAAGCTTAGTACATATTGATGCAGGTAGATGGGGGTTGACTAAAGAAGCTTCATCAGCTAGCCAATATGAGAATCAGATTGTTAGACTCTGATGACGGAAGTGTTACTGTACAAAATACATCAGAATCATCTTTGGTAGGAGAGGTAAAAGCACGGCAATATGAAGATCCTATCTTACTACGATTGAGAGAGAACATTCAGCAGTGTAAAATTACGGCTTTTGAGATCGGAGGAGATGGGGCACTGAGATACCAGGGCCGATTATGTGTGCCGAATGTAGCAGGGTTGCGAGAAAAGATTATGAAGGAAATTCATCAATGCCGATATTCCATCCATCCTTGCTCAACAAAGATGTATCATGATGTCAAGGAGCAGTATTGGTGGGATAACATGAAAAAGTCTATTGCGGAATTTGTAGCCCAGTGTCCCAATTGTCAACAAGTAAAGATAGAACATCAGAAACCCGGTGGATTGCTTCAGAATATAGAAATTCCGACCTGGAAATGGGAGGTGATTAATATGGACTTCGTTATTGGATTACCTCGATATTATCATAACTTTGACTCTATCTGGGTGATAGTTGATCGACTTACAAAATGTGCTCATTTTCTGCCAGTTAAGACAACTTACTCGGCTGAAGATTATGCGAAGTTGTATATCAAGGAGATTGTTAGGCTTCATGGTGTGCCGGTATCTATTATATCGGATCGAGGAGCTCAATTTACGGCTAACTTTTGGAGGTCTTTTTAGAAAGGTTTAGGCACACTGGTGAATCTCAGCACTGCATTTCATCCGCAGACTGACGGACAGGCTGAACGTACCATTCATACATTGGAAGATATGCTACGAGCATGTGTTCTAGATTTTAAGGGAAATTGGGATGACCATCTTCCACTCATAGAATTTGCCTACAATAATAGCTACCATTCCAGTAATAAAATGGCCCCATATGAGGCACTATATGGGAGGAGATGTAGATCACCAGTTGGATGGTTTGAAGTCGGTGAAACAGAATTATATGGGCCAGATTTGATTCACCAAGCCATTGAGAAGGTGAAAGTGATACGGGAACGATTGAGGACGGCACAAAGCAGGCAAAAGTCTTATTCCGATGTCCGACGTCGTGATCTTGAGTTTGAGGTTGGTGATTGGGTTTTCCTAAGGATCTCACCAATGAAGGGTGTTATGCGTTTTGGGAAGAAAGGTAAGCCGAGTCCAAGGTATATCGGTCCGTATAAAATTCTTCAACGAATTGGACAAGTTGCTTATGAGTTAGAATTGCCATCCGAATTAGAATTTGTCCACCCGGTATTCCATGTATCTATGTTGAGGAAATGTATTGGAGACCCTTCTCGAGTTGTCCCTATCCAAGATGTTCAAGTTACAGAGGATCTATCATATGAAGAAGTGCCAGTGGCCATATTAGATCGACAAGTCCGCAAGCTGAGAACAAAAGATGTAGCTTCCGTCAAAGTATTGTGGAGGAACAAGAATGTGAAAAAATGAAATGGGAAGCGGAAGAAGAGATGAAGTCTAAATACCCTTACCTATTCCAGAATGATGATAACAAGGATGTTGGTGGAACGCAAGATACATTATAAAGGTGAAATGGCTTTATGAGGTAAGCAATAACTTGAGAACTCTCTTCCTTAATACAAAGTGGTGATATGTAAATAATGTCAATGTCCATAATGCTTTGTGTAGCCTTGTGTGGTTATACTTTGAGCTTCACTGCTTGCAAATTTTGCTAGTGACCATTTAATAGGGGAAAATTGTCCAAATATTTCTGTTGGAAACCACGATGATTTGGACTCCCCATAAACCCTTACATTCGAGGACGAATGTTCCTAAGGGGGGGAGGGTGTTACAACCCATATCCACACACATTAGTTCATTCCATAAGTTAGATAACACAAATTCAAGAAGGAATTATCCTTGAGATGATAAGAAGTTAATCCGATTAATCTTAAGTGATACAAGGGTGCATAAGGGTGATTAACAGGTATTAGAAGTTAAACAAATCAAGGATGTTGTAACTCGTACTTTTGGGTAAACCTATAGATGCTTAGTATACGTAGGAGGTCATGATTTAAGGTATTTGAATCATATAATATCCGTATCATAATTCTTGAATTCAAACGAGTTATGAAACAAAAGTCGACAAAAGTTGTTGCAACTTAGGTTCATAGTTTTACCTAAACTTTAGGTCAAATGTTATTACGTATTTCTCCCAGTATACTTGGAATTACGGGGTGATCTACCCACCAAATTGAAGATATATGAGTCTAGTTTCCAACGCATTAAACGGTTTAGCAATACGACATTGAAATAGAGAGATATAGACATTTTCGTGAGACTGCACAAGCTGCTAGGTGCAAGTAGGTGAGTCACCTACTTGGTTAAATGTCGGCCCAAAAGAGGGAATTTCGGGTCAAAAAAGCAGCCCATTAAAAGGATTATCTTCTGCAATATATCCCTCTTTATATTTCACAAATAACCAGACCTAAGACCCTGCAAAATTCCTCCCAAAAAGTATCCACAAACCCTAATTCATTTTCCCTCTCTTTCAAGTTCAAATTGGGGGTAAACACTAGAGTTTGAAGAACCAAGTTAAAGGCTGAGTTATCCAACAACAAAAGTGAGTTTACTGCTATATTTCATACATTTATCCTGCTGTAAATTCATGGTAATTCGTTATATACATGTAAGAACTCACGGGACTATTTTGTGGACTGTTTTGTGTTGCTGTTGGGCTGCGTTTTTATTACTGTTTTGTGGAGTTTTGGAGGAGGCAGGGTGTGGAGAAACACCATATATATGTTGGGTTGTGGTCTGCTAGTTCTTGGTAATATTTTTGGGTCGTTTGATACGACTACAGTGGCCGTCATATGTATGATGTGATTAGGTTGTGTGTGGACTGTTTTGGAAGGCTCAATATGTTTATTATTGATGTCGTTTAGGCTGTTTGGTGATTGTTTTGAATAGTGTGAAGTCCTATATATAGGGGAGGTGCTGTCCGTTTCATCACAAAATAGATTGTGGTTGGTACATAATAGTTGCGACGCTTAAACGTTAACGATAGTGTCATTTCTCCTATTGTAGACTAAGGAGTCGTGACGTTTGCATAGCTTGAGGTTGTGGCAGTATATACAAGGTATGTGTGGCTATCCCTTTCCTTCTTTTGCACGACTCCGATTGTACACAATGTAATGAACGAGCTTCCAAAGATACTCTATTCTTAGAAGCTAGCAGTACTTACATTGTTTCCCCTCTTATGGAACGATTGAAGTTGATGTTGCTTCTCTTATTCTTAAGTTATCAATCTTGTTGGTACTTCCTGATTCCTATAAGGTTCATAGTGAAGAGTTAGTCCTAATAAGGTGTACATAGGATACCCACCTTACGTCACTCCGAAAGGTCTACAAGGTGTTTCCATGAGTCGAGCATGCATTATATATATGTATCTATTTTACTCTACCGAGCCGCGCTATAGTCGGCCGGGTACGGCACCTATTGTGCAATCACTGATCAGTTGGGTTTTACCGAGCTCCACGTGGCCGGGTACGATTCTACCGAGCCTTATAATGGCCTGGTATGTTTTTACCGAGCCTATTACGGCCGGGTACGATATGATGATGATGATGCCCACAGAGGCGTATGTTTTAAAAGATTATGTATTTATACATATGTATCATGTATTTCATGTCAGTAGCCCTCAGAGGTACTCAGATGTTACAGGTTGTATATTCTCTATCCCTGCTCACATTGCTGTTCATATTTATGGTTCTCTGCCTTACATACTCAGTACTTTATTCGTACTGACGTCCTTTTGTTTGTGGACGCTGCATGTCGTGCTGCAGGTCCTGATAGACAAGCAGGTGCAGCTCCACCATCACAGTAGGTTGTCCAGTTCGGCGGTGATTGGCGAAATCCCTTCTCGGACTTGCCTTGGTCTTGGTATGCATTTTTGTTATAGACATTATGGGTATGTCGGGGCCCTGTTCCGGCTATGTTGCAGCACTTATGTTCCTTTAGAGGCTCATAGACAAGTGTCGACTCATGTATAGTTTGGTATGCCTTGTCGGATGGTTTTTGTTGTATAGTCTTTCATTTTAGCGTGGTAGTTTGTACCATATGTATATAGTTTTTTGATTGTCTGGTCATCCCATGTTATGTAGGTTCATGCAATCATATTTTATTGTTGGTTGTTCATGATTCATGTCTACCATTTATATTGGTCTCGTCAGCCTAAAAGATAATAAAGAAGGTTAGATAAAATGTACGTTGGTGCTCGGCAAGTATGGTCGGGTGCTAGTCATGGTCCTCCAGTTTGGGTCGTGACATATTTAGTTTATCTTTATTGTTGATATTAATATTCATGTAATTGATTTGAGCTTCATGCTCGGGATGAGAGTGTAATGGTCGAGCTTGCCTAGCAGTTGTGTTGGGCATCATCACGACCGGGATTGGGGTCGTGAGAAGTTGGTATCAGAGCCTAGGTTACTAGGCCCCATGAGTCTTGAGCCGGTTGGTAGAGTCTCGTGGATCGGTACGGGGACGCCTGTATTTATCCTCGGGAGGCTGCAAACCTTTAGGAAACACTTCACATTTCTTGGAATTCTTATCGTGCGTACTTGATTCAGCTTGAGATATAATCTTTGAAATTCCTTCTACACGTCTGTGTACGCTTCGAGCGCTCAGTAATATAATTGCCTTAAGGGCTTGTGATTCCCCTATCGAGGGGTGAGATATAATCTCTGTGAGTTCATGTTGGGCCAGTCGGGAGGACTTGAGGCCAGATCTTCTATGACTTGAGCACCCCGGTGTTGATCTTACAAACTGGTATTATGAAATTTCGTGTGATCGGTATTGTTCCTAATTGTGGAAATGGCAGCTTAATAATGTACGAGCTGTCAGGTGCTAGATCCTCATTGTAATCTGTTGTGTAGCCCCGAACTATGGTCGTAGTGAATATTTATCATATCTCTTAGTTGGAAGGTAAAGTGCCTTATGTGTAGTAGAACGAGTTTAGACTCAGGAAGACTAAAGTGATTATGATATGTGTATCCTGGTGGAAGGTGTTGTACCGAAATACTAGATTGATGCAAAGTACGTGGGTTGATTCGGATGTGTAATTGAAGGGTATTTGATATGTGTTAAGATGTGAGCAGGTGTAGCACATGTTCAGGTATAAATTGTGATAATATGATTCGTATAGTATTGAGATTTAATGTTGTTGAAATACATTGTGATGTCTTGTTGAGTTGTGGATGTATTGTTAGAATGATTTGTTGATTCTCTGGCAGGTGGATAGGACAATTTACAAAGGAAACTCTGCCAAAATTTTTGAAAACATTGGGACTTAGAAAATATTTCTGTCACCTAAAGAGAGTAGGCTTAACTGTGGTGTGTGTATAAATGCAAGAATTGCAGAAGCGTTAAGGTGTCTGGTGGTTCGATTCTCTGTCAAGGCTTGTAAATGACTTGAGTTTAATCTCACTATAACAAGTGTGGCATTATTTGAGTAAGAATGCTATGAGTGGCTAAAAGTGCTTTGATGTATGGCTCCGAGCCAAGTTGGGGAGGTTGTCATTGATTAACTGATTGCACTGTTGTGTGCTATGTTGGTTATGTCTCTAAGTATGTTGGGAAAATTCTAGTAAGGGTTATGGTGCTTCGTAGATGTGAAGAAATCCTAGGATAATTTGAACTGTTGCTGGTAAAGAATGTTCTGTGTATAGGAAAGAAAGATAGCTAAATGCATCTGTATCTAATCATGTTCTGCGGTGCCAAAGTTCTAACAAGGAACGAGTGGTTCTGTCCAATAAGACAGTTGAATGATAATTGAATAAGGGTGAATGACGCCCGAGAATAGTCCTACGGTGTTCAAGATTTTGCTTGTAATAGTCAGGTGTATTAAGATTGTGTATATGGCTAAAGACGGTGGTTTCATTAGAAGGGATCAAGACTTGTGTAATGATATGTGAATGATGAGATTCTATGTATCTATATTGGAGAGTAATGATAACGAATTCAAAAATCACAAGAAGTTCTTCAAAACAAGTATTGTAGAATGTGGTACTTCTGGGAAAGATTGAGAAAGTATTCAGTGGCCTATGGGTTTTAGACCGTGTGGTCTGATGTATGAGTCTCGTATGGTAACCTGAGTTGAAGTATTGGGATCCACCAATGAAGGAGAATATTAAATTAAAGATGATAATAAACTGGAACGGCATGAAACGGGCACGAGTAACTATTGGTGTGTGTTCGAGGTAATGAGTCTTGCAGTTATGGTGCAATAAAGCTCTTGATGTGCTGGCAGTTGCGTAGCTCGATGTGGGAAAAAGGACTCAGTCCTGGCAGTTAAGCTTGTGCAATGAATGAGAAGAAAGAGTTGTGATGTGTTTTATCATGGTTTGGAAACGAGTGTAATCCTATCGGTATGCGAAGCATGGAATGTGTAATGACTTTTCTTCTATATGGGATCATGAAGGTCCTTGACTAGTAGAGTGCGTCGATGTTTGCGGCGTAAGAAATGGATAGATGTTTCCATGATATCTTAGTGTGGTATGGTATAAACGATGTGTCATGGGAAGTTGATAATGGCATGTTCAAGGTTTTGGGATCAGTTCATAATATATGGGAAATCAAAAAATAAAATTTGCTGAGTAGCGCGGGCAGCTGCAGGTAATTTAAGAATCGATCTTTCTGGTGATTAAGGAAAAATGATACTGCTATTCTAGTGATTTGGCAGGGTATATGGTCGAAAAGGGACAAGGTGCTATAAACTGATAATATCTAGTGGTATGGTGGTATTCTCTTATTGGATCGACTGTGATGATTGAGTTGTTGATGGCATATGGAAATTTTCGAATGATTTTTGTGGTATAAATGGATGCTTGATGTGTCTTATGTATTCGTACAGTGGAGTGTGGAATCAGCCATCGTAATTCATGTGTTATATAGGTGATGGAGACTAGAAGTTATCATAATCCGCCTATGCAGGGGTTGTATATCGTGCGTATCAGTACCGTTTAGCGATCATCGGAAATCGGAAGACCTAGTGGCTCTCTCTTAACTTGATATGACGAATTTGGGTTATGATACTTGATTGCAGACTGGTTGTCATAAGTTAGGTTGTCTAGACTAATGTGATATGGACTATGATGAAAATGGCAAAATGCATAGCAAAGTGCATTAGAGTATGCTCCAGCAGGGTAGTTGTACCCAGGACTAGCGGGCGGCTGGTAGGTAATGCTTTGGCAGTTGGGACTTCGTGGCGAATATCAGTACAGAGGTTTCTACTATTGATCAAGTTCCGGTATTGGGGAAACTTTGTAGGATGCGTTTCTTGTGACCGAGCTTGAGGCTATATATATGTTTATTGTAATGACCAATTTGACTCGGTGTGCATTTCCTTTTTGCGAGATTTACGCGTGGATCGGGTGGCATGCCGCCACGGGTTATTTGGATCGGGTGGCATGCCGCCACGGGTTATTTGGATCGGGCGGCACGCCGCCACAATTATAGTATCTGGATCGGGTGGCACGCCGCCACGGGTATGTCATTTTGAGCAGGTTGCACACCGCAACCGTGTTATATGGAGCATAGTTTTTCCTATAGGTTACCTTGCGTACTATATTTCCTATTCTCTGAGGAAAGTCAGTGTTGGATGTCGCTTGGCGAATGGCGCATTGGTTATGTCCTTACAAGATTTGGTGGCGTATATTAAATTGTTCCACCGTGAGTGAGATTGATTGCTTGAGTTCAGGCCTAAATCTGTGCGTGGCTGACTGTTTTAAGCATGATGACTTGAGGTGCTTCATGGGTAATGTTGTTTGGATGGAATCATAAGTTGTGGCAAGGCCATATGATGTAATGACATTTCGAGATGAATTCAGGTACTCTATTTCTATAATACGAGACTGGGTCTCAGTTCTATGTTATGATGGTTCGGAGGAAATTAAATTACAGCTCTTTCGTTTGAGTTAGTGGTCATGATTTGAGTATGTTCAGAGTTTCTTATTGGAGCATGTGTTGTGCTCGTCGTGTTGAGGTGTCATATCACCAGTGTGGTGTGTTATAATCGGAATGATCATTGGAGCCATTAATGAGTGCGGGCGTATGTGGTTTCAGCTGGTTAGGAAGGTGATATCGAGGTTGGCTCCGGAATCTATTGTGGTATCAGTTAAAAGGGAAATGGATTGACGAATGGATGACCTGAGAGAAGGATTCGATATATCGCGTGTTTCAGCTGCCGTGGGCAGGATATGGAGGTATTGGAATAAGACTCTATCTAATGAGAAAGGTTTTTCTACTAGTATTTGGTTATTGTGGCCAATTGTTGTGATTAGGGATATGATTTCGGAGAGTGCAATGTGGTTTATGGTTCAGATAGACTGTGGAAGTTCAGCTATATTGTGTTATCGGACTTATGATAGATAGGGTGACGTGATACCACCCTGCATATGTGCTTGGTAAGGTCATTTCAGTCATTGGGTTGCTTCTAGTACAACTCTGGGTACGCTTGAGGACGAGCGTTTGTTTAAGTTGGGGCGAATGTAACGAACCGTCCCGTCGTTATAAGAATTACCACCCTGTTACCTTGTATTTATATGTTTCCTGCTTTTATATCGGTGTTAAAGTCTATCGGGTGAGTTAGGAGTAATTCTGGTTGAAAACAAGGGAAATAGCCTTTTTGAAGGGAGCTTGAATATGGAAAGTCAACCCGGAGTTGACTATTTAGTTAGAGGGCTCGGAATTGGATTCTGATGATTCGACGAGTTTCAGGGAATCATTTATGACTTAGGAGAGCAATCAGAATCGAATTCGGAGGCCCGGTGAAGAAGTTAGACGTTTTTGGCGAAGTTAGTATTTTGGCGACTTCCGGTTGATAGGTGAGATTTTTATCCGAGGGTCGGAATGGAATTTCGAGAGTTGTCGTAGCTTTGTTAGGTGATTGGGATATGTGTACAAAATTTCAGGTCATTCAGACATGGTTTGGTTGGGTTTTTTATTAAATGCGTGTTTTGGAAGTTTTAGAAGAACTTAGGCTTGAATTCAATGTAATTTGATGGTCTTGGCATTGTATTATGCATGTCGATGATTGGAACAAGTTCGTATGATGTCTTAGGAAGTGTTGGTTGAGGTCCCAGGGGCCTCGGGGTGAGTTCGGATGGTTAACGGGAATTTTTGAAGTTGGAAAACTTCATAATAGGCGAAGATGTAAATGAGTGTGCACAAGATCTCACTTTAAACGATCATATCTCCCGTTATATAAAGATTTGTGTGACCCACAACTTATCAAATTAAAGCTCATTGAGTCTAGTTTCCAACTCAACATACCGTGCGTCATTTGGAGGTGTATACAGAAAGTTATGACCATTTTACTGGGCACGTGTTAGTAGCGCAGCCTTAGCGCGGGAGCTCTAGTAGCCCGCGCTAATTGGGTTATATTCTTCCTCAACCCGAGCTACGTAGCGCGGGCGTGCTAGTAGCAGGCCCCTAAATATACCTAAGACGGGAAATGACAGAACTTGAGTCATTTCTCAAGCCTAGGGCATCCCCAACACCCCCAATTCGACCAAGGCACTCAATTGCACTCCTAAGGTAAGCTTTTAAGTGTATTTTCATGGTGATATCTCTTCTCAATCACTAGTTACAACATGATTTTGGTTGGATTTCATAGGATTTCTTCAAAATCTCAAGAACACCCCAAAGTTGTCTTTCAAGATTTGATCTACAAGAGGTAATCCTACACCTTAGACTTACACATATGGTGTTATTATGGGAATATGAGTATGAATCATGTATTACCACTTATAGTATGGTTGTTGGAAGCCATAAATCCCCAATTTAAATACATGAACATGATAGGGATTTAAATGTGTATATTTGTTGGAATTTTGTTGGTGTGGGTGTGAATGGTTGATCACACACGTGATGTTAGGAGTATAAATTGCTAAAGAAGGATAGGGAGATGAATTGTTGGTTAATGGTGATAGTTGGAGGAACCAATGCTATTGTTAAGAGGTGTAAATATTTATGGCTACAAGATGTTTGATAATAGGCCTAGATGGCACAAGTTATGGGATTTATGACTAATATTGGCCTTATTGAATGTGGTATTGTAGATTGAAGTTACATAGCTGTATTGGATCATTGTAGTATCATTAAGGGGCGAATTTCAGATATGTATGGCTAAAACCCCATCTTTTAGAAATCGAACTTCATTGATGTTTGTATGAATTTGGATAGATTGGAAGCGCGAGGAGGCCAGTTGAGGGGCAAAGGCATCGCGGACTAGAATTCTCACCGGTTCGAGATTCGGCATCCGAGGTGATTGAATTGAGGGGCAAGCGCAAGGCGGACTAAGGATTCTAATGGTTAGAGGTGAGTAGTTTGTGTATATGGTAGCCTGAGGGTTCGAAACCCCGACTTAGCACATTGTGACACTAGTAGGGCGTGGCTCGCACCCTGTGGCAGGTGCGGGGATTGATTGTGATTGGGGATTGAGACTTAGTCCATCCCAAATGAGTATAATATGATATTTGTGGTTGAAAAACACTGTGTTTGATGTAATTGTGGGCTGTAAGCCGTGTTTTGGGCCTTGTGCCGACCTATAGTATCCCTAGGGGATAGTTATATATGTGATAGCTATATTTGCTTAATCACTAATCTCAGTCCTGGTTCGAAATCACCGTATTGAAATGCTAAGTCACCTATTTTGGGAAAATTAAATAAAAGGTTAAACCATTTTCATAATTTGTGAATTGGAACCTGGAAATAAATAATTTGAGATGTTGTGTGACTTATATGTTTGTTGTGGACTGAGGATGGATCGGGCTACACGCCGCAACGGTTGATATGAGGATCGGGCTGCACGACGTAGCAGTATTGCGCTTGGGCTGTAGGAGCCCCTCCAGAGTCTGTACACACCCCTAGTGACTGCCATCGACGTTAAATGGATCGGGCTACACGCCGTAGCAGTTATGTGCATTGCATTGCATTCTTTATCTGTGGATTATTCATGATAGTGGTAATGTACTATTGTTGTTGCTAGTTCGTAGGAGGAATCAGACTATAGTTTAGCTTTATTTTGTGGTATTCTGTAGATTTCTTGCTTTCACCTACTTGTATATATTTATTACTCAATGAGTACTTAGTACTCACCCCTACTCCCTGCACCTTTGTGTGCAGATTCAGGTACACAGGAGGGATAGACGAGCACGCCAACTTTTATCAGTGTTTATCTGAGTTGCTGAGGTAGCTGCCGGCGTTCGCATGACCTGGCTTCTCTTCTTATTCCAGTTTTTCTTTGTATGTACATTATTCAGACTTGAGTATTTGGTTTAGATATTGTTATCCGATCATGTTTAGGGGCTCTAGACTCGTGACCCTAGATCCTTGGGTGATTATTCAGTTTAGCTTTATTGTTGATATTAATATTGATGTAATTGATTTGAGCTTCATGCTCGGGATGAGAGTGTAATGGTCGGGCTTGGCTAACAGTTGTGTTGGGCGCCATCACGATCGGGATTGGGGTTGTGAGATGGAAATTTTATGAAGCTCCCGTTTGATGAAGCGTGTGAAGTGTTAGATGAAATGGCTGATACTTCTTCGGCATGGCAAAGCTGGGCAAACGTTCCTCAAGGTGATCCTTATGTCATACATTTGCACAAGAAGTTGCATGACCACGGTCAAGCCATTGCCGAACTCACAACAACAATGAATCAATTAGAAAATGCACAATTGTAACAAGTTCAAAACCCGCGCCAAGTCAATGCCATGGAAGGAGTGAATATGATGAAAAGAAGGAAAAAGGGGAAACAACCTCAAGGAAATTGTGACAATTATAATGATGGTAGTGGTTATTCAAACGAGTGTTATGATGAGAAAAGTGAAGAATATGTTAACAACTACCAAGGAAATAAAGGAAACCAAGGCAATCAACAATGGCGTCCCAAGGAAATTGGGGCAGTCAACAAGGCAGTGAAAATTGGAATAGGAATAACCAAAACAACAATTGGGGGAATAAAGGTAATAATGGTGGAAATTAGAATAGGAACAACAACAACAATGGTCAAGGTGGGTGGAACAATAATGGTGGCAATCAAGGCTTTCAACGACCACCCATGTATCAACAACCAAACATGCAACCTCCCTTTGCTCCTCAAGGTCCGAGTTCATCTGGAGATAATTTGGGTAGAATTGAGAATATGTTTGAGCAAATGATGAAAAAGAACTAAGACTCCAATACAAAATTAGCATCTCATAATACATCTATCCGGAACTTGGAGGTTCAAATAGGAAAAATTTCTCAAGCTTTGAATAGACGCCCAAAGGGTGCGCTACCGAGTGATATGGTGGTAAATCCAAAGGGCGAGAATACCAATCATGTGATGGCGATTACTACGAGAAGTGGACGAGGTGGTGAAGTGCATACCTCAAGAGGAAAGTAGGTTGTGAATGAAGATGTTGAATTGCTAGTGGAGAATGCTCCTTTGAGTATGGAAGGTGTGGGTGAATCAAGTGAAAATAGTAAGGTACGAATTGACATTGATGAGGAGGCCAGGGAAGAGACACAAAGTGTCGTGAACCCGTCAAGGGAAAATGTTTTTGACATACTCGAGCTGGTGGTGCCCAAAGCCAAGGCACCTTTCCCTAGGCCCCCTCCACCATATCCTCAACTATTAGCTATGAGCAAGAGTGATCACCAGTTCAAAAAGTTCATAGACATGACGAAGGCTCTTACAATCATTGTTTCCTTGGTTGAAGCACTTGAGCAAATGCCGTGGTATGCCAAATTCATGAAAGAGTTGGTCACCAAGAAGAGGTCAATGCACTACAACATTATGCTTCTACAGCTACATAATTGTATATATGAATTTGAAAATTATAGCTAATACCTAATATAGCAACAAACATTAAAATTTTGTGGCTATTTACACAATTATAAAATTGATTTGCCACATTAATTAAGTTGGTAAAGCTATATTTGTCATGCCCCAAATCGGGGATCATGACCGGCGCCTGACCGGGTTGCCCCAGTCAAGCGGACCTGGGTGCCTTCCAATCCCGCGCGTTACCCCTGTGTTGATTATTCCTCATTAACCAAATATCTTACAAATCATAAATGACTTCTCGATAAACAAACAAAACCATACGAGTGATTCATTAACAAGTTTGCAGTTTCTATAACACCCGACATAACATAATGTATACATAAGACTGGAATCCCACAGTTTACATGTGTACAAAGCCTCTAGGATACAAAAAAAAGGAATACAATACTTTGCCGGTAACAAGGCTCCGGCTATACCTTGCAAAAACCAAAATGAAATCTAAACAAAAGTGGCATGAGCCACACAGGGCCCCGAGGAAGAAAGGGGCTCACAAAAACGGGCAGTGGAAGATGAAGTATACTACTGCCGATGCGCTGAAGTGCCTGCTACCGAACCACCTACAATCATAACACGAATGTAGCGTCCCCGGCAAAAGGGACGTCAGTACACTTGAATTGTACTGGTATGTATGGACAAACTTTGTCCCAAGTAAACTCAAGCCGTTAAACAAGGATCACAATGACAAAACAGCCAATAGAATACATCAAGAAATCAATTAAGCTAACTAACCGTGATTCCCACATTTTAATCATTTCAGATAAGCCTCAACACAAGCACGTTCAAGGTCAACAAATAGAACAACAACCAATCAACCACATAAATTGCAAGTAGTCAAACATAGGGGCAATCAGTGCCCCCCAGGTTGCAAACTCTCCTATTGTCTCCTTTCACAATTTCATATCAATAAATTTTGTTTCAATTTCATTTGCGATTTCGATCGCTTTCCATCCTTATTACCCCGTCCACCCTTATTACCTCGGCCACCCTTATCACCCCAACCCACACCTTATTTCTTCATGTTGCGGTGCGCAACCCGATCCCACCGTACAGTTTTCAAACACAACAATCACAAACAACAGATAAGGTACTACACACAATTACAATAAGTTCAAATAAGCAACTTACACATTGGTTCATGTTCTCAATTACTTCTCAAGCCAATATCACAATCAAGTTACAAGTGTTCCAAAATCGAGAATGTTCATACTGCGTTATGTTCAATAACTTGTCACCTCAAGTGTTTCGTTTCTTTTCCACAAGGTACCATATATGCCATCACAACCATTATTCACAATTCTTTCACCAAATTCAACTCTTATTTATCTTTCGGTTCAAATCTCACATTATATCATTCATGGTTCAATAACAACTTTGAATATCCAACGCAACATCAAGAATTTCACATAATCTGGCAATTTAACACGAACCAAAAAAATTTCACACATATAGGCGATTTCACAAGAATCAAAACTAGCCATACATACCTGGTATCGAGTTTCCTTCTTTTAAACTCCCACTTTATGCTTACCCAAGATATCCTACTCTTGCAGACCTTATTCTTGAAGACTCTTACTTCTACTCACTTCTTTTTACTAGAAATCAAGTTCAATAATCATGCATGAGTGTTAAATTCCATTTTCAAAAGATATTATATGCAAACCTCTCCTTACCCAATTTAAAACTGAAAATTAGAGAAAATAGCTAGGGTTTTTACCTTGAAATGATTTGGGGAAGTTGAATCTTGGCCCTAGAATCCTTTGGACTAAATGGTTGGAACAATCTTTGAAGATGAAGAACTTCTCTCTCTAAAACCCCCCTCTCTCTCTCTCTAATTTTGGTAAGATTATATGATAAAATGAAGGGGAAAGGCGTTATATTAAAGAAGAGATCGGGTCAAATTTTATAAAATTTCTGGGCTGGGTCAATTCTGCGGTCGCATCTGCGATCGCAGAATCAACATGCGGTCCGCAAAGTGACCGCGGAATGACCTCAAAATTTACACAAGTTCTGTTACGGAATGCGACCACAATGCGGTCCGCATTCTTGTTCTGCGGTCGCAAAGTGCACCGCAGATTCATTATGTGATCGCATATCGATCACATTTTCAACATGTTTTTGGGAAACATTCTGGTAAGCTCTGCGGCAAGAATGCGGTCCGCATAGCAGATCTGCGGTCGCATTCTTGATCGAAAAAATGACACTTTTCTGGAAAAATTGATTCTCTACATTTTTGAAACTTAAATCACTACCAAGGGTCCGAACCGCGGTGAGCTTGCTCGCCGCGAGGAATTCTACGCATTCCTAACACATTATTCGGACCATGACACTATAGCTACTAGGTTTTATGCACAAAATTTTTACGGGGCCTTACATCTTCCCCCCCTTAAGATCATTCGTCCTCGAATGAGGATTTTGAAAAAAAAATTAGTTGGTTTTGAAAGACATGATATGCAAACTATCAAAATTTTAACTAACTCTTATATTTTTGAAACATTTTGCCAGTGGACATATTCACCTGTCAGAGGGCACCCGAAACACATTACCAAACAACAATACACAAATACAATACTTTTCACAACTCGTATACACTTTCATACCTCAACGAATGCACATATTCTATCACAATGTTACAATTGCACATAAACTAGTCACATCAATGAATTCTTACCTTATTTATCCATTTTAACACACCATGTACACTTAATAAACCATTACCAATCTACACTTACTATTAGTTGTTTATTTAACACGTAAATCTTTATAAGGCTTTCACTTATCAAGAAAGGTTCAAGTGACCCAAGGTAGCAACACTTTTAACTCATTACAAAATGAAGGAGACTTTACTAACACTAAGAGGGAAACAACTTGGACAAGATGGCAGTTACTAGGAGTAGAAGGGTCACCTAATTTCTTCTAGGCTTGATCAAACAAATGGGGGTACTTTTCCTTCATCTCTTTCTCTGCTTCCCATGTGGCCTCCTAAACTTGTTGGCTTTGCTACAATACTTTAACAGAGGCAACTTCCTTATTTCTCAACTTACGGACTTGCCTATCAAGAATGGCGACTGGAACTTCTTCATACGACAAATCTTCATTAACCTCAATAGCCTCGGCTGGCATGATGGTGGATGGATCTCCAATTACTTTCTTCAACATGGACACATGGAATACCGGATGCACTGATGACATCTCAGGAGGTAACTCTAGCCTATAAGCAACTTGACCAATCCTTTGAATGATCCGATATGGCCCGACGTACCTATGATTCAATTTCCCTTTCTTTCCGAATCACATGACACCCTTCATAGGAGATACCCTCAAGAACACCCAATCATCGACTTGAAACTCCAAATCCCTCGGCGAACGTCTGCATAGGATTTTTGATGACTCTGTGCTGCTTTCATTCTCTCCTGAATAACCTTGACCTTTTCCATAGCTTCGTACACCATATCCGGCCCTAGCAATTCCGCTTCACCTACCTCAAACCACCCGATTGGCGACCTACATCTTCTCCCGTACAATGCCTCAAATGGGGCCATCTGAATGCTAGCATGATAGCTGTTATTGTAAGAAAATTCTATCAGTGGCAATGTGTTCATCCCAATTACCTTTAAAATCTAAGACACAAGACCGCAACATATCTTCAAGCGTTTGAATGGTCCGCTCGGCCTGACCGTCGGTCTGTGGATGGAAAGTTGTGCTGAGATTCACTTGAGTTCCCAAACCTTGCTGAAACGTCTTCCAAAAGTTAGCTGTGAACTGAGCCTCACGATCCGAGATAATAGAAAGTGGAGTTCCATGAAGCTTACTATCTCCTTAAGGTACAACATTGCATATTGCTCCGCAGTATCAGTGGACTTGACTGGCAGGAAGTGAGCTGATTTGGTGAGTCGATCCACTATCACCCATATTGAGTCGGACTTACGCTGAGTGCGAGGTAACCCCACCACGAAATCCATATTGATCATTTCCTATTTCCACCTTGGTATTTCTATAAGCTGAGTTAATCCACCGGGCCGTTGATGCTCGGCCTTCACTTGTTAACAGTTCGGACATTTAACTACAAAGCTTGCTACATCCCTTTTCATACCGTTCCACCAATAAATCTCCTTGAGATCATGATACATTTTCATGGAACCAAGGTGCAGCGAATACCTGGAAATATGAGCCTCTGCCATCACTCTTTCCCGAAGCTCGTCCACATCTGGAACACATAGTCTACCTTGGCACCGCAATAAACCATCCTCTCTGCTGAGTACAAATGCTGAGGTCTTGTCATTCATAATTGTTTCCTTTACCCAAACCAATGCTGGATCCATGAACTGTTTTTCCTTGATTTCCGCAACCAATGATGATTCTGCTCCATTATGCACCAAAATATCCCCCTCGTCTGACGCCGAGATACGAACCCCTAAACTGGCTAATTGGTAAACCTATCGAGCCAGGGGTCTCTGATCCACACCCAAATGAGCCAAACTACCCATGGATTTTTGACTAAGAGCGTCGGCTACCACATTTGCCTTCCCTGGATGGTACAATATGTTCACATCATAGTCCTTGAGCAGTTCTAACCACCGCCACTATCTCAGATTCAGTTCTTTCTGCTTGAACAAATACTGGAGGCTCTTGCAGTCTGAAAACACGTCTACATGAACCCCATAAAGATAGTGTCGCCACATCTTCAAGGAAAACACAACAGCTGCAAGCTCCAAATCATGCGTCGGATAATTCTTCTCATGATTCTTGAGTTGCCTGGAAGCATAGCTATGACCTTTCCGTGCTGCACCAATACACACCCCAAACCGACTCTGGAGGCATCATAATAAACCACAAATCCCTCTGTGCCATCTGGCAAGGCCAATACTGGTGCTGAGGTCAATCATGACTTCAATTCTTGGAAACTTTTCTCACATGTATCGGACCACTGGAACTTAACTGCCTTCTGCGTCAGTTTTGTCAAGGGGGAAGCGAGGATTGAGAATCCCTCTACAAACCTCCGATAGTACCCTGCCAAACCCAAGAAGCTACGAATCTCTGTTGGGGTCGTGGGTCTAGGCCAATCTTTCACTGCCGCAATCTTCTAAGGATCCACCTGAATTCCCTCACTGGAAATAACATGCCCTAGAAAGGCTACGGACTCCAACCAAAACTCATATTTTAAGAACTTGGCATACAATTGATGCTGAAGAAGGGTCTGCAATGCTGTGAGGTGAATGGCATGATCTTCCCTGCTCCGAGAGTAGATGAGGATATCTTCAATGAATACAATCACAAAGGAATCTAGGAATGGCTTGAATACCCGATTCATAAGGTCCATGAAAGCTTCTGGGGCATTGGTTAGCCCAAAAGACATGACCAAAAACTCGAAGTGACCATAACGAGTTCTGAAGGTGGTCTTAGGAATATCCTGCTCCCTGATTTTCAACTGGTGGTACCCGGACCGTAAATCAATCTTTGAGAAGAACTTCGCTCCCTACAATTGGTCAAACAGATCATCCACTCGAGGCAAAGGATATTTATTCTTGATGGTGACTTTGTTGAGCTACATATAATCAATACACATTCGAAGTGACCCATCCTTCTTTCTGACAAAAAGAACCGGAGTACCCTACGGCGACACACTCGGTCGTATGAACCCTTTTCTCTAATAAATCCCTCAGCTGCTCCTTTAACTCCCTTAACTCTGCTGGCGCCATTCTGTATGGTGGAATGGATATTGGCTGAGTATTTGGCAATATGTCGATCCCAAAATCAATCTTCCTATCCGGCGGAATGCCTGGAAGCTCATCCGGAAACACTTCAGGAAATTCATTCACAATTGGCACGGACTCGAGGGTAGGCACCTCTGAGGTGGTGTCCGTCACCCGAACCAAGTGATAGATACACCCCTTCTTAATCATCTTCGAAGCCTTAAGGTAGGAAATAAACCTACCCCTTGGCACTACACAATTTCCTCTCCATTCAATAACTGACTCGTTAGGGAACCCAAGCCTCATAACTCTCGTTCGACAGTCAAGTTTGGCAAAGCATGAATAGAGCCAATCCATCCCCATAATTACATCAAAATCTACCATCCCAAGCTCAATAAGATTGGTTGTGGTATCACGACCACCCACCGTAACAACACAATTCCTATAGACTCGTGAGGCTTGTAATAGAATCACCAACCGGAGTCGACATAGAGAACGGCTCATGAAGTTGTTCGGGTTCTATCCCAAAACTTGAAGCAATGAACGGAGTAACATAAGACAAGGAGGACCCCGGATCAATAAGGGCATAGCAATCAATAGTCTGAACAGACAGTATACCTGTAACAACATCTGGAGAAGCCTCGGCATTCTGGCGGCCACTCAATGCATTGAATCGGCTAGGTCCACCCCTAGCATGAGCTCTACCCCTAGCTGCACCACAGCCTGCTGATGCTGGAGAACGCGCTGAAGAACCGGATAACTGAGCAGATCCCCTACCTATACCCTAACGGGGTGCACGGCAGTCCCGCTGAATGTGACCTCTCACCCCGAACCCGAAGCATACCGGGATGGCAAAGTAGCAAGTCTCTGTATGAAATCTCCCACACTTGGGGCATGTAGGTCTCCCGTGCTGCTGGGGCCTCACCCTAGGACGACCAGACTGACGAGACCTCCTGCTGTCTGAACCGGGTCTCGAGTAACTGCCCTGCTGATGACTATGCACGGATGGCGGTGCACTCGCGGAGGACTGAGCATATGACTAGGATGGCCCTGATGACCCTCTCCCCGGAAGTGATCTCCCTGAATGACCCATTGATCGGGCCCTACTGCTACTTTATCTTTCTGCACGAATCTTCAATTTCCTGGCCTCTGTGGCCCGAGCAAACCCCACGATCCTCCCATAGTTCGTGTCTGAGTGCAAAGCTGCTGTGGCGGCCTCATTCACTACCAAAGGGCTAAGGCCCTGAACAAACCGTCGAACACGGGCATCCATGGTCGACACTAAATGAGGAGCGTACTTGGACAACCTTACGAATTCCATGTGATACTTCCAAACACTCATACTGCCCTGTTTAAGGACCTCAAACTCCGTGGCACGGGCTGCCATCATCTCGGCAGGCAAGAAGTGGTCCATAAATGCGTCTACGAACTCATCCCATCTGGCCGGAGGGCTCACCTCCTCACGGGAATCCTCCCACATCTCGAACCATGAACGTGCCGCTCCCTTCAGTCTGTAAGAGGCCAACTCTACCCCCTCTATATCTGTAGCCTTCATCACTCTGAGGGTCTTGTATATCTCATCAAGGAAGTCTTGTGGGTCAGCCTCCGGATCGGTACCTGAGAATTCTGGAGGGGCCAACCACAAGAGCTGGTGGACTCTGGAGCCGGAGGAATCTCCTTGTCCGCCTGGAGGATGCAGGGGCATCCTGGGATCTCTGGGCCTGGGCGGCCACTAACTGTGTTAACATATGAATGGCTCCCCTAAGATCCTCATTAGAGATACCCGAGCCCGAAGCGAGAATTGTATCTGAGTCAGGAACACCGGCAGGAGGAATGATGGCATCCTCTGCCGTAGCAGGAATAGGGACACTTGGGTTTTCAACAGATGGTCCAGGCAAATTCAGGACTGGTGGGTCATTCTCGCCCATGGCATCGGGCACATGATTAGCAGCCGCACTTGGGCCGGCATTGGCCCCAAGGCCGAGTCTAGCCTTCTTCTTAGGTGCCATATTCTGAAAATTTGGGAACAAGGCACGAATTAGACACGGATATTTCCACATTGCACTTTACCGCACGATATAGATTAACAAAGAAATAGGTAAATTCCTAAATGCCCGTGTAGCCCCCAACTTATCCGATGTGGTCGACAACACACCGATAAGAAGGGCACTACTAGACACGGCTCCGAGACATCCTAGGACACTTTAAAACCTTAGGCTCTGATACCAAGTTTGTCATGCCCCAAATCGGGGAACATAACCGGCGCCTGACCGGGTTGCCCCAGTCAAGCGGACCTGGGTGCCTTCCATTCCCGCGCGTTACCCCTGTGTTGATTATTCCTCATTAACCAAATATCTTACAAATCATAAATGACTTCACGATAAACAAACAAAACCATACGAGTGATTCATTAACAAGTTTGCAGTTTCTACAATGCCCGACATAACATAATGTATACATAAGACTGGAATCCCACAGTTTACATGTCTACAGAGCCTCTAGGATACAAAAAAAGGAATACAATACTTTGCCGGTAACAAGGCTCCGGCTATACCTTGCAAAAACTATAATGAAATCTAAACAAAAGTGGCATGAGCCACACAGGGCCCCGAGGAAGAAAGGGGCTCACCAAAACGGGCAGTGGAAGATGAAGTATACTACTGCCGATGCGCTGTAGTGCCTGCTACTGAACCACCTACAATCATAACACGAATGTAGCGTCCCCGGCAAAAGGGACGTCAGTACACTTGAATTGTACTGGTATGTATGGACAAACTTTGTCCCAAGTAAACTCAAGCCGTTAAACAAGGATCACGATGACAAGACAACCAATAGAATACATCAAGAAATCAATTAAGCTAACTAACCGTGATTCCCACATTTTACTCATTTCAGATAAGCCTCAACACAAGCCCGTTCAAGGTCAACAAATAGAACAACAACCAATCAACCACATAAATTGCAAGTAGTCAAACATAGGGGCAATCAGTGCCCCTCAGGTTGCAAACTTTCCTGCTGTCTCCTTTCTCAATTTCATATCAATAAATTTTGTTTCAATTTCATTTGCGATTTCGATCTCTTTCCATCCTTATTACCTCATCCACCCTTATTACCTCGGCCACCCTTATCACCCCAACCCACACCTTATTTCTTCATTTTGCGGCGCGCAACCCGATCCCACCGTACAGGTTTTCAAACACAACAATCACAAACAGCAGATAAGGTACTACACACAATTACAATAAGTTCAAATAAGCAACTTACACATTGGTTCATGTTCTCAATTACTTCTCAAGCCAATATCACAATCAAGTTACAAGTGTTCCAAAATCGAGAATGTTCATTCTGTTATGTTCAATAACTTGTCACCTCAAGTGTTTCGTTTCTTTTCCACAAGGTACCATATATGCCATCACAACCATTATTCACAATTCTTTCACCAAATTCAACTCTCATTTATCTTTCGATTCAAATCTCATATTATATCATTCATGGTTCAACAACAACTTTGAATATCCAACACAACATCAAGAATTTCACATAATCTTGCAATTTAACACGAACCAAACAAATTTCACACATATTGGCGATTTCACAAGAATCAAAATTAGCCATACATACCTGGTATCGAGTTTCCTTCTTTTAAACTCCCATTTTATGCTTACCCAAGATATCCTACTCTTGCAGACCTTATTCTTGAAGACTCTTACTTCTACTCACTTCTTTTTACTAGAAATCAAGTTCAATAATCATGCATGAGTGTTAAATTCCATTTTCAAAAGCTATTATATGCAAACCTCTCTTTACCTAATTTAATACTGAAAATTAGAGAAAATAGCTAGGGTTTTTACCTTGAAATGATTTGGGGAAGTTGAATATTGGCCCTAGAATCCTTTGGACTAAATGGTTGGAACAATCTTTGAAGATGAAGAACTTCTCTCTCTAAAACCCCTCTCTCTCTCTCTCTAATTTTGGTAAGATGATATGATAAAATGAAGGGGAAAGGCGTTATATTAAAGAAGAGATCGGGTCAAATTTTATAAAATTTCTGGGCTGGTTCAATCTGCGATCGCAGAATCAACATGCGGTCCGCAAAGTGACCGCGGAATGACCTCAAAATTTACACAAGTTCTGTTACGGAATGCGACCACAATGCGGTCCGCATTCTTGATCTGCGGTCGCAAAGTGCACCGCAGATTCATTATGCGATCGCATATCGATCACATTTTCAACATGTTTTTGGGAAACCTTCTGGTAAGCTCTGCGACAAGAATGCGGTCCGCATAGCAGATCTGCGGTCGCATTCTTGACCGCAAAATTGACACTTTTTATGGAAAAATTGATTCTCTACATTTTTTAAACTTAAATCACAACCAAGGGTCCGAACCACGGCGAGCTTGCTCGCCGTGAAGAATTCTACGCATTCCTAACACATTATTCGGACCATGACACTATAGCTACTAGGTTTTATGCACAAAAATTTTACGGGGCCTTACATCCTCCCCCCTTAAGATCATTCGTCCTCGAATGAGGATTTTGAAAAAAAAATGAGTTGGTTTTGAAAGACATGATATGCAAACTATCAAAAGTTTAACTAACTCTTATATTTTAGAAATACAACACTTTTCACAACTGGTATACACTTTCTTACCTCAACGAATGCACATATTCTATCACATTGTTACAATTGCACATAAACTAGTCACTTCAATGAATTCTTTCCTTATCTAACCATTTTAACACACCATGTACACTTAACAAACCATTACCAATCTACACTTACTATTAGTTGTTTATTTAACACGTAAATCTTTATAAGTCTTTCACTTATCAAGAAAGGTTCAAGTGACCCAAGGTAGCAACACTTTTAACTCATTACAAAATGAAGGAGACTTTACTAACACTAAGAGGGAAACAACTTGGACAAGATGGCAGTTACTAGGAGTAGAAGGGACACCTAATTTCTTCTAGGCTTGATCAAACAAATGGGGGTACTTTTCCTTCATCTCTTTCTCTGCTTCCCATGTGGCCTCCTCAACTTGTTGGCTTCGCCACAATACTTTAACAGAGGCAACTTCATTATTTCTCAACTTACGGACTTGCCTATCAAGAATGGCGACTGGAACTTCTTCATACGACAAATCTTCATTAACCTCTATAGCTTCGACTGGCATGATGGTGGATGGATCTCCAATCACTTTCTTCAACATGGACACATGGAATACCGGGTGCACTGATGACATCTCAAGAGGCAACTCTAGCCTATAAGCAACTTGACCAATCCTTTGAACGATCCGATATGGCCCGACGTACCTAGGATTCAATTCCCCTTTCTTTCCGAATCGCATGACTCCCTTCATAGGAGATACCCTCAAGAACACCCAATCATCGACTTGAAACTCCAAATCCCTTCGGCGAACGTCTGCATAGGATTTTTGACGACTCTGTGCTGCTTTCATTCTCTCCTGAATGACCTTGACCTTTTCCATAGCTTCGTACACCATATTTGGCCCTAGCAATTCCGCTTCACCTACCTCAAACCACCCGATTGGCGACCTACATCTTCTCCCGTATAATGCCTCAAACGGGGCCATCTGAATGCTAGCATGATAGCTGTTATTGTAAGAAAATTCTATCAGTGGCAATGTGTTCATCCCAATTACCTTTAAAATCTAAGACACGAGCCCGCAACATATCTTCAAGCGTCTGAATGGTCCGCTCGGCCTGACCGTCGGTCTATGGATGGAAAGCTGTGCTGAGATTCACTTGAGTTCCCAAACCTTGCTGAAACTTCTTCCAAAAGTTAGCTGTGAACTGAGCCCCGCGATCCGAGATAATAGGAAGTGGAGTTCCATGAAACCTTACTATCTCCTTAAGGTACAACCTTGCATATTGCTCCGCAGTATCAGTGGACTTGACTGGCAGGAAGTGAGCTGATTTGGCGAGTCGATCCACTATCACCCATATTAAGTCAGACTTACGGTGAGTGCGAGGTAACCCCACCACGAAATCCATATTGATCATTCCTATTTCCACCTTGGTATTTCTATAACCTGAGTTAATCCACCGGGCCGTTGATGCTCGGCCTTCACTTGTTAGCAGTTCGGACATTTAGTTACAAAGCTTGCTACATCCCTTTTCATACCGTTCCACCAATAAATCTTCTTGAGATCATGATACATTTTCGTGGAACCAGGGTGCACCGAATACCTAGAAATATGAGCCTCTGCCATCACTCTTTCCCGAAGCTCGTCCACATCTGGAACACATAGTCTACCTTGGCACCGCAATACACCATCCTCGCTGCTGAGTACAAATGCTGAGGTCTTGTCATTCATAACTGTTTCCATTACCCGAACCAATGCTGGATCCATGAACTGTTTTTCCTTGATTTCCGCAACCAATAATGATTCTGCTCCATTATGCACCAAAATATCCCCCTCGTCTAACACCGAGATACGAACCCCCAAACTGGCTAATTGGTAAACCTCTCGAGCCAGGGGGTCTCCGATCCACACCCAAATGAGCCAAACTACCCATGGATTTTCGACTAAGAGCGTCGGCTACCACATTTGCCTTCCCTGGATGGTACAATATGTTCATATCATAGTCCTTGAGCAATTCTAACCACCGCCGCTGTCTCAGATTCAGTTCCTTCTGCTTGAACAAATACTGGAGGCTCTTGTGGTCTGAAAACATGTCTACATAAACCCCATAAAGATAGTGTCGCCACATCTTCAAGGCAAACACAACAGCTGCAAGCTCCAAATCATGCGTCGGATAATTCTTCTCATGGTTCTTGAGTTGCTTGGAAGCATAAGCTATGACCTTTCCGCGCTGCATCAATACACATCCCAAACCGACTCTGGAGGCATCACAATAAACCACAAATCCCTCTGTGCCTTCTGGCAAGGCCAATACTGGTGCCGAGGTCAATCTTGACTTCAATTATTGGAAACTTTTCTCACATGTATCGGACCACTGGAACTTAACTGCCTTCTGCATCTGTTTTGTCAAGGGGGAAGCTAGGGTTGAGAATCCCTCTACAAACCTCCGATAGTACCCTGCCAAACCCAAGAAGCTACGAATCTCTGTCGGGGTCGTGGGTCTAGGCCAATCTTTCACTGCCGCAATCTTCCGAGGATCCACCTGAATTCCCTCACTGGAAATAACATGCCCTAGAAAGGCTACGGACTCCAACCAAAACTCACATTTTGAGAACTTGGCATACAATTGATGCTGATGAAGGGTCTGCAATGCTACTCTGAGGTGAATGGCATGATCTTCCCTGCTCCGAGAGTAGATGAGGATATCGTTAATGAATACAATCACAAAGGAATCTAGGAATGGCTTGAATACCCGATTCATAAGGTCCATGAAAGTTGCTGGGGCATTGGTTAGCCCAAAAGACATGACCAAAAACTCGAAGTGACCATAACGAGTTCTGAAGGCGGTCTTAGGAATATCCTGCTCCCTGATTTTCAACTGGTGGTACCTAGACCGTAAATCAATCTTTGAGAAGAACTTCGCTCCCCGCAATTGGTCAAACAGATCATCCACTCGAGGCAAAGGATATTTATTCTTGATGGTGACTTTGTTGAGCTGCCGATAATTAATACACATTCAAAGTGACCCATCCTTCTTTCTGACAAAAAGAACCGGAGCACCCCACGGCGACACACTTGGTCGTATGAACCCTTTTTCTAATAAATCTCTCAGCTGCTCCTTTAACTCCCTTAACTCTGCTGGCGCCATTCTATACGGTGGAATGGATATTGGCTGAGTATCCGGCGATACATCGATCCCAAAATCAATCTCCCTATCCGGCGGAATGCCTGGAAGCTCATCCGGAAACACTTCAGGAAATTCATTCACAATTGGAACGGACTCGAGGGTAGGCACCTCTGAGGTGGTGTCCGTCACACGAACCAAGTGATAGATACACCCCTTCTTAATCAGCTTCGAAGCTTTAAGGTAGGAAATAAACCTACCCCTTGGCACTACACAATTTCCTCTCCATTCAATAACTGACTCGTTAGGGAAATCGAGCCTCATAACTCTCGTCTGACAGTCAAGCTTGGCAAAGCATGAATAAAGCCAATCCATCCCCATAATTACATCAAAATCAACCATCCCAAGCTCAATAAGATTGGCTGTGGTATCACAACCACTCACCATGACAACGCAATTTCTATAGACTCGTGAGGCTGTAATAGAATCACCAACCGGAGTCGACACAGAGAACGGCTCATGAAGCTGTTCGGGTTCTATCCCAAAACTTGAAGCAATGAACGGAGTAACATAAGAGAAGGACCCCGGATTAATAAGGGCATAGCAATCAATAGTCTGAACAGACAGGATACCTGTAACAACATCTGGAGAAGCCTCGGCATTTTGGCGGCCACTCAATGCATAGAATCGGCTAGGTCCACCCCTAGCATGAGCTCCACCCCTAGCTGCACCACGGCCTGCTGATGCTGGAGAACGCGCTGATGATGTAGCAGCTGAAGAATCGGATGACTGAGCAGATCCCCTACCTATACCCTAATGGGGTGCACGGTAGTCCCGCTGAATGTGACCTCTCACCACGCACCTGAAGCACACCGGGATGGCAAGGTGGCAAGTCTCCGTATGAAATCTCCCATACTTGGGGCATGTAGGTCTCCCCTGCTACTGGGGCCTCACCCCAGGACGACCAGACTAACGAGACCTCTTGCTGTCTGAACCGGTTCTCGAGTAACTGCCCTGCTGATGACTGTGCACGGATGGCGGTGCACTCGCGGAGGACTGAGCATATGACTAGGATGGCCCTAACGACCCTCTCCCCGGAAGTGATCTCCTTGAATGACCCATTGGCCGGGCCCTGCTGCTACTTTCTCTTTCTGCACGAATCTTCAATTTCCTGGCCTCTGTGGCCTGAGCAAACCCCACGATCCTCCATAGTTCATATCTGAGTGCAAAGCTGCTGTGGCGGCCTCATTCAATGCCAAAGGGCTAAGGCCCTGAACAAACCGTCGAACCAGGGCATCCATGGTCGACAATAAATGAGGAGCGTACTTGGACAACCTTACGAATTCCATGTGATACTTCCAAACACTCATACTGCCCTGTTTAAGGACCTCGAACTTCGTGGCACGGGCTGCCATCATCTCGGCAGGCAAGAAGTGGTCCATAAATGCGTCTACGAACTCATCCCATCTGGCCGGAGGGCTCACCTCCTCACGGGAATCCTCCAACATCTCGAACCATGAACGTGCCGCTCCCTTCAGTCTGTAAGAGGCCAACTCTACCCCCTCTATATCAGTAGCCTTCATCACTCTGAGGGTCTTGTATATCTCATCAAGGAAGTCTTGTGGGTCAGCCTCTGGATCGGTACCTGAGAATTCTAGAGGGGCTAACCGCAAGAACTGGTGGACTCTGGAGCCGGAGGAATCTCCCTGTCCGCTGGAGGATGCAGGGGCATCATGGGATCTCTGGGCTTGGGCTGCCACTAACTGTGTTAACATATGAATGGCTCCCCTAAGATCCACATTAGAGATACCCGAGCCCGAAGCGGGAACTGTATCTCAGTTATGAACACCGACATGAGGAATGGTGGCATCCTCTGCCGCAGCTGGAATAGGGACACTTGGGTTTTGAATAGATGGGCCAGGCAAATTCAGGACTGTTGGGTCATTCTCGCCCACGGCATCGGGCACATGATTAGCAGCCGCACTTGGGCCGACATTGGCCCCAAGGCCGAGTCTAGCCTTCTTCTTAGGTGCCATATTCTAAAAATTTGGGAACAAGGCACGAATTAGACACAGATATTTCCACATTGCACTTTACCGCACGATATAGATTAACAAAGAAATAGGTAAATTCCTAAATGTCCGTGCAGCCCACAACTTATCTGATGTGGTCGACAACACACCGATAAGAAGGGCACTACTAGACACGGCTCCGAGACATCCTAGGAAACTTTCAAACCTTAGGCTCTGATACCAAGTTTGTCACGCCCCAAATCGGGGAACATGACCGGCGCCTGACCGGGTTGCCCCAGTCAAGCGGACCTAGGTGCCTTCCATTCCCGCGCGTTACCCCTGTGTTGATTATTCCTCATTAACAAAATATCTTACAAATCATAAATGACTTCACGATAAACAAACAAAACCATACAAGTGATTCATTAACAAGTTTGCAGTTTCTACAACGCCCGACATAACATAATGTATACATAAGACTGGAATCCCACAGTTTACATGTCTACAGAGCCTCTAGGATACAAAAAAAAGGAATACAATACTTTGCCGGTAACAAGGCTCCGGCTATACCTTGCAAAAACCAAAATGAAATCTAAACAAAAGTGGCATGAGCCACACAGGTCCCCGAGGAAGAAAGGTGCTCACCAAAACGAGCAGTGGAAGATGAAGTATACTACTGCCGATGCGCTGAAGTGCCTGCTACTGAACCACCTACAATCATAACACGAATGTAGCATCCCCGGCAAAAGGGACGTCGGTACACTTGAATTGTACTGGTATGTATGGACAATCTTTGTCCCAAGTAAACTTAAGCCGTTAAACAAGGATCACGATGACAAGACAGCCAATAGAATACATCAAGAAATTAATTAAGCTAACTAACCGTGATTCCCACATTTTTCTCATTTCAGATAAGCCTCAACACAAGCACGTTCAAGGTCAACAAATAGAACAACAACCAATCAACCACATAAATTGCAAGTAGTCAAACATAGGGGCAATCAGCGCCCCCCAGGTTGCAAACTCTCCTGCTGTCTCCTTTTACAATTTCATATTAATAAATTTTGTTTCAGTTTCATTTGCGATTTCGATCGCTTTCCATCCTTATTACCTCGTCCACCCTTATTACCTCGGCCACCCTTATCACCCCAACCCACACCTTATTTCTTCATGTTGCGGCGCGCAACCCGATCCCACCGTACAGTTTTCAAACACAACAATCACAAACAACAGATAATGTACTACACACAATTACAATAAGTTCAAATAAGCAACTTACACATTGGTTCATGTTCTCAATTACTTCTCAAGCCAATATCACAATCAAGTTACAAGTGTTCCAAAATCGAGAATGTTCATACTGTTATGTTCAATAACTTGTCACCTCAAGTGTTTCGTTTCTTTTCCACAAGGTACCATATATGCCATCACAACCATTATTCACAATTCTTTCACCAAATTCAACTTTCATTTATCTTTCGGTTCAAATCTCATATTATATCATTCATGGTTCAACAACAACTTTGAATATCCAACACAACATCAAGAATTTCAAATAATTTGGCAATTTAACACGAACCAAATAAATTTCACACATATAGGCGATTTCACAAGAATCAAAATTAGCCATACATACCTGGTATCGAGTTTCCTTCTTTTAAACTCCCACTTTATGCTTACCCAAGATATCCTACTCTTGCAGACCTTATTCTTGAAGACTTTTACTTCTACTCACTTCTTTTTACTAGAAATCAAGTTCAATAATCATGCATGAGTGTTAAATTCCATTTTCAAAAGCTATTATATGCAAACCTCTCTTTACCCAATTTAAAACTAAAAATTAGAGAAAATAGCTAGGGTTTTTACCTTGAAATGATTTGGGGAAGTTGAATCTTGGCCCTAGAATCCTTTGGACTAAATGGTTGGAACAATCTTTGAAGATGAAGAACTTCTCTCTCTAAAACCCCTCTCTCTCTCTCTCTAATTTTGGTAAGATGATATGATAAAATGAAGGGGAAAGGCGTTATATTAAAGAAGAGATCGGGTCAAATTTTATAAATTTTCTGGGCCGGGTCAATTCTGCGGTCGCATCTGCTATCGCAGAATCAACATGCGGTCCGCAAAGTGACCGCGGAATGACCTCAAAATTTACACAAGTTCTGTTACGGAATGCGACCACAATGCAGTCCGCATTCTTCATCTGCGGTCGCAAAGTGCACCGCGGATTCATTATGCGATCGCATATCGACCGCATTTTTAACATGTTTTTGGGAAACATTCTGGTAAGCTCTGCGGCAAGAATGCGGTCCGCATAGCAGATATGCGGTCGCATTCTTGACCGCAAAATTGACACTTTTCTGGAAAAATTGATTCTCTACATTTTTGAAACTTAAATCACTAACAAGGGTCCGAACCGCGGCGAGCTTGCGAGCCGCGAAGAATTCTACGCATTCCTAACACATTATTCGGACCATGACACTATAGCTACTAGGTTTTATGCACAAACATTTTACGGGGCCTTACAATATTAGCTATAATTGCCAATAATTGTGGCAATAACTACCTGAATAACTACAAATTTATTGCTACAAATAAATTATTGTTACTAATTATAAGTTTTGGCTACACATCAATGGTGAATGTAGCAATAATAACCTTTTAGCCAGAATAATTATTTGAAACAAAATATTGTAGCTAATGAATATTTTGTTTCCGGTTTTAAAAAGTTGTGACAGTAGTTAAATAATATAGCCACAAATTTATTGCCATAATTGAATTTTGTATCTAATCATTAGTTTTTGCCACGAGTTTGAACTTACTATAGCTACATTAACTTTTTAGCCACAATAAAATATTGTAGCTAAATAAATATTTTTACTTCAAGTTATAAAAAGTTGTGGCATTATATGTAGAATTAGCCACATATTTCTTGCTATAATAGAATTTCATAACTAATCATTATTTTTTGCCACGAGTTGAAATGCAATATAGCAACAATAATCTTTTAGTCACACTAAATTATTCAAATCAAAATATTACTAAATAAATAATTTTGCTTCAAGTTCTAAAATTCATGACAATAGTTGGCTTAATAGTTATAATTATTTATTACAATAAAATATCGTAACCTCAAATTTATGGCTACGATAAAATTTTATAACTAATAATTTGTTTTGCCACAAGGTAAATTCGCAACAACAGCAATCTTCTAGCCGCATTAAATTTTTGAAACAAAATCTCATAATAAAAAAAAAAGTTACTTTGATATTTCAAGAAATAATAATAGTTGCAACTATTTATTAGGATAAAATTAATACCGACAAATTTAAAGTGATAATAACTTTAGTCGTACACTTATGATTTTTACACCAATAATAATATTTAACCACAATAATTTATTTGTACAAAATTTCATATGTAATTTTTACTATTTGGATGACAAAACTAAGATGGTAAGAGGGGTTGCTCTGATGGTAAGCAATCCCCACTTCCAACCGAGAGGTTGTGAGTTCGAGTCTCCCCAAGAGCAAGGTGGGAAGTTCTTGGAGGGAAGGATGCCGGGGGTCTATTTGGAAACAGCCTCTCTACCCCAAGGTAGGGGTAAGGTCTGCGTACATACTACCCTCCCCAGACCCCACTAAGTGGGATTATACTGGGTTGTTGTTGTTGGATGACAAAACTAAGAGTTTGCTCAAATAATATCTAAGTTATGAAAATTTAATTTTAACTATAAATGACCAAAGCTCTAAATACATACAATAAATATATTGAACTCTACAAAAAGGTTTACGAAATTATAATTTATATTAATTTTTATATAATTATGTTATAGCTATTTCAAAGAACTACGAAATATTGATACTTAAGTCCATATGAAAACTAATTATATTATAATTCTTATTAAATATAATGAAATTATAGCTAATTAATGTGTGGATGACTAATTTTACAAAAGTTAAACCACTATAATCTCATACCAATTACAAAATTTAAACCAATAAGTTTAAATTAATTACTTTCTTAATAAGTTTCTAATTGTTATTTTAAATTATACATTGGGTATAAGAATTGAGAATTAATTTTCATAAAGAAACAGGAAGAGGATCATGTTTTGTAACAATTTAAATAAGTATGTAATTAATGTTCACTAGATTTGAATAAGCAATATCAAATTTAAACAATAGATTTGTCTCTATATACATTGATCACTAATTACACTAAATTTAGATAAATAGAAAAGTCATCTATCTAATGGTCTAATACTATTTTACTATTCCCTCTGTTCATAACAAGTGATTAGTTTCATTTTAGCATGTCCATTAAAAAAATATTAAATCTTGTATATGCAAAAATCCTTGTATGACTAAACTACCCTTATTAAATATTGATCACATAGTTATAGTGAGGAGTGAGAAAACTTTTTAGGGATATGCACATAAGGATAAAAGAGTAAAAACAAATTAAATTTTTTTCTTGATTACATAACTGGACACTTATTTTGAACAAAAATGAAAAAGTAAATTGATCATTTATTATGAATCAGAGGGAGTAACTTAATAACTATCATAATCTAATTAAACACTAAAACTAAGAAGTTAATATAATTAAAATAGGAGTAAATAACAAAAATAACAATATCGTATAGGACAAAAAAGTTGTAAGGAATATAATATATTATAGAATATCTTTATTTCTGTCACGACCCGAATTTCCCACCATCAGGAGTCATGATGATGCCTATTAGTGGAAGCTAGGCAAGTCAATTCTTACATACATTTTCATTAGTTACAACCCTCTTTTTTTAAACTTTAAATAAAATTATGCAATTACATCAGAACAAATAAATTTAACGGAAGACTTAGCAAATTTTACTAGATACGATGCAGAAGCCCAAACATGATACACTACCCAAGAACTGATGTCACAATACTTACCAACTTCTAAGAATAATACACATAACCGTTTGAAAGAAATATACATTGTTTATCTCGAATACATGAGATAACAAACTGAAAAGTAAAGATAAAGGAGACAACGGGTCCTGCGGACGCCTGCCAGGCTACCTCGAAATCTCAGTGGTCGAAATATCAACAATCGTGCTATTGTTGCTGCCGCTGCCCGTAACCTGTATCTGCACAAAAAAAGTGCAGAATATAGTATCAGCACAACCGACCCCATGTGCTGGTAAGTGCCTGGCCTATCCCGGCGAAGTAGTGACGAGGCTAGGACCAGACACCCACATAAACCTGTACAGTTAAAATATATACATATACAACAGCAGGAAACATTATCGAACATTTATAAGGAAAAAACATGCTCTGAAGTAGCAACCAATAATATAAAATATCAGGAATAATCTGAACGATGGAATAAAACTTACTTTCATGTCTTAATTCATTTTCATTTCGTATGTTGTGGTAGGCGTACCACTCGCTCCCAGATTTAATAATAGGCTACCGGCAACTATGGCCAATGCCAACAATCATATAACTTTGTGGTCGGCGTGCCATATAATCCCATTTTCTTATTATATAAGTGGTCAGCGTGCCACACGATCCCAATTCTTTAATATATATGCTGTCGGCGTGCCACACGATCCTAATTCTTTAATATATATTACCGGCATTGAACCAATAATCTCTGATCAATAATATGTATATAAATGTATTACCGGTATTAAATCAATAATCTTCAATTTCAACAACATTTATGTTACCGGTGTAAAACCAATAATTTTGTAACTCAACAAAATTTATATTACCGGTTTAAAACCAATAAATAATAACTAATCAACAATATATGTATGTTACCGGTGTGGCACCAATAATCTTTAATTTATAATTTAAGTATATTACCGGTATGAAATCAATAATTATTCCTTTCATATAATAACATAACATTAATAGTAATTTAATCCATTTAAGACCCACGATCATGCTAGACCCCCAACGTATAGATACTCATCACCATGTCTATACATCAGACTCTACACATCACAACTAGCAAATAAACTCAATTCCTATTCCCTCAAGCTAGGATAGATCAAACACTTACCTAAAAAGTTTACAAACAATTCAATCAGTAGCAATGCCTTTTGCTTTCGAATTTCGCTCCAATCCAACCGTATCTATACACAATTGATTTAATATCATCAATACTACTTAACAAACTAGTTCATATGGCCAAATATAATTTTTACAACATTTTTCCCGGAATAGTAAAAATCGACCCCAGGCCCACATGATCGAAACACGAGGTTCGAACAAAAATAAATTCACTCAATTATCCACGAGTTCAAATATGCAATTTGTTCTTAAGTTCGACCCCATAACGAGGTCTAGATCGCAAATTCTTTGAAAACCCTAACTATAATCATTTCTCTAATTTTTCTACCCATTTACACATGTTTAGGCCTAGGAATTCAAATAATATTGATGGAAAATGAAGAAAACTAGTCAAGAATCACTTACCTAAAAAGTTTGACAAAAATCGCCCAAGAATCGCCCCAATATGCTGTTTGGAGAAGAGAGAGTTGAGAAAAACGAGATTTTATCCCGTCTGTTCTATTTCTGCAGAAATTAAAATCACTGGGCGAATTTACTCTATGCGATCGCAGGGCCTGTGATGCGATCGCATAGAAGAAAATAAAGGGGTAAAAAAATTGCTCTATGCAATCGCGGAGCAGTAATGCGATCGCACAGAAGGAAATTTGGCCTCAACATTATACTCTATGCGATCGTATAGGGATAGTGCCATCGCATAGAAGGATTTCCTGGACTTCAGATTTACTCTACGTGATCGTGGGGTAGTAATGCGATCGCATAAAACAAACTGATGGCTACTAAATTAACTCTATGCGATCACGGAAGGACCAATGCGATCGCATAGAATAAATTAATGACTTCCCAATTAAGTCTATGTGATCGCAGAAATCCCTATGCGATCGCATAGAACAAAAATCTGGACACCAGCAACCAGCAAAAATACCAGATTTTTGTAAGTCCAAAACATCTTGTTACCTATCTGAAACTCACCCGAGCCCTCGGGGCTTCGAACCAAAAATTTACACTAACTCAATAACATCATACAAACATGCTCGAGCGATCAAATCGCCAAAATAACATCAAAATCAATGAATTGAGCCTTAAAACTCAAGAATTCTTTCAAAATTTCATAATTACCGAGATTTCCAATTTAAGGCCGTAACACGTCAAATGACATCCGTTTTCTACCAAAGTTTACAGGAAGCACTTAACCAACATATGTGACCTGTACCGGGCATCAGAACTAAAATACGAGCCCGATACCATTACTGTCACGACCCAAATTTGGTCGTGATGGCGCCAAACCCTAAAGCTAGGCAAGCCAGACCAACAACCGTTTTTACAGTTAAAGACTAGTCCCAAAAGGACAAATTCAAGATGAATATATGAGTCAATAAATACTCCAACAATAATAGTATGAATAAATACTGAGAAGTGCGAAATCGAAATAACACTCCCAAAGACCTGGGGTCACGAGTATAGAGCCTCTAAACAAAACTAAATAGTGATAGAATACTGAAAAAAATACTCAAGTCTGAAACATAAAGTAATAACTGAAATGAGAAGAGAAGCTAGGTTGCTGCCAACGCCGGCAGCTACCTCAGCAACTCGAATAACTCTGATATGGGCTAGAGTGCTCGTCTAACCCTCCTGTGTACCTGAATCTGCACACAAAGGTGCAGGGAGTAGGGGTTAGTACTAAGTACTCAGTGAGTAAAAAGTATATATTAATAGTTGAAAGCAAGAAATCCACAGAATATCAAAGAGTAAAGCTAAACTACAGTCCGATACCTACCATGAACTAGCAACAATAGCAAATCACAATTAGCACAGATAATTTAACAGATAAAAATGCAATGCAATGCACATGACCGCTACGGCATTGTAGCCCGATCCGTTTAAAGTCGACGATGCTCACTAGGGATGTGTACAGACTTCGAAGGGCCTCCTTTAGCCCAAGAGCAATATTTATATCATCTGCTGCATCGTGCAGCCCGATCCATCCTCAGTCCACAACATGCATATGAATCACACAACAGTTCAAATTATTTATTTCCAGGTTCCAGTTTATTAACAATGAAAATACTTCAATTTTATTTAATTTTCCAAGAATAGGTGATTAGCATTTTATAACAGTGATTTCAAACCAGGACTGAGATTAGTGATTAAGCAAAACAAGCTATCACATACATATTTGTCCCCTAGAGATACTACAGGTCGGCACAAGGCCCCAAACATGGCTTACATCCCAGAAATATCTAACAAAGTGTGCGTTTCAACCGCCAATAACATATTATTCATATTCGGGATGGACCAAGTCTCAATCCCCAGTCAAAATCAATCCCGCACCTGCCATGGGGTGCGAGCCACGCACTAATAGCATCACAATGTGCTAAGCTGGGGTTTCGAACCCTCGGGCTACCATATACACTAACTACTCACCTCTAGCCGGCCGTGGACTCGTCCGCGATGCCTTTTCCCTTTGAATTTTCCACCTCATGCGTCGAATCTAGTTAAAACCACAGCAATTACATCAATATGGGTCAAATAAACATTACCCAATTAAATTTACTTGAAAAACGCAATAATGCACCAAGTTGGTAAAACCCGAGCTCCGGTCCCACTTGTCAAAAAATTCCAAAAATCATACCAACGGATTCCTCGTCTCGCCACGAGTCGGTGCATATAAAATTTATCGAAATCAGAGTTCCAATAGCTTTTCAAAACCCAAAAACTCGTTTTCATAGCTTTGGCCCTATTTCTTCACAAATTCTACCCAATTTCGTGAATTTTGGTGTTGATTCTAGCATATAATCGTGTTTTTGAGTCAAGAAACTTACCTCCAGCGATTAACCATTGATTCCTCTCTTCAAAGCTCCCAAACACTCTCTAGCCGAAGTGAAAATAGTGGATTTGTGTTTTGGGTCGCGTCTGATTTTACTTAAACTGTTCTGTCACTCACGCTTTCTTCTATGAAATCGCAGTGCCTCTCCTGCGATCGTATAGAGTAAATTTTCCAGGCCCAAAATTCCGTCTACGCGATCGCAATCTCCTATACTCGATCGCACTGAACAATTACATAGAGCAAATTTCTGGGCTCCTCATATCCCTTCTACACGATCGCATCACCCCGTGTTGCGATCGCACTGCACACTTTCATCAACCTATGCGATCGCAATCCCCTTGACGCGATCGCATTGAGTAAAATTTCACCCCCTTCAGATCCTGCTATGCGATCACAGACTGTCTATGCGATCGCATAGAATAATAACTGTCTGCAATTTTCTGCTGTAATTTCATGTTCAAAATTTGCCCGTTGCCCATCCAAATTCACACCGAGACCCTCGGGACCTCAACCAAATGCACAGATATGTTCTATAACTTTGTTCAAACATTCTTGCAACATCAAAACACCATCAAAAACATCAAAATCATCTAACTTCTCACGGATTCAAGCCTAAGTTTCATTAAAACTTCCGAAACTAACATTTGATCTAAAACCCGACCTAAAGACCTCCGAATGACCTGAAATTTTGCACGCATATCCATAATCACCTAACAGAGCACTGCAACTCTCGGAATTTCATTCTGAGCCCCGAATCAAAATCTCACCTACCGTTCAGATTTTGCTAAAATTCAACCTTAGCCAATTCAAGCCCAAATCTACACCGGACCTCCGAATTTGATTCAGATTGCTCTCCAAAGTCATAAATCATCCCCCGAAACTAGTTGAATCGTCATAAATCCATTCCGAGCTTTCTAACTCACCGGTCAACATTCGGTTGACTTTTCCTAACTATTCCTCTCATAAAGAGGTTTATTGCCTCATTTCTATCTAACTTCCATCCGATTTGTTTCTAACTATCCAAACACATATAAATTAGCATATTAAAGTATAAAATGAAGAAAACGGGGCAATATCTCCCGTAACGACGGGTTGGATCGTTACATTCTCCCCAACTTAAACAAACGCTCGTCCGCGAGCGGGTTGAGAAACATACCTAGAGTCTCAAATAAGTGTTGAGAAACAAACGCTCGTCCGCGCTCGTCTCCCAAGTTGCTTCCTCCACGGGACGACCTCTCCACTGCACTTTCACCGAAGCTATGTCTTTGGATCTCAACTTACGAACTTGTTGACCCAAAATGGCTACCGGCTCCACATCATAGGTCAAGTCCTCATCCAGCTGTATCGTGCTAATGTCTAACACATGTGATGGATCTCCAACGTACATCCGGAGCATAAATACATTGATCACCGGGTGAACTCCCGACAAGCTGGGTGGCAAAGCAAGCATATAGGCCACCTCCCCAACTTTCCTAAGCACCTCAAAAGGTCCAATGAACCTTGGGCTCAACTTCCCTTTCTTTCCAAACCTCATAATTCCCTTCATGGGCAAAACTTTAAGCAACACCTTCTCGCCCACTGAATAAGATACATCTCGGACCTTCCGGTCCGCATAACTCTTCTGCCGCGACTGAGCTGTGCGAAGTCTCTCCTGAATCACCTTCACTTTGTCTAAGGCATCCTGAACTAACTCTGTCCCCAATAATCTAGCATCGCCGGGCTCAAACCAACCGACTGGAGACCTATATCGCCTCCTATATAAGGCTTCATACGGTGCCATTTGAATGCTAGACTGATAGCTATTATTATAAGAAAACTCTGCAAGAGGCAAGTAATCAGCCCATGAACCACAAAAATCAATGACACAAGAACGCAGCATCTCCTCCAGTATCTGAATTGTATGCTCGGACTACCCATCCGTCTATGAGTGGAATGTTGTGCTCAGCTCTAATTGTGAACCCAATTTTCGATGAAATGTCCTCCAAAACTGAGAAGTGAACTGGGTACCTCTGTCTGATATGATATAAATGGGAATTCCATGCAATCTTACAATCTCACGGATGAATATCTCTGCTAACCGCTCTGATGAGTATATAGTGCACACAGGAATGAAATGAGATGACTTAGTCAGCCTATCCAAAATCACCCAAACTGAGTCAAACTTTCTCGTAGTCCGAGGGAGTCCACTAACAAAGTCCATAGTGATTCTTTCCCACTTCCACTCAGGAATATCAATACGCTGGAACACACCACCAGGCCTCTGATGCTCAAACTTGACCTGCTGACAGTTTAGGCACCGTGCTACATGATTCACAATATCTTTCTTCATCTTCCTCCACAAGTAATTTTGCCTCAAATCCTAATACATCTTTGCGGAACCTGCATGAATAGAATACTATGAGCTGTGGTCCTCTTCCAATATCAACTCACGAAGGCCATCAACATTAGCACGCATATCCGGCCCTGAATCCGCAACACATCATCACTATCAATAGTTACATCTCTGGCATCATCATGATGAACTCTGTCCTTAAGGAAAAGCAAGGGTGGATCATCATACTGGCACTCTCGAATACGGTGATATAAGGAAGACCGAGATACCACGCAAGCCATCACCCGACTGGGCTCAGAAATATCCAGCCTCACCATCTGATTAGCTAACGCCTGAACATCAACTGCAAGGGGCCTCTCCCCAATTGGAATGTACGCCAAGGTGCCCATACAAATAGCCTTCCGGCTTAAAGCATCGGCCACTATATTGGCCTTCCCGAGATGGTACAAGATGGTAATATCATAGTCTTTAAGCAATTCCAGCCATATTCGCTGCCTCAAATTGAGATCTTTGTGCTTAAAGAAGTGCTGGAGGCTGCGGTGGTCTGTATATACATCACAAGATACACCATACAAGTAATGCCTCCAAATCTTCAAGGCATGAACAATAGGAGCTAACTCTAAGTCGTGAACATGGTAGTTCTTCACATGGGGCTTTAACTGATGAGAAGCATATGCAATGACTCTACCCTCCTACATCAATACACAACCGATCCCAACTCTCGAAGCATCGCAATACAGCATATAAGACCGTAAAGCTGATGGCAACACAATGGCAACACAAGTACCGGAGTTGTGGTCAAGGCCGATTTGAGCTTTTGGAAGCTCTCCTCACATTCATTAGACTACACAAATGGAGCAATCTTCTGTGTCAACTTAGTACAAGGTGAAGCAATGGACAAAAAGCCCTGGACAAACCTGCGCTAATAGCCTGCCAAATCGAGGAATCACCAGATCTCAGTAGCTGAGGACGGACTGGGCCAATTCTACACCGCCTCAACTTTTTGTGGGTCAACCCGAATACCATCGATGGACACTACATGTCCCAGAAAAGTCATAGTATCAAGCCAGAACTCACACTTAGAGAATTTTGCATAAAGCTTTTCCTCTCTCAACCTCTGCAATACTACCCTCAAGTGCTGAGCGTGCTTCTCCTGGCTGCATGAGTACACCAGGATATCATCAATAAATACGATCACAAAAGAATCCAGATATGGCTGAAATACACTATTCATCAAGTGCATGAATGTGGATTGGGCATTAGTCAGCCCAAAAGACATCACCAGAAATTCATAGTGCCCATATCTCGTTTTGAAAGCTATCTTCATACTGTCTGAATCCCTAACCTTCAACTGGTGATAACCCGATCGAAGGTCAATCTTAGAGAATACACTTTCTCCCTGAAGTTGATCAAACAAGTCCTCAATACGAGGTAATGGGTACTTATTCTTTACTGTCACCTTGTTCAACTGTCTGTAATCAATGCACATTCTCATTATGCCATCTTTCTTCTTTACGAATAATACCGGTGCACCCCAAGGTGACATACTCTGGCGAATGAACCCGTTATCTAAGAGTTCCGGAAGCTGTTCTTTCAACTCTTTTAACTCAGCGGGTGCCATGCGGTAGGGAGGAATGGAAATGGGCTGAGTGCCCGGCACCAAGCCAATACCGAAATTGATATCCCTATCTGGCGGTATGCCCGGCAGGTCTGCTGGAAATACATCCAAAAAATCCCTCACAACAGGGACCTAATCAAGACTGGGTGTCTCAGCCTCAACATCTCTAATGAAAGCAAAATAAGATAGACAACCCTTCACAATCATTCGTTGGGCTTTTATAAAGGAAATCACCCTGTCAGATACATAATCAGTCATGCCACACCACTCGATCCTCGAATTACCTGGAATAGCTAATGTGACTGTCTTGGCATGACAGTCCAGAATCGCATGGTAAGGAGCTAACCAATCCATGCCTAGAATCATGTCGAAATCCACCATGCCCAATAATAATAAGTCAACTCGGGTCTCGAGACCCCTAATAGTAACAAGACAGGATCGGTATAGCTTATCCACAATAACTGTATCACCCACCGGGGTAGACTCATACACGGGCAAGGCAAGAATACTACGGGTCATACCCAAATGATGTGCAAAATATGAAGAAACATAGGAATAGGTGGATCTGGGATAAAATAAGACAGAAGCATCGCTGTGGCAGACATATATAATACATGTGATGACTACATCTGATGCACTAGCGTCCCTCATATCCGGAAGAGCATAAAAACGAGACTGACCTCCGCTAGTACGGTCCTCACCCCTAGGGCGACCTCTGGCTACCTGACCACCACTCCAAGCTGACTGTGCTAATGCTGTAGAAACAGGAGCAGAAGACGAGGGATGGTCCCTCTGCTGAGATCGCTTACGAAGCAATTGGGGACACTCTCTCCTGATATGGCCAAACTCACCACTCTCAAAGCAACGGCCTGAGGTCGGAGAAAGGGACTGCTGAGAACCCCTCGCTGCAGATGAACCCTGAGTTGAAGGAGCAGGAGTAGAGCTCTGAGCTGGAAGGGCACGTAGTGCGGGCTAGCTCTACCGACGAACCTGCTGGCCTTGATGACCCTAACGACCATGGTCTGACGAAGCTCCACTAGACTCTGCACAGATTGACTGAGGAGATCTAAAGGAACGACCTCTAGTGTGCTGAGACTGGCCCCTAGAAAAAGCACCACTGTAACTACCTGTACCCTGAGGCCTCTTAGCCTCCCTCTCCTCACGCTCTCGACGGTTGTTTGTCTCAATCTGACGAGCCGCATCAACCACCTACTCAAAAGTAACTGCTAAAGCCCTATCTGTAGTCATCAATATACGGATAGGATAGTTGAGACCATCCACAAATACCCTGATCCTCTCACGATATGTCGGAATCATCCACATGGCATGCCGAGCTAGCTGTGTAAACCTCAACTCGTACTGAGTCACTGACATATCACCCTGCTTCAACCACTCAAACTGACAACGCAGCTCCTGCCTTTTAATATATATTTGATTCTTTTTTATTTCTTAATACAAATACCATAAATAAGAGAAATTTAAGTACTAATAAATACAAATAAGCAAGAAAATTATCTATGAAAAATGCAAAAGATTAAATACATAATTTACACTAAGTAAATAGAAAAATCAACTTGCATGAAATTGTGACGACCCAAAGGGTCATCGATTGTTTTCTCAATCATTTCGAGCTTCTGAGGCTTTGAAAACCTCATTTATAGTTGCCTCAATTTACGTGCTAGTCCGGGCGCGAAATCGGAAAATTTTTATGTTGAAATATATGAAATATGTGAAAAATATGAAGAATTTTGATATTAATATTTATATGTTTGACTTTGGTCAATATTTTTGGTAAACGGACTCGGACTCGTGATTTAACGGTCTCAGAAAATCCATAAAAAAATATGGAACTCGGGCATATGCCCGGAATCAAAATCCAAGGTCTAAAACCCCGGTAAATTTTTTTTTTTGTTAAATTGTTTTCTGAAAATGTTTAAGAAAAATGAAACTGAAATTTAATTAAAAAGTAATTGTAACGACCCGACCCGTTGTTACAGGAGTTATCACCCCGTTTTCTTCATTTCATACTTTAATATGCTAATTTATATGTGTTTGGAGAGTTAGAAGCAAATCGGATGGAAGTTAGATAGAAATGAGGCAATAAACCTCTTTATGAGAGGAATAGTTAGGAAAAGTCAACTAAATGTTGACCGGTGAGTTAGAAAGCTCGAAATGGATTTCTGATGATTTGACTAGTTTTGGGGGATGATTTATGACTTAGGAGAGCAATCGGAATCGAATTCGGAGGTCCGGTGTAGATTTAGGCTTGAATTGGCTAAGGTTGAATTTTGGCAAAATTAGAACGCTAGGTAGATCCGAGGCTCGGAATGAAAATCCAAGAGTTGCAGTAGCTTCATTAGGTGATTTTGGATATGCGTACAAAATTTCAAGTCATTCGGAGGTGTTTAGGTCGTGTTTTAGATCAAATGTTAGTTTCGAAAGTTTTAATGAAACTTAGGCTTGAATCCGTGAGAATTCGATGATTTTGATGTTTATGATGGTGTTTTTATGTTACGAGCAAGTTTGAACGAAGTAATATAATATATGTGTGCATGTGGTTGAGGTCCCGAGGGTCTCGGGGTGAATTCAGATAGCCAATGGGCAAATTATGAACATGAAATTGCAGCAGAAATTTGCAGACAGTTATTGTTCTATGCGATCGCATAGACAGGTCTGCGATCGCATAGAAGGATCTGAAGGGGTAAAATTTTACTCAATGCGATCGCATGAAGGGAATGCGATCGCATAGGTTGACGAAAGTGTGCAGTGCGATCGCAACACGGGGTGATGCGATTGCGTAGAAAGGATTTGAAGAGCCCAGAAATTTGCTCTATGCGATCGCGTGAAGTGGTCTCCAATCGCATAGGCTTATGTAATTGTTCAGTGCGATCGTGTGTAGGAGATTACGATCGCGTAGAAGGAATTTTGGTCCTGGAAAATTTACTCTATCCGATTGCAGGAGAGGCATTGCGATCACATTGAAGAAAGCGTCAGTGACAGAACATTTTAAGTAAAATCAGACGCAACCCAAAACAGAATTCCACTATTTTCACTTCGGCTACAGAGGGTTTTGGGATCTTTGAAGAGCGGAATCAACGGGTAATTGCTGGAGGTATGTTTCCTGACTTAAAAACACGATTATATGCTAGAATCAACACCAAAATTCATGAAATTTGGTAGAATTTGTGAAGAATTATGGCCTAAACTATGAAAACGAGTTTTTGTGTTTTGAAAGGACATTCGAACTCCAATTTCGATAAATTTTATACGCACGGACTCGTGTCGAGACGAGGAATCCGTTGGTATGATTTTCGGAATTTTTCGAGAAGTGGGCCCGGGGCTCGGGTTTTACCAACTTGGTGCATTATTGCGTTATTCAAGTAAATTTGATTGGGTAATATTTCTTTGACCCATATTGATGAAATTGATATGATTTTGACTAAATTCGACGCACGACGTGGCAAAAGTGAAGGAAAAAGGCACGCGGACGATTCCACGGCCGGTTAGAGGTAAGTAGTTAGTGTATATGGTAGCCTGAGGGTTCGAAACCCCGGCTTAGCACATTGTGACGCTATTAGGGCGTGGCTTGCACCCCATGGCAGGTGCGGGATTGATTTTGACTGGGGATTGAGACTTGGTCCATCCTGGATATGAATAATATGTTATTGGCAGTTGAATCGCACACTGTGTTAGATATTTGTGGGTTGTAAGCCATGTTTGGGGACTTCTGCCGACCTGTAGTATCCCTAGAGGATAGATATATATGTGATAGCTTGGTTTACTTAATCACTAATCTCAATCCTGGTTTAAAATCACTGTTATAAAATGCTAAGTCACCTGTTCTTGGAAAATTAAATTAAATTGAAGTATTTTCATTGTTAATGAACTGGAACTTGGAAATAAATAATTTGAACTGTTGTGTGACTCATATGAATGTTGTGGACTGAGGATGGAACGGGCTGCACGTCGTAGCAGATGATATAAATATTGCGCTTGGGCTGAAGGAGACACTCTGGAGTCTGTACAGTGAGCGTCGTCGACGTTAAACGGATCGGACTACATGCCGTAGCGTTCATGTGCATTGCATTGCATTTTTATCTGTTAAATTATCTGTGCTAATTGTGATTTTCTGTTGTTGTTAGTTCGTGGTGGGTATCGGACTGTAGTTTAGCTTTACTCTGTGGTATTCTGTGGATTTCCTGCCTTCAGCTATTAATATATACTTTTTACTCACTGAGTACTTAGTACTCACCTCTACTCCCTGCACCTTTGTGTGCAGATTCAGGTACACAGGAGGGTTAGACGAGCAATCCAGCCCATATTAGAGTTATTCGAGTTGCTAAGGTAGCTGCCGGCGTTCGCAGAACCTAGCTTCTCTTCTCATTTTAGTTATTACTTTATTTTCCAGACTTGAGTATTTTATTCAGTATTCTATCACTATTCAGTATTGTTTAGAGGCTATATACTCGTGACTTCAGGTCTTTGGGAGTGTTATTCAATGTTTCACTACTCAGTATTTATTCATACTATTACTGTTGTCGTATTTATTGACTCATATATTCATCTTGAATTTGTCCTTTTGGGACTGGTCTTTAACTATGAAAAAATTATTTTGGTCTGGCTTGCCTAGCATTAGGGTTGGGCGCCATCACAGCCGGATTTGGGTCGTGACAAGTTGGTATCAGAGCATAGGTTACTAGGCCTCGCGAGTCATGAGCCGGTTTAGTAGGCTCTCGCGGATCGGTACGTAGACGTCCGTATCTATTCTCAGGAGGCTATAGAACTTTAGGAAACACTTCACTTTCTTGGATTCATATTGTGCAGTTTGTGTTATCGTGAAACTAAATTTTTCCATACTCTACTCTCTCACAGATGGAGAGAACACGTGCTAGCGGTCCTGGCAGAGGACCACCAGTGGCACCTAGAGGCCTTGGTTGTGCCAGAGGTAAGGCAACAGTGACAGCACCTGCTGACCCACCAGCTGACCAGACTCAAGGTCAGATCCCAGCGCCAATGGCCTATGTTCAGGATCAGGTTCCAGCTGCAGGCATCCTAGCAGCTCAGGTTCCGGCACCGGTAGTGTCCATTAAGATACCGGGTCTTTAGGAGACCTTAGCACAGATTCTATCAGTGTGTACTAGCTTAGCTCAGGTGGTTACGGCCTCTACTACAGTAGCTTCTTCACAGGCAGGGGGAGGAAATCAGACCCCCATTGCCCGCACACCAGAGCTGGTAGTTCAGGATTTACAGGCACCTGAGGTAGCTCTAGCTCAGCTAGTCCAGCCGGCTGCACCAAATGCACCAGCCCCAGCTTATATGGTTCCAGCTATGCCTGATGATGAGCATCGTCGGTTGGAGAGGTTCGGGAGGCTATAGCCTCCGAGCATCCAGCGGTGTTGAGGGCGAGGATGCCCAAGGTTTTCTGGATAAGTGTCAGCGTATTCTTCGTACTATGGGTATTCTAGAGTCTAACGGTGTTGCTTTCACTACCTTCTAGTTCACAAGACCAGCATTTCATTGGTGGGAGGATTTTGAGAGGCGGAGGCCTGATGGGACAGCGCGCCTCACTTGGCAGCATTCTCCACGGTATTGCTGGAGAAGTGTGTGAGAAAAGGAACGTAAAGGCTAATTGGCCCAAATCAAAATCCAAAAGCCTAATAAAAGCTTCAATCTCCCTGTGCATTCCCTACCCAGCCGCCACCCCATTCCTCCCCTTTTCCATTTCTTTCTTTAATAAAATAACGCCTCCTTCTCTTCACGTGAACAAACAAAACCAACGGCATCACTGGTTTGTTTTTTATCTTGTTGCTTTTGAATTTTTCCCTCTTATAAGCTAAACATTTTTGTAAAAGAATTATCTACACATAATTTTTCTTTCTTTGAACGTTTTCGTGGCATTTTTACGAATCAAACTTGCAGCTTTGTATTAACGTTTCTTTTGGTTTGTGTATTAATGTTTCTTTTGGTTCGCTCATTTTTTTGTGCTAATTATTATTTCTTTTGAATTTACAGATTATTAAAATCAATCGAATGCAAGAAAATCAAGGATTCAATCTTGATGCAAAGATTGAAATTACGTATCCTTGACTGCTGAAGATCATCTGGTGGCAACTTCTTCAATTCCTAAATCAAATACTTAGAACTTAATTTTGTTCTAATGTGGAACTCTTCAGAATTTTATAGATTATAGTTAAATAACCTATAGACAATTGTATATTCAAAATTAATTTTTGAAATTATTTGGATTTCAATTTGTATAATAATGTGATATTTAAAATTTATTACTGTGTGTTTTTATGATTTGATAAAAGATGAATGGATATGGAATATATGAAAAATTTTAAAATATTTAGTGAGATAACAAAAGGAAAATAGCAACGCATAGGATAAAAAATTTGTTATCTCTAATAATTAATTTTTCATAAATAAAAATTAAATATAACAATAATATAGTCACCAAATAAATATATTTAAAAAATCTAATCATGGATATTTTGACAATTTATAGCAATGAAATTATGGGTTGGTAGCTAAATATAAATATTATAATTCAAATCTAATATGTGAGCACAATTATATATTTAAATTTTGTGACTAAATAAATATCATTTTCTACGGTATATCTCTTTGTGGCTAAAGTATAGAAGATAGCTACAAAATTAATTTAGCATTGCAAAAAATAAAATCATTAGCTATAAATATATATTTTTCGTGGCAAACTATTTTATTAATATAGCTACATCCAAAAAATTCTTGAAGCAATAAGTACTAATTCTTAGCCACGAAATATTAAAGTTTATAGCTAACTTTTAGTTTCGCTACTTCTAGCTACGAATGCTACGAAAGAAATTATTGTGGCTAAAGTGTTTAGCCACGAAATTTTTTATGTTTAGCTCCAAAGTACGTCGTAACTATATATGCATAATGTTGTAGTGATGGATTGTGAGATAATACCTATAACGCATCAAGTGAGCTCAATCGTTCACTCCATGGCCCCAGAGCAAGAAGATCCCGGAGCTTTCACTATCCCATGCACCATTGGAAGTACCGACTTTACAAAAGCCCTTTGTGACTTAGAGAAATTATAAACTTGATGCCATATTCAGTCTTTAAAACCTTGGGAATTGGTCAACCACGAGCAACCTCGATGAGGCTTCAAATGGCTGACCGGTCAATGAAGAGACTGTTGGGTATAACTGCTGACGTCCTTGTGCGGGTAGATAAATTCATTTTGCCACATGATTTCATCATTATTGTGAGGTGGACTTTGAAGTCCCAATTATCCTTGGTAGACCTTTCCTGGCCACGAGGAAGGCTTTGGTTGATGTCGAGGCGGGAGTGATGACCTTCCATGTTGGTGATGAAAAGGTGATTTTCCCGGTGTACAAATCCGTGAAGCAACCTAATAGCACAGATGTGTGTTCCTTTGTTGACATTGTCCTTACGGTAATAATGGATGATATGAGTTCTATGATATATATTGAAAATCTACTTGTGTCCGCACCTCTAGACCGTGAGATGAATGGCGAATCAAGTAGGGTGATGTGCATTGATACTTTGCATGCCATGGAAATGCGTGGCCCTAGTAGGTTGTCATTGAACCTTGATGAATGGGAAACTTCTTGAGACAAGACAGCAATTGAGGTCCCTCCCGTGTTAGAATTGAAACAAACTGAGCCACACATGTGTCTACAAATTTTGAACCCGATGCTCTCTTAAAAGATGATGCAAATGGGTGTTTGAAATATGAACGGGGGTTAGATGATGTGATGCAACAAATGGAACTCTACAAGGCTCATGATATTCCTTGGACTACCCCAGATCATTCTAGACAAATGAAGGATGAAAAGACCATAGTGGCAAACTTTCATACGGTGTAATGTGTAGAGCAACCAGCTCCAAGGTGGCAAGGTCGCTGGAATGATGGAATTTTGAAAAAAGTGACCCATTAGCATCACTATCCACTACCATTTATTGACAAGATGATATGTCACCTTGGTGGATGCTCTTTTTACTATTTCTTAGAGAGTTTGATGAGAGCCATATGGTGGCGGTTCCTGATTTGAGATGATATAATGGTAACTTGCATCGTGCCGCAACGTTAAATCAGGCGCTTCTTGGGAGGCAACCCATGTCTTTTTCTTTCGTTTCATTATCTGTTGTAGATTACGATTTTTGAACTCATGGTTTGTGAGATGTTGCAGGGTTGATGTTTGACTAGTGCAGGACTAAAGTGCCAAAAATTAAGGTCTCTGAAGTTTGCTTGCGCGGCTGTGCTCTAAATCAGTACGGTCAGAACATGCTGGTAAAATGTGAATTGCAGCTTTGAAGTTAGTTGCGCGGTCCATGTCCACTTTTGTGCTGTCCGCACAGCAGAAGGCCAATTGACATGCTCTTTGAAGTTTCCCACGCGGCCGCGTGACAAATCTGCACGATCCACGTGGTCTTTTCAAGCTATTCGGCTGCTGGAAATCCAGTGTGGTCCGCGGCCATTTCTGCGCGGCCGCGGTGGTGGGTAAGCCAGGGGGTCCCACATTGTTTTCTATAAATAGAGACCCCAAGCATCATTTTAACCTTTTCGCCAATTTTCTACCTAAGCTCTCAATTTTTCACTGTGCATCAAAACAACTTGCTTCATGTAGTTGAAACTTTTACAACCCTTGTTAACATTTCTCACTAATCTCATTCATAGTTACTTTTTTATCCTTTTTATTTGCTTCCAACTACTATAACTTCTTATTTTCTTCTTTCCCTCTTAGTTTTAATTGTGTAGGTAGATTGTGTGTGTTTTTGTGAAACATTGGGAATGAATTTTCGATTAATAACTGAGTAGGGACAATTAGGACTCATGAATTCATCTAAAAATTGGACTTAAGTGAAAAATCCCATGCTTAGTTAAATATTTTCCCTACGCGGCCGCGCGTTATTCTTGTGCGGTCCGCGCTTCCTCCAGCTGTGTGTTAAATTTTTTTGTGTGGTCCCCGTAACATTCTTGTGTGGTGCACGCCTGCCCATCACGCCCGCGGTCCAAAACAGTCTGGACCGCGTTGGTGAGATTCAGAGAAGGTCTTTAGTGGAGCACCTTGAGCGCGGTCTACGCTCCAGTTTTACGCAATCCGCGCCATGCCAGCGCGGCCGCGTGACACTTTTGTGTGGCCTGTGCCCCTTCTTTTATGCAACCTTGATCATACACTGTGCATTATTGTTTCACCCACTCCACTACCTGTGCTTAAACTAACAATGTTAGACTTTTCTATGCAGATCATGGTGAAGAAAAGAGGTGGAAAAGAACAACAACCCGGGAGAGGTGGTTCCTCCCGTGGGGGAAAAGGGAAGCGGGTTGTCAAAATCACTCCCTAGGCTCGAGAGAAAATAAAGAAATCCCATAAGATTATACAGGAAGCTGATAGAGCCACTTCACACTAATCGGGAAGTGAGTATGCACCCTCAAGGAGCATCACTTCGGCGTCCGCTCTAACAGACATGTGTATCCCACTTCAGCTGCATGACTTACCATCAGCTTCCCCCACCTCCAAAAAGCCAGTAAATGTGACTCGTCCGATGAGTTTGTAGTTAAGGCTGATGAACAAGACTCCACCTTCCCAACAGCTTCACTATCCGGGGAGAGCAGAGGATATAGTGAGGGGGGTGAGCCCCAAGTTGGAGGTGTTGATAGGTTAAGGAAGCCGAAAGCATGGTCCGATTGTTTTGTGAGTGAAATTGCCTTCCATATGTTTCGGGAGTGGTGGCCCAAGAGGAAATTGAACCCTGAGAGGCAGCTTATTGATTATGATCTTGTTCCTCTCAACCCTCATGTGCAAGCACAATTTCGAACTAGAGAGGCTTAGGGTTTCTTCAAGGAGCATTGCGTTGTTGCCAATGAACACATAATAAAGGAGTTTTATTGTAATGTGTATCATACAGTAAGGGACTCTGAGGCGACTCAAGTGAGGGACAAAATAGTGATGTTCGATGGGAGGTCCTTGAATGACTTTGTGGGGTTCAATGAAGAGTATGAATATCAATACCTCGAAAATCTTGCAATGAAAGAACAGATTCACCCTTGGTTGGCAGAACATTTGGCAGCCCTGCTACAGTTCCAGTTTGGCTACAGGCAGGGGAGAAGATTCTGATAAATACTTTCAACTTTGAAGCCAAGGGTTGGTTGACCTTCATGTGTAGCAGGATTGACCCCACCACCTATGATTACACCATTCCCATTGCCTGTGCAGTTTTGGTGGCATCTATTATGGCTGGGTTTCCTGTTAATGTGGGCAACATCATGTCCCGGGTGATTTCTATGGTTGGCTAGGAGATCAACACCAACTACCCCTTCTCAAATACTCTTTCCCTGTACTTTAGAGAATTGAATGTGAAGAAGAAAAAGTATGATGTCAAGGCAGATCCGGTGGCCCCTTACTCATGGTATAGTCAATCGGGTCCCGACAACCCGAGAAAGTCCAAGAAGCCTCATGCATCTACCTCCACCGCACCTGGCTAGTCTGAGGAGCCAGCGGTCATTGAGCAATCCACTAAGCCTTCCACCATCCCTACTACCTGTGAGGCATTGCCTCCGGGTCCTTCTACTATTGCTGGTCTATCTAACTCAGCGGACCCAGATATCCCTTCATCGAAGACTCACTGGTTCACGGCGCACCAGCTTGCTCAGTTTCTTGCCAGTTTGAACAACTGGATGTCATCTACAACATCCAAGTTGTCAAACTTGTCCACCGTAGTCCAGGCACAGTCTACTCCTGCCGTAGTTGGGATCCTTCCATCCATTGAGGAGACACTAAAGAAGATCCTGGCCAACCAGGAAAAGATGATAGCGCAACAGGATGCCTTGACTAAGGCAGTAAGGTCACACATCACAACATTGGGAAAGCTCGCTAAGGAGCATAGGAAGCTACGGAAGCAAAAGACTTCCAAAGAGTCGGTGACCAAGTTGAGGGAGGATGTGGATAAGCTGCTAGCGGATTAGATGCCACTTGACTTGCTCCTTGGGGACCCAGTTGTAGATCCGGCACCAATTTAGCCCCAGCAGGAGGAGACCCCCAGGCCGAGGAAGAAGAGGAAACTCCCTACCACTAAGGGAGTTGTGATAGAGGTGGCCCAAGTTATGGAGAGTTTATCTAGTGCCCCTCTAGTGGTTCAGCCTATCCCAGATCTGGCAAATGTCCCAGCACTTGAGCAGCAGCAGGTTGGAGACCAGATTGAGGTCCTGGCTACTACAGAGGACCCGGATATGACATGAGATACTCCACATGTGGAGCAGGCTTGAGGGGCCTTTTCTATATCCTTTGTAATGTTTGTTTTTGTTGAGCTTATTTTTCTAAGTTGGCATTGGGGACAATGCTATCTTTTATTTGTGGGGGTGTGCCCTACTATTTTGATCTTGATACAATGGATGACTGTATATATTTTCTTTACTTTTTCCACATTCATTGTTGATAGTTGGTTTGTATATAACTTTTCATTTCAGATGCTTTTCAAATGTATGTAGATATTCACTATCCCAGTTGTATATTCTACTTCCCCTTTGTACATATTCATTCGGTTTTTCATTTTTACTTTCTTTTGTTTTCTATTTTCGTTAAAATGTTTCATTTTAGTTGCAAAGTTAGGCTCGTAGCCTTTGTGTTTTGTTTTAATGTTTGCAATAAGCCCTTGGTTTTATTAATGCCACGATTCTTTCCAAGGGAAGAGTGTTGTGCGAATCGGGTGGCTCCTCCCAATGATAGATTGCGTGACAACCTTCTTAAGGGTTTGAGTCCATTTTTGATTTTTTCATTTTGGTTTTCAAGATTTGGTAGTTAAGGGTATCTCAGGCAAAGCTTCGCTTGGGCCTAACACACTTGCCTTTGATCCCATGGTCAAAGACATGATGTTGTCTTTAGTATGGTGAAAGTCGTGGCCCTGAGACTCTTGTGTTGACAAAAATTTCATCATGTGGTCAATATGGGCCATTGTGCGCTTGAATCGTAACTAAGGTTGTTGTGGGCCCTCGATTCCGTATTTAGCAATCCTTGAGTGTGTGGTGAGAATTTGAAGTGTGAGCCTAAGTACTAAGCCAATGGTCTAGAACTTACCCTGAATGTATGTTGAGGCAAAGTCATACGTGAAACTTGACTTGAGAAGTGATTATAGGCCATCTTTGATCCAAACTGCCTAATTTGAACAGTTCCCATGAACTATCAATGAAATAATCCCTAGTTCACCCATTTTGAGCCTTAAACCTTCTTCTTTCATGAACCAATGTTAAAAGCCTATACCCATTTTCAATGGAATCCTCTCTTGGCACCCAAATCTTCCCTTGAGTAATGGCAAATATCTATGTTTGGGGGAGAGAAAAGATAGGTACCAATATGGTAAAAAGGCACAAAAGAAAAAAGAAAAGGAAGCCAATGAAAAAAAAGAAAAAGTCAAAAAGAAAGACAAAAAGTGAATTAGACAAAAAAAAGGGAATTCAAGGACAACAAAAAGGTGAAAAAGATATGAAAAAGGTTAACTAAAAGGAGAAAGGTTTTAATTGCAAAAAGAAAGAGTGACAATATGTCTATCTAACCCTTTGAAAGAAGAAATACTCAAATGAGTCAAGAAAGTATGCCGAAATGAATCAAAAGAAGTGCTTAAGGGAAGATTGAACCCAAATTATACAAATACATCTCCTACCTTTACCCAAAAGCCTTCACATTGACTCCTCAAAAGCCCTACATGATCTTGAGTTGAGGGAAGCCTTCATTAGTGGATACTTACATGAGGGGAAAGCATATGGTACTTAGATCCTGACTTATGGCCTTTTCTTTGAGAGAGATGAGTGAAATTCCATCCACCTCTGTTTGTGTGTCAATACTCTAAAAGGTGAGGTTAAATTAGGGAAGGTTGAGGATGTACGAGTTTGGGTTCCACAATGATCAAAGTAATTGAGAATAGTTCTTTGATGAATATGTGTCAACTCTTGATGCTCTTGTGTCACACATGATCCACATGTTTTCAAAGCTTAAATGTGTTAGTGAAGCATCCGCATTAAGGGCAATTGTTAGTCCCAATTGATGCTTGTTGAGGTTACTTTAGGATAGGCTGGATTTAATTGGTTGTTTTCAAATGAGGGGTAGATCCTATTTTATTTGCTTGAGGACAAACAAAGGTTTAAGTTTAGGGGAGTTGATAACTATGATTTTAACATGCTTTATACCCATTCTTGCCTAAGCTTTGTGCGTGAATTGCTATACATTAGTCCCAAAATGCAAACAAATTGCACTTGATTGCAGGTTTGATCGACAAGATGATAATGGTCACAAATCGGCTCGACAAGGAGTGAAATATGCGAAGTGTGTAAGTCAAGTAAAGTGAAGATTAAAAAGAGCTAGCACATACCGCACTGATTTGCTACGCGGTCGCGCTGAAGATTCAGAGAGATTGGGATTATACTCGAGACCTACGCGGTTTGCGCTCACTCTAACGTGGTCCACGCTGGAGGAACTCCAGAGGCTAAGGAGAAGCCCACACGGCCGCGGACCAAAATAGTATGGTCCGCGTGGGTGAGATTCAGAGGATCATCATTGTGGCCTATTTATCTGCGTGGTCCGCGCCCAATTTTTCCGCGGTCCGTGTTCATCTGTTAGAGCGTCCACGTTCCCTTTTATGCGCGATCCGCATCCCCAGCTCCATATTGAAGACATTGAAGGACAAAACCCTACGCGGCCGCGCAACATTTCTGCACGGTCCGCACCAGTCCCACAGGGCATTTTTGTCTAATTTTTCTAGCCTAGTATAAATAGATTATTTTATCAATGTTAGGGCAAGTTTTGCACTAGACAAAGCTGCTGCACTCGTGAGAATAGAGTTTATGCCTATTTTGGGCAATTTCTTCCTCTTTGAACGTGGATTCTTGTGGATTATCAATATAGTTAATTAATATGTTGGTTTTATCTATTATTTCTTCAGTTTCTGTTTTTTCCATGTCTAGATAAACCCATTAGCTAGTGTTGTGGCTCAACCCTAGTATGGGTAATTAATGGGTGTGATTGTTTAGTGCTTGAATGATGTTGGGTTTTTTCTATTTGAGTTAATTTTATGGTTTAAAGTGAATTTAGTGGTTGCAAACACTATGTCTAGCTTAGTGGGTCTTGACACTTCTTGAGAAAGAGCGTCTATGACTTCTAAATTAACCCAACAAGGAATTGGGGTGGACCCATAAGGATGGTAGTCCCAATTAACGGGTTAAACCTCGAGAGAGTAATTACCCAACTTGAACCCTAAGTTGTTTGGGCATATTGGCCTACCCAATTGGCCTTGAGAGAGTCAATAGGGCAAAATCACTCTCTCTACCGAGAGGTGTGATAGTGAGTCCAATCGTGTAACGGTTATAGCATAAGCCCCAGAAACATCACTCATGTATTAGGAATCTTTACCCGTTAGTTGACAACCTAAGTAAAAACCCTAGTGTTTTTTCTCTATATTGCATATAAACTAGATTCAATATTCTAGCGTAATTTAGTTCTATCTAGTAGTTGTTAAAAGTGTAGTTGATAAACATAAAAACCCCAAAATGATAGAAGTAAAATTAGAAGCCAAAACACATATCTAGACTTTATAAATACTCAACTCCCTTCTCTATATCCCTGTGGATATTGAACCCGATACCGCTATTGGGTAAAAGTAATTAGCACCCACTCTTCCTAAGGTTGAGTCCGCTCCGATCAGGGCTCGAGGTCGATTTTTGACTTTTTGGGAAAAACCTTAGAAAAATTATTTTCATGCATTGGAATTGGTTCATTTAGCATTTATTGATGTAATTAAGTAACTAGTGACTATATACGAGCAAATTGGTGGTGGAATCAAGAGGTAAATCTATAGTTGAGGCTTGAACTGTGTACGAGGCATCAAGGTAAGTGTTTGGTCTAACTATAGCTTGAGAGATTAGTAGTCGTGTCCTATTTGCTATTTTTTATTTATTGAGTACGACGTATATGCATGGTGACGAGTATCTATTCATTGGTGTCAAGCATGCCCGTGAGTATTATGTTATGATTAATGTGACTTCATTTGTATTGTTCATCTTTAATGTGATTATTACTATTATTGAGCAAGGTTATGGAAAGAAGATTAGTACTTGAACAGTGAAGAGTGTTGGCTCAAGTGGTGAAGTGATTTGTGAAATAATAATTGGCAATTGAACCTTATAAAACATTGGCTCAAATTGTGAATTTAGTTGTGAAGATGAGAGTAAAGCACGAAGGGTGATGCCATTCTGTTTTATGTTGATTCTTATGGTGAGGACGAGAGTAAAAGCAAGAAGGGTGATGCCATGCACTTGTTTGATTTCTAATTCTTGTTGATAAGTGAACTGTGGTGTTCCATATATTTAACTGCTGTCTTCCTATTTCTATTTGGTATTTCCCCGCAGTATGTTTCCCTCTCCCATCTTTGACCATATATATATTTCTACCTTTATGTTCCGATGTATGTTGATTATCTGCACATTTGTATTTGGTAATCTGGTCTTAGCCTCGTCACTACCTCTCCGAGGTTAGGCTAGGAACTTACTAACACATGGGGTCGGTGGGCCCAACTTAGGTCTAGAAGGGGTTCATCGCTACCCCAATACTTTAGGATGCTCTGGTCCGTCTATTGAGCATCATGGAAAGTGTCACACAGGCAGGCTTGCTTCATGTATCACCAGCCGTCTCTCAGGCTGGAGGATGGGCCTAAACTCCTACTACTCGCACTCCGGAGTAGGTGGCTCCCCAGGTTTTGACTCCAACAGCTCAGCCAGTTGGGGTAGTTTAGCCGGGTGTGGTAGCCCAGACCGGTGATAGAGCAACTATGACTACCGATGCCTTGTGGAGATTGGATAATTTCACCAAGCTCTTCACTTCCACGTTCAGTGGTGCATGTTCTGAGGATCCCCGAGATTATCTAGATGGAAGCCACGAGGTTCTCAGCAACACAGGGATAGTGGAGACCAATGGGGTCGATTTTTCTAACTTTCGCTTATCTGGCCCCCGTATTCTTCAGGCCGAATGACATCAACTTTAACAGTACACTCCGCACAATGTAATGAAGGCCATTTTCTCAAAGGCTTCCTCATCCATCCAGATCTGATGATAACCAACAAAGTAATCTATGAATGACTAGAACTCATGCTTGACGCAATTATCGATCAAGATGTGTATATTTGGTAGAGGGAAGTCGTCTTTCGGGCTGGCTCGATTGAGATCCCGGGGGTCGACATAGACTCTTTCCTTCCCATCTTTCTTTGGTGCTGGTAAAATGTTGGCTAACCATCTTGAAAACCTTAGATTTGATCTGCTTGTTGACTTCTTCCGTGGTTTTAAAACTCATATTAGGCTTGAACTTTCTAAGCTTTTTCTTTACCAGTGGACACATTAGATCAGTTGGCAATTTGTGAGCCACAATACACGTACACAGACCAGTCATGTCATCATACGACCAGGCAAGTATGTCCTCATATTCTTTCAGAAATTTTGTATATTCTTCTTTTTTCTCTAAAGAGGATAGGTGAATGCTGATTCATGTTTCCTTGACATTTTCTACATCTCCTAGGTTGACAACTTCGGTTTCGTCCAGGTTGGACTTAGGTTTTTTCTCAATGTTCTCAACTTTCTTGACAATCCGTCAGGTATGTCATATTTCTCTAAATCAATCTCTGTTTTTATGTTGTCTCATTGTATGTCACAATCATTGGTTCATCAAGACAGGTAATAATAACGATGTGTTGGTAAAGTAAGGGGATTTTGATATTGAAATAAATATTAAATCATAGTAAAAATCAAACATGCTTTTGATAAATTGAATAATTATTTTGAACATTGATGATCTTTGCAGGAATTGAAAATACAAAAAAAAATCATTTAGTAAATAAAAATAGTGAATGATGCTTGTTTGAGCCTTGTTACCCCGAGCTTAGACTCTGGTTGTTTTAATGGTCCAATTTTTGAGATATGCCCCTCTGCTCACAACCTGTATGGAAGGGCCTTCCTCCCCTTCCTCCTCGAGAATGACACAACAGTCCATATAATTATCTTCTAGGAACAGGTTCTTCATTGCCACAATCACTTCTTCTCCATTTGACCCATAAATAACGTCAACCTGTTGGAAAGTTTGCTCCAGATGCGGTATTGGCTACTCTAGTGGATAGTAAGGACCGTGCCATGGTGGCGACCAGTTGTTGAATTCTTCCCATGCGTAATCATATCCCAAATCGAAGGTAGTTCCATGTTTCTCGAGTTTAATGGGCTCAGAGATTCCTTGGAGATTCTTGCCAAGCCCTTTTCCAGGTTCGTACCCACTCCAATTTGGTATACTCTCTATTTTATTATCCTACCATTTGTCTTTGTCGATAGCATTGACCCGTTCATTGTGGTGGTAAGTTCTACCTAGCTTCCTTCTTCCCCCAATTGCCAAAATGGTCTGGTGACTGTATATAGGGTTGCTACCATCGCCGTGAATGATCACTTCCTGGGGATTCCATTCAATCTTTACTGGCTGATGTAGCGTTGATGCTACGGCCCCAACAACATGAATCCATGGCTATCCTAGCAGCAAGTTGTAAGATACTGGTACATCTATTACCAGTAAATCGACATCGAACCAGGTTGGTCCCATCTGTAGGCATAGAATAATCTCACCAATGGTGGACCTCTAAGAACCATCGAAGGCTTTCACATTTATTGCTCTATCATTTATATCATGCAGCCCTTTACCCAACTTCTTGAGTGTTACCAGCGGACATATGTTATGACTGGAACCTCCATCGATCAAGATTATAGTGATAAAATAATCTTCGCATTGCACGGTGATGTAGAGTGCCTTGTTGTGCCCCATCTCTTCAGGTGGCAGCTTGTCCTCATGAAAGGTGATCTTGTGGATTTTTAGATTTGCCCTACCATATTAGCCATTTTCCCGCCAGTGATGTTACTTGGTATGCATGCTTCACTTAACACCTTTAACAGAGCATTCTTGTGCGCCTTAGATTTCTACAGCAAAGAGAGAATGGATATTTGTGTCGGCGTCTTGTTTAACTAGTCGATGATCAAATATTCCTTGGTATGTATCTTTCTCCAAAGGTCATTCGGATCTTTCCCATTGAGGGGCGGCAGATTGGAGGCCTGCTTGTTTGATTCAGCTAGGTATTGAGGGGTATAGACCTATTAGTTCTTGTCATACCCTTTGCTGCGATAGTTTCTTCAATTTTGACCTTGCCTTTTCTTCTTACCTCGGTTGTATAGTCCTAGGGTACAACATTTGTATAGAATGGTGGTGTGGTTGAAATTTCCACTGGGATTGGTGTGGCTATCCTTACTCCGGATGGAACATGTGCCTTGGGTGGCAAGACTGTAACCTCAAATGGTCAGGGTTCCTTTGCCGGAAACAAGAATTCAACCTTAATTGGTGACTGTGTGTTTGTAGATGATGTTGCTTCAAACTCAAGTGGTACTGGCATATTCACCTTAGCGCCCTCAGACGGTTGAATTTGGACTATGATTGGATTGAGAATAATTGTTAGTCTTTTTGGGTATTCACCTTCTATGATCAACCCAATTTATCCCTCAGGATCCCATTCATCTTCTATTTCAATCATGTGGATACCTCCACCTTATGGTCTAGCAGAGAGTTGTTGCGGACGTTTGGAGTGGGTGTTTTTGACACAATGATGTTGTTATAAATCAAAGACTGTATGTTGTCTTTCATGGAACAACACTCATCGATGGTGTGACCTTTTATGCCGGAGTGGTATGCACAGGATTTGTTTGGGTTAACCCACTGAGAAGGATTCTCAAGGTTTGCAGTAGGGATGTGTGTGACATAACCCCAACAGCTTTGAGTCTCTCATAAAACGGGTCGGTTCAGCAATATATGTATACCATTTTAGAGGTCTACAATCAAAATTTGGTCGAGGTCTAGGGAAGTTTTTGGTGTGCAAGGGGTGATTGATGGTGAGATGGTTGAGCATTATAGGTTTGGTAGATATGAGAGGGTTGTGAGTATCAGGGTGAAGAAGGCTGATATGTCGAGGGTGGAGATGGCTGATAAGTTGGTGGATGAGCTTGGTACGAGGGTGGTGGTGCTTGGTAATTTGGAGTTGGTTGATAATTTAGTGGAGATGTTGGGTAAGTTTGGTATTTAAGGGGATACTTGGTCCTTTTTGCAACCATCACGGCCCCTAAGTCCTTCTTCTTGGACATACCAGCAGACTGTAAAGCCTTATTTGTAGCTTGCAAGGCCTCGAAGTTTGTAACCATATCATTTTTGATACCTTCTTCAATTATTTCACCCAATTTGATAATGTCCGAGAACTTGTTGTTCTCAATCATCATCAGCCGTTTATAATATTGTTGGTCTTGAGCCCGGATAAAGAACTTGTTCATTTATTACTTTTGTAAGGCAGGTCTGACCTTAGCAGCTTCGGACCTCTAGCGAGAAGCATACTCGCGAAACATCGCTGTGGGTTTCTTCTTTAGATTCTGCATATAGAACACGTCTGGTGCATTCTCCGTATTAAACCTGAATCTATCTATAAAGCCCGTGAGCACGTGATTTTTTCCCCGAGCAAATTATTCCAAAAAATATATGCAAAAATGATTTTGTGTGGAAACTTGTTGATAATTGTGTGGAAATACCAGTATTTGTTTTTATTTTTAGAAAATAAAGCAAAAAAAATTAAAACAAAATACATTTCTTGTATTAATTAGAAAATACCAAAAATAAAAATTAATACTTTTTAATTCTAGAAAAATCAGAAAAAATTAAAATAAAAATACAAAGGAAATACGAGGAATAATAAATACAGGAGTAATACAAAAATACAAAAAAGAAAATAAATAAATAAAATATATAATACAAAAATACAAAAAAATACAAAGAGCTAATACAAAAAATAAAAAATATATACCAAATATAATACAAGAATTGGGCAATTCACTTGCCCAACTAGACCATACATAAACCAGGCCCAAAATTAAAGACCGGTTTGCGTGTACAAAAATCAAAACGACACTGTTTAAGGAGGTGAATCTAGACCATTGATTCATTGATCAAACGGCCCAGGAATAGCGGTCGTCTAATAAATGAAACGACACCGTTCCTATAAAACAATCGAGACCATTTGTTTAATTCATCTAACGGTTGAGGATGAGAGCTTTATTATTTCACACGACGTCGTGTGATGCTTAATGAATCCTGTCCATTCATTTGATCCAATCTAACAGTCAAAATTCATCCGTCAATATTTAATATATCAAAACCCCTCCCCTGCGTCTATTAATTCATTTCCCCCTAGTTTTGTAATTCAAACTCTAGCCGCCATCTTCTCCTTCTTCCTTCCCCTTCCACCTGAGCTGCCACCCAAACCTCACCGGAACCCTACCAGTGATTCAGTTCCCTTCACCCTTTCCATTCAGCCTTTACACTACAGAGTCCATTTCTTCTCCTCTTTCACCTTCTCTCCTTAGTTTATATCAAAAGCCCTTCGTTTGGCCCAAATCTAGAAAAATAACTCGCCGGAACCTTAGCCGGCGACCACTATTTTCTGAACCACTGTCTTCCATTAACACCCCTGAACCACCTCAACACCCTATATCACCCCATCTACCTATTTTCTTTCAAATGTCCATAAACCTTGTCGAATATTGAAAAGTATCTCGCCGGAACCCTACTCCAGCGGATACACTTAACCCAAAAAAACTATCCTATCAAACCCCTAAGCCTCTTCCAAAAATCCTTTTACAAAAAAAAAAACTCAAAGAGTATGTTCAAAGGTCCAAAAGTCAAGAAATGTATTATGGACTTCTCGTACTGGAAATCAATGAAAATAAAAAAAAAATGAAGAAAAAGAAGAAAGAAGATAGAAAGAAAGAAAAAGAAAACACACGAGAAAGCTAAGTACCCAGAAACCCTAGTTTTTCTGTTGTGCATGTCTTTTGATTGTCTCTATTCTTTGTCTATTTCTTGCCTTCCTGAGTATAATATGAGTCAGTTACATACCCAAGTCCTCTTTGTTATACTTAAGAATGAAAATCTTGACTAGGTAATTTTCTGATCTTGTACTTTGGATTCGCATGCTTATATGTTCTATTTTCTGATTAAAGTCTTTAGTTAAACCGCATGCTTTGTAGCCATACTTAGGGTTATTACTTGATAGGTCTAAATTCATGGTTAAGTGTTCTGTTAATTGGATTCAACCTATTATCAATTTGTTCCCTTGAATCTTATTAATTGAGTGTTTAATCGTAATATTGCTATATCTGTAAGACTGTCTAATGTTGGCTATCATTGCAATGTAATTTTGACTTTGACTTTTTTGAACTTTGTTTAAATGAGAGGGTTAATTGGGTCATTAGTCTTAATTTGGCTATGTTTGTAAGATTGTCTAATGTTGGCTATTTCTGCAACTTAGACTTGTGATTGAATAAGAGGTTAAACTGTTCAGTCAGTCTTAAATTGATTGTATTAGTAAGACTGTCTAGTATTGGGTATTTGTGTAATTAAATTTAGACTTTAAGGTTCTGATTGATTAAAGGATTAGTCGGGTAAATAAAAGGAAAACACAAGGGTTAAAGGGAAAGGGATAAAATGGTATTTTGTAATTAAACTAAATGGGTAAGGGTATAAAGGGCAATACTGCCTAGCTCGTGTGTAATTGATCAAACAATAAAGGGTATAGTTGGTATACTGAAAGGGTAAATAGGTAGAAACCAATAGCAAGTGAGGGTAATAAAGACATTTAAGGGTAATTGGAATAATGTGGATGCCACTAGAACCTTCTAGCAGGGGTTCTATTACATTCACAGTTAAAATGAGTGGATTAATCTGAAAATAAGTAAAAAGAGCCGGGGTGGGAAATCTGAATATTAATTTCAAATTTCCCTCCCATTTTGCTTTATAAATAGGCCTCGTTAGGCCACATTTTTAGAGGTTCGGAAATTTGATAATTCTAAAAATACATAGAAATTGTGCTCGATTACTGTTTCATTAGTTTGATTGCAACTCTAGTAGAGAGCTCTCGAGCCCTGGTGTTTTCGTCTACTGTTCTGGATTGTTTGCTGAAGCTTTTGGGTTTTAATCGTGATTTCAAGCCTCTTGCTGTGTTATTGCTGTTTATTGCTTGGATTCCTGCATTGTTGCTTATCTTCTTCTTCTTTATCACCTTAGAACTCATCGAGTATCATTTCAATTTGACCAGGCACACTCCTGATCTTCGAGGATGTAATTTGAGCTGCTGAGAATATAAAACTATTATTAATTTCTATTAGTTTAAATTTGTTTCATGTCATAGATATAAAAATGCCTTAGATCTATGTAATATGTTAGGATTTTATGTATATTATGGACTTGGACTGTATAAATTCTGGACTGAAGCTAATGATTCTATAGAGTAGTTAGTTTAGATATTAATATAGGAGTTATACTAAGAAGATCATTTAAAATGATCACCTAGGTCACAGATTTGAAAATTGTTGAAATTTAGTTGATTTACTTGTAAATTTTCATCCGTCCTTAAATTAGAAATGTAATACAAAAAATGCTGAAATATTCTTATTAGTTAAGTTCTAAATCAGTAATCGTTATGAGAAAAGCATGAAATAGTTTCCGTTTATGATCTCGAGTCATTTAATTTAGCTTTTATAATTCGTATTTAAGTTCAGAAACATGATAAGAAACATGAATAAAATACGAATGAAGTTTGGGATATAATTCGAATATGTCAACTATATATCTAGTTTAGCATCTCCAGATTAACAAATAATAAGGTAGTTCTGCATTGAATAAGTATACGTTTCGACTGGTAACTCAGACTAATTAATCTGGTAACAAGACAGTATTGTCCAAAAAATAAAATTGGTGTAATATATTCAATGAATTTCTGATACTGATATCACAATACTTGTGTACATATAGAATTAGTTTGATAAGAATGTTTAAATCTATTTTGTATTTAGTTAACAATTAGGGCGTAATCAAGTAAAAGAAGCCAGATTCAATTGCGATGGCTTCTAGGTCCATAAGAAATGAGCCAGTAATTACGAATTGGGCTCTAATTAGCCCAATGCACTTATGTGCGTTCCCCTTTGTGTTGAATATGATTTCCAGGCCCAAAATATATAGTGGCCTGGATGTGAATGGAATATACAATAAAATTGCAATAATAGTTATGTTAAATAGGGAACAAACAGTGATATAGAACATAGCACAATTTAGGTTGGACCTCTAAAAGATACAATGAGATGAGCCTCATTATAAGCCGAAAACACACGGGGCCCTCAAATAATTATTAAAATTTTTGGACTCGGAAGGACCGTTTAGCTAATTTGATGGCCTTTCCCAAAGTAATTAGACATAGATACCTTAAGCTCAATTTTAATATACATTCTCAAGTACGGGTGCATAATTAAGTGACCCAAATCCTACTCTCAACAAAGTCAAAATGTATCTAAAGCCACAGGTATATTGGTACTGTGTGGTTAAGGAATGCATTTTCATGACGTTGCGATTCTTTAAAATTAAAAAGCGAAACACTAATGCACATAATTAAAATATATAATCGGAGTCAGATAAAAACAAATATAACAGTTGAGCGACCGTGCTAGAACCACGGAATTCGGAAGTGCCTAACACATTCTCCCGAGTTAATAGAATTCCTTATTCGGATTCCTAGTTCACAGAATATAACAGAGTCAAATTTTCCTCGGTTTGGGATTAAACCGGTGAATTGGGACACCATTATATTCTCAAGTGGAGACTCTGAAAAACTTAAATAACTAATCCCCGGTACGTAGCCCCCTCCTCAACTCGAGTCGTCCGCTCGGGTACACAGTCTAGAACCAATAAAAAATTAGGATATTGAGCCTAGAATTAGGATGATTATTTGCATCGTATCTGACTTAGGGGACTCAACACTGGGGTTGGGTCCATCTAGGATAGGTGACCTAAATATGAAAAGACCGAGCATGATTATATGTTGCATTTATTTGTCTTGGGCCATTATGCTGACCGACTAAATAATTAAGAGAAAGAAAAGAGAAACATAGCGGTTTTAGAAAAAAACGATGTCTAGATACTGACGAAACTCTGTCAAAATTTTGAAAAATAGTTGGGATAAGTCAATTTTGTCAAAATTAAAATAGTTGGTTTAAAAATATTTTGACCGAACTACGCTGGTTTGATTCTCACCACTAGGCGAGAAACGTAGGCAACCCTTGACGGGTCCAACCATCTCTTTTACAAAAACAGCCAAAAAATGTTAATTTTGAATAAATCAAAGTGATGCCATTTTGACAAAAATAGCCGAATGTCTTGAAAGGGTGCCGGAGGGTTGTTTGTGCAAAGATGGCCATTTTTGAGTCATTATCCCTAAAATAATAAGTACAGCCTTAAAATCTTCAGTTGAAGTGCTGAAAGGCCGTATTTGCAAAATGGGAACTTTTCGTATTCGAAAAAAGAAATTTCGAAAATATATTTTATCTTTTTGGGTCAAATTAACTTGTTGATTAAATCACCTTTAATAAATGTGCAGGATGAGCACAATCCAAAATGAACCTTTTTCATTAATGAATAAATCCCTTTGGAGTTGCGTCTATGGTGGAATGATTTGGGTCAAGACGGACAAGACGAGGTCAAGAAATATTTGAAAGGTCTTACTGGGTTGCTTGAGATTATACCTCTGGGAGACATCATTAGAGCCTTGGTCACCTGCTGGGATCCCGCACACAATGTGTTCAACTTCTCGGACTTCAAGCTTACTCTGACACTAGAGGAGATTGCCAGTTATATTAGGAAAGATAAGGTCCCCCTAAAAGACAAATATCGGTTGCTCCAAGAGCCGTCACCGCTCATACATTCCTAGATTCCTTGAAAATAGCATGAAACATTTATAATGAAGATTTGGCCCATGGGTTCTGCACTATGAATTTCATATACCATAGATATGGTCACATCGGAGGTTTTAATAACCTGGAAAACAAGCTCTGCAACAAAGAAACCGGGCGAAATGGGAGGAACATAGACGTTTTGCTTTCATGGTGGCCTTTTTGGGTTTAATAATATTTCCAAGGAAAGATGGGAACATTGATATAAGAATTGCCAGAATTGTCAATACTCTTCTCACGCAGGGTAATAGTACTTTGGCACCTATGATAGTAGCTGATATCTTTCGTGCCCTTACAGCTTGTAAAGCCGGAGTAGATTTCTTCGAGTGATGCAATTTGCTATTACAAATGTGGATGATCGAGCACTTATGCCATCGTCCTCAATTTCTATTTATGGATCTTAGGAAAGAACTTGCATAGAAGAATTCTACACGAGGATAAAAGGGGTCAAGTTGCCGGAAGGTTTTAAGGGTTGGATCACATATTTTCGATCTCTTACTGCTAGCCAGATAGAATGGACATTCGGGTGGCTACCCGTGAATGAAATTATATACATGCCGGCAGAATAATCACACTTTCTCTTAATGGGGCTTAGAAGTATTCAACCTTACGCTCCATATTGAGTTTTACGGCAACTCGGAAGATATCAAATAGTGCCAAAAGATGGAGACCTCAGCACTCAAGTAATAGAGATTAGTCTTGATGGGCAATCTTCTGAAGCAAAAGTCCGTTAAATCTGGAATGAGTGCTAGTGCTTGAAATCAAACACCTCTGTAAGGGATCGGGCCAGAGGTGAAATGTCACCTGGTTACTCCGCGTGGTATAGAAGAGATTGTGAGCATGAAAGACCAGTGAAGAGACCTCACATCCAAGAATTTGCCGAGCTGTCAAAAGAGCAATGGGATTGGTTGGCTAAGGAAAAACCAATACCGAGCAAAAATCAGTATGCTAGAAAAACAAGTTCAAGACCTCAAGTTTGAAAATAGCGTGCAAAGAGCAGCTGATGAGGGTGAAAAGAAGAAAATGATTAAAGAAAATGAGGCCCTAAGAGCTCAAATTCTGAAAATGAAAATAGCAACTGAAACCCCTAATCGAAATGCCCGGGATGAAAAACTGATTGATAATTTGCGGCGAAAGGTGAATGACTATTGTTTTGACCTGGATAAAGACGAAAAAGAATTTATCGGGGTTTGAAAGCAATTGGATAGGAATGCAGAAGAAAGGGCTTTCCTGATCCAACAAATGAAGGAAGAACATAATGCCGAAGTTGCTCGGTTGAGAAAAACGATTGTCACTGCTGAGGTCAAAATTAGCAAACAAGTGAAAGAGTTTAGTATGGCAAGAGAACATTGCTATACGGCCATGGCATGATTAGAAATGGAACTGTAGCAGCTTCAAAAGAAAAGCCAACAAACTATGGATGCTCGTGCCGAAAAAATAGGGAGGTTACTTCAAGAAAAAGGAATGATTAGAGAGAGGATTGTCAACATTGCTCATTATATCACTCGAAAATGCCAAATATGTGACGATATGACCCAGACCATATTCTTCGCCTCAGCACTTATATTCGTGAAGAAAATAATGGGTGATTTAGACAAACCCCAAAAGGGACTTGCATATAGGCCCGCGACGAGACTGAACGATGTCCCGCGGGCACTAGGGTCTTTAATGTATTCTTAGGGTTATGCATTTTGGGTCTGTATTTTTCATTTTTCTGCATTATTAGAGGATTGTAGTACAATTATCATCTTAGAGTTTATATTTGTAATCAATGTTGGTTATTAATAAATTTGAAAATCTCAAAAATTTGTATTCGTGATCATTGATGTTCTTTTTCATTAAATATGTATGCAGTAGGCAAATTCATTGGATCGACCGAAGAAAAGAAAAAAAAGGAACATTAGTAGTAATAAAAAGAAAAAAAGAGAGAAACAAGAAAAAAAGCCGAAACAAAAGAATTGGCGAAACGAGAAAAGACAACATAAAGATAATAAGGCCGGGATGACGCATATTGGCAAGCAAAATTGTGTATGTGCTCCCAACATGTGATTAATTGGTCAATTATGGCCTAACCGCTAACGAGTATTGTTATTGTTAAGTTCAGATAGTGGTTATTAGCTGACATTCTTGGAACCCATCATTACAACACTCGTTCAAAGTACATGACAAAGGCAATCACTCAGGAAATTGAGGCTACAGTTGTAGACCCAACCCGGGAAGATGAGGCAGTAGACGTGGGCAGTATAAAAGAAGAAATGTACAAGCTCAAACAGTAAATGGCAGAGATGTACCAGGCCTAGGTTAAGGGATAACCTTTACCCACATACCCAGCCAATCCTGCTTATATTCCTCCACCAGTCCAAGCACAGGACCCACCCACCACAAACACATCCTCTGCTTATCCCACATACCCACCTTACTATGCAACTACCTCACAAGTACCACCACCTCATCCACCTCCTAAATAGATTCCACCACCACCACCATCACATGTCGCTCCTGTATATGTGGCCCCTCCATCAGCCACATTACACATATCATCCAGTGAATCATTGTTTCATGTCCAAGACAATTATTATTATGCTCCAGAACCTACTTTCCGACAGCATGATTCTTATACTCCTCTCATCGACATGGCCAAAGAGAAAAAACCACCCAAAAATCCTAAACAGGAATAGATGATTCGAAAGATGAAAAGTCTTGAAGAATCATTCCGGAACATGCAGGGCCTGGGAGGCCAAATGAGCTTTGCATACAAAGATTATTGTCTATTCCCGGAGGTACAGCTGTTGGCATGTTTTAAGCTATAGAAATTTGATCTATACGACAGTCACGGTAACCCAGTAGCACATTTAAGGTGCTTCTGTAGCAAAATGCGTGGTGCCGGCGGAAAAGATGAGTTGCTCATGGCTTATTTTAGCCAAAGTCTTAGTGGATCGGCTCTGAAGTGGTACACCAGGCAAGACCATGCTAAATAGTTTATTTGGGATGACCTGGCCCAAGCATTCGCTAATCATTTCCAGTCGTTCCGGATAGGCTGTCATTTACAAAGATAGAAAAGAAGCCGGGAGAAAGTTTTTGGGAATACAGCTTCAGGTGTAGAGAATAAGCTGCTCGGGTAGACCCACCTATGAAAGAAGGAGAGATGGTAGACTATTTTCTACAAGCTTTGAAACCAACATACTATGGTCATTTAGTATCAGCCGTCGGGAAAACATTCAACGACGTAGTTAAGATGGGGAGCATGGTTGAGGAAGGATTAAGATCAAACAAGATTATGAGCTATTCGGCCATAAATGCTAAGACCCAGGCAATTCAAACAGGCACCAATGGAGCCCTCGGTAAAAAGAAGAAAGAAGAGGTGGCTGTTGTAGAAGGGAGATTGTGGTCCAGGAATCCTAATCCATACTATCATCAACCTCGCCCACATCATCAACCCTACTCACCAGCACCATATGGCCCACCACAACACTACTACCCTCCCCATGTTCCACAATTTTCTGTACATCATGCTCAAACCTACCTACCATCTCCTACTCAATGGCGAGCACCAGCACCTCATAATATCTACCACTCAGAACACATACCCACCACCCAAAACATATAAAAATCCCGGTGGAACAGGTTTCTGTCCTAATCCCGGAGTCAGGAATGATAGGATGCAAAAGAAGAAAATATTTACTCCCTTGGGTGAGTCATACACCAGTCTTTTTCATAGACTGAGGCGATTCAGAATTCTGAACCCCATTGAATCCAAAATCCCTAACCCACCACCAAGGAACCTGGACCAGTCTGTTAGTTGTGAGTACTGTTTGGGAGCTCTAGGACACGACACTGAAAAGTGTTGGCATCTAAAGACCCCAATACAGGAGCTTATTGATTCTAGAAGAATTGAAGTCCAGGCTCCCGAGGCTCCCAATATCACACAAAATTCCGTACCTGTTCATCACGAGGCCCATATGATAGAATTGATACAAGGGGGAGGTTGCAAGAAGCCTTCTCAAGTTGTAATGATGATTAAGGCAAGCATAGGCAAGGTAGAGGAGAAAGTAATAGGTGAAAAAGCGGTGATTAAGCAAGTAGTAAATGAGCCAGTGGTTGTAGTAGAGCCTGAGCCAGTGAAGGTGATAGTTCCAGGAGCTAGTACAAAGCCTGTATTGACTGTGAAAGGGGCACAAACAGAGCCGATCATTGTCAAAATGGTTACTCAAATTCCCGTTGTGAACATTAAAGCTGTGCCATGGAATTATAATAAGGTGACCATCATGTATAGAGGAAAGGAAATTAAAGATGAAATTTGTGAGACCCACGGGTTGACAAGATCAGTGAGGTGCTTTGCTCCCGACGAATTAAGAAAAGCAAAACTCACCAGAGATAATCCGACCAATGTAAAGAAAGTTGTTACTGAGGAAGAGGCCAAGGAATTTTTGAAGAAAATAAAGTGCAGGACTATTCGATAGTAGAGCAATTGAGAAAGACGCCAGCGCAAATATTCCTGGTGTCCTTGCTTATTCACTCTAATAAACACCGTAGTGCGTTAATGAAAATCCTGAATGAGGCTCATGTGCCTGAGAAGATTACAGTGGGTCATCTTGAAAAGATCGCAAATAAAATCTTTGAGGCGAACAGGGTAACGTTCTCAGATGATGAACTGTCGATAGAGGGAACGGAGCACAACATGGCTTTATATCTTACTGTGAAATGTGAAGATTTGGTAATGACCCACGTGTTGATTGATAACGGGTTGAGTGCCAATATATGCCCTTTGTATACTCTAGGTAAGCTCCAGATTGATCATGAAAGAATCCATAAGAACAATATTTGTGTATGTGGATTTGATGGAGGCGGAAATAACATTATTGTAGACATCGTATTGGAACTTACCATCGAACCAGTAGAATTTACAATGGAATTTCAAGTCTTGGATGTTGCAGTATCCTATAATCTCCTACTTGGTCGGCCATGGATTCATGCAGCAAAGGATGTACCTTCCTCACTACATCAGATGGTAAAGTTCGAATGGGACCGTCAAGAAATAGTGGTCCATGGTGAAGTCGATTCCTGCAACACCATCACTACTTTTAAAGAAATCGAGGGCGATAAAGGCCCCTGGGTATACCAAGTGGTGGATACTATATCTGTTGATAAAATTCCTGAAGGTGAGCATGTTCCGGTGCCCAAGATAGCTTCCGCATCAGTTATGGTTGCTACGAAGATGTTGAAAAATGGATTTCTCCCTAGGAAAGGATTAAGAGGTGCACTGCAGGGAATCATACAACCAGTATCTCTTCCTGGAATGAATGACACTTTTGGATTGCATTTTAAGTCAACCATTACTGGCATAAAAAGAGCCTGAAAACTGAAAAAGAAAGGTTGGACCCTCCCTAAGCCTATCCCTAAACTTTCCCATTCATTCGTCAGGCCTGGTACAAAAAGGCATCCGGTGTCGGTCATGCCCAGCTTAGCAGATAAAACGAGACAGGGAACTGCTTGAAAGATTTGAAAAGCTATTTGAAGATGTGAACATGGTAGAAGCGGCTGAGGGCACAAGTAAAATGGATGTCCAATTTGTTGGATCCCAAACCAAGCTGAATAACTGGGAAGCAACTCCTATTCCAACAAGAAGGGAGTTGTGGTAGTTAGCTTTGTTGTTTTATTGAAATCTATTTTATTTATAGGCTGTAATATAGATTCTATGTTCCGTCCAATCGGACGTGTCAAACCTGAAATTTTAATAAAATGCAATTTCTTTCTTCCTCCATTTTTGATAGCCTTATTTTATTTTCTTCTCTTTTCTTGAACAGTCCATTTTACACTGATTTCAATGATGTGTCATGCATAAGGAATTCCCAGCCTAGTCTTGATAATCAAATAGTAATATAAGAAATTGAATGTGATAATAAGGCGGAGTATGATGACAAGGAAGTTTTAGAGGAAATTAGTAAGGATTTGAGCCAATATGAGGAGAAACCCAAACCAAACGTAAATGAGACGGAGGCCATTAATTTGGGGGATGAGGAAAATATTCGGGAAACAAAGATAAGCGTCCATTTGGAATCCTCACTCAGAGAAGACTTGATAAAATGACTGCATGAATACAAAGATATGTTTGCATGGTCATACGATGACATGCCGGGACTAAACACCGATTTGGTAGTCCATAAATTGCCCACTTACTCAGAATGCCCGCCTATCAAGAAGAAGTTGAGAAAATTCAAGATAGATGTCAGTGTGAAAATAAAAGAAGAAGTCAATAAACAGTTTGAAGCAAAGATTATATGGGTCACCAAATATCCCACATGGTTATCCAATGTTGTACCGGTTCTGAAGAAAGACAGAAAAACGAGGGTGTGTGTTGATTATTGAGACCTCAACAAAGCAAGTCCGAAGGATAATTTTCCATTGCCAAACATTCATATATTAATTAACAATTGTGCCAAACATGAGATTGGTTCTTTTTTGGATTGTTATGCGGGTTATCATCAGAATGGACTTGGGGAATATACTATTATAGGGTAATGACGTTTGGACTGAAAAATGCTGGAGCAACATATATGAGGGCAATGACTAGCATGTTTCATGTAATGATATATAGGGAAATTGAGGTTTATGTAGATGCTGTTATTATCAAGTCTAGGAAGAAATATGACCATGTTAAAGACCTGAGAAAGTTTTTCCAGAGGCTTCAGAGATATAATCTCAAGCTTAATCCAGTAAATGTGCTTTGGGGTACCGTCACGGATATTATGGGGTTTGTGGTGAGCCGGTGTGGTATTGAACTAGACCCGTTCAAAATCAAAGCCATTCAGCAATTGCCTCTGCCAAATAGCAAGAAAGATGTGATGAGTATGCTCGGCATGTTGAATTACATCAGTAGATTTATTGCTCAACTTACATCAACTTGTGAGCCTATTTTTATATTACTGAAGAAAGATGTTGCAGTGAAATGGACTGGTGAATGTCAAGCTACATTTGATAGAATCAAGGAATACTTGGCCAATTCGCCTGTATTGGTTCCTCCAAAGCCAGGAAGGCCTTTAATCCTTTATTTGACAGTATTAGATAATTCCTTCGGTTGTGTATTGGGGTAGCATGATGAAACAAGAAAGAAGGAGCACACAATTTATTATATTAGCAAGAAATTCACATCTTACGAGGTAAAATATACTCAATTGGAAAGAACATGCTGTGTTTTGACCTGGGTGGCACAGAAATTGAAGCACTACATGTTAGCTTATACCACTTATCTCATATCCCGGTTGGATTCATTGAAGTACATCATTTAGAAGCCTATGCCCACAGGGAGGCTTGCTAAATGGAAAATTCTACTCACAGAGTTGGATATTTTTTATGTAACTCGCACTGCAATGAAAGTGCAAGCAGTTGCCGATCACTTAGCAGAAAATCCAGTTGATGACTAGTATGAAACACTGAAGACATATTTCCCTAATGAACAAGCAATGAATATTGAAGAATTGGAACAAGATGAAAATCCGGGTTAGAAGTTATATTTTGATGGGGCTGTTTATAGCAAAGGTGTTGGAATTGGAGCTGTGCTTATTTCAGAGATAGGTTCGTGATCATAATGCTTATTGTAATACAATAGAAGAAGAACTTGAAGGTGAACCACGGTTCCATGACATTAAAGAGTATCTCAGAATGGGGGTGTTTCCGGTACAAGCTGCAGGAGATCAAAAAGAGCCATAAGATGATTGGCGAGTGGGTTTTTCTTTATGGAGGGGTTTTGTACAAAAGGACCCTGGATCTGGGTTTGCTGAGATGTATAGACACAAAGTAGGCTGTAGCAATTATGACTGAGGTACATGCAGGAGTCTATAGACCACACATGAGCAGGTATGTGCTAGTAAAGAAAATACTCAGAGCTGGATATTACTGGCTTATTATGGAACGAGATTGTATCAGCTATGTCCGAAAATGTCATTAGTGCCAGATACATGGAGTTTTGATTCATTCTCCACCATATTTGTTGCATATGATGTCGGCACCATGGCCTTTCGTTGCTTGGGGGCATGGATGTCATTGGGCCAATAGAGCCAACAACATCTAATGGGCACAGGTTTATTTTGATTACCATTGATTATTTTACTAAATAGGTGGAGGCAAAGACATTCAAGGCAGTAACCAAGAAGGCAGTGGTTGATTTTGTACATGCAAACATCATTTGCCGTTTCAGAATTCCAAAGGTGATTATTATCGATAATGGGGCCAGCCTTAATAGTCGTTTGATGGGAGAGACATGTCAAAAGTTTAAAATTATGCATCGAAATTCCATACCATATCGTCCCAAGGAGAATGGAGCAGTTGAAGCAGTAAATAATTATATTAAGAAAATCCTTCTGAAAATAGTGGAAGGATCAAGACAATGGCATGAGAAATTACCCTTTGCTTTGCTGGGATATCGCACTACCATTCGCACTTCAGTAGGTGCAACACCCTATTCATTGGTATATGGAACGGAGGCAGTGAGACTAGTAGAAGTTGAAATACCCTCCCTTTGAATCATTGCGGAGGTAGAGATTGATGATGATGAATGGGTAAAAGCCCGGTTAGACAAATTGAGTTTGATTGACGAGAAAAGACTGGAAGCAGTATGTCATGGGCAAATGTATCAACAAAGAATGGCCAGAGTATATAACAAGAAAGTACGTCCGAAAAATTTGAAGTCGAACAATTAGTATTGAGGCGTATCTTACCTCATTGGGCAGAGGCAAAAGGGAAGTTCACTCCTAATTGGCAAGGGCCATTTGTTGTATCTCGGGTCTTGTCCAATGGAGCATTATATTTAACAGATGTAGAAGGATAATGCGTAGAGATGGCTATCAACTCTGACGCAGTCAAGAGATATTATGTGTGATTTCTTTCATGTATCTAATTGTATTTGTCATATTTTTAAATTGAAATGATGAAGGCATTTTATTTCGCTATCTAAACACTTTGTCCATTGCTATCCCTTTGAGCCTTACTACTTTATTCTTTCATACCCATCTTTCAGAATCAACAATGAAGTCAGAAACGAGATGATTGAAATGTCAAAGAAAAGAAGAAAAGCAAAAGTTGAAAAAAAAAAGAAAGAGAAAAGTTGAAAAAAAGAAGAAGAAAAAAAGAGAAAAGATACGAAAAATGGCAATAGAAAAGAAAAGAAAGAAGATAAAAAAAGAAAGAAGAATGGGAAGAAGTGAACATTGTAACAATGAAGCGATCTTATGATCCGTACTACGTTTTGACTTGATCCCGAAAGGGTACGTTGGCAGACTCATTGAGGTTCAGTCATAACAGAAAGGAGGTCCCAGGTTCCCCAAAGATTAAAACTGGGGCAGAAGTTATGATCATTGTGAAAGATATGATTCCGGAAGTTGTAATTTTTCGAAACCCAAGTTGGAAATTTTGAGCCTTTATACCTTTCTTTCTAAAATCTATCAAAAACCCACATTACGGTCGAAAGATAAACCTTCTAATTAATTTCAAGAAAATGGCAGTACAAGTAGGTGAAGAAAAACATGTTACGGACAACACTCGGGTACCGAAAGATGAAAAAATAATATATGAAAATGAGAGTCTTATTGGTGAAAACCCTCACGAGCACCGTAAGGCGATGTGAGCTGAGAGAATTAAAATGAGAGAGTCTTATTGGTGAAAACCCTCGCGGGCACCGTAAGGCGATATGAGCTGAGAGAAATGAAATGAGAGAGTCTTATTGGTGAAAATCCTCACGAGCACCGTAAGGCGAAAGTGGGAAAGGATTTCATGGGGAAAAAGGATTTCATGGGGAAAAAGCGGCAAATCAAGTAATGTTTGGGTGGTGAATTAAATTGGCGAAAGTTGCAATTGACAGTTGATTGGTTAAACAGACTGGGTCGGTTAATCCGAATGCATTGCATGATCAAAGGAATCAGCCTTCCCACTCAGATAAGTCTCATCCTTTTATTTTTAAAAGATTCCCACCCTCAAAACTTCGGGGCATTGCATTTCATTTTTCTTGAATTCTGTCTATAAGACATTGCCAGTCGAAGCTAATTACCAGCTTCTTAGTTATATGGCACAACGAGACTGGGATTCATGAAAGGACAATTGAAACAGAAGGACATATGGCAGTCATATAGTTGGAGGAAAAGTAAAAGGGAAAAGAAACAACAAGAGAGAGTCACAAGGAACGGTTGGGCTTAGAGAATTTTGAAAGACAGCCAGAAGTTATGGCAAGGCGATATAAAAGGCAAGACGGAGCGGACTCAAAAGTGGAAGCAAGGCCAACAAGAATGCCAGCAGCTAACCACCGTTTTATTCTAACAAATTGTTCTTTGATTAGAACAGGGACAAAAGATTCAAATTCTTACTAATCACTTTAAAGTGAATGTGACCAATGTGGATAACAAGGGAGCACAAAGTTCAGCAATCAGGCACCCACCTAGAAAAATAAGGGAAAACAGTTCAAAAGAAAGTGACAATAGGTGATGGAATCCATCTCAAAACTCAATAATCAGGCACCCACCTAGATAATAAAGAAAGTATTACTTTTTATTTCAAAATTGAATACATTACACCAGTTATCAAACTGGGATTTTTTATGATGTAATAGGTGCCCTCCTTAAGAATAAGGGAATAACTTTTTCAAGCTGCAACGAGGCGCCCACCTGAGTAATAAGGGAATAACATTTTCAAGCTATAATAAGGCACCCACCTGAATAATAAGGGAATATCACTTTTAAGTTGCAATCAGGCGCCCATCTGAATAATAAGGGAATATCTCTTTTAAGTTGCAACCAGGCGCCCACCTGAATAATAAAGGAATACTTTTTCAAATAGTAAACCAGGCGCCCACCTGAATAATAAGGGAATAACTTTTTCAAGTTGTAATCAGGTGCCCACCTGAATAATAAGGGAATATCTTTTTTATGTTGCAATCGGGCACCCACTTGAATAATAAGGGAATATATTTTTTAAGTTGTAGCCAGGCGCCCACATGAATAATAAGGGAATACTTTTTCAAATACTAAACCAGGTGCCCACCTGAATAATAAGGGAACAACTTTTTCAAGCTGCAATCAGGCGCCCACCGGAATAATAAGGGAATATCTTTTTTAAGTTGCAATCAGGTGCCCACCGGAATAATAAGGGAATATCTTTTTCAAGTTACAATCAGGCGCCCACCTGAATAATAAGGGAATATCTTTTCAAGTTGCAATCAGGCGCCCACCTGAATAATAAGGGAATAACCTTTTCAAGCTGCAATCAGGCACCCACTTGAATAATAAGGGAATATTTTGTTTAAGTTGCAATCAGGCGCCCACCTAAATAATAAGGGAATATTTTTAGAAGTCCAGCAAGCAGGCGCCAACCTGAATAATAAGGGAATACTTTTTCAAATAGTAAATCAGGTGCCCACCTAAACAATAAGGGAATATCTTTTTCAAGTTTAAAGGAGGCACCCACCTGGAAAATAAGGGAAGTATTATCTGAAATTCTTCTTCAATTTTTGATATTTAATAACGTGGTATACCCAAGCATCATACTGGGGCAGAAAAGTTTTCTTAGTTTTATGATAACAGCAGGCACCCACATGAAGAACAAGGGAATATATTTCAAAGCAAGCTGTAATCAGGCACCCACCTGAAGAACAAAGGAATACATTTCAAAGCAAGCTGTAATTAGGCGCCCACCTAAGAAAACAAGGAAATGCATTGAAAAGCAAAGTATAATCAGGCACCCACCTGAAGAACTAGAGAATACTTTCTCAAGCAAAAGTAAGCAGGAGTCCACCTGAAGAATGGACACAGTCAAAGTTATGCAAGATACAAGTTCAACACAAGAACAAGTTGGAAGATATAGATAGGATTTTTGTAAATCATGGAGCATATCTTAGGCTAGCTTGTTTTATCTTTACCACGGTGTAATAAGGAGATCAGCAAGCAGTGACAACAAGCAACAGCAATAAGATCAGCTCCCTGGTAGTCTCAACTATCAGACATTCCTGAACTACACTGAGCTGATTCCCGTTTAGCCCAGGATATGCAGGCAATCTCTGAAGCAGGGTGCGGTCAAAACTTTTCAAAAAATGCTTCATACAGAATATGCAAATGGGCAAAAATCCCTCATTACTACTCACTTATTTTTCACTGAAACTATGCGTGTTCTCGAGCAAAGAGGGGTTGCTGTGACCACGTGATTTTTTCCCCGAGCAAATTATTTCAAAAAATATATGCAAAAATGATTTTGTGTGGAAACTTGTTGATAATTGTGTGGAAATACCAGCATTTGTTTTTATATTTTGAAAATAAAGCAAAAAAAAAATGAAAACAAAATACATTTTTTGTATTAATTAGAGAATACCAAAAATAAAAATTAATTACTCTTCAATTCTAGAAAAATCAGAAAAATACAAAGAAAATACCAGGAATAATACAGGAGTATAACAAAAATACATAAAAGAAAATAAATAAAAAAATACATAATACAAAAAAAAACAAGAAAATAGAAAGAAATAATACAAGAAATAAAAAATATATACCAAATATAATACATGAATTGGGCAATTCACTTGCCCAAATAGGCCATACACAAACTAGGCCCAAAATTAAAGACCGGTCTGCCTATACAAAAATCAAAATGACACCGTTTAAGGAGCTGAACCTGGACCGTTGATTGATTGATCAAACGGCCTAGGAATAGTGGTCGTATAATAAATGAAATGACACCGTTCTTAAAAAACAATCGAGACCATTTTTTTAATTCATCTAACGGTTGAGGATGCGAGCTTTATTAATTCACACGACGTCGTGTGATGGTCAATGAATCCTGGCCATTCATTTGATCCAATCTAACGGTCGAAATTCATCCGTCAATATTTTCTATATATCAAAACCCCTCCCCCTGTATCTCTCCCCCCCCCCCCCCCCGCTTAGTTTTGTAATTCAAACCCTAGCCGCCCTCTTCTCATTCTTCCTTCCCCTTTCACCTGAGCCACTACCCAAATGTAACGACCCGGCCCGTCGTTACGGGAATTACCACCCCATTACCTTGCATTTACATATATTATGCTTTTAAAACAGTATTAGAGTATATCGGGTGAGTTAGGAGTGATTTGGATTGAAAATGAAACAAATAGCATGCTTGAAGAAAGCTTGAATGTGAAAAAGTCAACCAAGAGTTGACTATTGAGTTAGAGTGCTCGGAACCGGATTCTGATGATTCGACTAGTTCCGGGGGATCATTTATGACTTAGGAGAACAATCGGAATTGAATTCGGAGATCCGGTGTAGTTTTAAGCTTGAATTGGCGAATGTTGAATTTTGGCGAAAACCGGATGGTAGGTGATATTTTGATCCGGGGTCGGAATGGAATTCCGACAATTTCTGTAGCTTCGTTATGTGATTTTGGATATGTCTGCAAATTTTCAGGTCATTCGGACATCGTTTGATCGGGTTTTGGGTTGAATGTTAGTTTTGAAAGTTTTGAAGAAACTTAGGCTTGAATCCGTAGATAATTGGTGATTTTGATGTTTAGTATGGTGTTTTTATGGTTGGAATAAGTTCGTATCATGTTTTGGAGTATGTTGGTGGTTTTCGTTGGGGTCCCGGGAGTCTCGGGATGAATACGGGGGTCCAAACGGACCATTGTTGAAAGAAAAGAGAAAAATCTGGTTGCTGTCATAACCTCAGCAGACAATTGCTCTCCGCGATCGCGGGGATGGGGATGCGATCGCGTAGAGCTGAGAGATAAGGCATCGCGATCGCAGGGTAATAGTCGCGATCGCGTAGAATTGAACAGGTGTTAATCGCGATCGCAGGGAAATCTACGCGATCGCGTAGAAGAAGAAATGGGTCCAGGAGAAATATGCTACGCGATCGCAGGAGTGAAGGACGCGATCGCGTGAAGCAGGGTGATTGTGCATCGCGATCGCGTGAAGGAAGTCGCGATCGCGTGAGGCCGAGATTTTGAGCATCGCGATCGCGTGAAGCAAGTCGCGATCGCGTAGAAGAACCTGTTCTGGCAGTGAACTTAAGTCCAGAAACAGAGAGTTACGGGTTTACATCCCCAAAACTCAATTTCAAGCCCTAGAGAGAAGAAAACTCGAGGAAATCACTGAGAAGTCATCGGGTATCGTCGGAGGTAAGATTCTTGACTCGAAAACATCAATTTATGGTAGTATTAACATCAATCTTCATGAAATTGGGTTGAAATCTTGAAGAAATGTGGCCTAAGTTTTGAAAACGGGATTTTTGGATTTGGGAGGCCATTTGAACTCCGATTTCGATAAATTTTATATGCACGGACTCGTGGCGAGATAAGGATTGCGTTGGTGCTAATTTCGGAATTTTCCGAGCAGTGGGGCCCGGGGTCGGGTTTTACCAACTTAGTGTAATTTTGCGAATTTCATATAAATTGAAGTGGGTTATGATTCTTTGACCCGTATTTGATATAATTATTGTTATTTGACTAGATTCTACACACGAGGCATCGAAATTCAAAGGAAAAGGCATCGCGGACGATTCTACGACCGGCTAGAGGTGAGTAGTTTGTGTATATTGTAGCCTGGAGGGTTCGAAACCCCGGCTTAGCACATTGTGACGCTAATAGGGCGTGGCTCGCACACCGTGGCAGGTGCGGGATTGATTGTGATTGGGGATTGAGACTTGGTCCATCCCGGGAATGAATAATATGTTGTTAGTGTTGGAAATACACTGTATTTGCTATATTTGTGGGCTGGTAAGCCTTGTTTGGGGCCTTGTGCCGATCTGTAGCGTCCTTAGAGGACAATATTTATGTGATAGCTAAAGATTGCTTAAATCACTGAACTCAGTCCTGGGAATTGTAATCACACTTTTGAAATGCTAAGTCACCGGCTTTTACAAGCTTAATAAAGTTAAAGTATTTTTCATGAATTATGAATTGAGAACTGGAAATAAGGAAAATGAATTGTTTTGTGACTTAATTGCTTATGGTGGACTGAGTATGGGATCGGGCTGCACGCCGCAGTGGTTGATGTGAGGATCGGGCTGCACGCCGCAGCAGTATTGCGCTTGGGCTGTAGGAGCCCCTCCGGAGTCTGTACACACCCCCAGTGAGCGCCGTCGACGTTAAATTGGATCGGGCTACACGCCGTAGCGGTTATGTGCATTGTATTGCATCTGTATTTGTTTAATTACTCTATGGTAGCTGTATTGTATTATTGTTGCTAGTTCGTAGGAGATTCGGACCGTAGTGTAGCTTCATATTGTGGTATTTTGTGGATTTCTTACTGTCAGCTACATATATATATTTGTTACTCACTGAGTACTTAGTACTCACCCCTACTCCCTGCACCTTTGTGTGCAGACTCAGGTACACAGGAGCAGTAGACGGACATCTCCAGCGTTTACATTGTCACATCGAGTTGCTGAGGTAGCTGCCTACGTTCGCAGAGCCTAGCTTCTCCTCTCATTCCAGTTGTTATTGTATATTTTGTATTCAGACTTGAGTACTTCTATATCGTACTCTCTATTTCCTATTGGGTTTTGTTAGAGGCTCTAGACTTGTGACTCCGGATCTTTGGGAGTGTCAGTACTTTTGTTCAGTATTATTATTATTGGAGTTCATAAACTCATATATTTCTTCTGGGTTGCCCTTTTGGGACTGATATCGTTGTGTTAATTAAATGGTTGGTCTGGCTGGCCTAGCTTGATTGTTGGGCGCCATCACGACCGGATTTGGGTCGTGACAAGTTGGTATCAGAGCTTCTAGGTTATTAGGACTCGCGAGTCATGAGCCGGTTTAATAGGCTTTCGCAGATCGGTACGTAGACGTCCGTATCTATCTTCGAAGGGCTACAGAAACTTTAGGAAAAACCTCATTTTCTTGAATTCATATCGTGCGATTTGTGTTATCATGAAATTAAATCTTTCCATATTCTATTCTCTCGCGGATGGCGAGAACACGAGCTAACGGACGTGGCGGACGACCACCATTGGCACCCAGAGGCCGTGGTCGTGGTAGAGGTAGGGCAGCAGCACCAGCACCAGCACTTGCTGACCCACCGGTTGACCAGACTCAGGACCAGATTCCAGCGGCGAACGCTCCGGCAGCTCTGGTTCAGGCACCGGCAGTGCCTATTGTGATACCGGGTCTTCAGGAGACCTTGGCTCAGATATTATCAGTGTGCACAGGCTTGGCACAGGTAGTTGCTGCTACTGCTGCAGTATCATCTTCACAGGCAGGGGGAGGGAATCAGACCCCCGTGGCTCACACACCCGAGCCAGTTCAGCCAGTTGCGCCCGTTGCACCAGCTCCTGCATATGTGGTTCCAGTTATGCCCGACGATGAGCAGCGTCGTTTGGAGAGATTTGAGAGGTTACAGCCTCCGACATTCAGTGGAGCTGAGGGCGAGGATGCCCAGGGTTTTCTTGACAGATGTCAGCGCATGCTTCGCACCGCGGGTATTCTAGAGTCCAGCGGTGTTTCATTCACCACTTTCCAGTTCACAGGTGCAGCTTTCCAGTGGTGGGAGGATTTTGAGAGGCGTAGGCCCGCTGGGGCAGTGCCCCTCACTTGGCAGCAGTTCTCCACGGTATTTTTGGAGAAGTACGTGCCTCAGTCTCAAAGAGAGGAGCTGCGACGTCAGTTCGAGTGGTTGAAGCAGGGAGAGATGACAGTTAATCAGTATGAGATGAGATTCACACAACTGGCCCGTCATGCCATGTGGATGGTTCCTACCGACAGGGAGAGGATCCGGAGATTTATTGATGGTCTTATTTATCCCATCCGCATATTGATGACCCGGAGAGAGTTTCTATAGTTACCTTTGAGGAGGTGGTTGATGCCGCCCGTCACATTGAGACAGATCGCCGCCGAGAGCGAGAGGAGAGAGAGGCTAAGAGGCCTCGTGGTACCGGCAGTTACAGTGGTGCTCCATCTAGGGGCCAATTTCAGCATAGCAGAGGTCGCTCCTTCGGATCTCATCAGTCTGGACGTGCGAGTCCGGTCGGGGTTTCATCCGATCGTGGTCGTCAAGGCCGGCGAGGTTATCGTGGTCGGCAGGGCCGCCGGCAGAGTCGGCCCGCACCGAGTGCTCTTCCGGCCTAGAGCTCGCTCCCGTTTCCTCGACACGAGATTCATCGGCAGCGAGGGGTCCTCAAGAGCCCCTTCTTCCATCTTCGGGCCGTCGTTTTGAGTGCGGTGATTTGGGCCATATCGGGAGAGAGTGTCCTCAGTGGCTTCGTAAGAGGTCACGGCGGAGGGATCAGCCTTCGTCTTCTACTCCTGTTTCTTCAGCGCCAGCACAGTCAGCTAGGACTGGTGGCCAGGTATCCAGAGGTCGCCCCGGGGGCGAGGATCGTACTGGTGGAGGTCAGGCTCGTTTTTATGCTCTTCCGGACAGGAAGGATGCTAGTGCTTCAGATGCGGTCATTTCAGGTATTATTTCAGTCTGCCACAGGGATGCTTCTGTCTTATTTGATCCCGGATCCACCTATTCTTATGTCTCTACTTACTTTGCACATCATTTGGGTATGACCCATGGTATCCTTGCTTTGCCCGTACATGTGTCTACCCCAGTGGGGGATACTGTTGTTGTGGATCAGGTATATCGATCCTGTATTATTACTATTGGGGGTCTGGAGACCCGAGTTGATCTATTACTACCGGGCATGGTAGATTTCGATGTTATCCTAGGCATGGATTGGCTATCTCCTTATCATGCGATTCTGGACTGTCATGCCAAGACAGTCACACTAGCTATTCCAGGTAATCCGAGGATCGAGTGGCGTGGCTTGACTGATTATGTGTCCGACAGGGTGATTTCTTATATAAAGGCTCGGCGAATGATTGGCAAGGGTTGTTTGTCTTATTTGGCCTTCATTAGAAATGTTGAGGCTGAGACACCCAGCCTTGATTCGGTTCCCATTGTGAGGGAGTTTCCGGATGTATTTCCAGCAGACCTACCAGGCATGCCGCCTGACAGAGATATTGATTTTAGTATTGACTTGGTGCCGGGCACTCAGCCCATTTCTATTCCTCCTTATCGCATGGCACCAGCAGAGTTAAAAGAATTGAAGGAACAGCTTCAGGAACTCTTAGATAAGGGCTTCATTCGTCCGAGTGTGTCACCTTGGGGTGCACCGGTGTTGTTCGTAAAGAAGAAAGATGGCACAATGAGAATGTGCATTGATTACAGGCAGCTGAACAAGGTAACAGTGAAGAATAAATACCCATTGCCTCGTATTGAGGACCTATTTGATCAGCTCCAGGGAGCTAGTGTATTTTCTAAGATCGATCTTTGATCGGGTTATCATCAGTTGAAGATCAGGGACTCGGATATTATGAAGACAGCGTTCAGGACGCGATATGGGCACTACGAGTTCCTGGTGATGTCTTTCGGGTTGACTAATGCCCCAGCAGCATTCATGCACTTGATGAATAGTGTATTTCGGCCGTACCTTGATTCTTTTGTGATTGTTTTTATTGATGATATCCTTGTATATTCACGCAGCCAGGAGGATCATGCACAGCATTTGAGAGTGGCATTGCAGAGATTGAGGGAAAAGAAGCTTTATGCAAAATTTTCTAAGTGTGAGTTCTGGCTTGATACTGTGGGTTTTCTGGGACATATAGTGTCCAGTGATGGTATTAGGGTTGATCCTCAGAAGGTCGAGGCAGTGCAGAATTGGCCCAGACCTTCCTCAGCTACAGAGATTCGTAGTTTTCTCGGCTTGGCAGGCTATTATCCGTCGGTTTGTTCAGGATTTCTCATCTATTGCTTCACCGTTGACTAAGCTGACACAGAAGAATGCTCCATTTGTGTGGTCTGATGAATGTGAAGAGAGCTTTCAGAAGCTCGAGGAGGCTTTGACCACGGCTCCAGTACTTGTGTTACCATCGGCCTCAGGATCATATACGGTGTATTGTGATGCTTCCAGAGTTGGACTCGGTTTTGTGTTGATGCAGGAGGGTAGAGTTATTGCATATGCTTCTCGGCAGCTAAAGCCCCACGAGAAGAACTACCCTGTTCATGATTTGGAGTTAGCTGCTATTGTTCATGCCTTGAAGATTTGGAGGCATTATCTATATGGTGTATCTTGTGATGTATATACAGACCACCGCAGTCTTCAGCATTTGTTTAAGCAAAAAGATCTAAATTTGAGGCAGCGGAGATGGCTTGAATTGCTTAAAGACTATGATATTACTATCTTGTATCATCCCGGAAAGGCCAATGTAGTGGCTGATGCATTGAGCCGGAAGGCTATTAGTATGGGCAGTTTGGCGTATATTCCAGTTGGGGAGAGACCCCTAGCAGTTGATGTTCGGGCGTTAGCTAATCAGATGGTGAGGCTGGATATTTCTGAGCCCAGTCGGGTGATGGCTTGTGTAGTAGCTCGTTCTTCTTTATATGATCGTATTCGAGAGCGCCAGTATGATGATCCACACTTACTTGTCCTTAAGGACAGAGTTCAGCATGATGATGCTAGAGATGTCACTATTGATAGTGAGGGTGTATTGCGGATGCAGGGCCGGATATGTGTGCCCAATGTTGATGGCCTTCGTGAGTTGATATTGGAAGAAGCCCATAGCTCGCGGTATTCTATTCACCCAGGAGCCGCGAAGATGTACCAGGATTTGAAGCAGCATTACTGGTGGAGAAAGATGAAGAAAGATATTGTGAGCCATGTGGCTCGGTGTCTAAACCGTCAGCAGGTCAAGTATGAGCATCAGAGACCTGGTGGTGTATTCCAGCGTATTGATATTCCGGAGTGGAAGTGGGAAAGGATAACTATGGACTTTGTTAGTGGACTCCCTCGGACAGCGAGGAAGTTTGATTCAGTCTGGGTGGTGGTGGATAGGTTGACCAAGTCAGCTCACTTCATCCCAGTGTGTACTACCTATACCTCAGAGCGGTTGGCAGAGATATTCATCCGTGAGATAGTGAGATTGCATGGAGTTCCTATTTCCATTATATCGGACAGAGGTACCCAGTTCACATCTCAGTTCTGGAGGACATTTCAGCGAGAGTTGGGTTCACAGGTGGAGCTGAGCACAGCATTTCATCCACAGACGGATGGGCAGTCTGAGCGTACTATTCGGATATTGGAGGACATGTTGCGTGCTTGTGTCATTGATTTTGGTGGTTCATGGGCTGATTATTTGCCTTTGGCGGAGTTTGCTTACAATAATAGCTATCGGTCCAGCATTCAGATGGCACCGTATGAAGCTTTATATGGGAGGCGGTGTAGGTCTCCAGTTGGTTGGTTCGAGCCCGGCGAGGCTAGGTTGTTAGGGACAGAGTTAGTCCAAGATGCCTTAGATAAGGTGAAGGTGATTCAGGAGAGACTTCGCACAGCTCAGTCGCGTCAGAAGAGTTATGCGGACCGGAAGGTCCGAGATGTGTCTTATTCAGTAGGTGAGAAGGTGTTGCTGAAAGTTTCGCCTATGAAAGGTGTTATGAGGTTTGGAAAGAAAGGAAAGTTGAGCCCAAGGTTCATTGGACCTTTTGAGGTGCTTAGGAAAGTTGGGGAGGTGGCTTATATGCTTGCTTTGCCACCCAGTTTGTCGGGAGTTCACCCGGTGTTCCATGTATCTATGCTCCGGAAGTATGTCGGAGACCCGTCTCATGTGTTGGACTTCAGCACGATACAGCTAGATGAGGATTTGACTTATGATGTGGAACCAGTAGCTATTTTGGGTCGACAGGTTCGTAAGCTGAGATCTAAGGATATAGCTTCGGTGAAAGTGCAGTGGAGAGGTCGTCCCGTGGAGGAAGCAACTTGGGAGACCGAGCAGGAGATGCGAAGCAGATATCCACACTTTTTTGATACTCCGTGTATGTTTCTTAACCCGCTCGCGGACGAGCGTTTGTTTAAGTTGGGGAGAATGTAACGACCCGGCCCGTCGTTACGGGAATTACCACCCCATTACCTTGCATTTACATATATTATGCTTTTAAAACAGTATTAGAGTATATCGGGTGAGTTAGGAGTGATTTGGATTGAAAATGAAACAAATAGCATGCTTGAAGAAAGCTTGAATGTGAAAAAGTCAACCAAGAGTTGACTATTGAGTTAGAGTGCTCGGAACCGGATTCTGATGATTCGACTAGTTCCGGGGGATCATTTATGACTTAGGAGAACAATCGGAATTGAATTCGGAGATCCGGTGTAGTTTTAAGCTTCAATTGGCGAATGTTGAATTTTGGCGAAAACCGGATGGTAGGTGATATTTTGATCCGGGGGTCGGAATGGAATTCCGACAATTTCTGTAGCTTCGTTATGTGATTTTGGATATGTTTGCAAATTTTCAGGTCATTCGGACATCGTTTGATCGGGTTTTGGGTTGAATGTTAGTTTTGAAAGTTTTGAAGAAACTTAGGCTTGAATCCGTAGATAATTGGTGATTTTGATGTTTAGTATGGTGTTTTTATGGTTGGAATAAGTTCGTATCATGTTTTGGAGTATGTTGGTGGTTTTCGTTGGGGTCCCGGGAGTCTCGGGATGAATACGGGGGTCCAAACGGACCATTGTTGAAAGAAAAGAGAAAAATCTGGTTGCTGTCATAACCTCAGCAGACAATTGCTCTCCGCGATCGCGGGGATGGGGATGCGATCGCGTAGAGCTGGGAGATAAGGCATCGCGATCGCAGGGTAATAGTCGCGATCGCGTAGAATTGAACGGGTGTTAATCGCGATCGCAGGGAAATCTACGCGATCGCGTAGAAGAAGAAATGGGTCCAGGAGAAATATGCTACGCGATCGCAGGAGTGAAGGACGCGATCGCGTGAAGCAGGGTGATTGTGCATCGCGATCGCGTGAAGGAAGTCGCGATCGCGTGAGGCCGAGATTTTGAGCATCGCGATCGCGTGAAGCAAGTCGCGATCGCGTAGAAGAACCTGTTCTGGCAGTGAACTTAAGTCCAGAAACAGAGAGTTACGGGTTTACATCCCCAAAACTCAATTTCAAGCCCTAGAGAGAACAAAACTCGAGGAAATCACTGAGAAGTCATCGGGTATCGTCGGAGGTAAGATTCTTGACTCGAAAACATCAATTTATGGTAGTATTAACATCAATCTTCATGAAATTGGGTTGAAATCTTGAAGAAATGTGGCCTAAGTTTTGAAAACGGGATTTTTGGATTTGGGAGGCCATTTGAACTCCGATTTCGATAAATTTTATATGCACGGACTCGTGGCGAGATAAGGATCGCGTTGGTGCTAATTTCGGAATTTTCCGAGCAGTGGGGCCCGGGGTCGGGTTTTACCAACTTAGTGTAATTTTGCGAATTTCATATAAATTGAAGTGGGTTATGATTCTTTGACCCGTATTTGATATAATTATTGTTATTTGACTAGATTTTACACACGAGGCATTGAAATTCAAAGGAAAAGGCATCGCGGATGATTCTACGACCGGCTAGAGGTGAGTAGTTTGTGTATATTGTAGCCTGAGGGTTCGAAACCCCCGCTTAGCACATTGTGACGCTAGTAGGGCGTGGCTCGCCACCGTGGCAGGTGCGGGATTGATTGTGATTGGGGATTGAGACTTGGTCCATCCCGAGAATGAATAATATGTTATTAGTGTTGGAAATACACTGTATTTGATATATTTGTGGGCTGTGAGCCTTGTTTGGGGCCTTGTGCCGATCTGTAGCGTCCTTAGAGGACAATATTTATGTGATAGCTAAAGATTGCTTAAATCACTGATCTCAGTCCTGGGAATTGTAATCACACTTTTGAAATGCTAAGTCACCGGCTTTTACAAACTTAATAAAGTTAAAGTATTTTTCATGAATTATGAATTGAGAACTGGAAATAAGGAAAATGAATTGTTTTGTGACTTAATTGCTTATGGTGGACTGAGTATGGGATCGGGCTGCACGCCGCAGTGGTTGATGTGAGGATCGGGCTGCACGCCGCAGCAGTATTGCGCTTGGGCTGTAGGAGCCCCTCCGGAGTCTGTACACACCCCCAGTGAGCGCCGTCGACGTTAAATTGGATCGGGCTACACGCCGTAGCGGTTATGTGCATTGTATTGCATCTGTATTTGTTTAATTACTCTATGGTAGCTGTATTGTATTATTGTTGCTAGTTCGTAGGAGATTCGGACCGTAGTGTAGCTTCATATTGTGGTATTTTGTGGATTTCTTACTGTCAGCTACATATATATATTTGTTACTCACTGAGTACTTAGTACTCACCCCTACTCCCTGCACCTTTTGTGTGCAGACTCAGGTACACAGGAGCAGTAGACGGACATCTCCGGCGTTTACATTGTCACATCGAGTTGCTGAGGTAGCTGCCTACGTTCGCAGAGCCTAGCTTCTCCTCTCATTCCAGTTGTTATTGTATATTTTGTATTCGGACTTGAGTACTTCTATATCGTACTCTCTATTTCCTATTGGGTTTTGTTAGAGGCTCTAGACTTGTGACTCCGGAATCTTTGGGAGTGTCAGTATTTTGTTCAGTATTATTATTATTGGAGTTCTTAAACTCATATATTTCTTCCGGGTTGTCCTTTGGGGACTGATATCGTTGTGTTAATTGAATTGTTGGTCTGGCTGGCCTAGCTTGATTGTTGGGCGCCATCACGACCGGATTTGGGTCGTGACACCAAACCTCACCGGAACCCTACCGGTGATTCAGTTCCCTTCACCCTTTCCATTCAGCCTTTACACTACAGAGTCCATTTCTTCTCCTATTTCACCTCCTCTCCTTAGTTTATATCAAAAACCCTTCGTTTGGCCCAAATCTAGAAAAATAACTCGCCGGAACCCTAGCCGGCGACCACCACTTTTTGAACCACTGTCTGCCATTAACACCCCTGAACCACCTCAACACCCACTATCACCCCATCTACCTATTTTTTTCGAATGTCCCAGAAACTTGTCGAATATTGAAAAGTATATTGCCGGAACCCTACTCCAGCGGATACACTTAACCCCAAAAAACTATCATATCAAACCCCTAAGCCTTTTCCAAGATTCTTTTTAGAAAAAAAAAACTCAAAGAGTCTGTTCGAAGGTCCAAACGCCAAGAAAATGGCTTATGGACTTTGGGTAGTGGAAATCAAGAAAAAGAAAAGAAAAAAGAAGAAAAAGAAGAAAGAAGATAGAAAGAAAGAAAAGAAAACACACGAGAAAGCTAAGTACCCAGAAACCCTAGTTTTTGTACTGTGCATGTCTTTTGATTATCCTTATTCTTTGTCTGTTTCTTGACTTCCTGAGTTTAATATGAGTCTGTTACGTACCCAATTCCTCTTTGTTTATACTTAGTCATGAAAATCATGACTATGTAATTTTCTGGTCTTGTGCTTTGAATTCACATGCTTATATGTTCTCTTTTCTGATTAAAGTCTTTAGTTAAACCACATGCTTTGTAGCCATACTTAGGGTTCTTACTTGATTGGTCTAAATTCATGATTAAGTGTTATGTTAATAGGATTTGACCTATTATCAATTTGTTCCCCTAAATCTTATTAATTGAGTGTTTAATCGTAATATGACTATATCTGTAAGACTGTCTAATGTTGGCTATCATTGCAATGTAATTTTCACTTTGACTTTTCTGAACTTTTGTTTAAATGATAGGGTTAATTGGGTAATTAGTCTTAATTTGACTACGCCTGTAAGATTGTCTAATGTTGGCTATTTTCGCAACTTAGACTTGTCATATAATAAGAGATTAAATTGGTCAGTCAGTCTTAAATTGACTATATTTGTAAGACTGTCTAGTATTGGCTATTTGTGTAATTCAATTTTGACTTTAAGGTTCTGATTGATTAAAGGGTTAGTCGTGTAAATAAAAGGAAAACACACGAGTTAAAGGGGAAGGGATAAAATGGTATTTTGTAATTAAACTAAAGGGGTAAGGGTATAAAGGGCAATACTGCCTAGCTCGTGTGTAATTGAACAAACAACAAAGGGTATAGTGGGTATACTGAAAGGGTAAATAGGTAGAAACCAATAGCAAGTAAGGGTAATAAAGACATTTAAGGGTAATTTGAATAGTGTGGATGCCACTAGAACCTTCTAGCAGGGGTTCTATTGCATTCACAGTTAAAATGAATGGATTAATCTGAAAATAAGTTGAAAGAGCCGGGGTGGGAAATCTGAATATTAATTTCAAATTTCCTTCCCATTTTGTTCTCTAAATAGGCCTCCTTAGGCCACATTTTTAGAGATTCAGAAATCTGATAAGTTTAAAAATACATAGAAATTGTGCTCAATTACTGTTTCATTAGTTTGATTGCAATTGTAGTAGAGACCTCTTGAGTCCTGGTGTTTTCGTCTACTGTTCTGAATTGTTTACTGAAGTTGTTGGGTTTTAATCATGATTTCAAGCATGTTGCTGTGTTATTGCTGTTTATTGCTTAGGTTCCTGCATTGTTGATGATCTTCTTCTTCCTTATTACCTTAGAACTCATCGAGTTTCATTTCAATTTGACCAGGTACACTCCTGATCTTCGAGGATGTAATTTGAGCTGATGAGAATATAAAACTATTATTAGTTTCTATTAGTTTCAATTCTATTCATGCCACAGATACAAAAATGCCTTAGATCTATGTAATTTGTTAGGATTTTATGTATATTATGGACTTGGACTGTATAAATTCTGGACTGAAGCTAATGATTCTATAGAGTAGTTAGTTTAGATATTAATATAGGAGTAAGAAGATCAGTTAAAAATGATCACCTAGGTCACAAATTTGAAAATTGTTAAAATTTAGTTGATTTATTGTAAATTTTCATCCTTCCTTAAACTAGAAATGTAATACAAAAAATGTTGAAATACTCTTATTAGTTAAGTTCTAAATCAATAATCATTAATGAGAAAAGCATGAAGTAGTTACCGTTTATGATCCCGAGTCATTTAATTTAGCTTTATAACGCGTATTTATGTTCAGAAACATGATAAAAAACATGAATAAAATACGAAAGAAGTTCGGGATATTCGAATATGTCAACTGTATATTTAGTTTAGCATCTCCAGATTAACAAATAATAAGGTAGTTCTGCATTGAATAATTATATGTTTCGACTGGTAAAGTCAGGCTAATTAATCTGGTAACTAAAGAGTAGTGTCCAAAAAATAAAATTGGTGTAATGTTTCCAGTGAATTTCTGATAGTGAAGTCACAATACTTGTGTACATATATAATTAGTTTGATAAGAATGTTTAAACCTGTTTTGTATTTGGTTAACAATTTGGGCATAATCAAGCAAAAGAAGCCAGATTCAATTATGATTGCTTCTAGGTCCATAAGAAATGAGCCAGTAATTATGAATTGGGATCTAATTAGCCTAATGCACTTCTATGCATTCCCCTTTGTGTTGGATATGACTTCCGGGCCCAAAACATATAGTGTCCTGGATGTGAATGGAATATACAATAAAATTGCAATAATAGTTATGTTGAATAGGGAAAAAACAGTGATAGAGAACATAGCACAACTAGGTTCGACCTCTAAAAGATATAATGAGATGAGCCTCGTTATAAGCCAAAAATGCACAGGGCCCTCAAATAATTGCTTTAAATGTTTAGACTCGAAATGACCGTTTAGCTAATTTCACGGTCTTTTCCAAAGTAATAAGACATAGATACCTTAGGCACAATTTTAATATACATTCTCAAGTGCGGGTGCACATTTATGTGACCCAAATCCTACTCTCAACGAAGTCGAAACGTATCTAAAGCCACATGCGTACTGGTACGACGTGGTTAAGGAATGCATTTTCATGACATTACAATTCTTTAAAAATTGAAAAGCGAAACACTAATGCACATAATTAAAATATATAATCGGAATCAGATAAAAATAAATACAATAGTTGAGCGACCGTGCTAGAACCACATAATTCGGGAGTGCCTAACACCTTCTCCTCGGTTAACAGAATTCCTTATCCGGATTTCTAGTTCGCAAACTGTAACTGAGTCAAGTTTTCCTCGATTTAGGATTAAACCGATGACTTGGGACACCATTATATTCTCAAGTTGCGACTCTGAAAAACATAAATAACTAATTCCATTCCGACTGTCCTTAAATTGGAAAAAACTCCTCTACGCCCTCGCAAGTAAAGTAGTATAAAAAAGGAGGTGTGACAAAGTCTGACGCTATACCTACCCAGCTCAACCACTTTTTGGGATCTTGGCTGATATTAAAGATACCGCATCTCCTTTCAGACTCCTCATGAACAGCTTCATGTGAATCCTTCATATTTCCCTACTTCAACAAGCTTGTCTCAATATGTTCTCAGATGGACCCTTGGATCACCCGTACCATCAAACATTTCAAACTTAGGCGGTTTGTATCCCTCGGGTAGTTTGACATCAGGCTTTATGCAAAGATCCTTAGAGTTCAACCCTTCAATTCCTTTGTTTCCCTCAATGCCCTGAATCCGGCTGGTCAAATTCTTAATCTCCCCAAATAAGTTCCTGATTTGTAGATCCTTTTTGTCAGACTCAGATGTGTTTGATATAGGTTATGCTGGAGTGTGGCATGGTCTCTACATAGATAGGATTGTTGTGGTGGCCTGGTGTATTGGTGTGGAGATGGTCGTTTGTAGAGTTCTGAGGTTCTAGGATGAGTAGTGGAGGGTTGTTTAGGATATTGTAGGTGTTGCATTGATTCTTTGGTGGAGCAACATGATGTGTGGTGCGAGATGATTCTGTTGTTTTGGGATATTTTTAGGAGGTGTGGGGTTTTGAGTGTTGGGGAAGTTGACATCTAGGGTGCTGAGGGAAATAACAAGCTCGCCAGATTTTGATCCTGATCGAGCACTTCCTGAAACTTCACCAGCTTCTGCTCAAATTGCAACACATTCTCGTTAGAGACCCGAATACCATGGCCATTAGTGGCCTCAACCAATTCAGTTGGGTTCGCCTTCCTGATGTGGTTTAAATCTTCCATCTTGCCTTTGTTCTTGCTTTTAATAGAACTAAGAGGAGGAGTGGGTGAAAGGCCCTGGATCTTGTAAAATAAGATGACGATTCCAGAGTGCACGAACTAACCTTTGGGGAGGGGAATAATAAGAGAAAAGCATAAACAAAAGGTAATAAAGTCAGTGCGGATCATAAAAAAGTATTACAATATTTAAACACATATTGCAGAAATTTAAAGCGTGTCCTAATTTGGAAACCTTATTGTGCCCAAGGTAGACGTAACGACATATTAATTTGTGGGACTTGGAATGCTAAACGCCTTATTTTATTGATAAAAATAATAAAAATTCCAAATCGACACTAAATAAACAGGAAATAAAAGTCACTAATGGCCATTTGCCTTATTACATTCATAAAGCGAAAAGGATAAAATCCTATATGCTTGGACCCAAAAGTACCTTCCCCAAATTCGGCATCCTTGGCTCCGTCGAACAGTTTCCCCAACTCGCAAAGTCCCAGCAATAAGTATGCTTTAGCTAGATGTTCGCTGTAAGGCCCCGTAAAATTTTTGTGCATGAAACGTAGTAGCTATAGTATCATGGTCCGAATAATGTGTTAGGAATGCGTAGAATTCTTCGCGGCTCGCAAGCTCGCCGCGGTTCGGACCCTTGGTAGTGATTTAAGTTTAAAAAATGTAGAGAATCAATTTTTCCAGAAAATGTCAATTTTGCGGTCAAGAATGCGACCGCAGATCTGCTATGCGGACCGCATTCTTGCCGCAGAGCTTACCAGAAGGTTCCCCAAAATCATGTTGAAAATGCGGTCGATATGCGATCACATAATGAATCTGCGGTGCACTTTGCGACCGCAAATCAAGAATGCGGACCGCATTTTGGTCGCATTCCAAAAGAGAACTTGTGTAAAATTTGAGGTCATTCCGCGGTCACTATGCGGACCGCATGTGGGTTCTGCGATCGCAGATGCGACCGCAGAATTGACCCGGCCTAGATTTTTGTAAAATTTTGACCCGACCTCTTCTTTAATATAACACCTTTCCCCTTCATTTTATCATATCATCTTACCAAAATTAGAGAGAGAAGAGAGGGGTTTTAGAGAGAGAAGTCTTTCATCTTCAAAGATTGTTCCAAACATCTAGTCCCCAAGGATTCTAGGGCAAGGATTCAACTTCCCCAATCTTTACAAGGTAAAACCCTAACTATTTTCTCTGATTTTCAGTTTTAAATTGGGTAAAGAGAGGGTTGCATATAATAGCTTTTGAAAATAGAATTTTTACACTCATGCATGATTATTGAACTTGATTTCTAGTAAAAATAAGTGAGTAGAAGTAAGAGTCTTCAAGAACAAGGTTGGCAAGAGTAGGATATCTTGGGTAAGCATAAAGTAGGAAGTTAACGGAAGAAAACTCGATACCAGGTATGTATGGCTAATTTTGATTCTTGTGAAATCGCCTATATGTGTGAAATTTGTTTGGTTCGTGTTAAATTGATAAATTTTGTGAAATGCTTGATGTTGTTGTTGGATATTCAAAGTTGTTGTTGAGCTACGAGTGATGTAATATGAGATATGAGCCGAAAGACAAATGAGAGTTTAATTTGGTAAAAGAATTGTGAATAATGTCTATAATGGCATATATGGTACTTTGTGGAAAAGAAACGAAACACTTGAGGATTGGTAAGTCATTGAACAATACGGTATGAATACTCTTGATTTTTGGAACACTTGTAACTTGGTTGTGATATTGGCTTGAGAAGTAATTGTGAACATGAACCAACCTATAAGTTGATTATTTGAACTTGTTAAAATTGTGTGAAGTGCCTTATCTGTTGTTTGTACTTGTTGTGTTTTAAAACTGTACGGTTGGATCGGGTTGAGCGCCACAACATGAAGAAATAAGGTGTGGGTTGGGGTGATAAGGGTGGCCGAGGTAATAAGGGTGGTCAGGGGTAATAAGGATGGAAAGCAATCGAATTCGCTATTGAAAATTGATATAAAAATCAATAATGTGAAATTGTGAAAGGAGACAGCAGGGGAGTTTGCAACCTGTGGGGCACTAATTGCCCCTTTGTTTGACTACTTGTGCTTTACGTGATTGATTGGTTATTGTTAAATTGGTTGATCGTAGAAAGTGCTTTGTGTTGAGAATTATTTGAAATGAGGAAAATGTGGAAAACATGGTTGGCTGGCTTATTTAATTGTTGATGTAATTCAATGGCTTGAGTTTACTTGGGACAAAGTTTGTCCATACATGCCAGTACAATTCAAGTGTACTGACGTCCCTTTTGCCGGGGACGCTACATTCGTGTTATGTTTGTAGGAGGATCAGTAGCAGGCATTTCAGCTCATCGGCAGTAGTATCCTTCTCCTTCCACTGCCCGTTTTGGTGAGCCCCTTTCTTCCTTAGGGCCCTGTGTGGTTCATGCCACTTTTGTTTAGATTTCATTTTGGTTTTGTAAGGTATAGCCGGAGCCTTGCTACCGGCAAGTATTGTATTCCCCTTTTTGTATCCTAGAGGCTCTGTAGACATGTAAACTATGGGATTCCAGTCTTATGTATATATTATGTTATGTTGGGCGTTGTAAAAACTTTAAACCTGTTAATGAATCACTCTTATCGTTTTATTTGTTTAATGTGAAATCATTCAGGGTTAGTAAGATATTTGATTAATGAGAAACAATCAACATAGGGGTAGCGCGTGGGAATGATAGGTACCCAGGTCCGCTTGACTGGGGCAACCCGGTCAGGCGCCGGTCATGTTCCCCAATTTGGGGCGTGACAAATTTGGTATCAGAGCCTAAGGTTTTAAAGTGTCATTGGATGTCTCAGAGCCGTGTCTAGTAGTGCCCTTCTTATCGGTGTGTTGTTGACCACATCTGATAAGTTGGGGGCTACACGGGCATTTAGGAATTTACCTATTTCTTTGTTAATCTATATCGTGCGGTAAAGTACAATGTAGAAATATTTGTGTCTAATTCGCGCCTTATTCCGAAATTTTCAGAATATGGCGCCTAAGAAGAAGGCTAGACTCGGCCCTGGGGCCAATGCCGGCCCAAGTGTAGCTTCTAATCATGTACCCGATGCCGTGGGCGAGAATGACCCACCAGTCCTGAATTTGCCTGGCCCTTCTGTTCAAAACCCAAGTGTCCCTATTCCAGCTACGGCAGAGGGTGCCACTATTCCTCCTGCCAGTGTTCCTGACTCAGATACAGTTCCCGCTTCGGGCTCTGGTATCTCTAATGAGGATCTTAGGGGAGCCATTCATATGATAACACAGCTAGTGACCGCCCAGGCCCAAAGATCCCATGATGCCCTTGCATCCTCCATCGGTCAGGGAGATTCCTCCGGCTCTAGAGTCCATCAGTTCTTGCGGTTGGCCCCTCCAGAATTCTCAGGTACCAATCTAGAGGCTGACCCACAAGACTTCCTTGATGAGATATACAAGACCCTCAGGGTGATGAAGGCTACAGATATAGAGGGGGTAGAGTTGGCCTCTTATAGGTTGAAGGGAGCGGCACGTTCATTGTTCGAAATTTGGGAGGATTCCCGTGAAGAAGGGAGCTCTCCAGCCAAATGGGATGAGTTCGTAGATGCATTTATGGACCACTTCTTGCCTGCCGAGGTGATGGCAGCCCGTGCCACGGAGTTCGAGGTCCTCAAACAGGGCAGTATGAGTGTTTGGGAGTATCACATAGAGTTCGTAAGGTTGTCCAAGTACGCTCCTCATTTAGTGTCGACCATGGATGCCCGGGTTCGATGGTTTGTTCAGGGCCTTAGCCCTTTGGTAGTGAATGAGGCCGCCACAACAGCTTTGTACTCATATATGAACTATGGGAGGATCGTGGGGTTTGCTTAGGCCACAGAGGCCAGGAAATTGAAGATTCGTGCAGAAAGAGAAAGTAGCAGTAGGGCCCGGTCAATGGGTCATTCAAGGAGATCACTTCCAGGGAGAGGGTCATCAGGGCCATCCTAGTCATATGCTCAGTCCTCCGCGAGTGCACCGCCATCTATGCCTAGTCATCAGCAGGGCAGTTACTCGAGACCCGGTTCAGACAATAGGAGGTCTCGTCAGTCTGGTCGTCTTGGGGTGAGGTCCCAACAGCATGGGAGACCTACATGCCCCAAGTGTGGGAGATTTCATATAGAGACTTGCTACCTTGACCTTCCAGTGTGCTTCGGGTGCGGGGTGAGAGGTCACATTCAACGGGACTACCGTGCACCCCGCCAGGGTATAGGTAGGGGATCTGCTCAGTCATCCGGTTCTTCGGCTGCTACATCATCAGTGCGTACTCCAGCAGCAGCAGGGCGTGGTGCAGCTAGGGGTGGAGCTCAGGGTAGGGGTGGACCTAGCCGATTCTATGCATTGAGTGGCCGCCAAAATGCCGAGGCTTCTCCAGATGTTGTTACAGGTATCCTGTCTGTTCAGACTATTGATTGCTATGCCCTTATTGATCCAGGGTCCTCCTTGTATTATGTTACTCCATTCATTGCTTCAAGTTTTGGGATAGAACCCGAACAACTTCATGAGCCGTTCTTTGTGTCGACTCCGGTTGGTGATTCTATTACAGCCTCACGAGTCTATAGAAATTGTGTTGTTACGGTGAGTGGTCGCGGTACCACAACCGATCTTATTGAGCTTGGGATGGTTGATTTTGATGTAATTATGGGGATGGATTGGCTCTATTCATGCTTTGCCAAGCTTGACTGTCGGACGAGAGTTATGAGGCTCGAGTTCCCTAACGAGTCAGTTATTGAATGGAGAGGAAATGGTGTAGTGCCAAAGGGTAGGTTTATTTCCTACCTTAAGGCTTCGAAGATGATTAAGAAGGGGTGTATCTATCACTTGGTTCGGGTAACGGACACCACCTCAGATGTGCCTACCCTCGAGTCCGTGCCAATTGTGAATGAATTTCCTGAAGTGTTTCCGGATGAGCTTCCAGGCATTCCGCCGGATAGGGAGATTGACTTTGGGATCGATGTATTGCCGGATACTCAGCCAATATCCATTCCACCATACAGAATGGCGCCAACAGAGTTAAGGGAGTTAAAGGAGCAGCTGAGGGATTTATTAGAGAAAGGGTTTATACGACCGAGTGTATCACCGTGGGGTGCTCCGGTTCTTTTTGTTAGGAAGAAGGATGGGTCACTTCGAATGTGTATTGATTATCGGCATCTCAACAAAGTCACCATCAAGAATAAATATCCTTTGCCTCGAGTGGATGATCTGTTTGACCAATTGCAGGGGAGCGAAGTTCTTCTCAAAGATTGATTTACGGTCTGGGTACCACCAGTTGAAAATCAGGGAGCAGGATATTCCTAAGACCGCCTTCGGAACTCGTTATGGTCACTTCGAGTTTTTGGTCATGTCTTTTGGGCTAACCAATGCCCCAGCAGCAGCTTTCATGGACCTTATGAATCGTATTTTCAAGCCATTCCTAGATTCCTTTGTGATTGTATTCATTGACGACATCCTCATCTACTCTCGTAGCAGGGAAGATCATGTCGTTCACCTCAGATCAGCATTGCAGACCCTTCTTCAGCATCAATTGTATGGCAAGTTCTCAAAATGTGAGTTTTGGTTGGAGTCCGTAGCCTTTCTAGGGCATGTTATTTCAAGTGAGGGAATTCAGGTGGATCCTCAGAAGATTGCGGCAGTGAAAGATTGGCCTAGACCCACGACCCCGACAGAGATTCATAGCTTCTTGGGTTTGGCAGGGTACTATCAGAGGTTTGTAGAGGGATTCTCGACCCTCGCTTCCCCATTGACAAAACTGACGCAGAAGGCAGTTAAGTTCCAGTGGTCCGATGCATGTGAGAAAAGTTTCTAAGAATTGAAGTCAAGATTGACCTCGGCTCCAGTATTGGCCTTGCCAGAAGGCACAGAGGGATTTGTAGTTTATTGTGATGCCTCCAGAGTCGGTTTGGGATGTGTATTGATGCAGCACAGAAAGGTCATAACTTATGCTTCGAGGCAACTCAAGAACCATGAGAAGAATTATCCTACACATGATTTGGAGCTTGCAGCTGTTGTGTTTGCCTTGAAAATATGGCGACACTATCTTTATGGGGTTCATGTAGATGTGTTTTCAGACCACAAGAGCCTCCAGTATTTGTTCAAGCAGAAAGAGCTGAATCTGAGACAACGACGGTGGTTAGAATTGCTCAAGGACTATGATTTAAACATATTGTACCATCCAGGGAAGGCAAATGTGGTAGCCGATGCTCTTAGTTGAAAATCCATGGGTAGTTTGGCTCATTTGGGTGTGGATCAGAGACCCCTGGCTCGGGAGGTTTACCAATTAGCCAGTTTGGGGGTTCGTATCTCGGCGTCAGACGAGGGGAATGTTTTGGTGCATAATGGAGGAGAATCATCATTGGTTGCGGAAATCAAGGAAAAACAGTTCATGGATCCAGCATTGGTTCGGGTGAAGGAAGCAGTTATGAATGACAAGACCTCAACATTTGTACTCAGCAGCGAAGATGGTGTATTGCGGTGTCAAGATAGACTATATGTTCCGGATATGGACGAGCTTCGGGAAAAAGTGATGGCAGAGGCTCATATTTCCAGGTATTCGGTACACCCAGGTTCCACAAAAATGTATCATGACCTTAAGGAGATTTATTGGTGGAACGGTATGAAAAGGGATGTAGCAAGCTTTGTAGCTGAATGTCCGAACTGCCAACAAGTGAAGGCCGAGCATCAACGGCCTGGTGGATTAACTCAGCTTATAGAAATACCAAGGTGGAAATGGGAGATGATCAATATGGATTTCGTGGTGGGGTTACCTCGCACTCGGCGTAAGTTCGACTCAATATGGGTGATAGTGGATCGACTCACCAAATCAGCTCACTTCCTGCCAGTCAAGTCCACTGATACTGCGGAGCAATATGCAAGGTTGTACATCAAGGAGATAGTAAGGCTTCATGGCACTCCACTTTCTATTATCTCGGATCGCGGGGCTCAGTTCACAGCTAACTTTTGGAAGAAGTTTCAGCAAGGTTTGGGAACTCGGGTGAATCTCAGCACAGCTTTCCATCCACTGACCGACGGTCAGGCCGAGCGGGCCATTCAGACGCTTGAAGATATGTTGCGGGCTTATGTCTTAGATTTTAAAGGTAATTGGGATGAACACTTGCCACTGATAGAATTTGCTTACAACAACAGCTATCATGCTAGCATTCAGATGGCCCCATTTGAGGCATTGTACGGGAGAAGATGTAGGTCGCCAATCGGGTGGTTTGAGGTAGGTGAAGCGGAATTGCTAGGGCCGGATATGGTGTACGAAGCTATGGAAAAGGTCAAGGTTATTCAGGAAAGAATGAAAACAGCACAGAGTCGTCAAAAATCCTATGCAGACGTTCGCCGAAGGGATTTGGAGTTTCAAGTTGATAATTGGGTGTTCTTGAGGGTATCTCCTATGAAGGGAGTCATGCGATTCGGAAAGAAAGGGAAATTGAGTCCTAGATATGTTGGGCCATATCGGATCGTTCAAAGGATTGGTCAAGTTGCATATAGGCTAGAGTTGCCTCCTAAGATGTCATCAGTGCACCCGGTATTCCATGTGTCCATGTTGAAGAAAGTGATTGGAGATCCATCCACCATCATGCCAGCCGAGGCTATTGAGGTTAATGAAGATTTGTCGTATGAAGAAGTTCCAGTCGCCATTCTTGATAGGCAAGTCCGTAAGTTGAGAAATAAGGAAGTTGCCTCTGTTAAAGTATTGTGGCGAAGCCAACAAGTTGAGGAGGCCACATGGGAAGCAGAGAAAGAGATGAAGGAATAGTACCCCCATTTGTTTGATCAAGCCTAGAAGAAAATAGGTGACCCTTCTACTCCTAGTATCTGTCATTTTGTCCAAGTTGTTTCCCTCTTAGTATTAGTAAAGTCTCCTTCGTTTTCTAATGAGATAAATGTGTTGTTGCCTTGGGTCACTTGAACCTTTCTTGATAAATGAAAGCCTTATAAAAGATTCACGTGTTAAATAAACAACTAATAGTAAGTGTAGATTGGTAATGGTTTGTTTGTGTGTACATGGTGTATTAAGATGATTGAATAAGGAAAGAACTCATTGAAGTGAGTAGTTTATGCGCAATTATAGCAATGTGATGGAATATGTGCATTTGTTGAGGCAAGAAAGTATATATGAGTTGTGGACAGTGTTGTATTTGTATATTGTTATTTGGTAATGTGTTTCGGGGGCCCTCTGACAGGTGGATATGTCCATAATACAAAGGAAGCTCTGGCGAAATCTTTCTAAAATATAAGAGTTAGTTAAAATTTTGATAGTTTGCATATCATGTCTTTCAAAACCAACTCATTTTCAAAGTCCTCATTCGAGGACGAATGATCTTAAGGGGGGGGAGGATGTAAGGCCCCGTAAACTTTTTGTGCATGAAACGTAGTAGCTATAGTATCATGGTCCCTTGGATCACCCGTACCATCAAACATTTCTAACTTAGGCGGTTTGTATCCCTCGGGTAGTTTGACATCAGGCTTTATGCAAAGATCCTCAGAGTTCAACCCTTCAATTCCTTTGCTTCCCTCAATGCCCTGAATCCGGCTGGTCAATTTCTTAATCTCCCCAAATAAGTTCCTGATTTGTAGATCCTTTTTATCAGACTCAGATGTGCTTGATATAGGTTATGATGGAGTGTGGCATGGTCTCTACATAGATAGGATTTTTGTGGTGGCCTGGTGTATTGGTGTGGAGATGGTCGTTTGTGGAGTTCTGAGGTTCTAGGATGAGTAGTGGAGGGTTGTTTGGGATATTGTAGGTGTTGCATTGATTCTTTGGTGGAGCAACATGATGTATGGTGCGAGATAATTCTGTTGTTTTGGGATATTTTTAGGAGGTGTGGGGTTTTGAGTGTTGGGGAAGTTGACATCTAGGGTGCTTAGGGAAATAACAAGCTTGCCAGATTTTGATCCTGATCGAGCACTTCCTGAAACTTCACCAGCTTCTGCTCAAATTGCAACACATTCTCGTTAGGGACCCGAATACCATGGCCATTAGTGGCCTCAACCAATTCAGTTGGGATCGCCTTCCTGATGTGGTTTAAATCTTCCATCTTGCCTTTGTTCTTGCTTTTAATAGAACTAAGAGGAGGAGTGGGTGAAAGGCCCTGGATCTTGTAAAATAAGATGACAATTCCAGAGTGCACGAACTAACCTTTGGGGAGGGGAATAATAAGAGAAAAACATAAACAAAAGGTAATAAAGTCAGTGCGGATCATAAAAAGTATTACAATATTTAAACACATATTGCAGGAATGTAAAGCGTGTCCTAATTTGGAAACCTTATTGTGCCCAAGGTAGGCCTAACGACATATTAATTTGTGGGACTTGGAATTCTAAACGCCTTATTTTATTGATAAAAATAATAAAAATTCCAAATCGATACTAAATAAACAAGAAATAAAAGTCACTAATGGCCATTTGCCTTATTACATTCATAAAGCGAAAAAGATAAAATCCTATATGCTTGGACCCAAAAGGACCTTCCCCAAATTCGGCATCCTTGGCTCCGTCGAACAGTTTCCCCAACTCGCAAAGTCCCAGCAATAAGTATGCTTTAGCTAGATGTTAGCTGTAAGGCCCCGTAAAATTTTTGTGCATGAAACGTAGTAGCTATAGTATCATGGTCCGAATAATGTTAGGAATGCGTAGAATTCTTCGCGGCTCGCAAGCTCGCCGCGGTTCGGACCCTTGGTAGTGATTTAAGTTTTAAAAATGTAGAGAATCAATTTTTCCAGAAAATATCAATTTTGCGGTCAAGAATGCGACCGCAGATCTGCTATGCGGACCGCATTCTTGCCACAGAGCTTACCAGAAGGTTCCCCAAAATCATGTTGAAAATGCGGTCGATATGCGATCGCATAATGAATCTGCGGTGCACTTTGCGACCGCAAATCAAGAATGCGGACCGCATTTTAGTCGCATTCCATAACAGAACTTGTGTAAAATTGGAGGTCATTCCGCGGTCACTATGTGGACCGCATGTGGGTTCTGCGATTGTAGATGCGACCGCAGAATTGACCCGGCCCAGATTTTTGTAAAATTTTGACCCGACCTCTTCTTTAATATAACACCTTTCCCCTTCATTTTATCATATCATCTTACCAAAATTAGAGAGAGAAGTGAGGGGTTTTAGAGAGAGAAGTCTTTCATCTTCAAAGATTGTTCCAAACATCTAGTCCCAAAGGATTCTAGGGCAAGGATTCAACTTCCCCAATCTTTACAAGGTAAAACCCTAACTATTTTCTCTGATTTTCAGTTTTAAATTGGGTAAAGAGAGGGTTGCATATAATAGCTTTTGAAAATAGAATTTTTACACTCATGCATGATTATTGAACTTGATTTCTAGTAAAAAGAAGTGAGTAAAAGTAAGAGTCTTCAAGAACAAGGTTGGCAAGAGTAGGATATCTTGGGTAAGCATAAAGTAGGAAGTTAACGGAAGAAAACTCGATACCAGGTATGTATGGCTAATTTTGATTCTTGTGAAATCGCCTATATGTGTGAAATTTGTTTGGTTCGTGTTAAATTGACAAATTGTGTGAAATTCTTGATGTTGTTGTTGGATATTCAAAGTTGTTGTTGAGCTATGAGTGATGTAATATGAGATATGATCCGAAAGACAAATGAGAGTTTAATTTGGTAAAAGAATTGTGAATATTATCTATAATGGTATATATGGTACTTTGTGGAAAAGAAACGAAACACTTGAGAATTGGTAAGTCATTGAACAATACGGTATGAATACTCTTGATTTTTGGAACACTTGTAACTTGGTTGTGATATTGGCTTGAGAAGTAATTGTGAACATGAACCAACCTATAAGTTGCTTATTTGAACTTGTTGAAATTGTGTGAAGTGCCTTATCTGCTGTTTGTACTTGTTGTGTTTTAAAATTGTACGGTGGGATCGGGTTGCGCGCCGCCACATGAAGAAATAAGGTGTGGGTTGGGGTGATAAGGGTAGCCGAGGTAATAAGGGTGGTCAGGGGTAATAAGGATGGAAAGCGATCGAAATCGCTATTGAAAATTGATACAGAAATCAATAATGTGAAAATGTGAAAGGAGACAGCAGGAGAGTTTGCAACCTGTGGGGCACCGATTGCCCCTTTGTTTGACTACTTGTGCTTTATGTGATTGATTGGTTATTGTTAAATTGGTTGATCGTAGAAAGTGCTTTGTGTTGAGAATTATTTGAAATGAGGAAAATGTGGAAACATGGATGGTTGGCTGGCTTAATTAATTGTTGATGTAATTCAATGGCTTGAGTTTACTTGGGACAAAGTTTGTCCATATATGCCAGTACAATTCAAGTGTACTGACATCCCTTTTGCCGGGGATGCTACATTCGTGTTATGATTGTAGGAGGATCAGTAGCAGGCACAGTAGCAGGCACTTCAGCTCATCGGCAGTAGTATCCTTCTCCTTCCACTGCCCGTTTTGGTGAGCTCCTTTCTTCCTTGGGGCCCTGTGTGGTTCATACCACTTTTGTTTAGATTTCATTTTGGTTTTGTAAGGTATAGCCGGAGCCTTGTTACCGGCAAGTATTGTATTCCCCTTTTTGTATCCTAGAGGCTCTGTAGACATGTAAACTGTGGGATTCCAGTCTTATGTATATATTATGTTATGTTGGGCGTTGTAAAAACTGTAAACCTGTTAATGAATCACTCGTATCGTTTTATTTGCTTAATGTGAAATCATTCAGGGTTAGTAAGATATCTGGTTAATGAGAAACAATCAACACAGGGGTAACGCGTGGGAATGAAAGGCACCCAGGTCCGCTTGACTGGGGCAACCCGGTCAGGCGCCGGTCTTGTTCCCCGATTTGGGGCGTGACATTCGCCTTCTGTCCCTCCAGCATTTTGACAATCTTCAACCCTTTTGAGAATTTTTGGCGTGGGTTTTGCCACTAGAATGTGAATCTTCCACCAGCTTAGCAATCTTGGGTGAATGTTCGTGACCATTCCTAATCTGGGTACTTCGTGCCGCATATTTTTGCAAGACAAATATTGTTAGGCCATTACCCCTACCAGACTCGACTATTTAATATCAAAAATTATCATGGAGCATTTAATTCTCCATATAAATGAACAGAACGTGAGATGTCCATTTGGATTTTAGGGAAACCCAGTGGACTTTGGACAAAGCTATCCTAAAGGATCATTATGTGGACAACATAGCTGACCCGACTAGATTTGACCATGATGCATGCAGAATTTAATATAGTAAGGTTTCTATGGGGTTTTAGACTAGTACCCTTGACCGGACAACTCAAGGGGGAAGGCATGGAACTATTGACTGCACCGATGATCAACAAGTTTTACCGCAAATATGCCTTTATGAATTTAGGGGGTACTGATATAAGAAGAGCGTAACCACTCATCAAGCGTTGCTATAGTAATTGTGCGGCAGGAGTAGAGTATGATATTGAGCATGATTATGCAATAATTAAAGTATGTTGACAAGTATTTGCATGTTAATAAAGCAATAAATACAATAGTTTTATGATTTAAAGGAGTAATAAAGGAAGGAAACAAGAAAAGTATGCCAGTTTCTCTTTGAAAAGAAATTAAATGCTTTAACAAAATTGAAAAAGTAATTGCACATAAAAAGGGGGAGGGGGGTGTTAAAATTCACAAGAACAATTTGAAATGATAAAAGCCTAAAAAGATCCCCAACAGAGTTGCCATGCTGTCGCACCCCTTTTTTTCCCTCCGTGGAGAGGAGTCCGGTTTCGACATTCATGGAGGTGTAACTCATTACCTTTTGGGTATTGCATTATCTTTGACGAGTCGCCACCTAATGATTTTTAAGGTTCATTATGGCATCTACAGGGTTTACCTATTGTTATACATCCTTTTTACCACACACCCCGAAGGATAGGTATATAAGGGAATTTTTCCAATTTAAGTGACATTATTCGAAATTGGATTATTTATTTATCAAAGTCACCACTTGGAATAAATTATGGTGTCCCAAGTCACCGCTTTATTTAAATCTGAAATTGAGGAAATTTATTTTTTAAAAGAGTGTGCTAACCAGAAATTCTAGATAAGGAATTTTGTTAACCCGGGAGAAGGTGTTAGGTATTCCCGAGTTCCGTGGTTCTTGCACGGTCGCATAGTGACTATTACTGGGCTTAAATTATTTAACTACTCATTTTAAGACCTGTGTGCAATTATCTTTTTACAGCTTTTAAATCACTGGAATATTCATAATTAAAGAATTTAGTTACCCGTATGTATACTCTTTTATTTTGGCGCGTCAAAATCATGTTACGCGGACGTGTCCACGATTAATAACGCCTTTTGTTGATTTATTAAAAAAGTTAGGTTGAAGTTGTGCGAACGCATACCTCGGGTCTTTTTTATGAGTGAAATTTACAACTATATTAGGCGAAGGTATACATAATCACAATACTAATCCAAATCGGACATAAAGCAAACTAAGATTGTCAATGATTTATTTTCCTACACTAATTTGAGATAAGTTATGAGGTCATGACTATGGAATTTATTGTAGAAAAATGATAGTGTTTAGTTTATATGAAAAGGCCAATGCTACGTCTAAGTTATGAGGGATATTCATTAATAAATCAAGAGAAAGAAAAATGAAATAGGCACTATTACGACCCATACATATAATAATACATGACGAAGTAATTTAAAGAAAAAAAAATTCTCTAGGCTAACCTACCCACCGTCCACATTGCTTTAGTGAATTTAGCGCATTTATCCCTTCATGGTCTACAATATAGCTTTAGTGAATTTAGCGCATCACAGATTATTTGAAACTACAATATACAATTTATAAAAGAAAACAAATTTGACTTCATGCTTCCTCTTCAAATATCATCACTAGCATACGAATACAGTGTAAAATATTACCAATTGTACCAATTTAACAAATAGCTCGCTCGACAACGTCATTCCAACTAATGAAACTTAAAGAAAAATGCTAAATACCAACCAGTCAATTAAAGGTAAGAGAGTATCATAAAAAAATGTCAAAACATATCAGTGCATAAGTAGTAAAACAAATGTAAGATAAATCGACAAATAAATCCAACATCTATGAAACTAGATTAAGAAATCACGGAAAGAATAGAGTTAAAATGTGACCTTGAGTAAATAGCAGCTCTAATATGTATTAAAACATCAGTGAGTGTACAACGACGAAAGTGGCACCCGGATAGCAAAACGAAAACCTTGAACTGAGAATTCAAACTAAACCTCGAAGAAAACTCGGCTCCATGTCGTCAACCCATGAACGACGGAGGAAGATTGCTGACTAAAAGGGAGATCCTGGACGTCTTTTAGATCTGGGTTTCATGGAGATCATTGCTGGTTTTAATAGATATTATATTTTTAGTGGTTAAAGGCTGAGTTTTTGGTGAGTTTTGTGAAGGGGTCGTGTGAAGACGATGAGGTCAGGGGGTAGGGTATGGTGAATTGCGGTTGATTGGAATTTTTTTTAGAGTGTGTCCTTGTATATATAGATGTACGGGGAGTTAGAGTTGGAGTTGAGGTGGGAGAATGAGGTTGAGAAGATCATCGTAAATAGTTAGCATAATTATTTTTGAATCTTTCAAAATTTATCCCCCTTTTTGTTATATTATTTATTTTTATTTTTATTCTTTATTTTTTTTTGCTTTTCATTAATTTGCTGAGTTAATTTTCTTATTTATTTTATTTTTTTATTTAATAACTTATTATATTCCCACAAGGTGGGGTCTGGGGAGCGTAATATGTAGACACGTCTTACCTTATACTTAAATATTATAGACATAAGGAAATTAAATATTTACATTATAGTTTAAATTATACTAAGAAAAATACTAAAGCTCACTTATTTATTATAATTTTAATTAAAAGAAATAATATATTTTTGTAAGAATTATTGCTCTCTCTCTCTCTCTCTCTCATATATATATATATATATATATATATATATATATATATATATATATATATATATATATATATATATATATATATATATATATATATATTCTAAAATAAAATCTATTAAGAGTAAGATAAAAGTTTTAAGATATTAAGATTAGACGTAAAAGAAATATTAACACTAAACTAGTATAGAAATTAGGTGTGGTAAAAAAGTAGGTTTTCACACCTACAACTAAGTTTGATAACCAGAGATAAGGTAACAAATCGAAATTATTCTAAGGGGAAGGTGTTAGGAAACCCTAAGGATCCACTAATGTGGTTCTCGACCAGGCCGTTTTTTGTGAATTTGTGCAATTAGCAAGTAGATAAGTATGGCACACATAACAGGGGATTTAGGTTAAAATACAAAAGCATTTGAAAAGGAAAGATTTTGAAAAGAGTTATAATCTAACCATGCTTATGAATGTAAAAGGTCCTAGGTTTGTTTGTAATATGGATCACATCAGTACAATGCTCGGTAATCACTCCTTAAAAAAGGGGCTACGCGTGGCATTAGCGCACCGGTCATCATCATACTCTAACTATTTTTGTAGTTTTATTTTTTTAAGATTAAACCCTAAAGATATATTTATACTAAAATAGTATGAAATTTGGTGTGGTAAAAAATTAGGTGTTCACATGTATCACTTTACGCCTAGGCAATCCTTAGGTAATAACTTTAATAAAATTGGAACTCCCTTTGTTTAGATTATCAACTGTTAAAATCAGTAGAAAAACCTGATTCAGACTTCTTTTCTGAGTCATGTGATAAATTTGGTTCTGATGTTGTCCTCAAACACCCTACTTTAAGATTTTAAATTTAGATCTTAATTGTGTATAAGTCATGTTGTCTATGTGCATTATCTGGGGAGATATATCTGAAGCTTCTATTCGTTTTTTGTGTTTTCCCCTTTTAAATGCAGTCCTACCTGTTTTGTATGTCGCCATAGTATTTTGCCTTTAAACCCGAGGGTCTTCCTAGAACGTCCTTCTTAATGGATAGGAGTCCTAACCTCCAAGATTGATAGGAAGGGACGGTAAGAACATGTAATAAGAATCGAGACCAACAATCGCTTTAATTACCTTCACGGGCCGAGAAATATATATATATATATATATATACACACACACTTTTATTTGCAACGCGAAAATAAAAGTTTACAAAAAATATATGATTTCTTTTAATTAGAATTATAATAAATAAGTTAGTTTAATTGGTTTTTAGTATAATTTAAACTATATTGTACATATTTAATTTTTCTTATGTATATAATATTTAAGTATAAGGTAGCCAACTAATATTTTTAACTATGCATTTTACTTTTGAATTTTTTCATTAATAAAGAATAAGTAAAAGTTAATAGTAATAATAATAATAATAATAATAATAATAATAATAATAATAATAATAATAATAATAATAATAATAATAATAAACGAATAATATAACAAAAAAAAAGATAAGTCTTGAAAGATTCAAAAAATATTATTCTAACTACTCACCATGATCTTCTCAACCCTCTTCTCCCACTTCAACTCTAACTCTAAATCCATCCAAACATCTATATATATGAGGTGTAACAACCCAACTGGTCATTTTTGAAATTCACGCCCCGATCCCAAATTAACTGCTTTTCCTAAGTTCATTTCTGCTATTTTGGTTTGCCGAGATGTTCGGTTCTAGAATTCGGAGTGTTTTGGGACACTTAGTCCCTAAATGAGAATTTAATATTTGAAAAATGGTCTGTATTTAGAACAAAGTTAAGACGACCTTGAAACGGAAATCTGATAGTTCCGTTAGCTCTGTTAGGTGATTTCGGGGTTGGGAGCGTGTTCAGAATTTATTTTGGAAGTCCGTAGCTCATTTAGGCTTGAAATGCCGAAGTTTGAAATTTTTAAAAATCCGATCGATAAGTGAGATTTTGATCTAGAATTCGGAATGAAATTCCAACAGTTGCAGTAGCTTCGTTAGGTGATTTTGGATATGATTGCAAATTTTTAGGTCATTCGGACATCGTTTGGTCGGGTTCTTGGAGGAATATAGCTTTCAGAAGTTTTGGCTGAAACTTAGGCTTGAATCCGCCTTGATTTGATGATTTTTGTGTTTAAGGATATGTTTTTATCTTTGGAACAAGTTTGTATAGTATTTTGGAGTAGGTTGGTGGTTTTCGTTGAGGTACCGGGGGCCTCGGGGTGAATCTGGGGTCTAAATGGATCATTTTTGGCTAAGAGAGGGATCAGGGCTGCTGTCATAAGTGCATCAAAAATTTGTTCATCGTGTTCTCAATGGTTTTCACGTGAATGCATAGTGTATCAGGGTCCTGGGGATTTTTGGTCTTCGCTTTCGCGAAGTATGATGGGAACACGTAGGAGCCGGACCTGGTGAATCGCGACCGCGATAGCTTGGTCGCGTTTGCCTAGCGTAGGAGGAACTGAGCATCGCGTTCACGTCTAGGAACACGTGATCGCGTAGAGGAAAAAGGGGCTTAAGTCGGATTGTTCATCGTGAATGCGTGCGGAGCATCACGTTCGCGTAGAGTAAAATATTGACGGACAGAAGGGTTAAAGGAAACATTTCAGTCGCGATTTCATTGACATTTTCCTCCATATTTGAGCACTTTGAGAGCTAAGTGATAGAATTCGAAGGGGATTTCATCGGGAAATGTTGGAGGTAAGTCTCGTGGACTTAATACATCATTTATCGAAGAATCTTTCATTAATTTCTCTGAAAATGGGTATAAATTGAGGGAGTTAGGGCTTGGATTTTTGCTATGAAACATTATGATTTTCCGGCTCGTTTGAAGTCCGATTTTGATAGATTTTATATGGTTAGACTCGTGAGAGTACGAGGGTTCTGAAAACCTAAAAATATTTCGATTCCGAGCAGATGTATGGAGGTGTATTTTGGTTATTTCACCTATTTTCGCGCCTTAGCTTTAATTTTAACAATGTAATTAGTTATTTGCGATGTTATTTACACAATGTAATTTGTTTGAATAAATTTGGGCCAGTCGAAGTCGAATACTCGTGGCAAGGACATTATTTCTTAGCCGTTTTGTACCGGGATTGAGGTAAGTGGCTTGTCTAACTATGATGACTCGGCCCGTCGACACGAGAGTTACTACCACGTTACCCCTTCATTTATGTGTTTCATGTTTCTATATCTGTGTTAGAGTCTATCGGGTGAGTTAAGAGTGATTCTGGTAGAAAATGAAGCATATAGCCTTTTGAAATGAAGCTTGTTTATGAAAAGTCAACCTGGAGTAGACTATGTGGTTAGAGGGCTTAGAATCGAATTATGATGATTTGGTTAGTTCCGGGAGGTGATTTGTGACTTAGGGGAGCGATCAGAATTGAATTTGAAGGTCCGATGTAGAAATAGGCTTGAATTGGCTAAGTTGGAATTTTTGGCGAAATCCGATCGATAGCTGAGATTCTGATCTGGGAGTCGGAATGGAATTCCGACAGTTGCAGTAGCTTCGTTAGGTGATTTTGGATATGTCTGCAAAGTTTTAGGTCATTCGGACATTGTTTGGTCAGATTTTTGATTGGATGTTGGTTTCGGAAGTTCTAGTTGAAACTTAGGCTTGAATTCGCTTTGGTTTGATGATTTCCGTGTTTAAGGGTGTGTTTTTATGATTGGAACAAGTTCGTATGATGATTTAGAGTAGAATTGTATTTTTAGTTGAGGTCCCGGGGGCCTCGGGATGATTCTCGGAGGTCAACGGATGAATTTTAGCATTTTGGAATTACTGTCATAAAATGCAGCAGAGATTCCATTTTTGCGAAAGGGGAGCCGCAGAAGCGGATCCGCCAGGGCGATGAGCTAATCGCAGAAGCGACTTGGGACTTGGCTGGGAAATACCGCAAAAGCGGCATCCTAATCGCAGGAGCAGGCTCGCTTATGCGAACCCATGAGCGCAGAAGCGAAAGTAGGCGGTTAATTGATTTCTCGCAGAAGCGACTAAATACTCTCAGAAGCGGACTCGCTTATGCGAGTCCAATATCGCAGAAGCGAAAAACGTATCAGTGATAAAGGAAACAGAAGGTTAAAACTTCAGAATGTTATATCACGCTATGGCATAAACTAAGAGGCGATTTGGGGCGATTTTAAGAGGAAATCAAAGGAATTCTTCAGTTAATCATTCATGGACCTAATTTATGTTATTATCTTTCTAAATTATGGAGTTTATACCCGAAATTGGAAGAATTAGAGGTGTACTAATGGAGGTTTTTGCTCTTAGCCTCGGTTATTGAAAATCATCAATTTGAATGGGCAAACGGAGTCCGATTTTGATGAACTTTATATGCATGGACTCGTGTTGAGATACGGATTCTGAAAATGTAACTTTCATAATTTTTCGAGAAGTGTTCCGAAAGTCGGGTTTTGGCAACTTTGTGGTTTTGGTGTAATTCGAGTTCTTTCGATTGGGTAATGTCCCTTTAGCCTATTTTGATGCATTTCTATTGATTTTTATCAGATTCTACACCCGTGGAGGCTGATACTCGTGGCAAGGGCATTGCGGACTAGTCTTCGAGCCGAGTCGAGGTGAGTAATGGGTGTGGGTGATGACCAGCGTGTTCGAAACCCCGGTATATCACTATGTGATGCAGTATCGAGGCGAGACACATACTCTCCTGTGAGTGCGGGGTTAAATGTTTTTGGGGACTATGGCTTAGTATGACGTGATAATACTATACCGTGTTGTTGGCTATTATTGAGTCGGTAAACCTACTACTTGGATGGTTGTGGATATCTTTGGGCTATGAGCCAGCTATTGGGATCCCGCGAGGATCGTTGCTATTGTTTCTATAATATTGGCTTGCTATTTTGATACCAGTCCTGAGCTATTACTGTCTAAAATGGTTTTCCAAACTCTAGAATTTTTGAAACACTGTTTTCTATTGAAAATGATAAAAATAGATTTCAAATACTATTTCTGTACCTGTGAGGCTTGCATTACATTATAGCTGACTGGTAGTGGATTGGGCTGCACGCCGCAGCATATCATGATATTGTGCTTGGGATGTAAGAGCCCCCCGGAGTCTGAACCCCCACAGTGAGCACGGGTACCCAAATGGATCGGGTTACGCGCCGTAGCGGTCATATTCATGCATTGCATTGCATTTACCTATACATGTTATTCTGATAGTTGATATTGCTGGTTATGCTATTGCTCTTGTTGATAAGTGATAAAGGATATTGTTGTATAGCTTTACTTAGTGTTGTATTAGGTTTTCTTACCTTCATTGTCTTACCCTTGCTTATTACCACTGAGTTGGAAGTACTTACACTACTCCATGCACCTTGTGTGCAGATCCAGGTACATCACAGCGGGGTTGAGACTTCAGCCGCTCGGAGAGCTTTACTTGGACAGTCGAGGTAGCTGCCAGCGTCCGCAGGACCTGACTCTCTAGTTTATCCTTATTTGCTTAGTCTATTCTACACTTGTGCACAGTTGTATACTCTATCACCGTTTTATATTCTAGTAGAGGCTCATGACTTGTGACTCCTGATTTGGTAGGAGGTTATACTAGTTTTGGGATGCCTAATCCCGATGTGTCGGATATTATTTTCATTATACTATCACTGTTTGCGCTTAAAAAGGGTAAAGTGTGAGCTGATAGCTCTGTGTTTAAGTTGATTGGTCAGGCTGGCCTAGCAATGTGCTGGGCGCCATCATGACCGAGTTTTAGGGTCGTGACAAGTTGGTATCAGAGCCTAGGTTACTGGCCTCATGAGTCTTGAGCCGGTTGGTAGAGTCTCGTGGATCGATACAGGGATGCCTATATTTATCCTCGGGAGGCTGCAAACCTTTAGGAAACACTTCACATTTCTTGAACTCTGTCGTGCGATTTAGTTGTTTCGAGAACTGAACTTCTGTATTCTATTCTCTTGCAGATGGCGAGAACTCGAGCTTCAGGACGAGGTGGATGACAACCATTGCCAACTGTTAGAGGCCGTGGACGCGGCCATGGTCGTGGTAGAGGTAGGGCAGCTGAGGCACTGCCAGCTGGCCCACCCGTTGTCCCTATTCAGGAGCACCCCTAGTGGTTGATGCTCCAGCAGCACCATCTCAGTCACCGACGGTGTCTATTGTCATTCCTGGCCTTCAGGAGACTTTGGCCGAGATATTATCAGTCTGTTCTGGATTGGCTCAGGTAGTATCAGCTACCACTACAGCAGCGACATCCCAGACCAGGGGTGGTCATCAGACCACCACAGCTCGCACACCTGAGCAGGTGGTACAGGGACTTCAAACGCTAGAGGCGATCCCAGATCAGGTAGTTGCACCGGTTGTTCCAGCTGCACCAGCTCTAGAGCATGTGGTACCGGTGATGCCCGATGACGAGCAGCATCGCCTGGAGAGATTTGGTAGACTCCAGCCACCTCATTTCAGTGGTACAGAGGGCGAGGACATCCATGGTTTCTTAGATAAGTGTCAGAGGATGCTACGTACAGCTGGGATTTTTGAGTCCAGCGGGGTTTCATTTACTACCTTCGAGTTTACTGGTCCAGCATTCGATTGGTGGGAGGAGTTTGAGAGGCGTAGGCCTGTAGGAGCAGCACCTTTTACCTGGCAGTAATTTTCCACTATCTTTTTAGAGAAGTATATGCCTCAGTCACGTCAAGATGAGCTACATCGCCAGTTTGAGTGGTTAGTACAGGGCGACATGTCAGTGACCCAGTATGAGCTAAGGTATACTCAGTTGGCTAGGCATGCTATCTAGATGATCCCGACAGATCGGGAGAGGATCAGGAGGTTCATTGATGGCCTCAACTATTTCATTCGCATTTTGATGACCAGAGACAGAGAGTATTATCATCATCTATTGAGCAGGTTGTGGATATGGCACGCTCCATTGAGGCGGATCGTCACCGTGAGCGGGAGGAGCGGGAGGCTAAGAGGCCTCGAGGTTCTGGTAGCTTTAGTGGTGCTCCATCCAGAGGGCAGTTTCAGCAGGGCAGAGGTCGCTCATCTAGACCTTCTCAGTCAGGCCGCCTTGAGCATAGCGGAGCTTCTTCTTCTGGTCATGGCCGCGAAGGTTTCCAGCAGGGCCAGTCTTCACTTAGTGCCCCCCAGCTCAAAGTGCAGCACCTACTTCTTCAGCCCAGGATTCATCTGCGATGAGGGGTTCCCTTTAGTCCCCTTCTCCAGCGCCTGGCAGCTGTTTTAAGTGTGGCAAGTTTGGCCACATTAGGAGACAGTGCCCTTGACTTCACAGGGACAGGTCACAGCAGAGGGATCAGCCCTCCTCTTCAGCACCATCTCAGGCTAGTAGAGGCGGAGGTCAATCTTCTCGAGGTCGCCCTAGAGGTGAGGAGCGATCGAGTGGGGGCCAGGCACGATTTTATGCACTCATTGTCAGGCGTGATGCAGTTGCCTCTGATGCAGTGATTACAAGTATCATTTCTGTCTGTCACAGAGATGCCTCTGTCTTATTTGATCCCGGGTCCACATATTCGTACGTGTCTTCTTATTTTGCACATCATTTGGGTGCGACCCGCGGTAGTCTTGATTTTCCTGTTCATGTATCCACCCCAGTGGGTGATACGATTATTGTGGATCATGTCTTTAGATCCTGTGTTATTTCTATTAGGGGTCTGGAGACCCAGGTGGATCTGTTATTGTTAGGTATGGTGGACTTCGATGTGATATTGGGCATGGGCTGGCTGTCTCTGTGTCATGCTATATTGGACTATCATGCCAAGACAGTTACATTGGCTATTCCTGGTATTCCTCAGATTGAGTGGCGGGGTTCGACTGATTACGTCCCTAGCCGTGTTATTTCATTATTAAAGGCTCAAAGAATGGTTGAAAAAGGGTGTTTGTCGTATCTAGCATTTGTGAGGCACGTGGGAGCTGAGACTCCTAGTATTGATTCTATGCCTGTTGTGAGGGACTTTCCAGATGTATTCCCCTCAGACCTGCCGGGTATGCCACCGTACAGGGACATCGATTTTGGTATTGACTTGGTGCCGGGCACTCAACCCATTTCTATTCCTCCTTATCGGATCGCACCAGCTGAGCTGAAGGAAATGAAAGAATAGTTTCAGGAGCTTTTGGATAAGGTATTCATTCGCCCTAGTGTGTCACCATATGGTGCACCAGTGTTATTTGTTAAGAAGAATGATGGTTCTATGCGGATGTGTATCGATTATAGACAGCTGAACAAGGTAACAGTGAAGAACAAGTATCCTCTACGATGCATTGATGATTTATTTGATCAGTTACAAGGTGCGAGGGTGTTTTCGAAGATTGGTCTTCATTCAGGCTATCATCAGCTAAAGATTAGCGACTCTGATATTTTGAAGACTACATTCAGGACTAGATATGGGCACTATGAGTTCCTTGTGATGTCTTTTGGGCTGACCAATGCCCCATCATCGTTCATGCATCTGATGAACAGTGTGTTTAGGCCATATTTGGATTCATTCGTGATCATGTTCATTGATGATATTCTAGTTTAATCCTGTAGCCAAGAGGAGCACGCTCAGCATTTGAGCATTGTGTTGCAGAGGTTGAGGGAGGAGAAATTATATGCTAAGTTCTACAAGTGCGAGTTTTGGCTCGAGTCAGTAGCATTTCTAGGTCATGTGGTGTCTTTTGATGGTATTCAGGTTGACCCGAAGAAGATAGAGGCGGTGCAGAGTTGGCCTAGACCGTCCTCAGCTACGGAGATTAGGAGTTTCCTTGGTTTGGCGGGGTATTATTGCCGGTTTGTTCAGGGGTTTTCATCCATTGCTTCTTCTTTGACCCGGTTGACGCAAAAGGGTGGACCATTCGTGTGGTCAAATGAGTGCAAGGAAAGCTTTCAGAAGCTCAAGACAGCTTTGACCACACCTCCAGTATTAGTGTTGCCATCAGTTTTAGGTTCATATACTATATATTGTGATGCCTCGAGAGTGGGGATAGGTTGTGTATTGATGCAGGACGGTAGAGTGATTGCTTATGCTTCTCGGCAGTTGAAGCCTCATGAGAAGAACTACCCTGTTTATTATTTAGAGTTAGTTGCCATAGTTAATGCCTTGAAGATTTGGAGGCACTATTTGTATGGTGTGTCCTATAAGGTGTATACCGATCATCTTAGTCTCCAGCATTTGTTCAAACAGAGAGATCTTAATTTGAGATAGCGGAGATGGCTTGAGTTGCTCAAGGACTATGACATTACTATTCTATATCCTCCGGGGAAGGCCAATGTAGTGGCCGATGCTTTGAGCCGAAAGGCGGTCAGTATGGGCAGCTTGGCATATATTCTAGTTGGGGAGAGATCATTTTCTTATGATGTTTAGGCATTAGCCAATCGGCTAGTGAGGTTAGACATTTTAGAGCCCAGCAGGGTGTTAGCTTGTGTTGTCTCTCGGTCTTCTTTATATGATCGCATTCGTGAGCGCCAGTATGATGATCCACACTTGCTTGTCCTTAAGGACAAAGTTCAGCATGATGATGCCAGAGATGTCACTATTGATAGTGATGGTGTATTGAGGATGCAGGGCCGGATATGCGTGCCCAATATAGATGGCCTTCGTGAGTTGATATTAGAGGAGGCCCATAGCTTGTGGTATTCTATCCATCCAGGTACCGCGAAGATGTACCAGGACTTGAAACAATATTATTGGTAGAGGAAGATGAAGATGGACATTGTGAGACATGTAGCACGGTGCCTCAACTGTCAACAGGTCAAGTACGAGCATCAGAGGCCCGGTGGCGTGTTTCAGCGTATTGATATTTGCGAGTAGAAGTGGGAAAGGATTACTATGGACTTTGTTACTGGACTCCCTCGAACAGTGAGGAAGTTTGATTCAGTTTGGGTGATTGTGGATAGGCTGACCAAGTCAGCCCACTTTATCCTTGTGTGTACTACGTACTCCTCGGAGTGGTTAGCTGAGATATTCATTCGGGAGATCGTGGGATTGCACGGAATCCCAGTTTCTATCATATCAGACAGAGGTACTCAATTTACTTCGCAGTTCTAGAGGACATTTCAGCGTAAGTTGGGCTCTCAGGTTGAGTTGAGTACTGCATTCCATCCTCAGACGGACGGATAGTCGGAGCGTACTATTCAGATCTTGGAGGATAAGTTGAGAGCTTCTGTTATTGCTTTCGGTGGTGCATGGGCTGATTATTTTCCTCTCGCAGAGTTTGCCTATAACAACAACTACCAATCTAGTATTCTGATGGCACCGTATGAGGCTTTTGTGGGAGACGTTGTAGATCTCCTGTTGGTTGGTTTGAGCCCGATGAGGCAAGGTTGTTGGGGATCGACTTTGTCCAGGATGCTTTGGACAGGGTGAAGGTGATTCAGGAGAGACTTTGCATAGCTCAGTCGCACCAGAAGAGTTATGCGGACCGGAAGGTTCGGGATGTGTCTTATTCTGTGGGTGAGAAGGTCTTACTGAAGGTTTCTCCTATGAAAGGCGTCATGAGATTTCGGAATAAAGGAAAGCTCAGTCCGAGATTCATTGGCCCTTTTGAGATCCTCACGTGGATTGGAGAGGCGGCCTATATGCATGCTTTGCCACCTAGTCTATCGGGAGTTCATCCAGTGTTTCACGTATCTATGCTCCGTAAATATGTTGGCGACCCATCGCATGTGTTAGATTTTAGTACTATTCAGCTTGATGATGACTTGACCTATGATGTGGAGCCTATAGCTATATTGGGTCGTCAGGTGGGGGGATTGAGATCCAAGGACATTGCATCAGTAAAGTTTCAGTGGAGAAGTCGACTCATGGAGCAGGCCACTTGGGAGATCGAGCGGGAGATGCGGAGCAGATATCCTGACTTATTAGAGTCTCCAGGTATATTTCTTGACGCGCTCGAGGACAAGCGTTTGCTTAAGTGGGGGAGGATATGACGACCCCGCCTGTCGTCACGAGAGTTACCACCACGTTACCCCTTCATTTATGTGTTTCATGTTTCTATATCTGTGTTAGAGTGCATAGGATGAGTTAGGAGTGATTCTAGTAGAAAATGAGGCATATAGCCTTTTGAAATGAAGCTTGTTTATGATAAGTCAACCTGGAGTTGACTATGTGATTAGAGAGCTCGAAATTGAATTCTGATGATTTGGTTAGTTCCGGAAGGTGATTTGTGACTTAGGGGAGCGATCGGAATTGAATTTGGAGGTCCAGTGTAGAAATAGGTTTGAATTGGCTAAGTTGGAATTTTGGCGAAATCCGATCGATAGGTGATTCTGATCCGGGAGTCGGAATAGAATTCCGACAGTTGCAGTAGCTTCGTTAGGTGATTTTGGATATGTCTGCAAATTTTCAGGTCATTCGGACGTCGTTTGGTCGGGTTTTTGATTGGATGTTTGTTTCGGAAGTTCTAGTTAAAACTTAGGCTTGAATTCGCTTTGGTTTGATGATTTCCGTGTTTAAGGGTGTGTTTTTATGATTGTAACAAGTTTATATGATGATTTAGAGTAGAATTGTATTTTTAGTTGTGGTCCTGGGGGCCTCAGGATGATTCCGCGAGGTCAAACGGAAGAATTTTAGCATTTTGAAACTGCTGTCATAAAATGCAGTAGAGATTCCGCTTCTGCGGAAGGAGAGGCATAGAAGCGGATCCGCAGGGGCGATAGCTAATCGTAGAAGCAACTAGGGACTTGGCCGCACAATACCGCAGAAGCGGCATCCTAATCGCAGGAGCGGGCTTGCTTCTGCGAACCAATGAGCGGAGAAGCGAAAGTAGGCGGTTAATTGATTTCTCACAGAAGCGACTAAATAGTCACAGAAGCGGACTCACTTATGTGAGTCCAATATCACAGAAGTGAAAAATGTATCAGTGATAAAGAAAACAGAAGGTTAAAACTTCAGAATGTTATATCACGCTAAGGCATAAACTAAGAGGCGATTTGGGGCGATTTTAAGATGAAATCGAAGGGATTCTTCAGGTAATCATTCATGGACCTAATTTATGTTATTATCTTACTAAATTATGGAGTTAATACCTGAAATTGGAACAATTAGAGGTGTATTAATGGAGGTTTTTGCTCTAAGCCTGGGTTATTGAAAATCATCGATTTGAATGGGCAAACGGAGTCCGATTTTGATAAACTTTATATGCATGGACTCATATTGAGATAAGATTCTGAAAACGTAACTTTTGTAATTTTTCGAGAAGCGTACCGAAAGTCGGGTTTTGGTAACTTTGTGGTTTTTGGTGTAATTTGAGTTGTTTCGATTGGGTAATGTCCCTTTAGCCTATTTTGATGCATTTCTATTGATCTTGATCAGATTCTAGACCTGTGGAGGCCGATTCTCGTGGCAAGGGCATTGCAGACAAGTCTTCGAGCCAAGTCGAGGTGAGTAATGGATGTGGGTGGTGACCAGCGGGTTCGAAACCCCGGTATATCACTATGTGACGCTGTATCGAGGCGAGACACGTACTCTCCTGTGAGTGCGGGGTCGAATGTCATTGGGGACTATGGCTTAGTCCGACCTGATAATACTATACTGTGTTGTTGGCTGGTAAACCTCCTACTTGGATGGTTGTGGATATCTTTGGGCTATGAGCCAGTTATTGGGATCCCGCGGGAATCGTTGCTATTGTTTCTATGATATTGGCATGCTATTTTGATACCATTCCTGAGCTATTACTGTCTAAAATGGTTTTCCAAACTCTGAAATTTCTGAAACACTATTTTCTATTGAAAATGATAAAAAGAGATTTCAAATACTATTTCTGTGCCTGTGAGGCTTGCATTGCATTATAGCTGACTGGTAGTGGATCGGGCTATGCACCGCAGCATATCATGATATTGTGCTTGGACTGTAGGAGCCCCTCCGGAGTCTGAACCCTCACAGTGAGCATGGGTACCCAAATGGATCGGGCTACGCGCCGTCATATTCATGCATTCCATTGCATTTAGCTATACCTGTTTTTCTGATAGTTGATATTGCTGGTTCTAATATTGCTCATGTTGATAACTGATATAGTATATTGTTGTATAGCTTTACTTAGTGTTGTATTACGTTTTCTTACCTTCGCTGTCTTACCCTTGCTTATTACCACTGAGTTGGAAGTACTCACACTACTCCTTGTACCTTGTGTGCAAATACAGGTACATCACAACCGAGTTGAGACTTCATCTGCACGGAGAGCTTTACTTGGACAGTTGATGTAGCTGCCAGCGTCCCTGGACCGGACTCTGCATTTTATCCTTATTTACTTAGTCTGTTCTTATCACGATCCTAGTTCACCAATCGTGAACCTGTCATGACGGCACCCAGTCTCCGCGAGTAGGTAAGCCTAACACGATGCGGAATATACAAGTTCATGAATGTTAAATGAGAAAATAGCGGAAAACGATATAAAAGGGATGTAACAAGTGCCGCTTGGCACATACATTCATCAACCGCACCATATATAATACTACCAAGATCCGGAATCCCACGGGTAACACAGAACACAAACTAAAAGGGGAAGTACAAATGTGGCTCTACACATCAAGAGTATCTAAAAACAACGAAATGAGGGAAAATAACTACTATCACTATCAGAATAGAAGGAGGGCCTCCGGATCCACGGATGTAGCAGATCATACCTCGAGGTCTCCGAATGTGCTGCTGAATCACCTAGGATGAGCCTGTCCTGATGTACCTGGATCTGCAGAACAAAAGTGCGCAGAAGAGTAACATGAGTACACCACGGCGGTACTCAGTAAGTGCCAAGCCTAACCTCGATGGAGTAGTGACGAGGAAGGTCAGGGCCTTACCGAGAGAACAATAACATAATGATCAAAACAGTAATAAGCAGGAATAAATAAGAATGAATATGAATAACAACAATGAAGTAATTACTTCAACCGACTACGATTAACTAAGTACAAGTAACCAACACAACACAAACTCAAACCAGCAAGTCCAGGACCTATGGGAATTGAACCCACAGTCCTTCTCTATATCTAACAACCCAGGAGCTACGGGAATTTAACCCGCAGTCCCAATATCAGTATCTCTGGGTCTCCGGGAATCGAATCCGCAGCCCGTATCTCAATATCTCAGGATGTGTCTCAATATCTCAGAATCTCCGAGAATCGAACCCGCAGTCCACATCTCAATAAATATATCAATAAATCTCCGGGTCTCCGGGAATCGAACCCGCAGTCCACAAACAATATCACTCCGGGTCTTTGAGAATCGAACCCACATCCCTGGGATCTCCGAGAATTGAACTTGCAGTCCGCCAACACAACAATAAAAGAAATGCACGGAGAAAATATAATATGCTTAACTACAACTTCACCAAAAACTAGTGCCAACAATTATCAAGAAGTTCAAGTAAGACAATTAGGCAATTAGAACAGATAAATCCTATCTAATCATGCTTTCCTATTGAATACCAGGTAAATGTCACAATTTAATCGACTAAGAACAGGAATATCACGAATAGGACAATTCAAGTAAAGTGAGTTACAACAACCAGTGCATTTACACGCCCATCACCTCGCGTACAAGGCATTTCAACTATCACATAATATCCTAGGGGTGAAGGTTCCCCCACACGAGGTTAGACAAGCAACTTACCTCGACTGCGGTACAAAACCTCTAAGAGACAACTCTCTTGCCATGAATATCGGCCTCCACAGGTGTAGTATCTGATCAAAATCAATAGAAATAAATCAAAATAGGCCAATTGGGCATTACCCAATCGAAACAATTCAAAATACACCAAAACCACAAGTTGCCAAAACCCGACTTTTGGTACGCTTATCGAAAAATACGAAAGTTATATATTCGGGTTCCTTATCTCGACACGAGTCCATGCATATAAAATTTACCAAAATCGGACTCCATTTGCCCATTCAAATCAATGATTCTCTATAATTTAGGCCTAAGGCTAAAACCCCGCATTAATCTTCCATTAATAGTGAAATACTCAAGGATTTCATGATAAAATAACGAAATTAGGCCAAGAGAGTCACCTCCGATGATTACCCGATGATTCTCCAACAACTCCCCTTGAGTTTCTCTCTCTAGAACTCAAAAATGGCATTTTTGGGATTATTTCCGCGACTGGACAGTGTTCTAGTATTTAATTAACTGACTGGACGATTACCCTTCGCGTTCGCGTTCGTCCCCACGTGTCTGCGATGTTTTGCCAAACTGACCCTTCGCGAACGCGACGCTCTTCACGCGTTCGCGATGAACAAAATTCCACAGCCGCCCACCTTATTCTTCGCGAATGCGACCCACCTGGACGCGAACGCGATACGTCCCAGCCGACACCTATGAGAATGCGATCTCACCTACGCGAACGCGATGATCAACTTGGCCAGGCCTACGCGAACGCGGCACGTGCCTCGCGAACGCGTAGGTCAAAATCTTGCTGCACTGCTGCTGCATTTCTGCAGATTTCTAAGGCTTCAAAAAGCCCGAATGATGGTCCGAATTCACCGCGAGGCCCCCGGGACCCCAACGAAAACCACCAACATGCTCCAAATTAAAGCACGATACGAACTTGCTCCAATCATAAAAACACTTCCTTAAACACAAAAATCATCGAATTATAGCGCATTCAAGCCTAGGATTTTATCTAACTTTCGAAACTCACATTCAATCAAAAAACCGACCAAACGACGTCCGAATGACCTGAAAATTTGCAGACATATCCAAAATCACATAAAGAAGCTACAAAAATTGTTGGAATTCCATTCCGACCCCCGGATCAAAATCTCACCTATCGTTCGAATTCACCAAAATTTCAAACTTCGGCATTTCAAGCCTAATTGAGCTACGGACCTCCAAAATACATTCTGAATGCGTTCCCAACCCCAAAATTACCTAACGGAGCTAACAGAACCATCGGATTTCAGTTCCGAGGTCGTCTTAACACTGTTCCGAATAAGGGCCATTTTTCAACTACAAGCTCTCATTTAAGGACTAAGTGTAAGGCCCCATAAAATTTTTGTGCATGAAACCTAGTTGCTGTGGTGCCATGCTCCGAATAATGTGTTAGGAATGCGTAGAATTCTTCGCGGCGAGCAAGCTCACCGCGGTTCGGACCCTTGGTAGTGATTTAAGTTTCAAAAATGTAAATAGTCAATTTTTCCAGAAAAGTGTCGATTCTGCGGTCAGGAATGCGACCGCAGATCTGCTATGCGGACCGCACTCATGCCGCAGAGTTTAATAGAAGGTTTGCAAAATTTGGTGTTGAGAATGCGGTCGATATGCGATCGCAGAATGGATCCGCGGACCGCAGATCTACCGCATAAATTCTCGAAGGTTTTTGAGTGTCAAATCTGCGGTGCACTCTGCGACCGCACATCAAGAATGCAGACCGCATTTTGGTTGCATTCCGTAATAGAACTTGTGTAAACTTTGAGGCAATTCCGTGGTCACTATGCGGACCGCATGTTGATTCTGCGATCGCAGATGCGATCGCATAATTGACCCGGCCTAGGAATTTTATAAAATTCAACCCGACCTCTTCTTTAATATAACGCCTTTCTCTTTCATTTTATTATATCATTTTACAAAAATTAGAGAGAGAAGAGAGGTATTTTAGAGAGAGAAGTCTTTCATCCTCAAAGATCGCTCCAACTACTTAGTTCAAGGGATTCTAGGGCAAGGATTCAACTTCCCCCAAATCATTTCAAGGTAAAAACCCTAACTATTTTTCCCTAATTTTCAGTTTTAAAATGGGTAAGGAGAGGGTTGCATATAATAGCTTTTGGAAATGAAATTTTACACTCGTGTATGATTATTGAACTTGTTTTCTTAGTAAAGAGGAAGTGAATAAGAGTAAGAGTCTGCAAAACAAGGTCGGCAAAGATAGGATAGCTTGGGTAAGCATAAAGTAGGAAGTTAACGGAAGAAAACTCGATACCAGGTATGTATGGCTAATTTTGATTCTTGTGAAATCGCCTATATGTGAAATTGTTTGGTTTGTGTTAATATGACAAATTGTGTGAAATTCTTGATGTTGTTGTTGGATACTCAAATTGCTGTTGAACTATGAGTGATGTAATATGGGATACAAACCGAAATATAAATGAGGGTTGAATTTGGTAAAAGAATTGTGAATAATGGTTATGATGGCATATATGGTACCTTGTGGAAAAGAAACGGAACACTTGAGGTGTGGTAAGTTATTCAACATAACAGTATGAACATTCTCGATTTTGTAACACTTGTAACTTGGTTGTAATATTGGCTTGAGAAGTAATTGAGAACATGAACCAATGTGTAAGTTACTTATTTGAACCCGTTATAATTGTATGTAGTACCTTATCTGCTGTTTGTGTTTGTTGTGTTTAAAACTGTACAGTGGGATCGGGTTGCGCGCCGTAACATGAAGAAATAAGGTGTGGGTTGGGGTGATAAGGGTGGCCGAGGTAATAAGGGTGGACGAGGTAATAAGGATGGAAAGCGATCGAAATCGCAAATGAAATTGATACGAAATCATTGATATGAAATTGTGAAAGGAGACAGCAGGAGAGTTTGCAACCTGTGGGGCACTGATTGCCCCTATGTTTGACTACTTGCAATTTTTGTGGTTGATTGGTTGTTTTTCTATTTGTTGACCTTAAACGTGCTTGTGTTGAGGCTTATCTAAAATGAGTAAAAGGTGGGAAACATGGTAAGTTAGCTTAATTGATTTCTTGATGTAATCTATTGGCTGTCTTGTCATCGTGATTCTTGTTTAACTGCTTGAGTTTACTTGGGACAAAGTTTGTCCATACATACCAGTACAATTCAAGTGTACTGACGTCCCTTTTGCCGGGGACACTTCATTCGTGTTATGATTGTAGGTGGATCAGCAGCAGGCACTTCAGCTCATCGGCAGTAGTATCCTTCACCTTCCACTGCTCGTTTTGGTGAGCCCCTTTCTTCCTCGGTGCCCTGTGTGGTTCATGCCACTTTTGTTTAGATTTAATTTTGGTTTTGTAAGGTATAGTCGGAGCCTTGTTACCGACAAGTATTTTATTCCCTTTTGTATCCTAGAGGCTCTGTAGACGTGTAAACTGTGGGATTCCAGTCTTATGTATATATTATGTTATGTAGGGCGTTGTAAAAACTGCAAACTTGTTAATGAATCACTCGTATGGTTTTGTTTGTTTATTGTGAAATCATTCATGGTTAGTAAGATATTTGGTTAATGAGAATCAATCAACACAGGGGTAATGCGTGGGAATGAAAGGCACCTAGGTCCGCTTGACTGGGGCTACCCGGTCAGGCGCCGGTCATGTCCCTCAATTTGGGGCGTGACAAACTTGGTATCAGAGCCTAAGGTTTTAAAGTGTCCTAGGATATCTCGGAGCTGTTTCTAGTAGTGCCCTTCTTATCGGTGTGTTGTCGACCACATCAGATAAGTTGGGGGCTGCACGAACATTTAGGAATTTACCTATTTCTTTGCTAATCTATATCATGCGGTAAAGTGCAATGTGGAAATATTTGTGTCTAATTCGCGACTTGTTCCCAAATTTTCAAAATATGGCGCCTAAGAAGAAGGCTAGACTCGGCCTTGGGGCCAATGCCGGCCCGAGTGCGGCTACTAATCATGTACCCGATGCCGTGGGCGAGAATGACCCACTAGTCCTGAATATTCATGGCCCGTCTGTTCAAAACCCAAGTGTCCGTATTCCAGCTGCGGCAGAGGATGCCACCATTCCTCCTGCCAGTGTTCCTGACTCAAATACAGTTCCCGCTTCGGGTTCTGTTATATCTAATGAGGATCTTAGGGGAGCCATTCATTTGTCAACACAGTTAGTGCCCGCCGAGGCCCAAAGATCCCATGATGCCCCTGCATCCTCCAGCGGACAGGGAGATTCCTCCGGCTCCAGAGTCCACCAGTTCTTGCGGTTGGCCCCTCCAGAATTCTCAGGTACCGATCCAGAGGCTGACCCACAGGACTTCCTTGATGAGATATACAAGACCCTCAGAGTGATGAAGGCTACAGATATAGAGGGGGTAGAGTTGGCCTCTTACAGGCCGAAGGGAGCGGCACGTTCATGGTTCGAAATGTGGGAGGATTCCCGTGAGGAAGGGAGCCCTCCGGCCAGATGGGATGAGTTCGTGGATGCATTTATGGACCACTTCTTGCCTGCTGAGACAATGGCAACCCGTGCCACTGAGTTCGATGTCCTGAAACAGGGCAGTATGAGTGTTTGGGCATATCACATGGAATTCGTAAGGTTGTCCAAGTACGCTCCTCATTTAGTGTCGACCATGGATACCTGGATTCGATGGTTTGTTCAGGGCCTTAGCCCTTTGGTAGTGATGAGGCCACCATGGCAGCTTTGCACTCAGATATGAACTATGGGAGGATCGTGGGGTTTGCTCAGGCCACAGAGGCCAGGAAATTGAAGATTCGTGCAGAAACAGAAAGTAGCAGTAGGGCCCGGTCAATGGGTCATTCAAGGAGATCACTTCTAGGTAGAGGGTCATCAGGGCCATCCCAGTCATATGCTCAGTCCTCCGCGAGTGCACAGCCATCTGTGCACAATCATCAGCAGGGCAGTCATTCGAGACCCGGTTCAGACAGCATGAGGTCTCGTCAGTCTGGTCGTCCTGGGGTGAGGTCCCAGCAGCAGGGGAGACCTACATGCCCCAAGTGTGGGAGGTTTCATACAGAGACTTGCAACCTTGACATCCCGGTGTGCTTCAGGTGCGGGGTGAGAGGTCACATTCAGCGGGACTGTCGTGTACCCAGTCAGGGTATAGGTAGGGGATCTACTTAGTCATCCGGTTCTTCGGATACTACATCATCAGCGCGTACTCCAGCAACAACAGGGCGTGGTGCATCTAGGGGTGGAGCTCATGGTATGGGTGGACCTAGCCGATTCTATGCATTGAGTGGCCGCTAGAATGCCGAGGCTTCTCCAGATGTTGTTACATGTATCCTGTCTTTTCAGACTATTGATTGCTATGCCCTTATTGATCCGGGGTCCTCCTTGTCTTATGTTACTCCGTTCATTACTTCAAGTTTTGGGATAGAACCCGAACAACTTCATGAGCCGTTCTCTGTGTCAACTCCGGTTGGTAATTCTATTACAGCCTCACGAGTCTATAGAAATTTTGTTGTTACGGTGAGTGGTCGTGTTACCACAGCCGATCTTATTGAGCTTGGGATGGTTGATTTTGATGTAATTTTGGGGATGGATTGGCTCTATTCATGCTTTGCCAAGCTTGACTGTCGGACGAGAGTTATGAGGCTCGAGTTCCCTAACGAACTAGTTATCGAATGGAAAGGAAATGGTGTAGTGCCAAGGGGTAGGTTTATTTCCTACCTTAAGGCCTCAAAGATGATTAAGAAGGGGTGTATCTATCACTTGGTTCGGGTAACGGACACCACCTCAGAGGTGCCTACCCTCGAGTTCGTGGCAATTGTGAATGAATTCCCTGAAGTGTTTCCGGATGAGCTTTCAGGCATTACGCCAGACAGGGAGATTGATTTTCGGATCGATGTATTGACAGATACTCAGCCAATATCCATTCCACCATACATGATGGCGCCGACAGAGTTAAGGGAGTTAAAGGAGCAGCTGTGGGATTTATTAGAGAAAGGGTTCATACGACCGAGTGTGTCGCCGTGGGGTGCTCCGGTTCTTTTTGTCAGGAAGAAGGATGGGTCACTTCGAATGTGTATTGATTATCGGCAGCTCAACAAAGTCACCATCAAGAATAAATATCCTTTGCCTCGAGTGGATGATCTGTTTGACCAATTGCAGGGAGCAAAGTTCTTCTCAAAAATTGATTTACGGTCCGGGTACCACCAGTTGATTATCAGGGAACAGGATATTTCTAAGACCGCTTTCAGAACTCGTTATGGTCACTTCGAGTTTTTGGTCATGTCGTTTGGGCTAACCAATGCCCCAGCAACTTTCATGGACCTCATGAATCGGGTTTTCAAGCCATTCCTAGATTCCTTTATGACTGTATTCATTGACGACATCCTCATCTACTATCGGAGCAGGGAAGATTATGCCGTTCACCTCAGAGCAGCATTGCAGACCCTTCTTCAGCATCAATTATATGCCAAGTTTTCAAAATGTGAGTTTTGATTGGAGTCCGTAGCCTTTCTAGGGCATGTTATTTCCAGTGAGGGAATTTAGGTGGATCCTCAGAAGATTGCGGCAGTGAAAGATTGGCCTAGATCCCACAACCCCAACAGAGATTCGTGGCTTTTTGGGTTTGGCAGAGTACTATAGGAGATTTGTAAGGGGATTCTCAACCCTCGCTTCCCCATTGACAAAACTGACGCAGAAGGCAGTTAAGTTCCAGTGGTCCGAAGCATGTGAGAAAAGTTTCCAAGAATTAAAGTCAAAATTGACCTCAGCACCAGTATTGGCCTTACCAGAAGGCATAGAGGGATTTTTAGTTTATTGTGATGCCTCCAGAGTCGGTTTGGGATGTGTATTGATGCAGTGCGGAAAGGTCATAGCTTATGCTTCCAGGCAATTCAAGAACCATGAGAAGAATTATCCGACGCATGATTTGGAGCTTGCAGCTGTTGTGTTTGCCTTGAAAATATGGCGACACTATCTTATGGGGTTCATGTAGATGTCTTTTAAGACCACAAGAGCCTCCAGTATTTGTTCAAGCAGAAATAGCTGAATCTGAGACAGCGGCGGTGGTTAGAATTGCTCAAGGACTATGATATGAACATATTGTACCATCCAGGGAAGGCAAATGTTGTAGCCGACGCTCTTAGTCAAAAATCCATGGGTAGTTTGGCTCATTTGGGTGAGGATCAGAGACCTCTGGCTTGAGAGGTTTACCAATTAGCCAGTTTCGGGGTTCGTATCTCGGCGTCAGACGAGGGGGATATTTTGGTGCATAATGGAGGAGAATCATCATTGGTCGCGGAAATCAAGGAAAAACAGTTCATGGATCCAGCATTGGTTCGGGTAAAGGAAGCAGTTATGAATGACAAGACCTCAACATTTGTACTCAGCAACGAGGATGGTGTATTACGGTGTCAGGGTAGACTCTGTGTTCCGGATGTGAACGAGCTTCGGGAAAGAGTGATGGCAGAGGCTTATGTTTCCAGGTATTCGGTGCACCCAGGTTCCACAAAAATGTATCATGATCTTAAGGAGATTTATTGGTGGAATGGTATGAAAAGGGATGTGGCAAGCTTTGTAGCTAAATGCCCGAACAGCCAGCAAGTGAAGGCCGAGCATCAACGGCCCGGTGGATTAACTCAGCTTATAGAAATACCAATGTTGAAATGGGAGGTGATCAATATGGATTTCGTGGTGGGGTTACCTCGCACTCAGCGTAAGTTGGACTCAATATGGGTGATAGTGGATCGACTCACCAAATCAGCCCACTTCCTTCCTATCAAGTCCACTGATACTGCGGAGCAATATGCAAGGTTGTACATCAAGGAGATAGTAAGGCTTCATGGCATTCCACTTTCTATTATCTAGGATCGTGGGCTCAGTTCACAGCTAACTTTTGGAAGACGTTTCAGTAAGGTTTGGGAACTCAGGTGAATCTCAGCACAGCTTTCCATCCGCAGACCGATGGTCAGGCCGAGCGGACCATTCAGACGCTTGAAGATATGTTGCGGGCTTGTGTCTTAGATTTTAAAGTTAATTGGGATGAACACTTGCCACTGATAGAATTTGCTTACAATAACATCTATCATGCTAGCATTCAGATGGCCCCGTTTGAGGCATTGTACGGGAGAAGGTGTAGGTCGCCAATCGGGTGGTTTAGGGTAGGTGAAGCGGAATTGCTAGGGCCAGATATGGTGTACGAAGCTATGGAAAAAGTTAAGGTTATTCAGGAGAGGATGAAAAATGCACAGAGTCGCAAAAAATCCTATGCAGAAGTTTGCCGAAGGGATTTGGAGTTTCAAGTCGATGATTGGGTGTTCTTGAGGGTATCTCCTATGAAGGGAGTCATGCGATTCGGAAAGAAAGGGAAGTTGAGTTCTAGGTATGTCGGGCCATATCGGATCGTTCAAAGGATTGGTCAAATTGCTTATAGGCTAGAGTTGCCTCCTGAGATGTCATCAGTGCACCCGGTATTCCATGTGTACATGTTGAATAAAGTGATTGGAGATCCATCCACCATCATGCCAGTCGAGGCTATAGAGGTTAATGAAGATTTGTCATATGAAGAAGTTCCAATTGACATTCTTGATAGGCAAGTCCGTAAGTTGAGAAATAAGGAAGTTGCCTCTATTAAAGTATTATGGCAAAGTCAACAAGTTGAGGAGGACACATGGGAAGCAGAAAAAGAGTTGAAGGAAAAGTACCCCCATTTGTTTGATCAAGCCTAGAAGAAATTAGGTGACCCTTCTACTCCGAGTAACTGTCATCTTGTCCAAGTTGTTTCCCTCTTAGTATTAGTAAAGTCTCCTTCATTTTGTAATGAGATAAATGTGTTGTTACCTTGGGTCACTTGAACCTTTCTTGATAAATGAAAGCCTTATAAAAGATTCATGTGTTAAATAATCAACTAATAGTAAGTGTAGATTGGTAATGGTTTGTGTGTGTGTACATAGTGTATTAAGATGGTTAAATAAGGTAAGAACTCATTGAAGTGACTAGTTTATGTGCAATTGTAACAATGCGATATAATATGTGCATTCGTTGAGGTAAGAAAGTGTATAGAAGTTGTGGAAAGTGTTGTATTTGTGTATTGTTATTTGGTAATGTGTTTCGGGGGCCCTTTGACAGGTGGATATGTCCATAATACAAAGGAAAATCTGGCAAAATTTTTCTAAAATATAAGAGTTAGTTAAAATTTTGATAGTTTGCATATCATGTCTTTCAAAACAACCTCATTTTCAAAATCCTCATTCGAGGACGAATGGTCTTAAGGGGTGGAGGATGTAAGGCCCCATAAAATGTTTGTTCATGAAACCTAGTAGTTGTGGTGCCATGGTCCGAATAATGTGTTAGGAATGCGTAGAATACGGTTCGGACCCTTGGTAGTGATTTAAGTTCCAAAAATGTAAAGAGTCAATTTTTCCAGAAAAGTGTCAATTCTGCGGTCAGGAATGCGACCGCAGATCTGCTATGCGGACCGCATTCTTATCGCAGAGCTTAACAGAAGGTTTGCAAAATTTGGTGTTGAGAATGCGATAGATATGCGATCGCAGAATGGATCTGCGGACCGCAGATCTACCGCATAAATTCTCAAAGGTTTTTGAGTGTCAAATCTACGGTGCACTATGCGACCGCAGATCAAGAATGCGGACCGCATTTTGGTCGCATTCCGTAACGGAACTTGTGTAAATTTTGAGGCAATTCCGCGGTCACTATGCGGACCGCATGTTGATTCTGCGATCGCAGATGCGACCGCAGATTGATCCGGCCCAGGAATTTTATAAAATTCAACCCGACCTATTCTTTAATATAACGCCTTTCTTTTTCATTTTATCATATCATTTTACAAAAATTAGAGAGAGAAGAGAGGGATTTTAGAGAGAGAAGTCTTTCATCCTCAAAGATTGCTCCAACTACTTAGTTCAAGGGATTCTAGGGCAAGGATTCAACTTCCCCAAAATCATTTCAAGGTAAAACCCTAACTATTTTTCCCTAATTTTCAGTTTTAAAATGGGTAAGGAGAGGGTTGCATATAATAGCTTTTGTAAATTAAATTTTTCACTCGTGCATGATTATTGAACTTGTTTTCTTGGTAAAGAGGAAGTGAATAGGCGTAAGAGTCTGCAAAACAAGGTCGGCAAAGATAGGATAGCTTGGGTAAGCATAAAGTAGGAAGTTAACGGAAGAAAACTCGATACCAGGTATGTGTGGCTAATTTTGACTCTTGTGAAATCGCCTATATGTGTGAAATTGTTTGGTTCGTGTTAATTTGACAAATTGTGTGACATTCTTGATGTTGTTGTTAGATACTCAAATTGTTGTTGAACTATGAGTGATGTAATATGGGATACAAACCGAAAGATAAATGTGGGTTGAATTTGGTAAAAGAATTGTGAATAATGGTTATGATGGCATATATGGTACCTTGTGGAAAAGAAACGAAACACTTGAGGTGTGGTAAGTTATTGAACATAACAGTATGAACATTCTCGATTTTGGAACACTTGTAACTTGATTGTAATATTGGCTTGAGAAGTAATTGAGAACATGAACCAATGTGTAAGTTACTTATTTGAACCTGTTGTAATTGTGTGTAGTACCTTATCTGCTGTTTGTGATTGTTGTGTTTGAATACTGTATGGTGAGATCGGGTTGCGCGCCATAACATGAAGAAATAAGGTGTGGGTTGGGGTGATAATGGTGGCCGAGGTAATAAGGGTGGACGAGGTAATAAGGATAGAAAGCGATCGAAATCGCGAATGAAATTGATACAAAATTATTGATATGAAATTGTGAAAGGAGACAGCCGGAGAGTTTGCAACCTGTGGGACACTGATTGCCCCTATGTTTGACTACTTGCAATTTATTTGGTTGATTGGTTGTTGTTCTATTTGTTGACCTTAAACGTGCTTGTGTTGAGGCTTATCTGAAATGAGTAAAAGGTGGGAAACATGGTTAGTTAGCTTAATTGATTTCTTAATGTAATCTATTGGCTGTCTTGTCATCGTGATTCTTGTTTAACGGCTTGAGTTTACTTGGGACAAAGTATGTCCATACATACCAGTACAATTCAAGTGTACTGACATCCCTTTTGCCGGGGACGCTACATTCGTGTTATGATTGTAGGTGGATCAGTAGCAGGCACTTCAGCTCATCGGCAGTAGTATCCTTCACCTTCCACTGCCCGTTTTGGTGAGCCCCTTTCTTCCTCGGGGCCCCGTGTGGTTCATGCCACTTTTGTTTAGATTTCATTTTGGTTTTGTAAGGTATAGCTGGAGCCTTGTTACCGGCAAGTATTGTATTCCCTTTTGTATCCTAGAGGCTCTGTAGACGTGTAAACCGTGGGATTCTAGTCTTATGTATATATTATGTTATGTCGGGCGTTGTAAAAACTGCAAACTTGTTAATGAATCACTTGTATGGTTTTGTTTGTTTATTGTGAAATCATTCATGGTTAGTAAGATATTTTGTTAATGAGAATCAATCAACACAGGGGTAATACGTGGGAATGAAAGGCACCCAGGTCCGCTTGACTAGGGCTACCCGGTCAGGCGCCGGTCATGTCCCTCGATTTGGGGTGTGACACTAAGTCTCCCAAAACACTCCAAATTCCAGAACCGACCCTCCCGGCAAACCACAATAGTAGAAATGAACTTAGGGGAACAGTTAAATTGGGGATCGGGGCGTAAATTTTAAAAACGACCGGCCGGGTCGTTACATCTTCCCACATTTAAAAGATTCGTTTGTCCTTGAACAAGCATAGAAAGCATACCTGGAGTGGTGAAGCGATGAGGATACTGGTTGCGCATATCCTGCTCGGTCTCCCAAGTCGCCTCCTCGGCCGGCTGACCCCGCCACTAGACCTTTACTGAAGCGATGTTCTTTGACCTTAGCTTCCTGACTTGCCTGTTTAGTATGGCCACTGGCTCCTCAACATAAGATAGATCCTCGTCTAGCTGAACAAAAGTGAAATCCAACACGTGCGATGGGTCACCATGGTATCTTCGGAGCATAGAGACATGAAATACGGGATGGACTCCGGCTAGGCTGGGAGGTAAGGCCAACTCATAAGCAACCTCCCCAACACGCCTCAAGATCTCAAAAGGGCCAATAAATCTAGGACTCAACTTCCCCTTCTTCCCAAACCTCATAACGCCCTTCATGGGTGAGACTCGAAGCAGAACCCGCTCGCAAACCATAAAAGCCACATTACGGACCTTCTTGTCCGCATAACTCTTATGTCTAGACTGGGCTGCACGAAGTCTATCCTGAATCACCTTGACCTTGTCCATTGCATCCTGGACCATATCAGTACCTAGCAGTCTGGCCTCGCCCGGCTCGAACCAACCCACGGGAGACCTGCTCCTTCTACCATATAGAGCCTCAAACGGTGCCATCTGAATACTGGACTGGTAGCTGTTGTTATAAGCAATCTCCGCCAGTGGCAAGAAATGATCCCATGGCCCTCCAAACTCAATCACGCACGCACGGAGCATATCCTCCAAAATCTGAATAGTACGCTCGGACTCGCCATCAGTCTGGGGGTGAAACGCTGTGCTCAGCTCCACCCGAGTGCCTAACTCCTGCTGTACGGCTCTCCAGAATCGTGAAGTGAACTAAGTGCCTCTATCTGAAATGATGGAAACTGGAATACCGTGCAGTCGAACTATCTCCCGGATATTGATCTCCGCCAGTCGCTCCGATGAATAAGTAGTGCTCACCGGTATGAAATGGGCGGACTTGGTCAGCCGATCCACGATAACCCAAATGGAATCGAACTTCCTAATAGTCCGAGGAAGCCCAGATACAAAGTCCATGGTGATGCGCTGCCATTTCCACTCTGGAATCTCAATCTGCTGCATTGACCCACCCGGACGCTAATGCTCATACTTCACCTGCTGGCAGTTTAGGCACCAAGAAACATAATCAACTATATCCCTCTTCATCCGCCTCCACCAGTAATGCTGTCTCCAGTTTTGATACATCTTCGCGGCACCCGGATGGATGGAATACTGCGAGCTATGGGCCTCTGCTAGAATTAGCTCTCAAAGATCATCTACATTGGGCACACAGATATGCCCCTGCATCCTCATAACTCCATCATCCCCAATGGTAACATCTCGAGCATCACCACGCCGAACTCTATCCTGAAGGACAAGCAAATGAGGGTCGTCGAACTGACACTCCCTAATGCGGTCAAATAGAGAAGACCGAGAAACCACACAAGCTAGAACCCGGCTGGGCTCCGAAAGATCCAGTCTAACAAACTCTCTGGCTAAAGCCTGATGTAACGACCCGACCGGTCGTTTTAGAAAATTACGCCCCTATCCCTAATTTAACTGTTCCCCTAAGTTCATTTCTGCTATTGTGGGTTGCCGGGAGAGTTGGTTCCGAAAATTGGAGCATTTTGGGACACTTAGTCCCCAAATAAGAGCTTTGAAACTAGAAAACGGTCCATAGCCGGAACAGTGTTAAGACGATCTCGGAACGGAAATCCGATGGTTCCATTAGCTCCGTTAGGTGATTTCGGGGTTGGGAGCGCGTTCGGAATATATTTTGGAGGTCCGTAGCTCAATTAGGCTTGAAATGCCGAAGGTTGAAATTTTAGCGAATCCGAACGATAGGTGAGATTTTGATCCGGGGGTCGGAATGGAATTCCGACAATTTCTGTAGCTTCATTATGTGATTTTGGATATGTCCGCAAATTTTCAGGTCATTTGGACGTCATTTGGCCGGGTTTTGGATTGAATGTTAGTTTTGAAAGTTTTGAAGAAACTTAGGCTTGAATCGATGTGATTTATGGGTTTTGATGTTGTTAGACGTGTTTTTATGATTGGAATAAGTTCGTATCGTGTTTTGGAGTATGTTGGTGGTTTTCGTTGGGGTCCCGGAGGCCTCGGGATGAATTCGGACCATCATCCGGCGTTTGGAAGCATGAAATGGTCTGCTGAAATCTGCAGATCACCGGGCATAAAACAAGCCTTCGCGTTCGCGAAGGAAGGTTCCGCGTTCGCGAAGGCCAGGTTCAGTAAGGCATCGCGTTCGCGAGGTCAATGCCGCGTTCGCGAAGGGTGAGGCCAGTTGGTCATCGCGTTCGCGAGGGGTGGGTCGCGTTCGCGTAAGAGGGAAAGGAAAGGCATCGCGGACGCGTGACTTCACGTCGCGTTCGCGTTGAGTAAAAGTCAGGGGGCTGAGGATTTGATCTTCGCGGACGCGTGAGAGAGTGCCGCGTTCGCGATGAAGAAGAGGAGGAAGGCATCGCGTTCGCGTGAGAGGCGTCGCGAACGCGATGAAGAAATGAGGTTGGCAGTGATGTTAAGTTCAGAACAGAACCAGGTCGCGGGTTTCATTCATGAAACCTCCATTTTTGACTTCTAGAGAGAGAAACTCACGGGAATTGCTGGTAATTCATCGGGGATTCGTTGGAGGTAAGTTTTGTGGCTTAATTACATCATTTTAACATGAAATCCTTGGTTAAATCCTTGTAAATGGAAGATTTAAGGTGGGTTTGAGCCCTAGGCCTAAATTTAAGAAAAACACTGATTTGAGTGGGCAAATGGAGTCCGATTTCGATAAATTTTATATGCACGGACTCGTATTGAGATAAGGAACCCGAATATATAATTTTTGTGATTTTTCGATAAGCGTACCGAAAGTCGGGTTTTGGCAACTTGTGGGTTTTGGTGAATTTTGAGTTAATTTGATTGGGTAATGCCCAATTGGCCTATTTTGATGTGATTCTATTGATTTTTATCGGATTCTACACTTGTGGAGGCCGACATTCGTGGCAAGAGGGTTATTGCTTAGCGGTTTTGTACCGGAATTGAGGTAAGTGGCTTGTCTAACCTCGTGTGGGGGAATTTTCACCCCTAGGATATTATGTGATAGTTTAAAAGCCTTGTACGCGAGGTGACGGGCGTGTACATGCGCTGGTTGATGAACACGTATTTTATTCAGAAATGTTCGATGAGCGATATCCCTGTCTTTGGTTGTTAATTTGATATTTTACCCGGTAGTGGTTAGAAGAGCATGATTAGGTAGCACTTAACTGTTTAGTTGCCTAACTGCCTTATTTGAATTCCTTGTTAATTATTGGCACTATTTTTCGGTGAAGTTATAAAAGCATAATTATTCACTCTGTGGATTTCCTTAATTGGCTGTGCTTGTGGACTGCGGGTTCGATTCCCGGAGACCCAGGGCTGTGGGTTCGATTCCCAGAGACCCGACGTGATATTGGTAGGGACTACGGGTTCGATTCCCGAGATCCCGAGTTATTGGTAGGGACTACGGGTTCGATTCCCGAGATCCCGAGTTATTGGTAGGGACTACGGGTTCGATTCCCGAGATCCCGAGTTATTGGTAGGGACTACGGGTTCGATTCCCGAGATCCCGAGTTATTGGTAGGGACTCCGGGTTCGATTCCCGGAGATCCCGAGTTATTGTGATATTATTGAGACATGGGCTGCGGGTTCGATTCCCGGAGACCCAGGGGTACTGAGAATGGGACTGTGGGTTCAATTCCCACAGATCCTGGATTTGTTTATTTGAGTTGGTTATTTGTTATTAGCTTGGTTGTAGACAGTTTCAGTAAATGTTGTTATTTTGGAAATTTTGTTGTTATCTGTTAAACTGTTTATTTTGTTATCATCATATTATTATTGTTTCTCAGTAGGGCCCTGACCTTCCTCGTCACTACTCCATCGAGGTTAGGCTTGGCACTTACCGAGTACCGCCGTGGTGTACTCATGCTACTCTTCTGCACACTTTTGTTGTGCAGATCCAGGTACATCAGAGCAGGCTCGTACTAGGTGATTCTGCAGCTTTCTGGGAAACTTCGAGGTATGATCCGCTACGTCCGCGGATCCGGAGGCTTCCCTTCTATTCTAGTATTACTAGTTGACATTTTTCTTCATTTCGTTGTTAGATACTCTTTACACATAGAGCCACAGTTGTATTTCCCTTTTAGTCCGTGTTACCGTGGGGTTCCGGATCTTGGTAGTGTTTATTTATTGTGTGACGGATGTATGTGCCAAGTGGCACGGATTACATATCTTTTATGTTATTTTCCGCTGTTTCTTATTTAAGTAATTATAATTTATAGATTCCGCAACGTGTTAGGCTTACCTAGTCGTGGGGATTGGGTGCCATCACGACATGTTCACAATTGGCGAACTAGGGTCGTGACAAGTTGGTATCAGAGCTCTAGGTTCATAGGAGTCACGGGACACAGACCGGTTACTTAGAGTCTCGCTGATCGATACGGAGACGTCTGTATTTATCTACGAGGGGCTATGTAACCGTTTAGGAAACTCTTCATTTCTTTTGGATTCCTTGTCGTGCGACATTTTTGGCATCAAAAATCTAAACTATTGCTTTCTATTCTCTCACAGATGGTGAGGACACGAGCTAACCGCGATGATCAGGTACCCGCGCCCCCTGTTGCTGCCGTCAGAGGCCGGGGCCGAGGTAGAGGACGAGGACGCGCCCGAGGTGCAGCCACAACACCATCGCGCGCTGCCGCCGAGGTGCCACCGGTAGACCAGGTTGGAGCGCAGGCACCTGGTACACCGACTACAGCTGCTACTACTCCAGCACTACAGGAGACCCTGGCTCAGTTCATGAGCATGTATACCACTTTAGCCCAGGCAGGATTGCTTCCTCTTGTTGCAGCTACCTCTCAGGCCGGGGGAGGGGCCCAGACTCCCGTATCCATTACACCGGAGCAGCGTGTGCCGGTGGGACATGTTCCAGATGTTTTGGTTATGCCTCCTGCCGCCCCAGCACAACCAGGAGGTGGACCAGCTGCCTCTGAGGACGAGTAGCGTAGATTGGAGAGGTTCAAGAAATATGACCCTCCAGTGTTCAGTGGTTTGGCTTCAGATGATGCATTGGGTTTTCTGGAGGAGTGTCATCGTATTCTTTCTACCATGGGGATTGTGGAGACCAGCGGGGTTTCCTTCACTACGTTTCAGTTTCGTGGGACCGCTTATGATTGGTGGCGCACGTATGAGTTGGATAGTCCGGAGGAGTCCGCTTCGTTGACCTGGACGCAGTTTTCAAATCTGTTTTTGACGGAGTTTGTTCCCCAGAGCCTTAGGGATTCTTGGCGCTCGGAGTTTGAGCGGTTGCGACAGGGCTCCATGTCGGTATCGGAGTATGCCATCAGTTTCACCCGTCTGGCCAGGCATGCACCGGCCTTGGTAGCCACGGTTCGGGAGAGAGTGCGGAGATTTATTGAGGGCCCGATTCCGCCTATCCGATCCAGCATGGCCAGAGAGTTGGAGACAGATATATCTTATCAGCAGGCAGTTAGCATTGCCGGGAGGATCGAGAGTATGCTCCCTAGAGAGCGTGGAGATAGAGAGGCCAAGAGGTCTCGTGAGTCGGGCCATTTCTCCGGTGCCCGCACTTCAGCACCCGGTCGTTTTGGCAGGGGATATTCCGGTCGTCCAGCTCACTCGAGCATTGCCCGCAGCCGGTAGCACTCCGGGTCTTCCCAGCACCTCGAGAGCCTTATTATGCTCCCCGGCTTCCGGTGCACCTCCCGCGCGGGTCCTTCCGTGGGTCGACTAGTGGGGGTGAGGCCGGTCGATCCACGGCCACCGCGTCCTCCCGCAGCTTGTTTTGAGTGCGGGGATACTCGCCACCCGGTTAGGGAGTGCCCCAGGCGCAGGAGAGGAGCCCCTCATCGGTCATCACAGCATTCGCGTGGTTCTCAGGGCCGGCAGGCTATCATTCCAGCCCCAGCTGCCACTCCACCCGCCCAGCCATCCAGGGGCGGGGGTCATGGTTCCAGAGGCCGCCCTCGAGAGGGGGGACAGGCCAGATTCTATGCTATTCCTGATTGCGCTGCGGCTGTTGCATCTGATTCTGTTATCACAGGTATTATTCCGGTTAGTCACAGGGAGGCATCGGTTCTATTCGACCCTGGTTCCACTTTTTCATATGTGTCTTCTTACTTTGCTTCTCATTTGGGTGTGCCTCGGGATTCTTTGAGTGCCCCCATTTATGTTTCCACTCCGGTGGGTGATTCTTTGGCCGTGGACCGCGTATATCGGTCGTGTTTGGTCACCATTTGTGATTTTGAGACCAGAGCGGATCTATTGCTGCTTGGGATGGTCGATTTTGATATTATTCTGGGCATGGACTGGTTGTCGCCCCATTATGCTATTCTTGATTGTCACGCCAAGACCGTGACGCCGGCTATGCCAGGCATTCCACGTATTGAGTGGAGTGGTACTCTAGATCACACCCCTAGCCGTGTTATTTCTTTTCTCGGAGCTCAGCGTATGGTTGAGAAGGGGTGTGCTGCTTATCTAGCCTATGTGCGGGACGTCAGTATTGACCCTCCCTCTATTGATTCTGTTCATGTGGTACGTGACTTTGCTGATGTATTTCCAGCTGATCTTCCGGGCATGCCGCCTGACAGAGACATTGACTTTGCTATTGACTTGTTGCCGGGCACTCAGCCCATTTCTATTCCACCGTACCGTATGGCTCCTCCCGAATTAAAGGAGTTGAAGGATCAGTTACAGGAGTTATTGGGCAAGGGTTTTATTCGACCCAGTGTTTCGCCTTGGGGTGCTCCTGTATTGTTTGTGAAGAAAAAGGACGGTTCTATGCGTATGTGTATTGACTATCGTCGGCTGAATAAGGTTACAGTGAAGAACCGGTATCCTTTGCCCCGTATTGATGATTTATTTGACCAGTTACAGGGCGCACATGTGTTTTCTAAGATTGATTTGCGCTCCGGGTATCACCAGCTGAAGATTCGGGAGCCAGATATCCCGAAGACTGCCTTCAGGACCCGATATGGTCACTATGAGTTCCTCGTGATGTCTTTTGGGTTGACTAATGCTCCAGCAGCATTTATGCATTTGATGCATAGTGTGTTCAGGCCTTATCTGGACTCGTTCGTGATTGTCTTCATTGATGATATTCTAGTATATTCTCGGAGCCGGGAAGAGCACGAGCAACATTTGAGGATAGTGCTTCAGATCCTGAGGGAGAAGCAGCTTTATGCCAAGTTCTCTAAATGTGAATTTTGGTTGAGTTCTGTGGCATTTTTGGGCCACGTGGTGTCGAGTGATGGTATTCGAGTAGATCCAAGGAAGGTGGAGGCCGTGCAGAGTTGGCCCAGACCCTCCTCCGCTACTGAGATACGCAGCTTCCTTGGTTTGGCGGGCTACTACCGTCGTTTCGTAGAGGGGTTCTCTTCGATTGCAGCACCTATGACTAGATTGACCCAAAAGGGTGCCCCTTTTCAGTGGACGGACGAGTGTGAGGCGAGCTTTCAGAAGCTCAAGACAGCTTTGACTTCGGCCCCTATATTGATGTTGCCTACAGGTTCGGGGTCCTATACTGTATATTGTGATGCCTCACGAGTTGGACTCGGTGCAGTATTGATGCAGGACGGTAGGGTGATTGCCTACGCGTCGAGGCAGCTGAAGGTGCATGAGAAGAATTACCCTGTTCATGATTTGGAGCTAGCTGCCATTGTTCACGCCTTGAAAATTTGGCGTCATTATTTATATGGAGTTCCTTGTGAGATCTACACTGATCACCGGAGCTTGCAGCATTTGCTTAAGCAGAAGGACCTGAATATGCATTAGAGGAGATGGTTGGAGCTATCGAAGGACTATGATATTACTATTCTCTATCATCCGGGCAAGGCTAATGTAGTTGCCGATACCTTGAGTCATCGAGCAGAGAGTTTGGGGAGTTTGGCATATCTACCAGCTTCGGAGAGGCCTATGGCGATGAATGTACAGGCTTTAGCCATGCAATTTGTTAGGCTGGATCTTTCGGAGCCCAGCCGGGTTCTGGCTTGTGTGGTTTCTCGGTCTTCTCTATTTGACCGCATCAGGGAGCGTCAGTTAGACGACCCTCACTTGCTTGTCCTTCAGGATAGAGTTCGGCGTGGTGATGCTCGGGATGTTACCATCGGGGAAGATGGAGTTATGAGGATGCAGGGCCGTATCTGTGTGCCCAATGTAGATGACCTTCGAGAGCTGATTCTAGTAGAGGCCCATAGTTCGCGGTATTCCATCCATCCGGGTGCCGCGAAGATGTATCGGGACTTGAAACAACATTACTGATGGAGGCGGATGAAGAGGGATATAGTTGATTATGTTTCCAGATGCCTCAACTGCCAGCAGGTGAAGTATGAACATCAGCGTCCGGGTGGATTGATGCAGCAGATTGAGATTCCAGAGTGGAAATGGGAGCGCATCACCATGGACTTTGTATCTGGGCTTCCACGGACTATTAGGAAGTTTGATTCTATTTGGGTTATTGTGGATCGGCTGACCAAGTCCGCCCATTTTATACCGGTGAGCACTACTTATTCATCGGAGCGACTGGCGGAGATCTATATCAAGGAGATAGTTCGGCTGCATGGTATTCCAGTTTCTATCATTTCAGATAGAGGCACTCAGTTCACTTCACGGTTCTGGAGAGCTGTACAGCAGGAGTTAGGTACTCGGGTGGAGCTGAGCACAGCATTTCACCCCCAGACTGATGGGCAGTCCGAGCGCACTATTCAGAATTTTGGAGGATATGCTCCGTGCGTGCGTGATTGAGTTTGGAGGTTCATGGGATCACTTCTTGCCACTGGCGGAGTTTGCTTATAACAACAGCTACCAGTCTAGTATTCGGATGGCACCGTACGAGGCCCTATATGGTAGGAGGTGCAGGTCTCCCGTGGGTTGGTTTGAGCCGGGCGAGGCCAGGGTTACTAGGTACTGATATGGTTCAGGAGGCTATGGACAAGGTCAAGGTGATTCGGGACAGACTTCGTGCGGCCCAGTCTAGACAGAAGAGTTATGCGGACAAGAAGGTTCGCGATGTGGCTTTTATGGTGGGTGAGCGGGTTCTGCTCCGAGTCTCGCCCATGAAGGGCGTTATGAGGTTTGGGAAGAAAGGGAAGCTGAGTCCTAGATTTATTGGCCCTTTTGAGATTTTGAGGCGTGTTGGGGAGGTTGCTTATGAGTTGGCCTTACCTCCCAGCCTAGCCGGAGTTCACCCCGTATTTCATGTCTCCATGCTCCGGAGATACCATGGTGACCCGTCGCACGTGTTGGATTTCACATCCGTTCAGCTAGACAAGGATCTGTCTTATGTTGAGGAGCCAGTAGCCATTCTAGACAGGCAAGTCAGAAAGCTAAGGTCAAAGAACATCGCTTCGGTAAAGGTTCGGTGGCGGGGCCAGCCGGTCGAGGAGGCGACTTGGGAGACCGAGCAGGATATGCGCAGCCAGTACCCTCATCTTTTCACTACTCCGGGTATGTTTTCTATGCTCGTTCGAGGACGAACGAATCTTTAAGTGTGGGAAGATGTAACGACCCGACCGGTCGTTTTAGAAAATTACGCCCCTATCCCTAATTTAACTGTTCCCCTAAGTTCATTTCTGCTATTGTGGGTTGCCGGGAGAGTTGGTTCCGAAAATTGGAGCATTTTGGGACACTTAGTCCCCAAATAAGAGCTTTGAAACTAGAAAACGGTCCATAGCCGGAACAGTGTTAAGACGATCTCGGAACGGAAATCCGATGGTTCCATTAGCTCCGTTAGGTGATTTCGGGGTTGGGAGCGCGTTCGGAATATATTTTGGAGGTCCGTAGCTCAATTAGGCTTGAAATGCCGAAGGTTGAAATTTTAGCGAATCCGAACGATAGGTGAGATTTTGATCCGGGGGTCGGAATGGAATTCCGACAATTTCTGTAGCTTCATTATGTGATTTTGGATATGTCCGCAAATTTTCAGGTCATTTGGACGTCATTTGGCCGGGTTTTGGATTGAATGTTAGTTTTGAAAGTTTTGAAGAAACTTAGGCTTGAATCGATGTGATTTATGGGTTTTGATGTTGTTAGACGTGTTTTTATGATTGGAATAAGTTCGTATCGTGTTTTGGAGTATGTTGGTGGTTTTCGTTGGGGTCCCGGAGGCCTCGGGATGAATTCGGACCATCATCCGGCGTTTGGAAGCATGAAATGGTCTGCTGAAATCTGCAGATCACCGGGCATAAAACAAGCCTTCGCGTTCGCGAAGGAAGGTTCCGCGTTCGCGAAGGCCAGGTTCAGTAAGGCATCGCGTTCGCGAGGCCAATGCCGCGTTCGCGAAGGGTGAGGCCAGTTGGTCATCGCGTTCGCGAGGGGTGGGTCGCGTTCGCGTAAGAGGGAAAGGAAAGGCATCGCGGACGCGTGACTTCACGTCGCGTTCGCGTTGAGTAAAAGTCAGGAGGCTGAGGATTTGATCTTCGCGGACGCGTGAGAGAGTGCCGCGTTCGCGATGAAGAAGAGGAGGAAGGCATCGCGTTCGCGTGAGAGGCGTCGCGAACGCGATGAAGAAATGAGGCTGGCAGTGAAGTTAAGTTCAGAACAGAACCAGTCGCGGGTTTAATACCCAAAAACGCCATTTTTGAGTTCTAGAGAGAGAAACTCACGGGAATTGTTGGTAATTCATTGGGGATTCGTTGGAGGTAAGTTTTGTGGCTTAATTACATCATTTTAACATGAAATCCTTGGTTAAATCCCTGTAAATGGAAGATTTAAGGTGGGTTTGAGCCCTAGGCCTAAATTTAAGAAAAACACTGATTTGAGTGGGCAAATGGAGTCCGATTTCGATAAATTTTATATGCACGGACTCGTATTGAGATAAGGAACCCGAATATATAATTTTTGTGATTTTTCGATAAGCGTACCGAAAGTCGGGTTTTGGCAACTTGTGGGTTTTGGTGAATTTTGAGTTAATTTGATTGGGTAATGCCCAATTGGCCTATTTTGATGTGATTCTATTGATTTTTATCAGATTCTACACTTGTGGAGGCCGACATTCGTGGCAAGAGGGTTATTGCTTAGCGGTTTTGTACCGGAATTGAGGTAAGTGGCTTGTCTAACCTCGTGTGGGGGAATTTTCACCCCTAGGATATTATGTGATAGTTTAAAAGCCTTGTACGCGAGGTGACGGGCGTGTACATGCGCTGGTTGATGAACACGTATTTTATTCAGAAATGTTCGATGAGCGATATCCCTGTCTTTGGTTGTTAATTTGATATTTTACCCGGTAGTGGTTAGAAGAGCATGATTAGGTAGCACTTAACTGTTTAGTTGCCTAACTGCCTTATTTGAATTCCTTGTTAATTATTGGCACTATTTTTCGGTGAAGTTATAAAAGCATAATTATTCACTCTGTGGATTTCCTTAATTGGCTGTGCTTGTGGACTGCGGGTTCGATTCCCGGAGACCCAGGGCTGTGGGTTCGATTCCCAGAGACCCGACGTGATATTGGTAGGGACTACGGGTTCGATTCCCGAGATCCCGAGTTATTGGTAGGGACTACGGGTTCGATTCCCGAGATCCTGAGTTATTGGTAGGGACTACGGGTTCGATTCCCGAGATCCTGAGTTATTGGTAGGGACTACGGGTTCGATTTCCCGAGATCCTGAGTTATTGGTAGGGACTGCGGGTTCGATTCCCGGAGATCCCGAGTTATTGTGATATTATTGAGACATGGGCTGCGGGTTCGATTCCCGGAGACCCAGGGGTACTGAGAATGGGACTGTGGGTTCAATTCCCATAGATCCTGGATTTGTTTATTTGAGTTGGTTATTTGTTATTAGCTTGGTTGTAGACAGTTTCAGTAAATATTGTTATTTTTCAGACTTATTCCTATTTTGTACTGTTAGGTGTTATTATCATTATTTTTATTATTTCTCGGTAGGGCCCCGACCTTCCTCGTCACTACTCCATCGAGGTTAGGCTTGGCACTTACTGAGTACCGCCGTGGTGTACTCATGCTACTCTTCTGCACACTTTTGTTGTGCAGATCCAGGTACATCAGAGGAGGCTCGTACTAGGTGATTCTGCAGCTTTCTGGGAGACTTCGAGGTATGATCCGCTACGTCCGCGGATCCGGAGGCTTCCCTTCTATTCTAGTATTACTAGTTGACATTTTTCTTCATTTCGTTGTTAGATACTCTTTACACATAGAGCCACAGTTGTATTTCCCTTTTAGTCTGTGTTACCGTGGGGTTCCGGATCTTGGTAGTGTTTATTTATTGTGTGACGGATGTATGTGCCAAGTGGCACGGATTACATATCTTTTATGTTATTTTCCGCTGTTTCTTATTTAAGTAATTATAATTTATAGATTCCGCAACGTGTTAGGCTTACCTAGTCGTGGGAACTGGGTGCCATCACGACATGTTCACAATTGGTGAACTAGGGTCGTGACACCTGAACATCCATCGCCATAGGCCTCTCTGAAGCTGGTAGATATGCCAAACTATCCGAACTCTCTGCCCGGCGACTCAAGGCATCGGCAACTACATTAGCCTTGCCCCGATGATAGAGAATAGTAATATCATAGTCCTTCAGCAGCTCCAACCATCTCCTCTGACGCATGTTCAGGTCCTTCTACTTAAGCAAGTGCTGCAAGCTCCGGTGATCATTGTAGATCTCACAAGGAACCCCATACAAGTAATGACGCCAAATCTTCAAGGTGTGAACAATGTCAGCTAGCTCCAGATCATGAACAGGGTAGTTCTTCTCGTGTACCTCCAGCTGTCTTGATGCGTAGGCAATCACCCTACCATCCTGCATCAATACTGTACGGAGTCCAACTCGTGAAGCATCACAATATACTGTATAGGACCCCGAACCTGTAGGCAACCTCAAGATAGGGGCCGCAGTCAAAGTTTTCTTGAGCTTTTGAAAGCTCGCCTCACACTCCTCTGTCCACTAAAAAGGGGCACCCTTTTGGGTCAATCTAGTCATAGGTGCTGCGATCGAAGAGAACCCCTCCACGAAACGATGGTAATAACCCGCCAGGCCAAGGAAACTACGAATCTTAGTAGCTGGGGAGGGCGTGGGCCAACTCTGCACGGCCTCCACCTTCCTCGAATCCACTCGAATACCATCGCTCGACACCACGTGGCCTAGGAATGCCACTGAACTCAGCCAGAATTCACATTTAGAGAACTTGGCATATAACTGCTTCTCCCTCAGAGTCTGAAGCACTATCCTAAGATGCTGCTTGTGCTCTTCCCGACTCCAGGAATATACTAGAATATCATCAATGAAAACAATCATGAACGAGTCTAGATATGGCCTGAACACACTGTGCATCAAATGCATAAAGGCTGCTAGGGCATTAGTCAACCCAAAAGATATCACGAGGAACTCTAGTGACCAGACCGAGTCCTGAAGGCAGTCTTCGGGATATCTGGCTCCCGAATCTTCAGTTGATGATAACCAGAGTGCAAATCAATCTTAGAGAATACCTGCGCGCCATGTAGCTGGTCAAACAAATCATCAATACGCGGCAAAGGATACTAGCTCTTCACTGTAACTTTGTTCAACTGACGATAGTCAATACACATACGCATAGAACCGTCCTTTTTCTTCACAAACAACACAGGAGCACCCCAAGGCGAAACACTGGGTCGAATGAAACCCTTACTGAATAACTCCTGTAACTAATCCTTCAACTCAGAAGGAGCCATACGGTACAGTGGAATAGAAATGGGCTGAGTTCCCGGCAACAAGTCAATATCAAAATCAATATCTCTATCGGGCGGCATGCCCGGGAGATCAGCTGGAAACACATCAGCAAAATTACGTACCACTCAATAGAAGGAGTGTCAATACTGATATCCCGTACATAAGCTAGATAAGCAGCACACCCCTTCTCAACCATACGCTGAGCTTTGAGAAAGGAAATAACACGGCTGGGGGTGTGATCTATAGTACCACTGCACTCGATACGTGGAATGCTTGGTATAGCCAGGCGTCACGGTCTTGGCGTGACAATCAAGAATAGCATAATGGGGCGACAACCAGTCCATGCCCAGACTAATATAGAAATCGACCATCCCGAGCAACAATATATCCACTCTGGTCTCAAAACCACATATAGTAACCAAACACGACCGATACACACGGTCCACATCCAAAGAATCTCCCACCGGAGTGGAAACATAAATGGGGGCACTCAAAGAATCCCGAGGCACACCCAGATGTGAAGCAAAATAAGAGGACACATACGAAAAGGTGGAACCAGGATCGAATAGAACCGATGCCTCTCTGTGACTAACCAGAATAATACCTGTGATAACAGAATCAGATGCAACAGCTATAGTGCGATCAGGAATAGCATAAAATCTGGACTGACCCCTCTCTCGAGGGCGGCCTCTAGCACCCTAATCCCCGCCCCTGGCTGGCTGGGCAGGTGGAGTGGCAGCTGGAGTTGGAATGATAGCCTGCTGGCCCTGAGAACCACGCTGAGGCTGCGAAGACTAACAAGGTGCTCCCCTCTTACGCCTGGGGTACTCCCTAACCGGATGGCAAGTATCCCCGCACTCAAAGAAAGCTCTGGCAGGACGCGGTGGCTTTGACTGACCGGCCTCAGTCTGACCCCTGAAGGTACCCCGCGCAGAAGGCGCACTGGAAACTAGGGAGCATAATAAGGCTCCTAAGGTGCTGGTAGAGCTGGAGTACTACCGGCTGCCGGCAATTCTGAATGAACTGGACGACCGAAATAACCCCTGCAGAAATGACCGACTGTTGAAGTGCGTGCACCAGAGAAATGGCCTGACTCACGAGACCTCTTGGCCTCCCTCTCTCCCCGCTCTCTAGGGAGCATACTCTCGATCCTCTTGGCAATGCTCACCGCCTGCTGATAAGGTATGTCTGTCTCAAACTCCCTGGCCATGTTGGACCGGATCGGTGGAATAAGGCCCTCAATAAATCTCCGCACTCTCTCCCGGGCCGTGGCTACCAAAGCCGGTGCTTGCCTGGCGAGACAGGTGAAACTAATAGCATACTCCGATACTGACATGGAGCTCTGTCGCAACCGCTCAAAATCCGATCGCCAAGAATCCCTAAGGCTCTAGGGAACAAACTCCCTAAAAAATAGATCAGAAAATTGCGTCCAGGTCAACGAAGCAGACTCATCTGGACTACCCAACTCATACGTGCGCCACCAATCATAAGCGGCCCCACGAAGCTGAAAAGTAGTGAAGGAAACCCCGCTGGTGTCCACTATTCCCATGGTACGAAGAATACGATGACACTCCTCCAGAAAACCCAATGCATCATCTGCAGCCAACCCACTGAACATTAGAGGATCATATTTCTTGAACCTTTCCAGTCTACGCTGCTCGTCCTTGGAGGCAGCTGGCCCACCTCCGGGCTGTGCTGGGGCGGCAGGAGGCATAACAATAATCTCTGGAACCTGTCCCGCTGGCACTTGCTACTCAGGTGTAGCGGCTGCGGGAGTTTGGGCCCCTCCCCCGGCCTGAGATGTAGCTGTTGTGAGAGGAAGCAACCCTGCCTGAGCTAAAGTGGTATACATACTTATGAACTGGGCCAGGATCTCCTAGAGTGCTGGAGTAGTAGCAGCTGTAGTCGGTGTACCAGGTGCCTTCTCTCCAACCTGATCCGCTGGTGGCACCTCAGCGGCAGCGCGCGCGGGTGCTGTGGCTGCACCTCGGGCGCGTCCACATCCTCTAACGGCGGCAACAGGGGGTGCGGGTGCGGGTGCCTGATCCTCGCGAGTAGCACGTGTCCTCACCATCTGTGAGAGAATAGAAAGCAGAAGTTTAGATTTGGTGCCAAAAATGTCGCACGACAAGGAATCCATTAGAAATGAAGAGTTTCCTAAACAGTTACATAGCCTCTCGTAGATAAATACAAACGTGTCCATATCGATCGGCGAGTCTCTAAGTAAACGGTCTGTGTCTCGTGACTCCTATGAACCTAGAGCTCTGATACCAACTTGTCACGACCCTAGTTCACCAATCGTGAACCTGTCATGGCGGCACCCAGTCTCCGCGACTAGGTAAGCCTAACAAGATGCGGAATATACAAGTTTATGAACGTTAAATGAGAAAATAGCTGAAAAACAATATAAAAGGGATGTAACAAGTGCCGTTTGGCACATACATTCATCAACCACACCATATAGAATACTACCAAGACCCGGAATCCCACGGGTAACACAGACTAAAAGGGGAAGTACAACTGTGGCTCTACACATCAAGAGTATCTAAAAACAAGGAAATAAGGGAAAATAACTACTATCACTATCAGAATAGAAGGAGGGCCTCCGGATCTTTGAAATTTACATTTTCGGAATCCTCGTCTCGCCACGAGTCCGTACATACCAAAAACTCCAAAATCGGACCACAAATGGCCCGTCAAATCCCAAATTTAAAGTTTTTTGTTCCAAGCCCTATTTTCTTAATTTTTAGCCATAAAATCATGAATTACATGGATGATTCTTGTATAAAAACATGTATTTAACTCATAAATCTTACCTCCAACGATTCCCAATCAAAATCCATTCAATTCCCTTCCAAAAGCTCTTAAAAATGACCAAAAATGGTGGGAAATGGGTTGTTTTCGCAACTGAAATATTTTTAACATTATGTCCGGGGTACTGTAGCTAACACTATGCGATCGTATAGAACAAAATTTCCAGGCATTGTAGCTAACTCTATGCGATTGCATAGAACAAAATCCTGGGTACTCTAGCTAACACTATGTGATCGCATTAGAGCATTGCGATCGCATAGAACAAAATTCTCTCCAATTTTTCTGCTGCATTTTTCAACTTAAAAATTTCCGTTAGCCATCCAAAATCACCCCGAGGTCCCCGAGACCTCAACCAAAAATACCAATACATCCTATAACGTTATTCAAACTTGTTCCAATAACAAAAATACATATAACAACACTAAAACCATCAAATTACATCGGATTCAAGCCTAATTTTCTTCAAAACTTTCGAAACGCGCATTCGATCAAAAACCCGACCAAACGATGTCCGAATGACTTAAGAATTTGCACACATATCCAAAATCACCCAACGAAGCTACACCAACTCTCGGAAATCATTTCCGACCCTAAGATCAAAATCTCACCTATCAACCGGAATTCACCAAAATACTAATTTCGCCAAAATAGGCTAAGTTCTTCACCAGACCTCCAAAATTACTTCCGATTGAGCTCCTAAGCCTTAAATCATCACCCGGAGCTAACCGAATCATCAGAATTCAATTCCGAGCCCTCTAACTCAGAATTCAACATCTGGTTGACTTTTCCAACTTAAGTCTTCTTAAAAGAGACTAAGTGTCTCATTTCTTATCAAATTCACTGCAAATCAATTCTAACACACTTAATACTGGTAATGAAACATAAGGAGGAAGAAAATGGGAAGATCGAGGTATTAACTCATGAGACGACGGGTCGGGTAGTCACAGTTTCTTGACAAAAATGAGTCGAGCAAAAGAAAAGACTCAAGTGGTATTTAAACATGTTAAAAATCACAAAGTAATTGCTAAAATCATAAAGGAATCATTTGTGCAAAAGGATTCTAAAACCCTAGTCTGGAAAATGAGGAAATCGTGTGAAATCAGAGAAATCTTTTCAGGAAAATGGGTGAGAACCTTTAAAGACACATATATCCACCACAAATCTAAAAAGATTGGAGTATTTATAGCTAGAGTTTCTAGAAAAGTAGTAGAGATGATATAATAGGTTAAGAAACCATATATCCGTAATAAAACAAGAAGAAGTTCTTAGTCACAAATAAAAAATGGCCTGAGACAGGCTGATAAATGAAGTTCCAAACCGGAACCAGTTGGGGTTCCCCTAAGAAGATCTCAAGGATCCAAGAAATCGAAGAGCCATAGCGTATGGACGTCCAGGACAAGTCGAAGAAGACATAGATACATCATAGGAGGGGTTCACATCGGTGACGGTGATTTGGTTTTGAGGTAGGTCGTAGAGAGAATTTGAAGAGGAAGGGATTCAAGGGCGGTGCAAATAAGAGAATGGGGTAGGGTTTGGGGGGTCGTTGGATTAATAAAGGAATTAAATAACGTGGACCGTTGATCTGGATTCCGAGTTTGGGTATGGGTTAATAGGGTGTGAATCAGGTTTGGGGATTGGGTTCCTAATTTGGCTATAATTGAAAGCCAATTTCGCTATAATTTAAATAGCAAGTTTTTTCCTATTTAATTTTTAAAAAATAGTAGATAATCACTAAAAAAAAATTTAGAATGCAAAATTGATTTAGGATACTTAATTAGTAATTTAAAATACATAATCCACTTTAATGCATACAAAATATAATTAAATCTTAAAAGGGTTAACATTGAAATTATATACAATTTAGCTTTAAAAATACTAAATATAATTGCAAAAAATATATAAAAATTACCTTACCCATAATTTTGCATAAATTTAGAAATCCAATAGATGAATTATCAAAATATTTATTTGAAAATAAATATTTGAGGTTTTATGGATAATAAAATAGAAAATAAATTAATTTAAACCTTTAAAAGTATGGAAAAAATAATAAAAACCTTTGGGCATGCTTAGATATGCATATATATACTATTTCGAAGGTAATTTTTTATATTTAAAAATATAAAGAAAAATTAGGTATCAACAGGTCCCGATGACCAGGTTGACCCAGAAGGGTACCACATTAGATAGTCGGATGAGTGTGAGGCGAGCTTCCAAAAGAACGAGACAGCCTTGACTATGGCACCAGTGTTGGTTTTGCCCACAGGTTCAGGACCATATACAGTTTATTGTGTATCTCGTGTTGGTCTTAGTGCGGTGTTGATGCAGAATGGTCATTGCCTATGCTCCACGTCAGCTGAAGATTCATGAGAAGAACTATCCAGTCCATGGTTTGGAGTTAGCAGTTATTGTTCACGCGCTGAAAACTTGGAGGCTTTATCTGTACGGCGTGGCATGAGAGGTATTCACGGACCACAAGAGTTTGCAAAACCTGTTCAAGTAGAAGAAGCTAAATTTGAGGCAGAGAAGGTGGTTGGGGCAGTTAAAAGACTATGATGTTACTATCCTATATCATCCGAAAAGGCCAATGTGGTGGCTGATGCTTTGGGTAGAGAGTCAGCTAGTATGGGCAGTCTTGCGTATATTCTGGTCGGTGAGAGGCAGCTTGCTTTGGATGTCCAGGCTTTCGCCAATCAGTTCGTGAGGTTGGATGTGTCTGAGCACAACCATATATTCTGATCTCTCAAGTTGAGGAAGTTTTTGATTTTTGTGTTTTGGTTTTAGAAGGTGGTATTTTTGCCTCAAAGGAAATTTTCTCCTTGACTTATTCTTTAAAAATAAAAATATATACTGTTTATTATAAACAACTCTAGTCTAAACGGATATACCAAATTAAAGAAATGGATGTGTAAAGTTGATATGAATCACAGATCAACACTTTTGGTGGATATAATAATTAACTATTACATTTCACCAACGATAGATTGAGATGTCAATACTAAACAATCTCAAATGTAATCTATGTAATCTACTCAAAATAAGTTAAATGCAAAACTAGCCAATAAAAATGATGGTGACTTGTGCTTTGCTTTATTGTCGCTCTTTGGTGCTTCGGCCGGTGAATGTGAAGGTTTATGCTTGTGTTTGTGATCGTTTTCATGTATGTGCTTGTGTTGGTGCTCTTCTGGTGCGTCTGCGGGAGATAGTGATAACTTGCGATGATGCTTGTGCTTTTGCTCATGTTTATGCTTTAACTCTTCATTATATATTTCTGAGTACTATGTAGGTGTAGAATCAACCATGCTATACCGATGTAGCACATTATCTTGCTCCTATAACATGTTAATTTCAATTTGAGCAATAAAAAGTAATATGTGGTGGACATGATTTTCTCTTTTGTGTATTTGTGAGAACTTTGAATTTGCGTGGAAGGTAAAAATTGAGGGTCATTTTATAGTATTGATAGAGTGTCATATTTAAGTAAAAAATTTAATGTTATAGTAGATTATTAAAATCTACTAGATTTTATTACCAAAAAAAAGATTCATTATGGATAAGATATTAGGTATTTTAGTAATGCAAATTTAATTACATGCTTAAATAAGAATTCAAATCACATTTTGTATTATGAATTTTTCTAAGTTGCTTAAGAATGAAATTAATGTTATAATCGTAATGACCCAAAAATCTATCACTTGTTATAAAAAAATTTCTCGAGAGGCACGTAGCTTGAAAGCCATTTTATGCAAATCTGTAACAAATAATAAAATTTTCCTTTAAAATAAAGTTAAATTGACTTCGATCAATATTTTTGGTAGACGGATCCAAATCTGTGTTCTGACGATCCCGGGAGGTCCGTAAGAAAATATGAGACTTGGGTGTATGTCCGAAATCAAATTATGAGGTCTCTAGCCTGAGAAATGAATTTTTGAAAAAACTTATTTTCTGAAAAATACATGAGATTTTGAAAATGAAATGCGTTTGACATTTGATGGTATTGGGCCCACATCTTAGTTCTGGAGACTGGTACAAGTGTTATATCTGATTTAAGTTGAGTCTATAAAATTTGGTAAGAAACGGACTTGAAATGATGTGAATCGGACCTTATTTGAGAAAATTAGCAAATTTGATGTTTTTAAGTTATTTCGTGATTCTGATGCTAAATTCATAGTTGTTGATGTTATTTTGGTGATTTGAATGCACGAATGTGTCCGTATAATGTTTTTGGGTTAGTGTACATGTTTGGTTTGGCGCCCTGAGGTCTCGGGTAAGTATTTGATAGGCCACAGAGTGGAATCGAACTTAGGAAGTTGCAGGTCTTCAGCTGGTATGTTGCAGGTCTACAGGCTTTGCTTTGTGAAGCATGACTCGCAAATGCGAGAAAATCATCGCAAATACGATATTGGACCTGGCCTGCCTTGGTCGCAAATACGATACTTGTATCGCAAATGCGATCACCACAATTGCGAACGGTCCCTCACAAATGGGAAGGTAACTGGATTGGCACTGAGTGGCAAATGCGACAAAAGCTTCTCATTTACGAAAGTTGTTGTCTAAGGGGTTCTTTGCAATTGCGAACCCTGGTCGCAATTGCGACATCAGAGACCTATGAATACACACTTAGATCGTTCAAAAGTAACTTCTTCTTGAAATTAATTGTAAGTCGTTCTAACTAGTTTTCTTCAATCCTTAACCTCTTTTCACATGATTCAACTCAAAATCAATGATTTTCATGGGAAAATTGGGTGTGTGGATAGAACCTAGGTATTTCAAAATTTGGGGATTTGGACCTCGATTGAGGTTTGATTTCAAAATAAATTATATATTTGAGTTCCTAGGTGAATGGGTAGGCGTTTTTTGGTTCGAACCTTAGGTTTTGACCATGTGGGCCGGGGTCAATTTCTTACTTTTTGGGAAAAACTTTAGAAAAATTATTGTCATGCATTAGAATTGGTTTATTTGGCATTTATTGATATAATTAAGTAACTGCTGACTAGATACGAGCGAATTGGTGGTGGAATCAAGAGCTAAAGCTATTGTTGAGGCTTGAACTGTGTACGAGGCATCGAGGTAAGTGTTTGGTCTAACCTCAGCTTGAGGTATTATGAGTCGTGTCCTATTTTCTATGCTTCTTTGTTGAGTACGAGGTATAGGCACGGTGACGAGTATCTATACGTTGGTGTCAAGCATGCCCGCGAGTATTATGTTATGATTAATGTGGCATCATTTGTATTGTTCATGTTTAATGTGATTATTACTATTATTGAGCAAGGTTGTGGAAAGAAGATTAGTACTTGAACGGTGAAGAGTGTTGGCTCAAGTGGTGAAGTGATTTGTGAAATAATAATTGGCAATTTAACCTCATAGAGCATTGGCTCAAATTGTGAATCGTGTTGTGAAGAAACTGTGAAAAAGACAAAAAGAATACGACATTTTTTCCTTTGCGGGATGTTGTTGCTTTTAATTGTTTCCTTGCCGAGATGTTGTTGCTTTAACTATTGTTCCCTTGTCGGGATGTTGTTATTTTGATATTGTTCCCTTATTGGGATTCTCATTGTAATTTTATTGTGGTTCCATTTAATTCCTTGGCCTTATTGTTTGTAATTGTTGTTTGGGCTAGAAAGAGTGTTAAAGCACAAAGGGTGATTCAGTGTTGCATGATGTATCATTCTGTGCCGATTATATAGATATTATGGCGAGGATGAGAGTAAAAGCACAAAGGTGATGCCATGCAGTTTATATATATTTTTATGGTGAAGACGAGAGTAAAAGAACGAAAGGTGATGACGTGCACTTGTTGTATTTTTTATTCTTGTTGAGAACTGAATTATGGTGTTCCATATATTTAATTGTTGTCTTCCTATTGCTATTTGGTATTTCCCTGCATCATGTTTCCCCCTCCTATCTTTGACCATATATATATTTCTGCTTTTATGTTCCGACGTAATTGATTATCTGCACAAGTTTATTTATTAGTCTAGTCCTGGCATCGTCACTACCTCGCCAAGATTAAGCTAGGCACTTACCAGCAGATGGGGTCGGTTGTGTTGATACTACACTTTGCACTCTTTTGTGCAGATCCTAGTGCTACAGAATGCGGACCGCAGTGAGATTTCAGCTTCTCTCTTATCAGGCAATCCAAGGTAGTCATGCAGGTGTCCGCAGGCCTTGGCGTCTCCCTCTATCTATTTTCCTGTTTCTTTTATGTGGTCATAGAGACAATACTTTTTTATTTCTTTCAGACCTTAATTTGTAGTACTCTTAGACAGTCTGTGAAATTGTAACACCAAATCTTGGGTAGTTTTGTTAAGGAATTGTATGAGTAGTATTTTTAAGGTTTGAATTTTTTTTAATGAATTTCATAGTGGAAACAAGGCAATAATTTAGTTAATTGACTTGCCTAGCTTTCTCTAGTAGGCACCATCACGACTCCCGAGGGTGGGAAATCTGGGTCGTGACAAGTTGTTATCAGAGCTCTAGGTTTTATAGGTCTCAAAATTCATAAACAAGATTAGCAGAGTCTAAGGGATCGGTATGGAGACGTCTGAATTTATCCCCCAAAGGCTACATAGTTTGGAAAAACTTCATATTTATTCTTACCTATCGTGCAATTTGGTTTCTCACTGACTAATTGAATTTCTAATCGTTCTTTTGTAGATGCAAAAAACAAGTGCTTCCTCATCTGCTGATCAGCATCTCGAGCCCCCAGCAGCTCCCACGACGGGCAGAGCGAGAAGCCGAAGCTGTGCTAGAGGCCGAGGTAGGGGCAAAGCTCAGTACGGAGTAGCAGCACTAGAGGTTGAGCCTCAAGTTGAGTTATACAAGGAATTTCTGGCCCAGACGGCTTTGGTAGGCCCACCTCAGACCCCAGAGGGGTTGATTGCTATCCCAGTACTTCAGGATGCCCTGATCCGTCTAGTGGGCCTCATAGAGAGTGTCACCTAGGCAGGCTTGCTTCCTATAACACCAGCCGTCTCTCAGGAAGGGGCCCAAAATCCTGGTACTCGCACTCTGGGGTAGGTGGCTCCCTAGTTTCAAACTCCAGCAGCTCAGCCAGTTGGGACAGTTCACAGGTGTGGTAGCCCAAACAAGTGACAAGCTAGCTATGACTACCGATGCCTTATGGAGATTGGATAGTTTCACAAAGCTCTTCACTGCTACTTTCAGCGGTTCATCTTCTAAGGATCCTAGAATTATTTAGATAGTTCATGAGGATCTTAGTAATATGGGATAGTGGAGATCAATGGGATCGATTTTTCTACCTTTCTCTTATCTGGATCCGCCAAAACTTGGTGGAGAGACTACTGTTTGGCTTGACCAGCCGGATCACCAGCTTTGATTTAGTAACAGTTCACTCAGCTATTCTTGGAGAAGTTTCTCCTGTTACTTAGAAAAAGATCTATCAAAAGCAATTTAAGCATCTCCGGTAGGGCTCCATGACTGTTACTCAATATGAGAACAAGTTTATCGAGTTGTCCCATCATGATCTACTTATACTTCCTGGTGAGAGAGAGAGAAAAGAGGTTCATTGAGGGACTTATCCAGCCTATTCGACTTCAGATGTCTAAGGAGATGGAGAGTGAGATTTCTTTCTAGGAGGTGGCCAATGTGCCCAGGAGGGTTGAGATGGTTTTATCTCAGGGAGGTGGTCAGGGGTCTGACAAGACGCCTCATCATTCAGGCAGATTTAGTGGTTCCTCGTCTGGAGGCAGAGATTCGTATGGCTGAGTCCACTCTCCTAGGCCTTTTCAGTCAGCAATTCAGGTTTCTCACGGTACCTCAAGTGGGCGGGGTTCTCACATGTAGTATTCTAATCAGCTGTCCTATAGTGCACCACCAGCTCCTATCAGTGAACCGCTGCTCCAGAGTTTTCGCAGTGGCCATTCAGGTCGCCTGGGTCAGTAGTCTCAGCAGCCGTGGACTTGTTAAACGTATTGTGATATGGGTCGCATTGCTAGATATTGTCCTCGAGCATTGAGAAACTCTTAGCACCTGAGTGCCCGTGCCATGGTTCTGGCACTGAGTGTTCTAGCCCTCCTGGCCAGCCAATGATGGGGGTAGAGGTTCTAGAGATGGAGGTAAAGGTGCTAGAGGTGCTAGAGGTGGAGCTCAGGCTGCTAGAGGTCGAGGCCAGGCAGCAGCAGGCCATCCCACATATGTAGTCCAAGGTGGTGGGGGTGCGATGTAGTTATCACGGGTACAGTTCTGGTTTGTAGTAGGGATGCTTCAGTGCTATTTAATCCAAGGTCTATACACTCTTATGTGTCGTCTTATGTTGCACAGGTATCTTTAATACCCAGTGATTCTTTAAGTGCTCATGTTTAGGTGTCCACCTTGGTGGGTGATTCTATTATGGTATATCATGTTCATCGTTCTTGCGTGGTTGTGATTGGGGGTCTTGAGACCCGAGTGGACTTATTACTATTGGACATAGTAACTTTTTTTGTCATACTGGGGATAGATTGGTTGTCACCTTACCACGCCATCTTGGATTGCCATGCCAAGACTGTGAGCTTAGCCTTACCAAGTTTACCTCGCTTAGAGTGGAGAGGGACTCTTGGTCATTCTACTCTTAGTGTTATCTCATATATGAAGGCTTGCCGAATGGTCGAGAATGGGTGTTTGGCCTATTTAGCCTATGTTTGTGACTTGAGTGTTGAGATTCCTCCTATTGATTATGTGCCCGTTGTTCGGGAGTTTCTTATGTTTTCACTTCAAACCTATCGGGTATGCCGCCCGACAAGGATATTGATTTTTGCATTGATGTGGCTCCGGGCACTCAGCCCATTCATATCCCGGCATATCATATGGCCCCACCAGAGTTGAAAGAGTTAAAGGACCAGTTGCAGGCTTTGCTTGAGAAGGGTTTCATTATACCCAGTGTTTCACCTTGGGGTGCAGTGATAAATTAGGATTTTACCATGTTGATGCCCCTACTTTATATTGATTTGGTTATAAATATCCAAAATAGTCCCAAAATGCTTATGTGCTTGATTGTAGGTTTGAGCGACAAGGTGACAAAGGTCAAAGATCGGCTCAAATCGGAGTGAAACCTGCCCCAAGTGTGAAACATCAAGTGATATGAGGAACATGAAGGCGTAGCACGGACTGCACTGATATGCAACGCGGCCGCACTAAGAGATTTAGAGAATGACCAATTCAATTTGCAAGCCCAGGTGGCCGCACTACACTTCTGCGCGGTCCGCACCAATGAGATTCAAAGATCTACCATTTGAGGCTACAAGCCCACATGGTTGCATTACACTTCTGAGCGGTCCGCATTGATGAGAATCATAGACTTGGATTTTTGGGGGTTAAGTCCATGCAGCCGCGCTACCTTTTTGTGCGGTCCGCACTACTGAGGTTCAGAGACTGATGGATTTGGCAAGTCAAGCAAGGAGCTCTGCATACCTTTTTGTGCGGATGCGCTAACCTCCACCGCAGCCACGCTTCACTTTTGCGCGGTCGGCGGTGCTCAACTTTAGAGAGTTAAAATTCAAGAATTTAAGAGCCGATGCGGCCGCGCTGATCCCGCAGGGTATTTCTTTCTATTTTTGCAGCAACTACAAATAGAATATTTCACCATTTTTAGGTTAAGTTTTATGTTCTGAACGCGCCTGAGCCTGTGAGATCGAATATTGTGGCCATTTTTGGCACTTTTGATCTTTATTATTGTAGATTCTACTTAGTAATCAATATATATGTTTATTTTCTTGTATATTTCTTCTATTTCTTCTATTTCTTATTTAATTATGTATAGCTAAACCCATTTGCTAGAGTTGTGGCTCAACCCTAGTGTGGATAGTTGATGGGTGTTTCCACATAGGGTAAGATTGAGATTCGGTGTTTGTAATTTGGGTTAATTTTGTGTTTCACTTTCGAATTTGTGGTTGAAAACATGAATTCAAAGCTTAGTAGGTCTAACTCTTCTTGAGAAAGAGAGTTTATGGCCCTAGAGTTGACTCAACAAGGAATTTGGATGGACCCATGAGAATGGTAGTCCCAATTCACGGGTTAAACCTCGAGAGAGTAATTACCCTACTTGAATCCTAGTTGATTGGTCTATTTGGCCTACCCAATTGGTCTCGATAGAGTAAATTGGGCAAGATCGTTCTCTATACCGAGAGGTGTGAGAATGGATACAATTGTGCAATGGTTATAGCATAAGCCCCAAATATATCAATCTCCCATTAGTAACTTTTCCCCGTTAGCTAGTCACCTAGGTAGTGTCACGACTCTAGTGCCTTTGTCCATATTAAATACAACTTAGCAATATTCCCTTAGCATAATTTAGCTTTAATCGTTAGTTTATAATAGTTGTTATATAAGCAAGGAAAACCCAAAAATATTTGAAGTGACATTAGAAGCACAACCGTATCTCTAGGCTAGACAGATAATATAACTCCATTACTAGCTCCTTGTGGAATTTCAATCCCGAACCACTATTCAGGTAAAAGCTATTGTGACCCGCTCTTCCAACCATTGCATAGTATCGAGTCGGCAACGATCACTTTTTGGTGCCATTGCTAGGGAGCTTACGGTGTTGACTTTCTGTTTAGCTAGTTTTGCGATTTGCTTCTCTTTCCTTCTTATTTACTAACTTTTTTTATGTCGATTAATTAGGTACAGATGGATCTCAATGGAAATGATCCTCTTGGTGGGGGAGGAGGTTGCAGATCTTTATCAAGATGAGCTTCAAGTACCTCAAGTTCCACGTAGAGGTAGAAATGCCAAAGTAAATGCTAATCCGAATGAGAATATTCCAGAACCTCCTACACCACCGCCAAGAGTGGCTCCAAGGGTCCTTCCGAATTAAGGATATGTGAGTGCCATCACCCCCCCCCCCAAACCCGGGCGGGGAATTTTCAAATCACAAATGTTATGTTGACCCTACTCGAGCAAATAGGGTGTTTTACGGGCGCCTCCGACCAAAATGCTTACAAGCACTTGAAAGGGTTCGTAGATAGATGCTGGGGTAGCAAGAAAACTAATGTATCCGAGGATGCATTAAGATTGAGGATTTTCCCGTTCTCTCTCCGAGGGAAACAGTTGGTGGGTTAGAAAGGCTCCTCAATCATTCTATCACCACATGGGATGAATAGGCGAAAACATTTATTGCCAAGTTCTTTTCTCCAAGTCACATGACGGCTCTTAGGGATGAGATTCTAGCTTTTAAGCAAGAGCCAATGGAATCTTTTCATGAGATATGGGAAATATATAGAACAATGGTGAAGGAGTGCCCTAATAATTACATGACCAAGGCAATGATTCAAATAATCTTTTATGGGGGCCTCAACGCCATGAATCTGTGCATTGTGAACCAATTAGCTGGAGGGAACTTCATGAAACTTTCTTCCCAAAAGGCATTGATGTACTTTATGAGATGGCCGACACCTCTTCGGCATGGCAAAGTCGAGCAAATGTGCCCTAAGGTGACACCACGATCATCCATTTGCACAAGGAATTGCATGATCATGAACAAGCTATAGCCGAGCCTACAACAACTATGAATCAATTGGCGAAGGCACAATTGCAACAAGATCAAAACCCGCGCCAAGTCTATGCAATGGAAAATGTTCTATGTTAAAAAGGAGGCCAAGAAGGCAACAACAACCTTAAGGTGATTGTGAGCAATTTGACAACAATAATGGTGATGGTTATTAGAACGAGTGCTATGAGGAGCACAGTGAAGAATATCAATATGTTAGTAACTACCAAAGGAATAGAGGAAATCAAGGGAATCAACAATGGCATCCCCAAGGAAATTGGGGCAATCAACAAGGCGACAGTAATTGGAATAATAACAATCAACAACAAATTGGTGGCAATTAGAACGAAAACAATCAAAATAACAATTGGGGTAACCAAGGTAACAATCAAGGCAATTGGAATGGGAATAATAACAAGTGGAGCAACAACAATCAAGGAGGGTGGAATAATAATGGAAATCAAGGTAATCGGGGGCAAGGCTTTCAAAGGCCCCCATGTACCAACAACCAAATAATCCACCACCCTTTCAATCTCAATGGTCTAGTTCTTTGGGTAGTGATATGGGAGAATAGATATGATGTTTGAGAAAATGATGAAGAAGAACCAAGACTCTGATGCTCAATTTCCTTTTCATAATACCTCTATTTGGAATTTGGAGGTGCAAATTGGCCAAACCTCTCAATCATTAAATACTCAACCTAAGGGAACTCTACCAAGTGATACGATAGTGAACCCAAAGGGAGGTAATAACCATGTGATGGTCGTGACAACGAGGAGCAGAAAAAGCAATGATGTGCATGCCTCAAATGAAAATCGAGTTGTGGGTGATGAATTTGAATTGCATGATGATGTGCCTTTGAATGTTGAAAATGTGGTTGAACCACGTGTAACCAATAATGTGTGAATTGACATTGATGATGAGACCGGGGTAGAGACTCAAGATACCATGATCCCGTCTAGGGAAAACATTATTAATATACCCAAGTCGGCGATGCCAAAGGAAAAGACACCCTTTCCTAGGCTGCCTCCACCTTACCCTCAACGGACGGTAAAGAAAAAAGGTGACAATCATTTCAAAAAGTTCATTGAAATTATTGGGTTCAAATTCCAATTTACCTATTATTCATTCCTCGTGCCTAACTAACATGCAGGTTGACACCGCTTTGGCGGTTCTACAAAAGCGCAAAACGGTGATTGGATGGACATTGGCTGATATTCGAGGGATAATCCCTGCATTTTTCATGCACAAAATCATCTTGGAAGAGGATGCGAGGCCTTCTACTGAACATCAAAGAAGACTAAATGAGGGGATGCAAGAAGTGGTGAAGAAATAGGTTATCAAGTGGCTAGATGCCAGTGTGGCTTACACGATCTCGAATAGTTCATGGACCTCTCCGGTCCAATGTGTGCCAAAGAAATGAGGAATGACGGTAGTGACCAATTATAACAATGAGCTTATTCCTATTCTTAAAGTTACGGGTTAGAGAGTGTGTATGGACTATAGAAAGCTTAACAAGGTGACAAGAAAAGATTATTTCCCACTACCATTCCTTGACCAAATGCTCGATCGTCTTGCGGGTTGGGCATTCTATTGTTTTCTAGATGCTTACTCGGTGTACAATCAAATTCTGATTGCCCCGGAGGATCAAGAAAAGACGACCTTTACATGCCCTTATGGCACATTTACTTTCTCGGGAATGCCATTTGGACTATGTAATGCTCTGGCAACCTTCCAATATTGTATGATGGCAATTTTCACCGACATGATGGAAGATATCTTGGAGGTCTTCGTGGATGATTTCAGTGTTTTTGGGGATTCATTTTAGGAATGCTTGGTGAACATGTATAGGGTATTGTCTATATGCGAAGAAACCAACCTTGTGTTCAACTGTGAGAAATGTCACTTTATGGTGGAATAGGGTATCGTATTGGGTCACAAAATCTTGAAGCAAGGAAATTGAAGTTGATAAGGCAAAAATTGAGGTAATTTCGAGGATCCCTCCCCCTACTTCTGTCAAAGAGGTAATGAGTTTTCTTAGTCATGTCGGGTTCTACCGACGATTCATTAAAGACTTCTCGAAAATTCTTAACCCACTTTACAAATCATTGGAAAAGGATGTCAAGTTTATATTTGATGAAAAGTGAATGGAGTCTTTTGAGCTATTGAAGCACAAGTTGACCACAACTCCAATCATCACCGCACCTAATTGGGGTTTGCCCTTTAAACATATGTTCGATGCAAATGATGTGGCGGTAGGAGCGGTGTTAGGTCAACGAATCAACAAGATGTTCCATCCCGTGTATTATGCTATTAAAATGATGAATGAAGCCCAAAGAAACTACACGATGATGGAGAATGAGCTATTGGCTATAGTGTTTGTTATGGATAAATTTTGACCTTATCTTATGGGGGCGAAGGTGATTGTGCACACGTACTATGCCGCCCTCCGGTATTTAATGACCAAGAAGGATTCTAAAGAAATATTAATGAGGTGGGTGTTACTTCTTCAGGAATTTTACTTAGAGATAGTGGATAGTAAGGGAAGTGAGAATCAAGTCGAGAACCATTTGTCTCGGTTGGTGGAAGAGGAGAGGCCATGTGACGGTATTGATATTTATGATGCATTCCTCGACGAGCAACTTCTTTCCGTTTCTATGTATGATATGCCTTGGTTCACGGACATCGCCAACTTCACTGTGACCAGTAATGTCCCGTGTGAGCTCTCTTCCAACCAAAGGAAGAAACTCAAGTGGGATAGCTTGGATTTCTATTGGGATGATCCGTATTTGTTTAAAATTTGAACGGATGGGGTGATAAGAAGATGTGTACCAGAAGGTGAACAAATAAGCATATTGGAGGCTTGTCACACTTCTACCTATGGTGGCCCACATGGGGGGTGAGGACGGCTTCAAAGGTTTTGAGTTGCAGTTTTTATTGGCCGATGTTGTTTAAAGATGCTAGTGACTTGGTGAACATATGTAATGCATGCCAAAGAGCCGGCATAATTTCAAAGAAGGATGAGATGCCTCTAAATATGATTCTTGAGGTGGATATTTTTTATGTTTAGCACATTGATTTCATGGGTCCATTCGTGCTCTTGTGGGAACACTTATATTCTCGTGGCAGTGGACTATGTTTCAAAGTGGGTTGAAGTCGTGACTTTACCCAACAATGAAGCCCGGAGTGTTGTGGCATTCTTGAAAACTAGTATCTTCACAAGGTTTGGCACCCATCTTTCTATCATTAGTGATGGGGGGGGGGGGTCCTACTTTTGCAACAAATCTTTCGACTCATTGCTTGCTAACTATGGAGTTAATCACAAAGTGAACACCCCTTATCATCCACAAGCTAGCGGTCAAGTGGAAGTCTCAAATCGGGAAATAAAGAGTATATTATCCAAGATAATAAAGGCTAATAGGAGGTCGTAGAAATTGGATGGTGCTCTTTCGGCTTATCAGACGGCTTATAAGACTCCAATTGGTATGTCTCTACATCGGTCGGTATTTGGTAAAGCTTTCCATCTTCGGTGGAATTGGAACAGAAGGCTATGTGGGCGTTGAGAAAGTTGAACTTGGAATGGGATGTTGCAGCCAATCTCCATGTTGATCAATTAAATGAGCTTGATGAGTTTAGATTTCATGCCAACTCCAGCTCGTCCTTATATAAGGACACGATGAAGTACCTTCACGACAAATATACTCGAGGAAAGGAATTCAAAGTTGGCAATATGGTTCTTCTTTTCAACTCCCCGTTGAGGTTATTTTCGGGAAAGCTCAAGTCAAAGTGGAGTGGGCTTTTTGAAGTGGTATTTGTGACTCCTTTTGGTTCTCTTGATCTCGATAAAAAGAATGGTGACGTATTTCGGGTCAATAGGCATCCTATGAAGCATTATATGAGAAAGTTTGATGACAGCCACGTGGTGGCACTCCTTCATTTAAAATGATGAGATGGTAATATGCATTGTGCCGCGACGTTAAATTAGGCGCTTCTTGGGAGGCAACCCATGTCTTTTTCTTTATCATTGATTTTCTTTGTAGACTAGGATTTTTTGAGTTAATTGGTTGTGAGATGTTGGAGGGATAATGTTGAAGCAGTGCAAAACAAAAGTAAAAAAAAAAATAATAGGTCTCTAAAGTTTGCTAGTGCGGCCGCGGTGCATATCAGTGCGGTCCGTGCTGGCATGTGCAAAGGTGGATAAGTTTCTGAAGTTATCAGTGCGACCGCGGTGCATTTTTATGTAGTCCATGCTGATAGGACCAAAATATGATGCTCTATGAAGTTTCCCATGCGGTCGCGTTGCATATCAGTACGGTCTACATGGGATGCTTGGTGCAATGCTGCTTGACAAAAACCTAGTGCGGTTCGCTGTCACTTTTGTATGGCTGCGCTGGTAGGTAAGTTCGTGGCCCCACAGTTGTCTATAAATAAGGACCTTAGGCCACATTTTACACTTTTCGCACTTTGAAAACCTGAGCCCTAAAATTCTACTGTTCATCTCTGAGACCATTCTTGTGTGGCTGCAACGAGTGCTTTGATTCTTCATATTCCTGGTAACTTTTCTTAAAAGTGCCAGTAATTAGTTTGTATTTTTAGTTTTTGTTTCCTTCCCAGAAGTTGTAGCTTCTTCTTTCTTTCCGTTTTTCCAAGGTTTAATGATTAGTTTTGTTTTGAATGATGAGCATGATTTTAATGTTGGATAATTTAGTAGGACAATTAGGATTCAAAGATAGATAAAAAATGGAAATGTTTGTGAAACCCTAACTCAGTCCCTGAACATAGTTCAACGCGGCTGCATGACCTCTTGCACGGTTCACGTTGATTCTTCTGTTGTGCTTAAATACAAGCGCGACCTCATTGCACATTTGCGTGGTCCACACTGGCCCAATGCAGCCGCGGTACATATTAGTGCAGACCGTGTTGGGAGATTCAGAGAGTAAGTTTTGGAGGTCTTTGCCCAGCAAGGTTGTGTCCCACTTTTACGCGGTCTCTAGTGCCTCCAGCGCGACCGCATGCCTGTTTTGCACGCTCCGTGGCCTTATGTCATGTAGCATGTCCTGCTTCTGTATTATACAACCAACTATGTTTTCCTCTTGTGTTATTCATTTATTATGCTGCATGTGCTTAAACTAATAATGTTAGATGCTTGTTATTGCAAATCATGGTTAAACAATGATACAGTAAACAAACACAACAACCCGGGAGAGGTGGTGCCTCCCGAGGGGGTAAGGGAAAGAGAATATGAAAACTCACTCCCCAAGCTCGGGAGAACATTAAAAAGACTCAAAAACTTATACGGGTTGCTGATAGGGCTGCCTCTCATTCTTCGGGGAGTGAGTATGTGCCCTCTAAAAGCATATTCTCAAATTCTATCCCAACTCACATAACCAACCCCCTCCACCTAGTTGATACTCCTCCACCATCAACCTCAATCAAAAGACCAGTGAATGTAGTCTTGAATTCGTCTAATAAGTCTGTAGTAGGTAATGGTGAGCAAAAATCCACCTCCCCCACAACTCATTTTATAGGGAGAGTGAAGGCTATGGTGAGGGAGGTGAGCCTCAAGTTGAGGGAGTGGAAAGAACTAGAAAGCTTGAATCTTAGGAATATCGTTTCGTTAGTTAGGTTGAATTTCATAAGTTTAGGGAGTGATTGCCATTGAGGAAGTTGATACCGGAGAGAAGTTTTATTGACAAGGATCTTTTACCCCACAACCTGAACGTGCAAAGGGAGTTCCGAACAAGACATGGTTGGAAATTTTTCAAAGAAAGATGCTTTGATGCTAATGAGCACATGGTTTGAGAATTCTACAGTAATGTGGCTCAAATAGTCAACGATACAAAGGTCACCAAAATGAGAGATAAAAATGTGGTGTTCGATGGGAACTCCTTAAATGATTACTTGGGGTTCAAGGATGAGGATGAGTAGCTCTACCTGGCTAAGTTGGCAATGGGTGAGGAAGTGCGACCTTGGTTGGCCTAGTACTTGGCAATCCAAGGCACTATCCCAATATGGTTGCAAGCAAAAAAGAACATTTACTGGAACACCTTCAACTTTTAGGCTCGAGGGTGGTTGACATTTGTATGTAGTAGGATTGACCCTTCTACCCATGATCATATTGTTCCACTTACCCGGGCCGTGCTTTTTTCTTCTATTATGGATAGGTACCCTATTAATGTGGGTAATGTGATCTTGAGGGTGATTTCCGTTGTAGGACAGGAGACGACTGCGAACTGCCCTTTGCCCAACACCCTGTCTATGTACTTTAGGGATCTGGAGGTCAAGAAGTAACGATTTGATGTCAAAACCAAGCCTGTGGCTCCCTACTCATGGTACAACATGCAGGGTTCGGACAACCCAAAGTCAAAGAAGTACCACCACCTACCTCTACCCCAACTGGCCAGTCTGAGGAGCTAGTTAAGGTAGAGCCTTCTACCAAGCCTTCCACCATTCTTGCTACTACTACCAGTGAGACCTTGCCCCAGGTCCTCCTGTTGTTGCTGGCCCAAGTAATTCAGCTGGCCCGAGAGTCCCATCGTCAAAGACTCATCCATTTACTACCCACCAGTTGAGTCAGACCTTAGCTAGCTTGAACAACTAGATGTCGGTTGCGACTTCCATGTTGTCCCTCTTATCCTCTACTATTCAGACACAGGCAGCTCAGCAACCCAGATTCCTCCGTCCATTGAGGATACCTTGAAGATGATCCTACAAAATAAGGAAAAGATTTTGAAGACTCTGGTCACATTGACTACTGCTGTGGAGTCACATGGAAAAGCTCTGAAGGAGCTTGCCAAGGAGCACAAAAAGATGAGAAAGTCAAGGGCGTCTAAGGAGTCGATGAAGGTGCTTAGAGCAGACATGGACAAGCTATTGGAAGATTAGATGTCGTTAGACTTGTTATTTGAAGATTCAACTCCTCTAGCAGCAACACCAGATCCACAGCAGGAGTAGGCACCCAGGCCTCCAAGGATAAAGAGGAAGCTTCCCGGTATAGAGGCTGTAGTGAATGAGTTAGTAGAGGTTCAGGAGTGTCCCTCCAGTGTTGCACCCGACATTCAGCCGGTCCATGACCAGGCTCCAATCCCAACAGCTGAGTAGTAGGAGGCCGGGAACCAATCTGTGGTTCTCGCCCATACAGAGAACTAGGGGACCACTGAGGATCCCATGCAGACGGACCAGGCCTAAGGAGCTCTTCTATATCCTTTCATTGACTGTTTATGCTTATTTTTGTAGTTGGCATTGGGACAATGCCAGCTCTTATACGTGCGGGTGCACTCTACTTTTTTTTGGATTATCTGGATAACTGTACATATTAGATTCTCATTTTATATTATGCTGATTTGATTTTCTAGTTGGTTTGTATATTAATTTACATTTTAGCTACTTTTTATTCTCTTTTGGTCTGTATATAAAGTTACATTCGATATATATTCATCCCTCATTGTATATTCTACTCCTCTATTGTACATATTCATTGTGTTTTCTATTTTCGCAAAGTTTTTCATTTTTATCTATGTAGATAGGCTTGTAGCCCTTTGTTTTTTTTGGCGTTATCAATAAGCCCTTGGTTTTCTTAAGGCCACGGTTCTTTCCAAGGGTAGATTTTTGTGTGAACTGGGTGGCTCTTCCCGAATATAGATGGCGTGACTACCTTCTAAAGGTTTTGAGTCTGTTTATTTGATTTTTCTTTTGTTTTTGACAATTGTAGTTAAAGGATGCCTCAAGCAAAGCTTCAAATGGGCCTAACACATTTGCCTTTGATCCCATGGTCAAAGACATAATGTTGTGTTTAGGATGAGGAAAGTCGTGGCTTTGAGACTCTTGCGTTGACCAAACAATCATCATGTGGTCTTTTTGGACCATTGTGTTCTTGAATCGTAACTAAGGTTGTTGTGGACCCTCGACTCAATGTCTTTAGCAATTTCCTAGCATGTGTGGTGAGGAATCAGATTCTGAGTCCAAGTCCCAAGACACTGGTCTAGAACTTTTCCCTGAATGTTTGTTGAGGCGAAATCATAGGTGAAATTTGACTTCAGAATTTACTATAGGCTTTCCTTCATCCAAAGATTAAAATTAACAATTCCATGGCCTACCAAAAAATATCTTTGGATTAACCCTTTTGAGCCTTAAACCTTCTTCTTCCATGAACCAATGTTACAAACCTATACTCGTTCTAAATTCTACCCTCTCTTGGCACCGACATCTTCCCTTGAGCAATGGCAAAGTCTAAGTTTGGGGGGAGAGACAAGTTAAAAAAGGGTAAAAGGTACAAAAGCAGTAAGAAAAAGTCAAGGAAATGAAAAAGAGAAAAAGAAAAAAAAGACAAAATGAAAGGCCAAGGTGAAAAAGAATAAAAAGGGTCAAAAAACCAAAGTGAAAAAGGTGTGGAAAAGGTAGAAAAAGGAAGAATGTCTTGAGTTGCATAAGAAAGAATGACAATGTGTCTCTCTAACCCATTGAAAGAGGTGAAAATGACTTGAAGAGTCAAGAGAATTGTGCTAATATGAAGCCAAAGAAGTGCTTAAGGGAAGTATAAACCTACTTGAATAAACAATTGTCCTACCCTTACCCAAAGCCTTCACAATTGACTCCCCAAAAGCCCTATCAAATCTTGAGTTGAAGGGAACCTACATTAGTGGATACTTATATAAGGGGAAAGCATATGGTACCTAGATTTGGACTTGTGACCTTCTTCTTGAGAGAGATGAGTGAAATTTCCATCAACCTTGGTTTGTGTGTCAATACTCTAAAAGATGAGGTTTTCTTAGGAAGAGTTGAACACGTGTGAGTTCGGGTTCCCCAATGACCAAAGTAATTGAGTGAAGTTCTTTGATGAAATGTGTCAACTCTTTATGCTCTTCTGCCACACTTGATCCAAAGTTTTCAATGTTTAAATGTGTTTATGATGTATTCGTATTGAGGTCAATTGTTAGTCCCAATTGATGCCTATTGAGGTTGCTTTAGGATAGCTGGAAATTCTTGGATTGCCCTTTTAAGGGTGGGTCTTATTTTGTTTCCTTGAGGACAATCAAAGGTTCAAGTTTGGGGGAGTTGATAAGTTAGAATTTTACCGTTTTTATGCCCCTACTTGCTCTTGCTTTGGTTACAAATTGCTACAAAATATTTCCAAAATGCTTATAAGTTGTGCTTGATTGCAGGTTTGAGCGACAAGGTGACAAAGGTAAAAGATCAGCTCAAAATAGACTGAACCTGCCCATGTGTCAAAGACCAAGTGAAATGAGAAACATGAAGGCCTAGCGTCGACCGCACTGATATGCAACAAAGCCTGACTAGGAGATTTAGAGAATCACCAATTCAAGCTGCAATCCTATGCGGTCGTGCTACACTTCTGCGCGGTCATCACCAATGAGATTCGGAGACCCACCATTTCAAGCTATAAGCCCACACGTCCGCATTACACTTCTGTGCGGTCCACATTGATGAGAATCAGACAGTTGGATTTTTGGGCGTTAAGTCCATGCGGCTGCACTACCTTATTGTGCAGTCCGCACTACAGAGGTTTAGAGACTGATGGATTTAGCCAAGTCAAGCAAGGTGATCCCCGAACCTTTTTGCACGAACGCGCTATCCTCCACTGCGGTCACGCAACACTTTTGTGCTGTTCGCGGTCCTCAACTTCATAGAGTTAAAATTCACGAATTTAAGAGCCAACGCGGCCGCGCTACCATTTTGCGTGGTCCGCACTGACCCCACAAGGGTATTTTTGTCCAGTTTTTCAAGCCACTATAATTAGGACATTTTACCATTTTTAGGTTAAGTTTTATGTTCTGAACACAACTGAGCTCGTGAGACCGAATATTGTAGCTACTTTTGGCTTTTTTGCTCTTTATTATTGTAGATTGTACTTAGTAATCAATTAATATGTTTATTTCCTCATCTATTCTTCTGTTTCTTCTTTAATTATGTGTAGCTAAACCTATTAACTAGGGTTATGGCTCAACCCTAGTGTGGGTAGTTGATGGGTGCTCCTATCTAGGGTGAGATTGAGATTGGGTGTTTGTTATTTGGGTTAATTTTGTGTTTCAATTTTGAATTTGTGGTTGCAAACATGAATTCAAAGCTTAGTAGGTCTAACTCGTCTTGACAAAGAGAGTCTATGACCCTAAAGCTGAACCAACAAGGCATTGGGATGGGCCCATGAGAATGGTAGTCCCAATTAATAGGCTAAACCTAGAGAGAGTAATCACCCTACTTGAACCCTAGTTTCTTGGTCTAATTGACCTACCCAATTGGTCTCGAAATAGTCAGTTGGGAAAAATCGTTCTGCCTACCGAGAGGTGTGAGAATGGGTACAATTGTGCAATGGTTATAGCATAAGCCCCAAATATATCAATCTCCCCTTAGTAACTTCTACCTGTTAGCTAGCCACCTAGGTAGTGTCACGACCCTAGTGCTTTTTTCCATATTAAATACAACTTAGCAATATTCCCTTAGAATATTTATCTTTAATCATTAGTTTATAGTAGTAGTTATAAAAGCAAGGAAAACCAAAAAATGTTTGAAGTGACATTAGAAGCACAACCACATCCTAGGCTAGATAGACAATACAACTCCATTACTAGCTCCCTGTGGAAATTCGATCCCGAACCACTATTTAGGTAAAAGCTATTGCGACTCGCTCTTCCTACCATTGTGTAGTGTCGAGTCAATAGCGATCATGCACCGGTGTTATTTGTCAAGAAGAAGGATGGGTCAATGAGAATATGTATTGATTACCAGCAATTGAACAAGGTAACGATCAAGAATGAGTATCCATTGCCGAGGATTGATGATTTGTTTGACCAGCTTCAGGGTGCCAGGGTATTTTCCAAGATTGACTTGCAATCTGGCTACCGTCGGTTAAGGATTAAACATCCGATGTCCCAAAGATAGCCTTCTACGCTCGGCATGGGAATTATGAGTTCTTGGTTATGTCACTCAAGTTGACGAATGCCCCAGCAGCTTTCATGGACTTGATAAATCGAGTGTTTAAGCCTTATTTGGATTCGTTCATGATAGTTTTCATTGATGATATATTGATATATTCCCGCAGCCAAGAGGCACGAGCAACTCCTTAGAGTGGTTCTTCAGACTCTAAGGGATAGCTAGTTATATGCAAAGTTCTCCAAGTGTGCTGGTTGGGTTCAGTTGCATTTTTGGGTCATGTCGTATCAATAGAGGATATTCAAGTGGACCCAAATAAGATTGAGGCAATCAAGAACTGGCCTATAACAACATCAGCTATAGAGATTCAAAGTTTCTTGGGGTAGGCAGGCTATTAATAACGGTTCGTGGAGGGTTTTTCATCTATTGTAGCCCCGTTGACCAGATTCACCCAGAAGCGTGCCTAGTTCAGGTGGTCAGATCCGTGTGAGGTGAGCTTTCAAAAGCTCAAGGCAGCTCTTACTACGACACCGATGTTTGTTTTGCCCATAGGTTCAGTGTTTTATACAGTCTGTTGTGATGCTTCACATGCTGGTCTTGGATAAGTGTTGACGCAGAATGGCAAGGTCATTGCCTATTCTTCAAGGCAGTTGAAGATTCATAAGAAGAACTATCCGGTTCATGATTTGGAGTTGGCAGCCATAGTTCATGCATTGATGATTTGGAGGCATTATCTGTATGGCATTGCATGTGAGGTGTTCACGGATCACAAGAGTCTTCAGTACTTGTTCAAGCAAAAGGAGTTGAATTTGAGGTAGAGGAGATGGTTGGAGTTGTTGAAGGATTATGACATCATTATTTTATATCACCCGGGGAAGGCCAATGTGGTGGCCAATGGTTTGAATAGGTTGTTAGCCAGTATGGGCAGTCTTTCTTAAATTCCGGTCAATGAGAGGCCGCTTGCTTTGGACGTTCAGGCGTTAGCCAATCAGTTCATGAGATTGGATGTTTCTGAGTTTAGTTGTGTGTTAGCTTACAGGTCACTCATTCTTCACTATTAGAGTGTATCCGTGATCGGCAGTTTGACGATCCCCATTTATGTATCCTTAGGGACACAATACAGCGTGGAGGTGCAAAGCAGTTTACTTTAGATGATAATAGAGTTTTGAGATTGCAGGGTAGAGTTTGTATGCCTAATGTGGATGGGCTTCGAGAGTTGATTTTAAATTAGGCCCATAGTTTCTGGTATTCTATTCTTCTGGGCGCCGCTAAGATGTATCAGGATTTGCGGTAGTAATATTGGTGGTGTAAAATGAAGAAGGATATTGTAGCATATGTGGCTTGTTGTTTGAATTGTTAGCAGGTTAACTATGAGCATCAAAGGCCTGGTAGTTTATTTGAGAGGATTGAGCTTCCCGAGTTGAAGTGGGAACAGATCACTATGGACTTTGTTCTTGGACTTTCGCTGACTTGGAAGAAGTTCGACGTAGTTTGGGTCATTGTTGATAGGTTGACCAAGTCATCGCATTTCATTCCTGTGGCAGTCTCCTATTCTTCTAAGAGGTTTGGTGAGATCTATATTCGGGAGATTGTTCGCCTTCATGGTGTGCAAGTGTCTATCATTTCGGATGGGGTATGCAGTTTACCTCGCGCTTCTGGAGAGTAGTTCAGTGAAAGTTGGGCACACAGGTTGAGTTGAGCACTGCATTTCATCCCTAGACAGATGGTCAGTTAGAGCGGACTATTCAAAATTTGGAGGATATGCTCCGAGCTTGTGCTATTGAGTTTGGATATTTGTGGGCTCAGTTATTGACTTTAGCGGAGTTTGCCTGCAACAACAGCTAAAGTCGAGCATCCAGATGGCTCCTTATAAGGCTTTATATGGTAGGTGGTGTTGGTCTCCGGTTGGATGGTTTGAGTCGGAAGAGGGTCAGTTGTTGGGTACGGATTTGGTTCAGAAGGACTTGGACAAGGTCAATATCATTCAGGATAGGCTTCTTTCAGCTCAGTCCAGGCAAAAGAGTTATGTAGACTACAAGGTTCGAGATGTGGCTTTTATGGTTGGTGAACAGGTTTTGCTTTGTGTGTCGCCTATGAAAGGCAAAATGAGATTTGGGAAGAAGTGCAAGCTTATCCATAGGTTCATTGGTCTGTTTGAGATTATTAATCAATTGGGAGAGGTGGTTTATAGACTTTCATTGCCGCCTATCTTATCATCCGTGCATTTAGCATTTCATGTGTCTATGCTTCGGACGTATCATGGCGATCCCACCCGCGTGTTAGATTTCAGCACTGTCCAATTGGACAAGGACTTCTCTAATGAGAGGACACGGTAGTTACTCTAGACTGGCAGTTTCTTCAGTTCAGATCCAAGAGTATTCCTTCTGTTCGTGTTCAGTAGAAAGGTCAGCCTTCTGAGGCATCAACCTGAGAGCTCGAGTCTGATATGCGGAGTTATTACCCTCATCTTTTCCCCGACTTGAGTACTTCTTCGTTCTATCCATTTGAGGATGAACGGTTGTTTTAGAGGTGGAGAATGTGATGATTTAAAGGGTCATCACCTGCTTTAAATTAATTATGTGCTTATGAGGCCTTGAAAACCTCATTTAGAGTCAGCCTCGATTTGCATGCGTAGTTCGGGCACGTAGCCGGAAAGCTTAAATATGAAATTATGTGAAGTATGCTAAATTTTTGTGTTAAAAATGATTAAATTTGACTTTGGTTAATATTTTGGGTAAACGGACATGGACTCATGATTTGACGGTCCCAAAGGGCCCGTAAGAAAAATATAGGACTTGGACGTACGCCCGGAATCGAATTCTGAGGTCCCAATCCCGAGAAATGAATTTTTGAGTAAAATTATTTTTCTAAAATTATTAAGAAAAATTAAATTGAAATTTGATTAGAATGTATTGGTATTGGACCCGTATTTTGGATTTGTTGCCCAGTACATGTTTTATATGTGGTTTAAGCACTTTCTGTAAAGTTTATTTTCCCACGATTGAAGCTACCGCATTCGATGTTAAATCATGTGCAGATTTCTATTAATTTGATTGGGAGTTGACTTTGATTTTGACTTGTCTTAAGATTATGGAAATTATTCACCTAGATTTATTAGGACGTGTTATTCGATATTTTAAATAGATTGAGGCCATTGGAGATTATTTGATTGGTGTGCTGGACGTTGCAAGAATGCAGAAATTTCCGTCATAGAGGTGAATTGTTAGTATATATGATAGCCTGAGGGTTTGAAACCCCGGCTTATCATATTATGACGCTATTTTGGGCGTGACTCGCATCCCATGGCAGGCGCGGGGTTGGTCATGACTTGGGATTGTGACTTGGTCCATCTCGAACATGAATAATACTATATTGGCGATTGAAACACACTCTGTGTTGAATATATATGGGCTTTATGCCATGTTTGGGGCCTTGTGCCGACCAGTAGTATGCTTAGGGATAGACATTGTTGTGATAGCATGATTTGTAAAATCATTGATCTCAGTCCTGGGTTTATTTACTATTATGAAATACTAAGTCACATGTTCTTGCAAGATAAATAAACTAAAGTATTTTTCCTTGTTAAGTGAATTGGAAACTGGAAATAATTAAATTGAACTGTTATGTGACTCATATGCATGATGTGGACTGAGTATGGATCTGGATGCATGCCGCAGCGGATGATATGAATATTGTGCTTGGGGTGAAGGAGCCTCTCGGGAATCTGTACGCACCCCTAGTGAGCTCTGTCGATGTTAAACTGATTGGACTACGCATCATAGCGGTCATGTGCATTGCATTTCATTCTTGTTTAGGTAATTACTTGTGTTATCTGTGGTTTGTTGTTGTTGTTAGTTCGTGGTAGGTAATCGGACTGTTAGTTTTAGCTTTGCTTTGTGGTGTTTTGTGGATTTCTTGCTTTCAGCTATTTTATATGATTTTTACTCACTAAGTACTTAGTACTAACCCCTACTCTCTACACCTTTGTGTGCAGATTCAGGTGCGTCGGAGGTCTAGACGAACAGTCCAGTTTCTTATGGAGTATTTGAATTACTGAGGTAGCTGCTGGCGTTCGCAGAACCTAGCTTCTCTCTTTATTTAAGTTTATTATCTATATACTTTCAGACTTGAGTATTTTGGTTCAACTATTCCTATTACTATTCAGTTTTTGCTTAGAGGTTGTAGACTCGTGACTCCAGATCTTTTGGGAGGGTTACTATTAGTATTCTCATTTCTCAGTATTTTCATTCTTTTATTATTGTTAGAGTATTATATAAACTCTCATATTCTCCTTGAATTTGTCCTTTGATACTTGTTGTTAAATATGAAACAATTATTGGTCTGGCTTGCCTGGCTTTAAGGTTGGGCGCCATCACGACCGAGTTTGGGTCGTGACAAGTTGACATCAGAGCCTAGGTTACTAGGCCTCACAAGTCATGAGCTGGTTTAGTGGGCTCTCGCGGATCGGTATGTAGACGTCCGTATCTATCCTCGAGAGGCTGCAGAACTTTTAGGAAACACCTCACTTCCTTGGATTCATATCGTGCGGTTTATGTTATTGTGAAACTAAATTTTTTTTTCGTATTCTATTCTCTCACAGATGGCGAGAACCCATGCTAACGGACGTGGTGGACGACCACCAGTGGCATCTAGGGGTCGTGGTCATGGTAGAGGCAGGGCAACAGTGACAACACCTGCTGACCCACCAGTTGACCAGACTCAGGGTTAGATCCCAGCGCTTGTGGATCAGGTTCAGGATCAGGCTCCAGCTGTATAGCATCCCAGTAGCTCAGGTTCAGGCACCGATGGTGCCTATTGAGATACTGGGTATCCAGGAGACCTTAGCACAAATCCTATCAGTGTGTACTGGCTTAGCCCAGCTGGTTGCGGCTTCTACTGCAACGGCTTCTTCTCAGGCGGGGGGAGGAAATGAGACCCCCATTACTCGCACACCAGAGCCGGTAGTTAAGGTCTTATAGGTGCCTGAGGTAGCTCCAGCTCAGCCAGTTCAATCGGCTGCACCAGTCGTACCAGCCCCAGCTCATGTAGTCCCAGCTATGCCTGATGACGAGTCGCGTTGGTTATAGAGGTTCGGTAGACTACAACCTCCAACATTTAGTGGTGTGGAGGGCGAGGATGCCTACGGTTTTCTAGATAAGTGCTAGCGTATGCTTCGTACTGCGGGTATCCTGGAGTCTAGCGGTGTTGCTTTCACTACCTTCCAGTTCACAGGGCCTGCATTTAATTTGTGGGAGGATTTCGAGAGGCGTAGGCCTATTGGGGCAGCGTCCCTCACTTGGTAGCAGTTCTCCACGGTATTTCAAGAGAAGTATGTGCCCCAATCTCATTGGGAGGAGTTGCGTCGTCAGTTCGAGTGGTTGAAGCAGGGAAATATAATAGTGACTCAGTACAAGTTGAGGTTTACACAGGTAGCGCGGCATGCTATATGGATGATTCCGACAGACCGTGAGAGGATCGGGAGATTTGTAGATGGTCTCAATTATCTTATTCGCATATTGATGACTAGAGAGAGGGCTACAGCAGTTATTTTTGAAAAGGAGGTTGATGCGGCTCATCAGATTGAGACAGACCGCCATCGAGAGCGTGATGAGAGGGAGGCTAAGCGGCCTCGTGGTGCAGGTAGTTACATTGGTGCTCCGTCTAGGGGCCAGTTTCAACATAGTAAAGGTCGTTCCTTCAAATCTCCTTAGTCAGGCCGTTCAAAGTCTAGTGGAGCTTCGTCAGACCGTGGTCGTCAGGGTCATCATGGTCACCAGGGTCGTCAGCAGAGCCAGCACACACTGAGCGACATTCCAGCTCAGATCTCTGCTCCTGCTCCTTCAGCTCGGGGTTCATCTGTAGCGAGGGGTTCTCAGCAGTCCCTTTCTCCAGCTTCGGGTTGTTTCTTTGAGGGTTGCAAGTTGGGCCATATCAGGAGGGAGTGTTCCCAGTTACTCCGTAAATGGTCTTAGCAAAGGGATCAGCCCTCATCTTCTCCTCCGGTTTCTTCAGCACCCACTCAGTCAGCTAGGAGTGGTGTTCAGGTAGCCAGAGGTCACCCCAGGGGTGAGGACCGTACTGGCGGAGGTCGGGCTCATTTTTATGCTCTTCTAGATAGGATGGACGCTAGTGCATCAGATGTAGCCATCACAGGTATTATCTTAGTCTGTCACAGGGATGCTTCTGTCTTATTTGATCCCGGATCTACCTATTCCTATGTATCTTCATATTTTGTTCATCATTTGAGTATGACCCGTGGTATTCTTGCCTTTCCCGTGCATGTGGCTACCCCGGTGGGTGATATAGTTAATGTGGATCATGTATACCAATCCTGTCTTATTACTATTGGGGGTCTGGAGACCCGAGTTTACTTATTATTATTGGGCATAGTGGATTTCAACATGATTCTGGGTATGGATTGGTTATCTCTTTACCATGCTATTCTGGACTGTCATGCCAAGACAGTTACGTTAGCTCTTCCAGGTAATCCAAGGATCGAGTGGCGAGGCGTGACCAATTATGTATCCGATCGGGTGGTTTCTTTCCTAAAAGCTCAACGAATGATTGGGAAGGGTTACTTATCTTATTTGGCTTTCGTTAGAGATGTTGAGGCTGAGGCTCCCAGTCTTGATTTGGTCCCCGTTGTGAGGGATTTCCTAATCATATTTCCAGCAGATGTGTCAGACATGCCGCTGGACAGGGACATCAATTTCAGTATTGACATGGTGCCGGGCACTCAGCCCATTTCTATTCCTCCCTACCACATGGCACCCGCTGAGTTAAAAGATTTGAAAGAACAACTTCAAGAACTCTTAGACAAGGGGTTCATTCGCTCGAGCGTGTCACCTTGGGGTGCACCGGTATTATTTGTAAAGAAGAAAGATGGCATAATGAGAATGTTCGTTGATTACGAACAACTGAACAAGGTGACAGTAAAGAATATATATCCATTACCTCGTATTGAGGACTTGTTTGATCAGCTTGAGGGAGCAAGTGTATTCTCTAATATTGACCTTCGATTGGGTTATCACCAGTTGAAGATTAGGTATTCAGACATTATGAAAACGACTTTCAGAACGAGATATAGGCACTATGAATTTCTGGTGATGTCTTTTGGGATGACTAATGCCCGAGCCGCATTTATGCACTTGATGAAAAATGTATTTCATTCGTATCTAGATTCTTTTGTGATCGTATTTATTGATGATGTCCTGGTGTACTCACGCAGCTAGGAGGAGCACGCACAACATTTGAGGGTGGTATTATAGAGATTGAGAGAGGAAAATCTTTATGCGAAGTTTTCTAAGTGTGACTTCTGGCTTAATACTATGACTTTTCTGGAACATGTAGTGTCCAACGATCGTATTCAGGTTGACCCACAGAAGGTCGAGGCGGTGTAGAATTGGCCCAGACCGTCCTCAGCTACAGAGATCCGGAGTTTCCTCGGTTTGGCATGTTATTACCGCAGGTTTGTTCAGGGTTTTTTGTCCATTGCTTCACCTTAGATGAAGTTGACACAGAAGAATGCTCCATTCGTGTGGTCTGATGAATGCTAGGAGAGCTTCCAAAAGCTTAATACTTGTATTGCCATCAGCTTCAGGATCTTATACGGTGTATTGCGATGCTTCGAGAGTTGGGATCAGTTGTGTATTGATGTAGGAGGGTAGAGTTATTGCATATGCTTCTCGCTAGTAAAAGCCCAATGAGAAGAACTACTATGTTCACGACCTAGAATTAGCTTCCATTGTTCATGCCTTAATGATTTGGAGGCATTATCTGTATGGTGTGTCCTGTGAGGTGTATACAGACCACCACAGTCTTTAGCACTTGTTTAAACACAAAGATATTAATTTGAGGCAGCAAAGATGGCTTGAATTACTCAAGGACTATGACATTACTATCTTGTATCATCCCGAGAATGCGAATGTAGTGGCTGAAGCTCTAAGCCGTAAGACTATTAGTATGAGCAGCTTTGCGTGCACTCTAGTTGGGGACATGCCCCTTGCAATTGATGTTCAGGCTCTAGCTAATCAGATGGTAAGGTTGGATATTTCTAACCCCAGCCGGCTGATGGCTTGTGTGGTATCTCGGTCTTCCTTGTATGACCGTATTCGAGAGCGTCAGTATGATAATCCACATTTGCTTGTTCTGAAGGATAGGGTCGCGCACGATGATGCCAGAGATGTGACCTTTGGAGATGTTGGTGTGTTGCGGATGCAGGGACGGATTTGTGTGCCTAATATGGATGGGCTTCGGGAGTTGATACTTGAAGAGGCCCACAACTCGCGGTATTCGATTCATCTGGGTGCCGCAAAGATGTACCAAGATTTGAGACAACATTACTGGTGGAGAACGATGAAAAAGGATATTGTGAATTATGTGGCTCGATGTCTTAATTGTCAGCAAGTCAAATATGAACACCAGAGGTTTGGTGGGGTGTTCCAGCGCATGGATATCCCCAAGTAGAAATGGGAGAGGGTTACTATGGATTTCGTGAGTGGTCTTCCCCGTACCTTGAAGAAGTTTGATTCAGTTTGGGTGATCGTGGACCGACTAACCAAGTCCGCGCACTTCATTCTTGTGTGCACTACCTATTCATCGGAGCGGTTAGCAGAGATTTTTATCAAAGAGATTGTATGGTTGCACGGGGTCCTAATTTCTATTATATCAGATAGAGGTACCGAGTTCACTTCTCAGTTCTGGAGGACATTTTAGTGAGAGTTGGGTTCACAGGTAGAGTTGAGCACACCATTTCACCCACAGACGGATGGGCAGTCCGAGCGTGCAATTCAGATATTAGAAGACATGTTGCCTGCCTGCGTTATTTATTTTGGAGGTTCTTAGGCTGATTACTTGCCTCCGATAGAGTTTGCTTATAACATAGCTATCAATCCAGTATTCAGATGGCGCCGTATGAAGCCTTATATGCGAGACGGTGCAGGTCTCCAGTTAGCTGGTTTGAGCCCGGCGAGGCTAGATTATTGGGGACAGAGTTAGTTAAGGATGTCTTAGACAATGTGAAGTTGATTCAGGAGAGGCTTCGCACAGCTCAATTGTGTCAGAAGAGTTATGCGGACCGGAAGGTCCGAGATATGTCTTATTCAGTGGGCTAGAAGGTGTTGCTGAAAGTTTCGCCCATGAAAGGCATTATGGGTTTGGGAAGAAAGGAAAGCTAAGCCCAAGGTTCATTGGACCTTTTGAGGTACTTAGGAAGATTGGGGAGGTGGCCTATATACTTGCCTTGCCACCTAGTTTGTCGGGCGTTCATCCGGTGTTCCGTGTATCTATGCTTCGGAAGTACGTTCGAGACCCGTCTCATGTATTAAACTTCAGCACGATACAGTTGGATGAAGTCTTGACCTACGATGTGGAGCCGGTATCCATTTTGGATAGACAGGTTCGTAAGTTGAGATCCAAAGACATAGCTTCTGTGAAGGTGCAATGGAGAGGTTATCCCGTGGAAGATGCAACTTGGGAGACTGAGCATGAGATGTGGAGCGAATATCCACACTTATTTGAGACTTCAGGTATGTTTCTTGACCTGCTCGCGGACGAGCGTTTGTTTATGTTGGGGAGAATGTAACGACCCGACCCGTCGTTAAGCTACCGCCCTGTTTTCCCCATTTTATGCTTTCATATATTTCATTATATCTATTTGGAGAATTTGAAGTAAATCTAGTAGAATTCGGTTAGAAATGAGGTAATAAACCTCTTTATGGGAAGGTTAGTTTGGAAAAAGTCAACCGAATGTTGACCTATGAGTTAGAAGGCTTGGAACGGATTTTCGATAATTCGACTAGTTTCGGGGTATAATTTGTGACTTAAGGGTATGATCGGGAGTTGTTTTGGAGGGCTGATGTAGAATTAAGTTTGGTTTGGATTGCGATTTGTCATTTATATAATAATTAAATGTGATATTTAAGAATTTATTTTTTTGTAGTTATTGGGTCAAATATTAAGTTCGTGGAAGGAAAATTATTACTATACAAGATACGGTACTAAATAAGTGGTTAGTGGCTAAATTTTTAACTATAATCGACTTTGGTTACTTATTAAATGAATAAGAGAGTACTAAGCCCATTCTCTTAGGTCGGCCACATTTTAGTGACCTAGTAGAAAAATTTCATGTTTGGTTTCTCTCGGTTGTTGGGAAACAAAGAAGTAAAGTACTCTATTGGAGAATTTGCTGATGGCGGCATACAATAGCATCGTAAGCTTCCAAAGTCCAAGTTTATCTTTTATATGGCAACAAATAGCAAAATCGTGTAGTTATATTAGTCAGATAATGGGATTTGTGCATTACGATAAATTTTAAATGTAAAGTGTACTGCATTTTTTGGCAAAGAGGAAGAATAATAATTATTAGCTTTAAAGGATAAATACGAGGTAGAAAATGTGGGAAAACATTGATTTTGTAGACTTATAGTGGAATTGAATTTTTGTAAGAGCAACAGTGTTGGAGCTTTAATATTAAGTATATGAACTATAAATTCAATCATGACATAATGATTGGGTAATGATATTTAATGTGAAATAGCATGAGAAATTATTATCTTGGAGTTACTAGGTCATATGTTAGGCTATTGTTAGGCAATCTTATTTTTTCCCACGATTGAAGCTACCGCATTCGATGTTAAATCGTGTGCGGATTTCTATTAATTGGATTGGGAGTTGACTTTGATTTTGACTCGTCCTAAGATTATGGAAATTATTCACCTAGATTGATTAGGACGTGTTATTCGATATTTTGAATAGATTGAGGCCATTGGAGACTATTTGGTTGGTATTCTGGACGTTGCAAGATTGCAGAACTTTCCGTTATCGAGGTGAGTAGTTAGTATATATGATAATATGAGGGTTTGAAACTACGGCTTATCACATTGTGACACATACTATATTGACGATTGAAACGCACTCTGTGTTGAATATATTTGGGCTTTATGCCATATTTGGGGCCTTGTGCCGACCTGTAGTATCCTTAGGGGATAGACATTGTTGTGATAGCATGATTTGTAAAATGATTGATCTCAGTCCTAGGATTATTCATTATTATGAAATGCTAAGTCACTTTTTCTTGCAAGATAAATAAACGAAAGTATTTTTCCTTGTTAAATGAATTGAATACTAGAAATAATTAAAGTTAATTGTTATGTGACTCATATGCATGATGTGGACTGAGTATGGATCGGGCTGCACGCCGCAGTGGATGATATGAATATTGCGCTTGGGCTGAATGAGCCCCTTCGGAGTCTGTCACCCCTAGTGAGCGCCGTCGACGTTAAATGGATCGGGCTACGCACCGTAGTGGTCATGTGCATTGCATTGCATTCTTGTTTTGGTAATTACTTGTGTTACCTGTGGTTTGCTATTGTTGTTAGTTCGTGGTAGGTAATCGGATTGTTAGTTTTAGGTTTGCTCTGTGGTATTTTGTGGATTTCTTGCTTTCAGCTATTTTATATGCTTTTTACTCACTGAGTACTTAGTACTCACCCCTACTCCTTGCACCTTTGTGTGCAGATTTAGGTGGCCGGAGGTTTAGACGAGCAGTCTAGTTTCTTACAGAGTATTCGAGTTATTAAGGTAGCTGCTGGCATTCGCAGGACCTAGCTTCTCGCTTTATTTCAGTTTATTATCTATATACTTTCA